>JAOWBC010000248.1:4358877-4393234 GCA_028566105.1 Hypoplectrus providencianus | reverse complement strand
TTATTTAGAAAGTACGTTTTCTTCACCATGTAATTTTGGACACAGTACGACAATGCATTTCTTAAAATTACAGCAGCTTTGTCCTTTAAAGAGTTTTAAAACCACAACTTTTCCTTTGCCAGAGCTTTGTAACAAAAACACTTTCTATTCATATCTTGACAGTATCACCACTGTGTCCCTTAGAGATTCCTTTCTACCCTGAGCTGTGTGCCGTAAAGCTCCTGCTGTCTGTGTACTTCCTTACACACGGCTTGATGCCTCCGAGGCTGCAGAGGGAGTCTGTGTTGAGAAGAGTTAATAGACTCGGTGCATCACACAAGAGATTTCATCCCTTATCGATGCAGGGGAAGACTCCAATAAACTACGTGAGCCCCCGGCTGAGTGATTGAGCTGTGGCTTGAATACTGCTTTAACTAGCAATGTGGATTTTTTCCTTATCCAGGGATTAAAGGTCATGTGATGTAGTTAAAAGCTTTTCAAGTTCAAGTTTGAAGTTAGATTTTCTGATAAATGAAACGAGATCATGGACAGATTCGTTTACTGTACATAGCAGCCAACTGCCCATTTGCTAACCCTCTCCTTCCAGTGTAGCCATATTGCCCTTGATTGCATTTGTTGAGAAACAGACCTCTGCGCATTGTCCTTCAGCTCATTCAGTAGCACACAGCTGTGCAGGTTAAAGGTTTCTTGTGAGACTCACACTGACTGCGTTGCCTCCAAATATGAAATTGAAAAATACAATAAAATTTAACAAAAAGAAATTGTGGGAATCACTTTCCGTCGGCTTTACCCAGTCATAAACAGTTATTGTTATCACAGCATAGTTATTGTTGGATCTTTATTTTTTTGTTGTGTATTCCCCTGCATAGCTTGTGACATGTTTGGCGTACTGTAGCACTTTCCGCAGTTTGCCTGACACCAAACACACCTGTGATGACAATCCTACCTGCTTTTATCATAAACATTACATAGAAGCAAGGTTTAAGAAAAGCAGTTGTGCGGCCGTTGTTTAATGTTTGTAAATGGTAAATGGACAACACTTGTTTCTCCCGTGATTCTCAAAATGTGAGCCATGAAAAGTTACGTATAAAACTAATTGTGGTCTCCTGGGTGAAAGTCAGCAGTTTGTACGGTCCATCCTCCTCCACTCCCTCCCACTCCGAGTGCGACATCCACGATTTAAACTGCGTCAGTCACTTTTACTTCTTCAGCATCATGGCGGCGGCGGACTGTCTAAGTCATTGATACAAGTCATATTTTCCTGCCTGTATAAACATTCAACTTTGTTAAAAGTATGTTCAGTAATTTATTCACAAACAGTCACTTCCTCTCAAGTTTTTTCACTGTTTTTTGATACTGTTGTTTTTTTGTGTAGCTGCTGATTAACAAGCCACTTAATCAGCAGCTATTTTACATTTCTCCCCATGATGCATCTTCTGTTAGTTCACACGAGGTCACCAAAAACAACTTAATCACAGACTTTAGGAACATTCTGGGATGTGATCACTGAAAAAGTAAAAAAGAAACCTCTCAGAGCTCCTGGTGTGTGCATGTGTGTGTGTGTGTGTGTGTGTGTGTCCGTCCTGGCAGCAGGAGAGAGTTGGCACTGACACAAAATGATGAAAAAGATGAAATAGAGATTCGGAAGAATTGGCCACGTTTCTACTTGAAGGCGGCAAACAGGAAGATGCAGTGTGGCCTCAAACTGAGGAGATTACACAGAGAACAATGTCATCATGCTGGAGGCGTCAGCAAGCACGCATCCAAAAATAGCTGATGGTCTTGTTACAAACATTTGGTTTGGATCAGCACTGTATTTGGTTAAATCCGGGAAAATATTTACAAGGATAAACTTGCCATTTGTTGTATATTTTCCTGAATCTAAAGAGATTTATAAGCAGGGACATTACCAGCACAGAAGGCTCTGATAAAAATTAAACACCTATTACTTTTGTACTGCAGAAGCAAAAAATCAGGAGAGTTTATTAGTGATTATAACTTAAAGAAATCAGAAAGTATGTTTATATGAGGATCAGGGTTGCTCACTCTAAATCCATGTTCTCATTTAACTTCTTTCAGTACATTTGATTTAAATCACTCTGATTACAGATCTGAACGAGATTATTCACATTTCTACTTTGATATGTTTATCAGCCAGCCTACAATCTGAAGCGTTGGACAGATTCCGGAGTGATTATCTTTATTAGAGAAAGACTCCCATATTAATGCTCTTTTCGCCCCCAAACTGCTTTTCAAAATATGCAAATGTAATCACACAGAGTGGCCTCACGTTGCCCTTTGTGGGTCTGAGAAAGCATCCCGTAAAATGGGATTATTTCATTTAATTTCCCTATCAACAGCCCCGCTGAAGACTAAAAAGTGTGAGTTCACGTTGCCATGGATGTCTCAGAGATGACTGAAGTATTTGGCCATAGAAATGGAGAGAGGGGCTCTGGATATTGAAAGAAAAACCTCTTTTGAGAGCTGCTGCTTTATCTTATCTCACAAGGTGTCAGTTTCCATGTTTTCAATCTCCACCAGGAGTGATCTTTGCTCCCTCAGCAGCTGAGAGGGGAAGCTTTTCAAATAACAAACAAACAACCCAAATCCTGCAAGTTTATACTGTGCAGGCGCTATGCAAAGCTGCACGGGTTTTATTATGCAGATTCATGGCTTAAGAAATCTTTAGATAGTTTGTCTTGTTGCTGTCAGTCAGAAAAATCTAAAGTGGCGAGTACATATTTGGTCACTGCAGCCTTTTATTTTTCAATACTCCACTTAGCTTCAGAGAGAAATATTGTACCTTTTTCACCACTTTATATACCTAACAGCTGTATAATTCTGACATGCCTAATCAGCCAATTACTCTGCTGACAGAAGATTAATAACATCTTTGGAAATAGATAAATCATTAGGTCATTTATCATCAAAGACATCAAAGCTTCACAGGCTCCATTTTCTTACATTTCTGCAGATTTCCTCTTATTATATCCCAATTACATTGATTATGAATGGATGATTCATAATCAATGCGGTTTGGCTTGACAACCAAAAGCAATTTAGGTGTCAACTGGGGTTTTGAGCTCATGATGGGCATTTTTCATTATTTTTTGCCATTACAGAGAACACTCAATTGATTTATCAATACAGTAAAATACAAAGTATCATTAGTTGCAGCCCAACAACAGCACAAGCTAATTAAGATTTTGCATAAAAAGTGTCAAACATGATGGATTATTTGAAAAATGAAATAACCAGGACTAAACAGTCAACTGCTTAAATTGGAAAGCTGGAAAGTTGTGACTTTTGTGGATTATATTAGCCCAATTTTATTTAAGTTTGATGATGCCAGTCCTCATGCTGTTGTTTCACTGTATTGTAGTGATCTCTAGAGATCACAACCCAGGTTGTTTAATGGTGTTCCTAAAGCTCTTAATGTCTTAAATGTGGTATTTTGGATGGATTCTTGAAGATTTGTATCAACTCTCCAGTGGTAAAACATGATTATATTTAGAACAGATGTATGTATCAAGTCGTAGCAACTCAAAATCTTCTAAACAATTTATGAGACATTATTGAGCATGGGAATTGCTTTCATATAATGTTTGTAAACTTTACAAACCTTAATAACTGTTGGAATTCAGGACTTATAATTACATTATTGTCATGTTGCTCTTTCTGGGGTAAATTACACTAGTAGACTCATCAGCTTAAGAGAGCTTCTTTTGAAACAGACACAGCATTGTCTATGGTCTGTCTGTCTTTATTCATGATTTAATGTCTGCATCATTATACTATATTAATTGTTATGCATTGAAAGGATGCTCTCGCTTTGTTTTCTTATAATCCCATGAACAATTAGGTGGTTCCTCAGTGATGTCCACAGACTAGTATCTGTTGTTATGTCTCGCTCTAAAGCTCATTAACGGACTCGTGCACACTGACAGTCGTGTTATCCAATGGTGGTTTGGAATCCACTTCTTATCCAATGGAAACCCCGTGTGAGCCGATCCTGGCTTCTTATTGGTGAGGAGTGTGTCGTATCGGTTAGTCTGCCTCCTCGCTGCTGATGTCTTTCCTCTGGTCAAGGTTGCACTCGCAGTGATCGCAGTTGGACGCGACTGGAGCTCCGTGTAGGCGCAGACGGCGCAGCAGACTAGTCAGCCGGAGACTCCGCTGCTCTAACTTCCCTCCTGTTTGTGTTCGCGCGCCACTGAGGAATCTCTCACCTGACCGAAGCAGCCATGGATGAAATGGAGGAAGAGTTAAAATGCCCTGTTTGCGGCTCTTTTTTCCGGGAGCCCATCATCCTGCCCTGCTCCCACAACATTTGCCTGGCGTGTGCTCGGAATATCCTTGTGCAGACCCCCGACGCCGAGTCCCCACAGAGCAGCCGAGCCTCGGGATCCGGCGTCTCCGACTATGATTATCTGGATTTGGATAAAATGAGCTTGTACAGCGAGGCGGACAGTGGATACGGTTCCTATGGGGGGTTCGTCAGCGCCCCGACCACCCCTTGCCAAAAATCCCCAAACGGTGTGCGGGTTTTCCCCCCGACGGTCCCCCAGCCCGCTCCGCAGCAGCACCTGCTACCGCAACCCGGCTCCTTACCCCCGATCCCCCGCAACTCCTGCATCACATGCCCGCAGTGTCACCGCAGCCTCATCCTGGACGACCGGGGGCTCCGCGGATTCCCCAAGAACCGGGTGCTGGAGGGGGTCGTGGACAGGTATCAGCAGAGCAAAGCGGCCGCCCTCAAGTGCCAGCTGTGCGAGAAGAGTCCGAAGGAGGCCACCGTCATGTGCGAGCAGTGCGACGTCTTCTACTGCGACCCGTGCCGCCTCCGGTGCCATCCACCCCGCGGTCCCCTCGCCAAACATCGCCTGGTGCCGCCAGCGCAGGGGCGGATAAGTCGCCGCACGAGTCCACGCAAAATCTCCACTTGCACAGAGCACGAACTGGAGAATCTAAGCATGTACTGTGTACAGTGTAAGATGCCAGTGTGCTATCAGTGTTTGGAGGAAGGCAAGCACGGCACACACGAAGTCAAAGCTCTGGGCGCGATGTGGAAACTGCACAAGGTACGTGCGTAAAAATATCAATCTACATAGTATTTATTGCCGCTTTTATTTCCTAGTGCGTATTTTCTCTGTTTATGCGTGTGTATTCATGGTGCATCGTCCTCTGTGCTGAGCAACAAGTCTGCCTTGAAAATAATTTGCGCTATCTTGTCAGTTCCGCTTTGCATCCGGCAGATGCACAGGGCTGTGGGGATGTTTATTCTGTCACATTGGATTTAAATGAATGCTTTACAATGCACAATATAGTAAGCGGATGAATTTCCCTCCCTGACACACCTCCAGCTTACATTTCAGTTAGCTTCATGAAATGCGCACTTCTCCAAACCGGGGACTCTGCTGTCTTCTGGTGCGCAACGCTGTCAAACAGGAGGCAGCCTTCTTTGAAATTCTGTTCACGAGTGGACAGCCAGGAGCAGGCCTCCTTTATCAACAGGGATCTGCTTCTTTCACATCTGCCCTTCTCCCTACAATGATGAATTTAAGTTGCACAGTGATTCTGGCTGTATTTCAGCTCTTGAACATGCGTCTCCTGAGCCTCCACAGCAGATTCCTTCACTCTCCGTATATATGTTCCACTCCCCTCTGTGCTGTGACAGTTCAACAGGCGCCCCAGAGATCATTAGGCACGGCTAATATTGGAGCTACGCTTTAATAAGTGGTGGCACAAGCCTATATGCAGACCTTTTGTGTGGATTGAGATGCTATTTTGGAAGCGGAGTTGTTGTGGGCAGGGAGGCGTTTAAAGAGAGCCGCAGAGCCGAGTTTATCTACGCCTCTGCAGCTGTAACCCTCACCTCCACACTCCCAGCTTCCACTGGCGAGGGAGGATGTAGAGCTGGATATAGACGGTCTTCAATATTCACTAATACACCCACACACACACACACAGATGGGGCGATGTGTAGTGATGGTGTTGCCTGGTTTCCAATAAAAAGCCAAAAATATGGTGAATGTATTGAGTTTTTGAGCACTTTCTCACACACATCTCTGCCTCCCTATAGATCAGATGTCATTTACAGTCTCGATTGGCCTTGGGTTCCCCCATAAACAGCAATTTATGAGACCTCCAGTCCCATCATCTGCTCCTGATGGATAGCAGAGATAGTTTGCCACCTCACATGAATGAGGCAATTGCAAAATTGATGGAAAAATCAGAGGGGGGTTGATCATTTCACTCAGATCAAATTGCTTTTATTCAGAAGTTTTCGACCTTTTCCACTTCATCTTTCTTGGATCTAAACTGGAGTGGAAAGAAAGCCAAAGGAGCATTTATTTATTTATTTTAGAAAGCAATCGATGGTACAGGAGATATTGGGGCTAGCACGCAGCCAGTTCTTGGCTTCTATCATGGCACCTGCTTGTTTCTGACCTGCTATCTGAAGCTGTGCCTGCAGAACTGTAACAGATGGCTGAGGGTTCGGAGCTGGCACTGTTGAGAATGGGCATCTTTCAGAGCTTTGGGGTGTTCCTCACATTCAGCAGGAGAAAATACAGTTTTCCATATCCCGCAGACATACAGTAGATTCACATGCATCACTTGTACTTATGCATGATACACATTGTACACTGTGGAAACTAAAGGATGCAGCCAAAGTGGAGGCACCGGCTTCCTCTGACATCTGATTGGTCACACCCCAGATTCTCTCCTATGTGATTGGTTGTTGAACACACAATGAAATCTAAATGACATTCAATTATGTTCTCATGAATAGGGGTGGACCTTCATTGTTTTACCTAAAATGTGGCTTAATAAATGGCACAATTCCATAAAACCCAAGATAATGATACATCTGATGTGTCTGTTGTATTGCCATATGCAAGGCAATACAACAGAAAAAGCAGTACATTCTCACCTATAGGAAGATGAACTGAGAAAAAATGTATCTCAAATAGCTTCTTGAAGAAATATTAAATTATATCAGTAAACTTAGAACATTAATTGTGGCAGACAGAAAATAAAGATTCCAGTGAATCATCTTGTTTTTTTGTTGTTTTTTTTTAAATGTATTAGCCTCATCTTAGGTTTTCATTATTAAGTCAAAACAATAATAATGCAATTCTAAATGTAGTTCTCTGGGAAGCTCATCAGTGGGTCTTTCCTCTGAAGGAGTCCCCAAAACTCTCTAGTTCTATATGACTCAGTTATTATTGCAGATTTAAGGTTTTGCCTTTGCCTTATAAAAAGATATCCAAGTCTATCCATGCACTGAACATCATACAATAAATAACTGGCAAAAATGCACAATTGCAAATAGACGCTCTCATCAACATCTTGCTTTTGCCTTCAAACTGATCAAAGCTGCTGTTTGTTTGATCTTGTGACTGAGCTGCTGCATGTTTCAGCATCGCTGTCTGATGTTGATGCAGGAAGTACAACACAAAGAAACTTGAACCGTGTTACTTAGCGACTAAATCTTAAATCCACACCTGCAGCATTTACATTTCAGAGCAGAAAACATGCTCGCTTATATCATTTAATAAGATCTCTGCTTTTTTTCCAACTGGGATTTTTCTTCAAGGTTTTATAATCTGCACCATCATCGTCGTCGTCTGTGTCGTTTTTCGGTGCGTCGGGACAAACTGTGCTCTCGCTATCTTGGAGAAACATTTCTCTCTTTATGGAGACGGAGTTGAACCACCTGCAGCCATGGCAACCAAATCCCTCTTGATGTTGAGCAGAGCAGCAGAGGTCTCCAAGATACCGGACCCCATAAGGCCTCCATCGCAGATGCTTTGCAGCCTTTCCCTTCCTCTGTCTGCTGTACATGTGTGTCTAAATGAATAAGACCACAAATCATTAATCCTGCCTTTTGCTCAAATGTCTTCTTAACTTCTCCGCTGGTTTCGCAGGCAATAAAAACCACCGTGCTTTATCTCTGACGCTCCCTTTTGGACTGCATGACCGTGTCGAAACCACACTGTTAATCAATTTCATGTCTCCAAAGTCAATTTCAGTCACGAAAGATGAGTAGAGATTTCAGCGCACCATAGTGTGGCTCGTCCGGGGCTCGTCTTCAGATTTGTGTCAGAGGGCTTTATGTGATGACAGGATGCCTGTGTTAATCTTTGTAAATCACATTAAAAAGAGGAAAGGGGTTGGTAAATCTCTACATGTTGACTGGTTCTCGGCTCTTCACGGGTGTCACAAGAGGTCGCACAGGACCCCAAATGCAATATGGGTCACGCTCTGTCGCTTCAGTGTGTTTAGTGGCAATTAAAGGTGATTAATCGCATAGAAGCTTAAGTACAAGAAGATGCGTGGGTGTGCAGAAAATAAGTAGCAGATTGTAGCAGAAAATTAGCAATTTGCCCCCTTTGCCACAAGAGGAGAGATAAATCGCAAGGCAGCAGAGGAGATTTTAACCAGATGACCCTGAAGAATTCCCTTTGAGCTTCTCCTGCAAGCAGAAAAAAGAAGGAAAGGAATTTGCAAGTAATTTATGGAGTTTTTCACCGTTACTCTGCACATGTGCTCCCCTTTTATGTCACCTAGTGTTTGATTTCAAGCCTCCTGACAAACAGACAGCCTGCAAACGCTGACACAAAGTCAACACGGACGGATGCTCTGCAAGTACTCTTCCAATATGCCCCAAAAATCCGGCTAACAAGGACAGACAGAGCAAGTACTGGGACGAATATGAAAGGAATCTTGAGGCTGATGTTGTCAGCAGCAGTTGACTCGTGTCTGGATGAGTGACCTGCAGCTCTGCCCGAGCTCAGCGGGAGCAGAGAAGGTAAAGCCTTGAAGAGTCAGATACTGGCGGCGGGATCCCCGTCCTTTAACTCCTGTCTGCTAATACTAATGAGGCTAGCTGTCAGTCTGGATCCATTGTATCTACAATCAGTCCCACTGTGAAGCTGCTAGACACTCAGGACCAGCATGCAACTGTCCCATACAGGGGATTAATGAACTTCATTAGTTAAATGTGCCATGCAGCTAATGGCCTTGATGCAGACTTTACCATAAATAACTGCATGGCAACTCCAAGTGTGCACAAATGTGCATCCAGCTTCTTCCTCACAGAAATCTGTAGAATTCATTCAGAATATTCTGAGATCAGAACAGCTGCTGATTTTACCATTTAACATCTGCAGATACTGAGATTAGAAATCGTTGACCAAAATCATTAGGCTCATGTTAGCCATCAACCCAATAAACGACGACACCTAGTTGTCATCCTGTCACATGCTCCCACCACAGGCTTCTGCAACTTTAATCAAAACAAAACCGCAGCATCAATACTTTAATTGACCTGTTTTCAGCTAAACCGAGCTAATAAACTGACTGTTCAGCAGACAGACATAGTTAGAGCCCAGCAGTTGAACATGGTGCAACATTTAGCAGAAAAAGAGACCGATATTTACCTTGGAAAACTGGTAAAGACCAGAGTAAAGAAGGAATGAGTACTGGACTTGAAGATGAAATAAGAAGGTTGTGTTCACAGCTTGTCAGCGAGTGGCCTATTTCATGAATGTTACTTTAATATATAGTTTATATATTAAAGTATATATACTTTTATATATTTTGTTTTGTGGACAGGTGCTCCCTGTCAAGAGTTCATTTGTGGAATTTCCTGCCTTCTTAAAGTTTTTGAGTCTATTAAAGCAAAAGGTAGCTACTAAAAACCATTGAATAAGAATGTGTGTCCAAACTTTTGACTGGTGAATATTTACTGCCTAGCTGGACTCAATACTGCTGTTAGCTGCTTGGTGTCCTCATGAGTCCTACATTATTTACAGAGAATCAGTCAGCCAGCGGCCTTTGGTGGCTACATGAACCAAATCTTTAAGCCCGTTGTTATTGCCATTGAAATTCTGTGCAGATAAAAGACACGTTTGCTTGATTGTTCATGATAGCAGACTGATACAGTGATGAGACGGAGGACAAAGGCGGGACATAGGGTTATAGAGAATGACAATTCACAGTGGGGGGGGGGGGGGGGCGTGAATGACTCAAAGCCGTTTAGGTTGATGCTGCTCCATTACAGGCGGTGATATTTACCCCTCGAGCTGCCATGTAAAGAGATTAGCTGTGTAAATGTTAATGAAAGAGGGAGATAAAGAACAGGAAAATGAGGACGACAGGATGACCCAGAATGCCCAAAGAGAGGAAGTGAAACAGCAGGAAAATGGAGGCAGAGTGACGCTGAATGTCTCATCGAGTTTAATGGGATACAGAATATTTCATGTCCAGTCTGGGTCATCTTGTCATGTTGGGTCCAACACGGAAAGCATTTGCTTATGCACTGAAGGTATTTGTGTTAACTTTTTCTGGGTGGGAACACAGACCGGCTGAATATTTCAATTTGCTCCAGGCTTGTAACCAGAGAGAGATAAACGTCTCAAAACTCCAATGTGCCAGTTTTCCCTTTGTTTCCCAAGAAAGAAAGTGAGAGAGGAAGTTTTTTTTCCTTCTTTCTTCACATAAACGAGTCCAAATCTGACGAAAGTTATCTGATTTTTCAGAGGACTTTAAAACAGAATAGTTTATCATGCTCCGTCACATCTGGCTGCCCTTACACAGCAGCAGCCAGCATTAAATGAGGACATCAGTTGCGTAAGAAAGTTTGCTCAACCTGAAAGCTGTGCAGCAGAGATGATGAGCACAGGTTAAAGCCTGCAGTGATGCTGTTTTCATCATCCTCATCACCTCAGTTATCATCAGTGAAACCATCATCACTGTTGTGATTTGGATTATAAAGTTAAGCCGATGTCTTTATTTGATTTATTTATATCCATGATCTTGGAGGTTCAAGTGGACAGTTTGAAAATGCAGCCTAATCTACCATAGCAACAGGAAACTCCTGTTTCTGATTGGCTGTTGGCTGAAAGTGCATACTGGGACACCACAGTATGCAGTCCCTATCTGCCTAAGTCTGCCTCAACACAGACACCTTAAAGTGGATTAACCAGAGATTTGGTTGTCATATTTAAGGGGTGTGCCAAAATCTTAACCTAATTAATACACTTTTGTGATTATGTATTGATTATCAACAGTAAATTAGTATTCAGATGATCAAAAAGCTGCCAATTTTTCTGCAGTGATTTTAGAATTTGAAATAAAGTCACTGATAGTAACTTTCTCAAGTGTGGCCAGGTTTATTCCAACAATGTGGAAATCTGTTTCAACTGAAAAAATGACCTAACAGGTTCCTTAATAAAAATCCTCCTCCTTCTACAGGTAGGTCATGTTTGTGTTTTCACAGATTCAAATAAGATCAGCACATATAGGCGACTTGATCGTGTGCAGAAGACACCGCCCTTCCAAGATAAATCCAGCTCTGACAAGAATAGATCACTTCTGCCCCATTTCCTGCTGTGCTGTCCCAGGTGTCCGTCAAATAAGGACTCTGTTTCTCACATGCAGAAACTGTGCCCCCCTTTTTTTTCTGATCTAAGTTTCATAGTTTTTTTTGTGTGGATAGTTAACGACTTCTTCTGCATTATTGATGACGGCAGATATAAGCAATGAATAATGCACCAGCCACTTAGGATCTTGTTAAACACGGAGGAGTATCACAATCTGGCCAAATCTTAACTCTTGCAGCGTGTTGGAAGATGTAAGCGCTTAATTTTTAACAACAGAAATGTTCCCATGACGGTAAATATCATCAAGTCGCCTGTTTAATATTTCAAACTGTATTCTCTGAGGACTGCCGCAGTACGTGTAAACAACCGCAACCTTTCATGTTAGCGTCTCCGGTTAGGGATAACTGTGGGGGAAACACAATCAGTAATCAAGCTGTGCAAAATGACATTCATTCTCACTTTCCTTCATCGCAGGGCTTCCCTGGAAGTTGCGTGTTTGGTGGATTCTGTCACCAAAAGTTGACCTTCCCCTGATTTTCAGTCTGTTTACTGTGTGTAACCAAATCTGTGTGTATTACACACAGGATTAATTTAGGCTAAAGAGGCTTTTTAAGAAAACTAGAGAAAGTAACCCTGAAGCTCTGAGAAAGAGCAAAAGATTCCCTTCACTTTTTGAAAGTAGGTTACAGGAACTCAAAATCTATCTTTACCGTGGAAGCATTTTATGTATGTGTTTTTTAATTAGCTTGAAGAGTAATGCTTTGCCTCTGCTGCGGCTTTAAGAGCTTAGCAGTGACATTACACCTACCTCCTCCTTTCCTTGCACTTCCCACTTCCTAGTGGGGGCTTTAATCCAAATTGGCTCTGACGCCGTTCTGACATCCGCGCTTCCCTGTGACAGATTGGCGAGTTCGCTCGGCCGCAGAGAGAAAATGAAACACGCGGAACGGCCCTGGAGCCACTTGTGAATTATTCATGCCATGCACGTGTTCCCACTCGGCTTAATTACTGAGATGATTAGTGCTCCCAAATAGCAGGACATCCTAAACCCCCCACCACCTCAACAAATCCTCTGTAGCTCATTGCAAACATTCCAGCATCCTCTTCTCTACACTAATGTTGCATGATGCTATTATTTTCACTGTCTCTGAACAAGCCACTTCACACTGATGTAAGTTGGAGAACTGTAGCAAAACAAACAAAAAAGCCCTCTCATAGCTAATAGTCCTCATTAATCATTCTAGAAATGATTGAAATCCAATGATTTGACCAATTGGCTACTGACTTCTAAGAGATTGAAGATTGATGAGTTTTTTAGCCTTTTTATTATAGAAAACAAACAGGAAAAGTTTAGTTATTATAATAGTGTATCTGCCTAGGATTGGACTGCATGGCTAAGGTTAGGATAGTCAATTGGTCAGAAGATAGGATCTGGACATCAGATATTGGTACTTCATGCCAATTCCTACACATACAACTTGTGGGATTCACTATAATGCATAACTAATAGATAAAACAAAATATTTATCAAAGAGCAATTATAAATATTAGGAATTTAGAGTGTGGTGTCTTTATTTATTTTCATCAAATCCAAAAACACAAGATCAGAATGATAAGGAGTGGATTAAGAATGTGTTTGCCTGCTGTAATGTGGGCTGCAGGTTAGCATGTCTGGCTAGATGCGTTACCAGCAACAGAAGGTGGAGTAAAAGTAATGCTATATGTATAAATAGCGTTGTGAGTCATGTTTTTTGTTTTTATTCTTTCTATTCCAAAACTTGTGTCATTCACTGTTTGAAAAATTCTGAATTTAAAAAGAAAAGAAGCTTCACCCTTCAAATCCCAAACTGAGACACTTTGGTCTCAGCCCCGAGATGCTCTTCCCATTTGCCCCTAAAGTCTGTCTTTCCATATGTCGACCCGTCAGCCATGGCACTGTTGTCTTTACCGAGCAGGAAGTTAGCCGTGAGCTGTTCAGAAATAAAACAAGCTCTACTTTCACGGCACGTTTTGACCTGGTTTTGAGGTCTGAGCTCTGCAGGCTCCCGAACAGACACTGTGGAAAAACGCCTCCAGACAATCAAGTGCTTTTCATTTCATCTGCTCTGTCACTGAACGCACGCCGACTGTTAACTGGGTGATGCGAAGGCAGGAGCTCTCTCAGTGTCCATTGCTGTTATCACAGAGAGGAAAATGAGAAGGCTGGAAGGGAAAATGAACACCAATTTAGGACAAGCTGAAAGGGCAGGTGTGAGTGACCCGGCTGATCCGTACTGAAACCAGCGGAGTCTGTGGGGATGCTACGGATGACTTCAGTGTGATTGGCTGCGTCTTCAAAACGAAATGGATCTTGATTTCAGTGACTCAGAAGTTGCCTCGTCTCAGGATGTAAGCCTAACCCGGAGTATCTTTATACATCAAGAGGCAAGGATGTGAATGTCTTCTTTAGTTTTTATTATTTTGGAAATTAATTTGCAATTTACTTTGTTTCCAATTTGTATCCACTCAGGTAAATTATAATCAGATTTACATTTTGGGAGAATTTGTTTATTTGCTTTCTTGCCAAGAACATTTATAATGTCATGTAATTTTTTTTAGGTTTTTATCTGAGTTTATGTTTATATATATCATGGCTCCATGTTTGAAAAAGGCAGAGCGCTCATTCTGCATCTTGCTGTATTTGTACTCTTTGTTTTTGCACAAATGAAACAAATAATGCATTTGCTTCAGTGATACTGATAGGGGGAATTTTTTTTTTTGGACAGAGCCGTTCTCAAATGAAGTAGGATATTTTTCAAAATGTCAAACTTTTCCCTCAAGGTAATTAAAAACTAGAAGTCTTTGAACCAACATCAAAGCTAAAAATTCTTCAGCCATCAAAACTTGCTTTTTTCAGTTACAATATTGATCCTAACTACATTTGGTTTCAAATTCTGTTTCACTAGTGCTGAAATTAATTGATCAACAGAGATGAGATTTGACAGGCTAGTTTGATGGTTAAAAATTTGAGAAGGAGCTTCCACGCTTTAATCATTGAAGCCAGCTAGCGAAACTGAACTTGAAACTGGTCTCAACTTCATAAATGTGAATAATTTGTGTTGAAATTGAGAATTTGAATAGCCTTTCATGCAAGATGCTTAGTCAGACAAAACACGGGCTCTGGAATTATGTTATAGTGTTTTTCATAATGTTTTTTCTTTCATACACAAAATGATTTCACAATGATCATAGCTGCAGCTGTAAAATTAATAAATGCCTATTTTTCCTTTAAAATCTGTCCACAGGGTTGGGTAGATATCCCTGTGACAAACAAACCCACATGGGAGAAACACAGTTGGTGTATTTTCTGGCATGCAGATCTCTTGAGACGTAGAAACATGAGTCCCAAGTTAACAAAGAGGAAGTTCCTTAAAGTTCTCTGCAATCGGGAAAGTTTACATTGCAGTCTTTGCTCAGCTGTTACCAGCTCAGACTGTCCCTCGGTGCAGTCGACTCACGTTAGCGGCAGCTGTCATGGTTTCCCAAACGCAGAGGTCAAAGGTCAGCGGTTCACCCCTGCAGACAGATTCCCATTGGACTGGCTAACGTCAGATCCAGGAGCTGCGTTGACACAGAGTTGTTTTCACAGGGTTTTTCACTGTATCAGCTAGTTTTAGGTTTTATTGCTCTCTTCCGGAGTTGAAGTGATTTTCTTTCTTTTTGCTCGATAACACCCAGTACCCTCTTTTCCTCCCAGAAGACAATACGCTCCCCAAGTTGACGGTTGTTCACTCAACCAAACGAGGTTCCCACAGGGTCAGGCCGCGTCCTCTCGCTCTGTCACCTCCTTGTTCACACAAGCTCGCTTCACATACATGAAGTCTCTTTTCCCCTGCTATCCAAACAGGAGCCTTTATGTGTCATCGCACACATCCAAAGCAGTGGTATTTCCCGTCACATGCAGAGAGCTCTGCTCTGCATGACCAGGAACTATAATCCAATTATAAAACCATGCAACATTCAAGTGCTTCAATGCACATAAATCATCTTAGTTTAGTTCTAAATGTCATTTTGTGTTTGAGAATAAGGCCATCCGTTCATTTTGTCTCAAGGGTGAAAACTTTGACTCTTCAAAATGTCACTTTCTCAGCAGCGATGAAAAGCAGCTTTGTAAGTTGAACATTTTGAGTTCATCCAAACTTAATAACAGACAAATTTAGAGGAAGGAGATTTTCACAGCATGACGTTGGCATGTAGGCTGTTTGTATGCCGAGCACTTTGAACTGCACAGGACACACTGGCCTGGGAATCTGCATTTAAAATAGCCGGAGCTGCTTGGAATCTCAAGCTGTGCTGCCTCCATGTGTCCTTCCTGTCAGTCTTAGAGGTCCCATTTTATATATTTTTCATACATGTTTTAATGTTTTCCCATGTGGTTTAATTCACTTAAGTTGAGAGTTATCCTGTTGACTGATGTAGTTTGGGGTTCCTGTTTGCTGTGTCGTTTTGTGTGTCTGGCTGTAACATTCCTCCCTGTTTGCACCGTGCAGACGGCCGTCTGCCCAAAACCTCCATGCATGAGTGAATCTTTAAATTGGCTTCGTGTCCTGCTGATTATTCCTTTTAATAAATACATTTCTGGTCCCGAGTATTCAGCGGCTGTTTAAAATGGATCTTGTAGTTATTTGACTGCAGAACAAACCGATCTAACTGCAGTGCTGCTGCTGTTGCATCTCTAATGTCCTCTCTCTATTCTGTGCACAGGGTCAGCTGTCTCAGGCTCTCAACGACCTGTCAGACCGAGCCACCGAGGCCAAGGAGTTCCTGGTTCAGCTGAGAAACATGGTGCAGCACATCCAGGTACTTTATTACAGACATGCAAAGAACTGCTGCTGCACCCACTGCATTCTCAATCACCATCACAGTGCTTCCCGTCTCTCATCCCCCTCTGTGATCCCAGACTTGTCCCCACAGCACGTCATCACTTACTGTATTTTCTTACTGTTAATATTTTGTAATCCCCGGCTTGGAGTAAAGTCATTATCTATACAGAGCACTGCTTATGGCAGGAGGGGAAGGAAACTATTTAGGTAAGCCATGACACGCTGTTATTGGACTTCAGTGTTAATTTCACATTAAGTTCCTCTATTTTATCTGAATATTCAGTTATGTCAAAGTCAATTTACGTGAATGATGTTTTAACATAGAGCATGATAAAGTTTTAAGTCGTACGAAAATACATTTGTACTGTATCATATTTTGTCAGTATGTTAAAAATACTGAAAATCAATAACAGCTATAGCAGAGCTGCTGTAGGTTTCTGTACTGTTGCACCAGCTATGTGTAAGTTCTCTCCTTAGTCGACACAAGAGGCTCAGTTACCGCTAAGCAGTTAAGCACTGAATTAAATTGGTTGTACCACGGCTACTTTGGACAGAAAGTCTTCACTAAAGCAGCCAATCAATAATCAAAGACTGATTACTATCATTATTGTGCAAAGACATATATATATTTATGAAATAAAATATTTGCTGTGCATCAGGAATCGAATCTCTGTCTATATTCCTGTTACAATCATTTGATTGACAGCTACCCTAGGGGAGTGTAACTATTTAGTTTTCATTCAGTCAATCAATCAGACTTCATTTGTATAGCACTTTCATACAAGTAAAATGTAACACAAAGTACTTCACACAATACAGCCCCCCCCCCACACACACACACACACATACACACATCCGCCCACCCACAAACCAAACAATGACTTACTTCATGATTTATAAGAACAGAATTCGATAACACCTCCAAACAGCAACAGTAAAAACAAGAGCTGAGGAAACACTATCTTAACTCTCATCTATGTACACTGAGGAAACAGAGGACGAAAAATATGATGAGCAGTCTTATAAAACCCAATTAAAG
Source organism: Hypoplectrus providencianus (assembly GCA_028566105.1). Taxonomy (NCBI): domain Eukaryota; kingdom Metazoa; phylum Chordata; class Actinopteri; order Perciformes; family Serranidae; genus Hypoplectrus; species Hypoplectrus providencianus. Next base: position 4,375,943 of record JAOWBC010000248.1, on the reverse strand, counting down.
ACTGCGCAAAAAAGCAAAATGTAGTAAATAATTAGACAGATATAGAATAAAGCTCAATTAAAAGCCAGACTAAAACAATAAATAAATGAACAGATGATACTCATTAAAACTAGTTTAAAGCTAGACTAACATATAGGTTTTAAATTTGCCTTTTTGAAAATATCAGAACTAGGATAAATTCAAATTTGCACACAGCTGAGGCAACAAACTGCATTTTTTTTAATTTGTTAGTGGTTATATTGATTAAATAATAAATGTCCGTGTGTTAAGTCAGTGGTATCACATGTACTCGAACTACAAGATATTGACCAGGAATAGATTTACACCTTTGACAAGCGTCTGCTGTGTGTGCAAACAAAGCCGTGGTCAGCTTAAGGGGCTGATTAAAGGAGGTAGGTGGGATTAAATGTCTTCGCTGATTATCGTCACACAGTCACATGATGCTCCAGGGTGAAGCATCAAGGTGGGAGATGAAGGAGAGAGAGAGGAGGAGGAGGAGGAGGAGGAGTGAAAATTTGGGATGTGTGAAAATAAATTCTACCAGGCATTTTGTGCATTACTCAAGTCTGCTCATGGTGCTGACGCTTCTTGATGATATTATCCACCCACCTATATATTGGCGAACCATTGAAGGAGACGTGTGGATGAAGAGGCTTTGAAAAAGAACTCTTGTGCACTATAAGTTTTCCTACCTTGAAACAATCCTGCTGTCAAATTGGTGTCCATGGCCTCCTACAGGAATCTACATCCCTCATTAGTATGTCCCCTGCTTTGGCTTTTCTGTGTTGTCATATTTTAAATTGAAAGTTTGCAGATTCTTTCAGTCTTTTAGATGCTTTTTTCTTTTCAGCCTGTGTCTGTCGTCTTGCAGGAGAACGGAGTGGAGTTCGAGGCCTGTTTGGTGGCGCAGTGTGACGCCCTCATCGACGCCTTGAACCGACGCAAGGCCCAGCTGCTGGCTCGGGTGAACAAAGAGCACGAACACAAGCTGAAGGTGAGTGAGCATGAACGCACAAAACAACACATACAGTAAATGTCAGTGGGTCAGACAGAGATTTAGCTCTTGTAAAAAACCAATGGTGTAGTGTGTTAATTCATTAGAAACCAAATTTTATGACCAAGAAGGAAAATAAGCAGAAGTGTAATGTGAATATAGCTGAAATCTTTCTATGTGCAAAGTGGATAAACAGTCTGACACAATAATATTAGCATGACAGAAATAAATGCAACATTTTTTGTGATGAAGGTGTTTCTAAATTGATGCAATTTGGGCACTTGGTGGCTTTTTGAACACTTTTACTCTGCTGCCAAGAACTGAAAGCAATTGCTGCCTGGAAGGACGAAAATTAATCTAAATATTAATGGTTTTCTATAAAATGGTTGCCTGTCGTGTCGTACCTAAATTATTAAAGCTTTTTCTGCAACTCCACCTATTTGAATATTGCAGGATTTTAAGATTCAGCCCAGAATAAAGGAACCTATAAATGCTTGTTTTTTTTGCTGTATGTGCTGCAGGTGACAATGAGAGAAATCAAACTCCATTCCAACGATTTCAGAGACATTAAGCAGCATATCTGTCTTTACGCCGTCTTCAACACATTGAGCGAAGGACATAACAGAGAGATCGAGTCAACAGGAGAGGAGGAGGAGGAGGAGGAGGAGGAGGAGGAGGAGGGGAGGAGAGGGAGGGGAGGAGAGAGATACATTTGTGCTGTACAGCATCCAATTTCACGCTTGGACGCTCTGTAGAATCAAGGTTTCACACGTGTAGGTGGTTTGAGAAACACAGCCTGTGCACGGCTACATGTGAGCGCACTCATACGCTGACACATTTTCATTTATTTTTCCCATACATGGAATATGTAGAGGGTCCAGAGATTAGCATTCTGCGGAAGTGGGTTATAAATCACTCACAAGCTCACTGATTTACATTTAGCAGATTGAAGAAGCTCTTAAAGGAGGAGCTGTTCAGTCACTGTCAGTGCTACACCTGTCAACCTGCAGCGCTAACAGGAGAGGAAAGTAGGAGCTGCTGTGCATTTGTACCACTTAGAAGCAATTAGTGGTACAAGTGGGATTTTTATAGCTGTTTTCTTGGATTTGCAGTTCCATAACTGGATTTATTTTTTATTTTTCTCTCAAAAACGTGTGAACTGGGCTTGAAATTAAAGCAATACTTCAATATTGTTCCAGCATGCCCCTGCCTGCCGAGGTTTAGAAGAGCAGATCGGCGCCACTTTCATATCCTCCCTCCATAGACTGCACAAGACATTTCTCAAGAGCCATTGTTGAACTCAGTGTGGTGTTTTCTGGTGTTGCCTGTTGGCAGAGCCTGACTTGACCAAACTCACAGCTAATCCAAAAATGGGCAAAAAGCAGCGCTGGTGGAGCTGAGGCGGTTGCCTAAACCCAAATGTAACATGTTTCCTTTGGACAGATCCAGCTGGCTACTTTTTTGCTTCCATTTTCCATCTTTATGCTAAGCTAACCAGCTGCTGGCAGCATCTTCATATATAGCTTATAGATATGAGAGAGGCTTCATCTTCGTCTACTCTCCAAGAAAGCAAATAGGTGTTTTTTCCCCCAAAAAACTATTGGATTTACAAATAATTTTAGCCCTTCCAAGTTTTAAATTAAAGTATTTAGAGGTGAATCATACAAGCATCCCTCCCTCTGTAAGGCAACCAGGACAGTCCATGAGGACTGAGGATGCAGAATGACACTTAGTATTTAGATGCAAATATGCTTCAGCCAACAAAACTCAACAACAGCTGCAGAAATGCTACTTATTGTCTGCAGTGTAACAACAGTCAGAATTACAGCAGCTATTACTTTTTGCCTGCAGACAGAACACACTGCGACTTGTTAACAGCCGCAGCTGTGAAATGATGCAGTTGCTGCTTTCGTTGTCCGTACTGTAGATGGCACTGCACTGGTTGGAGGCTGCAGAGCTGCAGGACCCAGTACCGGGAGCCATTTTGCATGCTTAAATTGCAAAAAGTGTTCGGTTAATGATTGATTTGCTGTTTAATGATGGATGCATGCTTGATGTGGGGCATCGGACACGTTCTCCATTTTAATGTATCTCAGAGCAGATCTGATCCCTCCTGTCAGCCAACAGATCTGTGCCTCCATGTGCTGAATCTTAATGCCTCAAAGACACATTTCTCCATGACAGATCTGATATTCTTTTTACTGCTCACTCACTCACTCGGGGACACTGCCTCCATCATAGGAGTTTCCCACAGAGTCAGTGATGCAAGAAGCCCTGAGTTTCACACGTTCAGTGTTTCTCATCTGCTCCTGGAGGGCAGCGAGGATCATTGAAGGCAGATATCAGCTGCAGCAGAGTGGGGGAAGATCACCGGAGGCATCGCTTGTTTTCTGGAGTGCACCTCCAGTAATTGGAGCCCCTCTGCTCCGACATGACCAGTCAATGGGATGCTTTCTGCTTCATTAGCATGAGGCTCAGTGGCAGAAGTCATCCTGCAGCCGTAATTAAATGAGACACATTCTGTCCTGGTGCACTGCTGATGTTAATGTGTATTTTTCAGATGCAGCATCTCAGATCGGATTTATTTACATATGAAAAGCAGATTGTTGCATAAAACAAAAATGCCAGCTATGCAATTTAAACATGTCCAATTAAGAAACTCATGAAGTGGCCTGATTAATCCTGCTGATTCAGTCACACGAAGCTCTGCGAAGCCATAAAAACCATAAATATCAATTAAAACTGATTTAGTCTGCACCAGCTGACTTTGCATCTCTCACTGAGCCTCCTGCTGCTCTCCTCTCGTCCTGCACGCTGACGCCAAAGCCTGGTCACCAAGGTGACCAGGATGTGATCAGGCTGTTGTTTGAGGCTGTGGAGGCAAGCAAAGTAGTTCTTAATAATATGAGTCAGGTTCATTTTTGTCCTTCACATCAGGAGGACTGACCTGTGAGTTTGTTCACAGAGAAGGAGGTTTTATGGCGGTTTGTCACACTGAGCGAATACAAAAGCTCCTTCACCCAAGCATCCCTACAGTGGAGCTCTGCAATTTATAGCCAAGGTAAACCACCAAATTCCTCTCAGGGCCTTATATTAAATCTCCTTTTATATTTGAATTTTACATACATTTGGGGGGAGATAAACGATTATATTCTTCATTGTAATAGATAAAAGATAATTTCATCCTAAAAGACATCAGACTCTCATTGAAATCCCAGTATATGGTATGTAAGTTTAACAGTTTAATGTAAAGGAAAGCCTAATTGATATGGGATATAGTATTTTTTTTAAGCTTGAATGAAAATATATACATGAATGTATAGTATATATACTGTTTGGCTGGCTATGATGAAAGGAAATAACACTTAATTATAAAGTTTTCTTTGGAGCATTTCTTCAGATGATGATACAACTCTGTCCATGTGAAGCAGCCAGGAGATATAATTGTCTTAGAATCAACACTTGCTCAATGTACAAAAACAGGAATATTAAAACAGTTTTTAAAAAATTCCTGACTGAAGCTTTGGCACTTCCCACTGCTGAACCTTTCCTTTGCATTTCGTACAAAATTCACAAAATCAATTGCAGTAGGCCTCTTGGATTTTAGATTAATCAAACAGACAAGATAAACATGTAAATGTGCGAGTTGTACAGATGCTGGTACGCAGATATCGTCTCTTTCAGACAGAGCCAGGCTAGCTGCTTCCAGGCTTTATGCTAAGCTAAGCACCAGTGTGGAGAATGTATTAAATATGATCAAACCCTGTCAGTCCCTTCACTGTGTTTCATCAGGGAGATCCGAGTCAGCAGTGAACTGATCAGGGATTCTTCTGAGGGGTTATTAAAAAAACACAAAGTGAATCACAAGCTATGCTGGTGTGCGTCTCCCATGTTTCACCGGATGCTCCGTCCTCTGGACACACGGCCAGCCGGGGTCCTTTCATGAGTACAGCTGTGTTGAAGCTATTTCTGTTTCCACTGTGGTGATTTGACCTCCCTGTTGACTATTCGTCATCTGAGTGTGTTGCTCCAGGGGATCCCTGCTCCCCGGGGGTTCACCTCTTTCAACCACTCTAACATGGGAACAGTTTGGACTGTACACAGAGGAACTCAGGAACAGTAGAAACACTGGAGGCAAATGTCAAACGATGAATTTCCTCCTTGTGAACAGCATTTTTGCATTGGGATTTGCAGCAGAAAGGATGAACATGAAATATTTAGACTGCCGCTGAATTCAGTATCCAGGGATAATCCGTCAGTATCGCCTTTTTTTTTTTTTTTTGTAAAGTTCTTCATCGAAGAACCAGCTTTCTGCCAAGCAACAGAAAACTTTTATATGGCTGCAACTGAGGATTACTTGCAGTATTGTTTCAAAGTTTAGTTTAGAATCTGAGCTGATGACTTCAAATGTTCCAGTATATGAGAATTAACTGGGTTTTTTATTTTCAGATTTTTATAATTTAAATATCTTTGGACTATTAGTGGGTTAAATAACAATTTTCTGACATTTGAAGGGCATAGCGATTAAACTGACTTAAATGAAAACGTAATTGACAGGTGAGTCAGATATGTGATATTTTTTGACCTGTTCTCCTTTTTATTACTGAATGTCTTATATTAACATCAAGTAAGTGGAGCTCATCGTTCCATTTCGTCTCTCTGCGTCTGACTAAGAGACACATTAGTGTGGAGCAGGAGGCGCCTCGATGCTCGCTGACTGCTGAGTGTCTGTGGAAGTGGCAGTTGTCACTTTGTCTGACCATCACTGCAGCGCGTAGGAAGCATGAAGCAAAGCAGAAAGTGGCTTTAATCCCTTTATTCGTCGTCCTTTCATCTTCTAACAGTTTGATTTGCTGTCCCTCTTGTATTTATTTTGTGTCTTCTTCCTCTCCTCTTTTCCTCCTTTTCTTCCCCTCTTTAGCCTCTGTCCATTTCCTTTCTCATGTTCTTCACTTCACTCTTCTTCTTTCAACCCATGTCACAATCAGTAAATCATCATCTTCCATGATGTCGAACTGTCATGGGTTTTGTGCCGGGGTCCTGACTGGCTGCCTCTCAGCCTGCTGTTGCTGCTGCTGCTGCTGTGCAGGGACAGGTTAGGTGAGGAGACTGCAGCCACAGTATCTCACAAGGCCAAAAGTGCCGCAGTGGCCTAATAATTACAGCAGAAACAGATAGAAGCTGGTAATTTATTTCACAAAGAGGCAGCAGGTCCTGCTCTTGCTCACAGTACAATATATGCAGATGATGAGATACTGGATGATATTGGTCCCTTTTCTTAAATATCCTGCCTTTTTGGTTAAACTCACACTGATGCACAGTTTGGAACTTATTTGATTTTTGTGACCTGCAGTTTTACTGTTTTGCTCGCATTGTGTAACTTTTTGTCCACAGCAGACTGTTGGTGAAGCAAGAAAGCTCTTAAAACCCTTTGTGTGTGACCTGCTCAGCACCAAATGGCAAACAAACACAGTTAGAAACTATGTGGTGAACATTTGAGAGAGCATTTAGCAGCCCAAAAGACTTAACTAAAAAGAAAGTAAATATCAGATCATTGATCATTCGGCTGACCAGAGCCGATACTCTGGTTGAACAATATTATCAGCTGATATTGAAATCAAACGGCCTATTGTTATCAGTGTTAATAATGTCCGATATGTGCTGTTATGAAAGATTTTGTAACACAATATCTAATGCAACAAAGTATCGCTTGGTGTGATTTAATTCCTGTTTATTCTGTATTTTTTTCAGTAACCATTTATAAAAATGGCTTAGGGTTAGGGTTAGGTTAATTATATATTGTTTAGTAAAGTTTTATATTTGAGAATGTAGCTCTCTGGGTACATTTGCAGACTGGTGAAAATCAGTGCATAAGCCACATGAAAAAGTCTTTTTTTCCATTCCAGCATAAACAAATTACAATATTAGCCTTAGATATCAATAATTTTTTTCTCAAAAATCCCATATAAGCCAGGCTCTATACACTAGGTCTCATAAGGGTCAGGTTGCTATAGGAACCTGTTGTCAGGCTGCACTGACAGCTCCTGTTATTGTCACAGAATTTAATGAGCCAGAGAACAAATGTCTCGCCTGAGTTGTGGGACAGAGAAATGTAGTGAAAACCAAACATGAAAAATAACTCTAAAATATGTGTCTCTGAGTATCCGTTTGTATTTCGCCCTATCGCTGTTTGAGATTGTTTTAGCAGCACCGTCAAGCTGCTGTGACTCTGCGTGACGATGTGTTTAATCACCATGACAGCCACATATGTCTGAGAGGACAGAGGATGAGAGTTTGTCTCCCCCGTGAACTCCGTTCATCTCTGCTTCTGCAGAAGCTGTGGCCCACTTACACAGCCCGCTCTGCCCTCTACTGCTGTCCTGCTCTCACCCCTCTCTCTCGCTCTCTTACTCCCACAGCTCTGCTCAGGATGCTTCATTTTCTCCCCTAGCCCCAAGTTGCTGCTGTCCCTTATTTTTGCAAAATTAAAAATCAGGTGAATGAATCTTCTCAACACTGATTATCCGCTGATCAGCTGCCAGAGCGTTATCAGCAGCAGCAGCTTCTGTGACTTATTCCAAAGCTGATTTTGAGCAGATCTCAGGAAAGATGAGTGGAATGCTGAGGGAAGCTGTTCAGTAGGCAGCGTGCGTCAAGTCTGAGAGAAAAAGGAAAAGGAAGGAGCAGAGGAAAGGGACGAGATACAATAAAAGTTGCCTGCAAAATTCTTCCACATGCTCTGTCCTTTGTGAATTAAGAGATTGTGATTTCAGCTGCGTACGTACGGAGGAGTGACAGCAAGTGTGATTGTTAAACAGTCAGCAACAGCAGCAAAAACTCCTCCTGGAGCTCTGCCAGCCCACTGCAGGGGTGTGGATGTTCCAGGCTTGACACAGCAGGGAGGGTTTGGCCCTCAGCCAGAGAAATATAGACTGAATCATCGGAGCTGGAATGGGATTTGCTCTCCTCACTGTATGGGATGAGAGGTGAAACACGGTCCTCCCTCGGCTGATTGATTACGGCACTAAAAGGGCGAATAATAAGTATATGATTAGCTGCGGCTCTGTAAATATTTATTTTCTTGAAAATATTCTTTTTTCAGTTAATATTTAATCCTCTTAGCGTGCAGTCAGACCTGCAATTAGTTTTATTTGGTCTAAACCTTCGAAGAGAAGCTGCATTTTTATACTTGGTTCATTTCAGTTCACGCTGTCTTAGTTTGAATAGGCTGAAGCTTTGCAAGTATTCAGGCGTTTTTTCAGCCTTTCACCACACATATTTTGGCAAAGTGAAAAAGGTCAAATGCATAAGATCCAAGACTCATGACTTTAGCTAAACAAGATTGACTTCTGTGCAGATTTTGCTTAAATGTAACTTCCCTGGTGTTTGCAGCAGATAACAGCACAAGGTCTTCTGTGGTTCAGAACTAAAATCTGTATTTTCATGCGTCTCTGTGCAGTTTGTTTGAAGGAGCCTGCGGTCAGTTAAAATTGTCTTCAGCTGCCCAAACAAACCAAACTGGGAACAGAAGTTTTCTGTTCTCTGAGGTTTGAGTAAATCATGCCAAACAACATGGAGCAGTGCCCTTAACAAATAAACTAAAAACAAAGTGATTATCACACAAATTTTCCTCATAACAAACTCAAGCTGTGCAGCCAACAGGAAAATTTGAAATTAAATGAAAATGCATGTTAAGTGGTTTTTAATACACTGATCTGAGCCTGAAGGACCCTTTTATTCTGAACACAATCTCCACAAGTTATTACAGGAAAAATAATACAATATTATATAGCATTCATCAATCAGTAAAAATGTAGGTAGATCTTAAAATAGCTTTGCAATATTGCAGCTTTTTACGTTATGTGTTGATTTATTCTTAGTTTTATTTATTTTTATTTTGGTTAATGGGATATTTGTGTCAAATGATAAAAAGAGCTTTGTTCACTTGATTTGTCAGGTTTGTATTTGTCTTTAGCAGGCAAACAAATCTGGCTATTGAAGTTTGAAACTGTTGCACAATAAGTAGACGTATGTGACATCACCAGTTTGTGGCGCTTGGTCTTCAATCTTTGGCGCAGCGCCACACAATGGTCTATGTATGGGAAACAATGCATTTTACTGCCATCTTCTGACCAAAGAACATTCATGCAGCTTTGTTTATTTGCTCTAAACCAAATGATGGAAACGTCCATTAATTTGCATTTTATTTCACACAGCATTTCAACATTTCATGTCAAAACACGATTTGATTCACATTGAAATTTCAGAAAAAGGAATAAACTGTAGTGAGGATTTCTGCTGTAATATAAATGCCTTTACTGTGATGGAATATTTGATTCATATTGCTCAGCCATACTTTGAACGTTAAAGCTTCCCTCGGTGACTCACTGTGTCCTGAATAATCTCCGTACAGTTTGTTTGGAGCTACAGTTCTTGCATATTGATGTGCTGTTACTGCAGCCATCAGTAAATCATCCTCATGTATTCTGTCGGTCTGCAGAAAGGATTTTCCTCTCCATTCAGCCTTGGAGCCCCTCAGATAGCAACAGTGAAGTTTCTGTTACCTAGCAACCCTCGGTCCAGCACCTCGGTTTATTTCACACTGTTGCGAGGACGCTCTGTGGACATCAGTCGGTGCCGAGGGGGGAATCTCCCAGGTCTATCAGATATCAGATCAGATCAATCAAATATCTTGTTGTAAGTAGTATAAGGAGGGTTCTTTCATTGATTTAAAAGGGCTCACATATGTGCAGATCAAAGATATATGATAAATACATGGAGAGTTGCAATACAAAAAATTATTAAAGGAACTATTCTTTATCATTACTAAATCCAAAACTGCATACAAATAATAAAAAAAACATCCACATGTCTTGATTTGGTAGCTGTTTGGAAAGCAGTGGTGGAGTGTAACTAAGTATATTTACTCTAGTACTGTCCCTGAGTACAGCTATGTACCTGTAATCCACTACATTGTACGATTGTGCTCCACTACATTTAGCTTTACTTTCTAGTTATTTTTGAATGTGGGTCAGTAAATTTTGAATGTATTCGGGTAGTTTCACAGCGTGGTATTAGTACTTTTACTTAATTAAGGGAACTGAATACTTCTTCCAGCACAGTCAGAAAGACTGAAAGTATTTCAGACCAAATCAGGGTCCCTCTCTGATGTATCCAGTGATCCGGTCCACCGTCTGCACGTGTGAAAACAAAATGTCACTATCTGTCCGTTAACTTCAACAACCAGATCGAGTTGCTGATCTCCTTCAGCCTCAACCTGTGTGTGAGTCTCAAGAGTGGAAAAAACACAACTACTCAATCAATCACTTTGACAATCCAGCCGCTAATCTCATTATTGGTGTTCCTGCTCCTCCTCGGCCATTAACAGCCTTGTTTTAATCTGTGTTCTCCAACCTCCTCCATCTTTTCTTTCCGTCCTTCTTCTTTTCACTGCTGTCATATCTTCCTCTATCGGCATCTGTCTTTTTCTCCTTCTCTTATCAACATCTCTGAAACCTTCTGCATATTTACTCCCCTTTAATTTCCCTCCATCTCCAGTCTTTCCTCTCCTTTTCTGCCCTATTTATACTCTACGACTCTCATTTTATTCATGTTCTACTCCAGAGTGATTACAGGAAAAGGGTGGTGATTAACATATGATTATCTTCTGCGTGTTTGTTGTTGTTGTTGTTGTTGTGTTATACTTGCAAACCCTGATTCCCTCTTGGCTGCTTCCCTTCCATAAACCATGTTGTTTTTTTGTCTTTTTTTTTTTACACCCTTCTACTCAGGTGGTTCGGGACCAGATCTCCCACTGTACAGTGAAGCTGCGTCAGACCACGGGGCTGATGGAGTACTGTCTGGAGGTCATCAAAGAGAACGACCCCAGCGGTTTCCTGCAGGTAAGATGAACAACAATATATATATTGTGTCCTAGCTGCAGCTCCTGCTTTTATCTGCCTCAAGTTATATCAATGAATTGGAGCAGAATGAAAAATGTTAACAACCTTCTAGTTCGGTGATCCCTAAAATCAAAGCAATGTTTCCTTGAAAATCCTCGTCAACCAACAAAGCATAAACATGAGCCTCCCACCAGTAATGCTTCAGGAGATAAACCACAATGGAAAACATTAAATATGTAAACACACAAGACACAATAATCAGACAACCCAACAGGACAAACTCTACATCTGTGTCCTTTAGTGAAAAACACTGTGAATGCAATTATCTCCATATCACTCAGAGCTCTTACTGTTTTTTTTAAATATATCTTCTTGTTTATATTGTTAAGAATATATATTTCTTATTAATATTGCTTGCTTCTAATTATTGTTAATTATTGATGCTTCTTTCTATTTCTGCTCTACACTTTTGCTGCTGTAACAATAGGAATTTCTCAAAGTGGGATTATTCGCGGACTTACCATCTATATATACATATATATATATATATATATATATATATATGCATATATAATAGGTGTCATATGAGCTCCAAGTAGGTATATTTAGCAAATTAATTATTAAATGTGCCAAAACATTTTCCGGTTAAACATAAGAAGAAATCAACAAAGAAAAAACACGCATCACATTCCCTGTACAACTTGATGTAAAGTAAATGTTAAGTGGTAACAATCTATTTTGAAGTTTGTGCTGTTATGGCTGCAATTTGAACCAATTTTGCTACTAGCGGTGGTAAGTTCAGTGACATTTTCTGGGAAAGAAAGCATGAAGACAAATGGCTCCTAAAAACGTGAAATTGCTAGCTGACTAATATATTTTAGATAAAGTTGACTTTACTTCAGAGGGAAAAATAAAGACAAGCAGACTGAGCTGACAGATGCAGTGAAGTTACAGTTGGTTTGTTGCCAGGAGACGTTTTCAGTGCCTCTGCTGAGCAATTTCACCTTGTTAAACTCAAAATGATCTGACATCTTTGATTTCAGTCCATCAGTTCTATCACAAAAAAAATGTTTTTGTGGCTGAAGAGCTGAATCTAAAGAGTATGTCAATGTGTGTGCTTTAGTACGGAGTAAAACCTTAATTTTTTATTTCCGTCTTTATAACATGGTCCAAAATGATTTTTTACACTTTCTGGTAAAATATTAACAGGGGAACTGTAGTGTTGAACATAATTTCATGTAATCATAATCATATGCACCCTTACAAGAACTGACTGACTTGTTCTTGTTGTGTTACAGTTTTGTATTCCATTGAGATTTGTTTGCTATCCTCAGATCTCAGATGCTTTGATCCGGAGGGTCCACATGACGGAGGGCCAGTGGGGGAAGGGAACCCTCACTCCCAGGATGACCAGCGACTTCGACCTCACTCTGGACAGCGGGCCGCTCCTGCAGACGATCCACCAGCTGGACTTTGTGCAGATGAAAGGTAAAGGGAGAGGAGATCACGATGGGTTCAGACACCTGAGGGACTGAGACTTTCCTAGAGAGCAGGCCGGAAGAGATAAGACACCTGCTTTTTATAAACCCAAAGAGGCACAAAGTTCAAGCCTTATAAGTTCTATAAATTTAAGAAAAGTTTTATTCTCATTTCCACACACACAGTATTGGAAAGGATGTGCTGCAAATGTGTTATTACATAAAAAAAAACCTACACAAATAGAAAAAAAGAAATATGTATACAAACATGTGAAATTATATCCCAGCATATGGGGATTGGCACCCACACTTTTAGAAATGTAACAATAAATCTCGGACATAAATAGAAGTGAGAACACAAATAATACATCATAATACCCCTGTGTTTGCCATCCTAAATTGTTGGTTTATATGAAGGAAATGTGCTAATCTTCCCTGGAGAATTAATAAAATATGAATGCTAAAACCCAATTTTATCCACAATATTTTAGGACTGCAAGTCAGGATTATTCAAATTAATTAGTCTACCAATTATTTTCTCGATTAAAGGTGTAGAATGCTTTTTCTTGGTATAGATTTCTTAGGCGTATTGTATGTTTAATTTGACCAACTGTCCAAAAATCTAAAGCAATTCAGTTTATTTTAATTTATGACCAGGAAAACATACATGGTTTTTGTGCTTATCAAACAAACGATAAAAAGATAATCCTTTGGTCATCAAAATAGTAGCTAATTAATTTTCTGTCACGCAATAATTGATTAACTGACTAATGGTTACAGATCTATTACATTTCTTTATGTCGTCTCTTTCTAAAATATATTATTGACACTAATGGGTTTTTTTTTCTCTGTGTCCCTTGATTATGCATCTGCAAATAAAAGACAGCTTGTTCTTGCTTATGAGCTCCTTAAAAATCACATCACTGAAATTTATATTTAGGAGCTATCTGAGTCAGGGCACTCAGTGGATGTGTGTTTGGTCCCTGCTCTCCTCACTGTGATGTCTCTCACACACTGCAGGTGTTTGCTAAGATATTCTGTGAATGAAGTCAAAGAAGTTATTGTGGTTATATTTGTGATTCGGAAACCTTTGATTCTGGATTCATGTATTCATAATTTAATTCATGAACGATACATATTGAGCAGGTCGTGTGTGTTTGTGCACGTGCGGCCGTCTTGTGTTATCTCAGCGGGCTGTAATCTGGCCTGGTTTCTGCCCTCCTCAGTCCCAGCTGCTCCCATGCTCCAGCTGGAGGAATGCTGCACTCAGAACAACAGCGCCACGTTGTCATGGAAACAGCCACCGCTCTCCACCATCGCCGTGGACGGGTACATCCTGGAGCTGGACGATGGGAACATGGGGCCGTTCAGGGTAGGTTTCTCTCCACAGGTACCGTGAGGATTTATCTGCAGACTTTAACTGCAGACGAACATCACTTTAACTGCTAAAAGCTCAACAGGGGAGTCTTTGTTGGATTTGCATTTAGATTAAAAGACAAAAAGAGTAAAAACAAGACCAGCTCGAGTAATAATTCACCTTTACAGAGCACCGCCCGCCTCTTCCTCAACAAAGGCTCCTTCTGTTGGTGCCAGCGAGGACACCAGCACAGCCAGAGGAATGTGAAAGCAGCGCTTTGTGACTGAAACCCCTCGATTGCTCGCTCGTACCGCACAGCTCCGAGTGACATGAGAGCAGGTCATGTGACACACTGTAGCGAGGCATTGAATGACACTACGTCAGGAGAAAGGGTCTGTAATGCAGCCGCCAGCTGGGATGATCCCACAGGAAGTGCGATCTGGGATCAAAGCGGGGTTCGTACACCGTGTAATCCATCCCTCCTCAGCTCTCTATACGCCGAGGCCCCGCTTTGTTATAATCGCAACTTAAACCTCCTGAACAATAAGCTGACTACAATAGCAGAGCATATCTGTGTCCGACCTCTACACCTGTAAGGACAAAGTTGCCCCATACAGTCTGCCTGTCGACTCCCAGAACAATCAGCCTTTCCACTTTGTTTAACTGAGGTGAATGTTTTGGCTGAAGCTCCCTGAAAAATATCTTAGATCAGTGATTTTCAAAGTGAGTTTGGTGGTACTCTGCCGAAGGTCCCTGGAAAGTTTTTAGATTAATTCATATAAATAAGCTATAATGAAAGAATTTTGACTTTTTCATCACATTGAATTAGTTGCTGTTGTGCTACAAACAATCAAAATTATGTTTATTAGCAACAAATTTCAGGAAAATGGAATCCTCCAACCCAAAGACCTAAAACATGAGATAATAATCTAAATATTGGAGTTTTTTGCTCATGATGTACACAGTTGGCTGTATATCCTGTTTATATAACTCGGTTATTGACTTTTCTTTCTTCTGTAACTGTAAATACATGTTTGTGAGGAGGCTGAGATGGGACTTCAGTTGCTAACACTCTCATGGACTCTGAGCATCAGCTGAGTATTTCCTGTGTAATGTGAATGATGTAGCAGCTGTTTGTCGAGGCGTCCTGTGTTTTAATTTAGAAGAAGCAGCCATTGACCTTCAGTCAGTTTGCTCTCAGCTCTGAAACCAGCTGTCTGTTTGAGAATTCTTCATCCTTCTGTCTTAATCACAACTGTTGCATGAGAGGGTGATCATTTACATCCAGTCTGCCAACAGACCCACCAACTGCATCATCTGACTGCTAATTGGTGGGCCGTCGATGCCAATTTGTGTTGGCATTTTAACTGTTAGCCTGCAGAAATATATTTAGAACATCTCAGTAAAACCTAATTTTTTGATACCTGGGCTCTAGATTGAAAGCGTCATTTAACAGAATGCATGGTTTTCTGCTGTGACGTGGTCAAAAACATGTTATAATGGAATTCCATGGGGACATTTCATTATCATTATTTCGGCTGCACAGTTTATTATGGACTTATTATCAGAGATTAAATTGATTTATGGAAAAAAAAAAAAAACCTCACCATAAATTTTTACGAAAGTCATTCAAAGTAAAAAATATAATCATTTCAAATTATTATTCTTATTGTGTTAACCTTTATTCATTCAACAACACCTTGATAAAATTCACACACATAAAATTCCATATTAACACCACTGAGCATCTCCACTGGAGCAATCGTGACTGGAGATGATCGATTGATTTTAACGATCAAAGACAAAAATGTCCTTCATGATGAAGAGGGGCTAGGTTTGCTGCTTCACGTCTTTATCGTTACCTTTTTCTGTCCGAACTGTATCTGAACCTGTGCCACATTTTGCCCGAACAAGTATTTACTTTTCAAATTGCGAGGGAAGTTTTCCTCTTCTCCTGTGACTCACAGAAGCTCGCCAACGCAGCGCCACACTGAGCTTGGCGAGTTGTGTGTCCCTGTGTCTATTTATACTCCGGCGTGGGCTGTCTCACCCACGCTCAGTTGTACAAACTCACACTCTCACTTATTACTCTCAGCGCCAAATGCGGATGGGACGCTCCTTCAGAGGCAGAGCCGGCATGTCAAAAGAGAAGCAGGGCTCTCTGTGTCATTATTACGTACTTGATGTATCTGCCAGCCTAACAGGAAGCGCTTGTGTGTCTTTGCAGGAAGTGTACGTGGGGACGGAGACCATCTGCACCGTGGACGGGCTCCACTTCAACAGCACATACAAGTCAAGAGTGAAGGCCTTTAACGCCAGCGGAGTGGGCCAGTACAGCAAGACGCTGATCATGCAGACGTCTGAGAGTACGTTAACATCATCTCCTCCTCCTCTTAATAATATATCTTTAAGGAAAAACACGCTCTCAAACAGAATTCACACATTTATTCCTCTGATCTTTGATCATTCAGTCAATATTTGGGATAAAATGTTCAGTTTTCGACAAAGCCTCAGCAAAGACTTGATTCTGTGTTGCCAGTAGAAGTTATTAGTGCTTCTTCACTGGCAGAACTGAACTCAGACACCTTCATGTTTTTGAAATTAAACAAGCTAGCGTTATCAGCAGTATTCAGTCTGGAACTAGTCATCGCAAAGACACAAGATAAATAAAAGACGGTATGGCTCGGTGATATTGCCAAAGTCTTCTATCCCAATATTGGTTATTTTTTATATCTTGATAACATTTATATCATGATGTAGCTTATTTTCTTGAATTTCTATAAATAAACAATATTTAAAAAATAAAGCTGCAACAATTAGCTAAATATGAGCTTGGTTTATCAATGTTTTTCATGCAAAAATGGCAGAAAAAGCAGTTATGGGCTCTTGAATGTGGAGATTTTTTCTCCATTTTCTGTGATATTAAACTGGCTTTCTGTGGAAAAACAAGAAAATTTAAGAACCAAGAAATTTCACAGACCAAATGATCAGCACTTATTTAAGAAAATATTTTGTCCTTCTCAAGGCCCCAAACAACAAATTATTCAAACATGGCCACTTAGTGTTTAAAAAACACAAATACAGCATCCTGAGATGAAGAAAAGGCCAATTTGCACTGATTTGTAGTTCATCCAAAGTCAAACAGCTGTCTCCACTGCCGGCACTAAACTCAGTTTGTAACTCATTATATCTCATTGTTTCTTTTCTCCCAGCACTTTTGCGCCTCTAAATACCTGCCAGGTTTGTTACTGCATCTGTGCTTTTCCCAGCTGTTGTAACACGTTTTTTGTTATTGTGCTTGAATATGTTTGACACGTGTTTCTTTTGCCTTGATT
>JAOWBC010000248.1:4319147-4337032 GCA_028566105.1 Hypoplectrus providencianus | reverse complement strand
TCTGGGCGTCCCTGCTCCGACTGCTGCCCCCGCGACCCGGTCCCGGATAAGCGGAAGACAATGGATGGATGGATGGAATTAAAAAATTTAAAAAATTAAAAATATAAATAATAATCCAAAAAAAAAATTGGTGAACTGTTTTGAACTCTTTCTTGCCTTTGCTGTTTTGGTGTATATATAAAGATGTGTAACTAAGAACTGCAACTTCATAATTCATGATAAAATCTATATTTAATACACACAACAACTCCAGAGTATCATGCAATTTAATTATATGTATGTTTGATATGATCAAAGGTTTAAGCTGAGGTTTTCATTTTCCTGTTACGCCAGTATTGACAGTCTGAAAAGTCATATACAGTTAAAGTTTATTTAACAAATGTTGATTCCAAATATTTCAGTATTTGTACAAGGCACAACAGCTACCCTTATAATGTGTTTAGAGCCTGTTATCAGGGCTAATAAACAATTAAAATCATGAGGGATTCATCATCTAGCCCATCTGGGTTACAGCAAGATAAGATTATGTTGGGATTATTATGAGTGTACAACAGTTATGTATAATATCTCAACTGGCTGCACCATTAAATGTTGGAAATAATGGTGTTGATACTATACTTGCAGAATGAACACCAATAACAATGTATATTTGTTACAGGTACACTTTGGATGGCTATCAAAATGTTAATAATTATTAATTATGAAAAATGATGACTTGCATTACTCCAAGTCACCTCTAGGGGTCACCACTCTGATTTAACAGAGAAAAGAGTCTCAAAATTACTGAGTGATTACTTTGGAATGATAGTTAATAATCAGCTTAATAATAATAATAATAATAATAATAATAATAATAATAATAATAATAATAATAATAATAATAATAATAATAGTAATAATAATAATAATTACCTATACCATAATTAATATTAGTGCAAAAATGTATGTGCATGCGCCCACATCCACCTGTACAGAGTACAAGTGGATGTATGTGTGTATGTACGACTGTGTGTAAAAGATGGCTGCCAGGTTATCTGAAGGCAGGCCACAGTCAGATCAAAGTTGCTGATGGTTGTAAAGTCATAAAGCGGGGGTGGCCTATGCAGAACAAAGAGATTTGCCACAAATCATACACAGTTAACATGACAGTTTAAAAAGTGCTCCAGTGTCTAAACAGTGCCTGGTTTCATGGATAGGGAGATTAAACAAACATGCTGATTTGGTCCTTTAAGTATTTGATACAATATATGCTCTTTGGTTGTTTTCATTTTTTAGACCAAGTAGACCAAATTAAGTTCTTCTTCACACTTTTCTTCATTTTTTTCTTTTTCCAACAGATTCCGTGATTTCCACCAACTTGAACCGAAGAAGTTTCAGAACAAAACCAACGGCATCACTCCGAGGCGCTGGCTGCTGCTCTGCAACCCCGGCCTGGCTGAGCTCATCGCTGAGGTCTGTTCACCGATGAATAAATGAGCGAGGACAGACAGAAGTTTGTGTTTGTTTGTTCTCAACAATATATTCCCAGGCTGTTGCAGGATCGAATCTTGGCAAAGCTTTTCTCTCTGAAATCTTTTACAGCCTGTGTTCCAGTCAGATATCCGTATTTATGTGAGGCTGAGTGTAGTAAACACTATAACTTTGTTTTTCACACATTTTTATTGTGACATTTAATTTCTCGTCCAGGTCATTGGGGAGGATTATGTGAAGGACCTGAGCCAGCTGCGGAAGCTGAATGACTTTGTTGACAATGCTGCCTTCATCCGTGACGTCTCTAAAGTCAAACAGGTAACTTAGTACATTTACTCAAGAAGTGATTGTACCTTACTTGACTATTTTCATTTGAAACAACTTGAAACTTAGCTTTGTCTGACATAAAAGTAGTTTATCTCTTGATAAATAGATCTTGATTGCATGATGTTGCTTCACATACACAGTGGAGGCTTTGCTCTAAATATCCTGTTACACCATGAACCATGCATTTCAACATGCCTGTTTCCTTGTGCAGTAAAAACCATCCTGTAGTTGTAGAATTGTGCAGGTGAAGACAATACAATCTGATTTATTCATGCATTGAAGCGTTATGCTCTGCAGCTTTGCAGTCAGAACCTGTCAGGACAGGTCACACCTGAGCCTCAGCAGCTTCCTCTCAGTCTGTAAACTGCTTTGCTGCCAAGTCACATATTTCTGATTTCCTCACAGGACAATAAGGTGAAATTCGCCCAGTACCTGGAGAAGGAGTACAGGGTGAAGATCAACCCGTCCTCCATGTTTGACGTCCACGTGAAGAGAATCCACGAGTACAAGCGGCAGCTGCTCAACTGCCTGCACATCATCGCCATGTACAACCGTACGTGAAATGAGTCATTACTGTGTGCCTGAGGGTTTCCCAGGCCGCCAAGGCTCTGTGACACAATCTGACAAGTCAAAACTGATGCTTAACAAGATGCTCCTGCCTTTCAAATCAATGTGGGAATTTTCCATTCAACTCATTGTTCAAATTATACATTAATTAGTTAATATTTCTTTGTCTTGTTTATTTTCTTCCTGAAGGCATCAGAATGAAGCCCTATGCACCTTTCGTACCACGTACAGTGATCATCGGGGGAAAGGTACCAGCTCAGCTGCTGCATGCATGACAAACAGTTGAAATATCAGGCCAGCAGTGAGTTTACAGTAAGTCTGCTCTTTGTCGCCCTCTGCAGGCTGCTCCTGGCTATCACATGGCCAAGATGATCATCAGGCTGATCACCTCTGTGGCTGATGTGGTGAATAACGACCCTGTGGTGGGATCCAAGCTGAAGGTCATCTTCCTGGAGAACTACAGGGTCTCTCTGGCAGAGAAAGGTACTGTTTGAGTCTTTAACTGAGGCTTATGATGTTGATGTTATAAAAACGATATGATCCATTTTGGGAGAGCACAAAAAGTTAAAATGTGTCTGTTCTTCCCCAGTGATTCCTGCCACAGATCTGTCGGAGCAGATCTCCACTGCTGGCACTGAGGCTTCAGGAACAGGCAACATGAAGTTCATGCTGAACGGAGCCCTGACCATCGGCACCATGGACGGAGCTAATGTGGAGATGGCCGAGGAGGCTGGGGAGGAGAACCTGTTCATCTTCGGCATGAGGGTGAAGGACGTGATTGCCATGGACAAGACAGGGTAGAGGAGTCTACTTTCATGCTATCTTATGTTTAAAGCTCTTTTTATGTTTAAAAACTATATTAACTTGTCTCTCTTATTTATTTATTTATTTATTTTTTAGCTATGATGCTATGGCATACTACAAGAAGATCCCTGAGCTGAAGCAGGTCATGGACCAGATCACAAGTGGATTCTTCAGCCCCAAAAATCCAGATCTTTTCAAAGACCTCACTGAGATGCTCTTTAAATATGACCGGTAAGCTACAAACAGATATATTTTTATATTTCCATTCCAGTTTAAGTTATTTTGATGTTTTTATATGAAACACTGAGGTCAAAGGATGCTTCATACTTTCATGAAAAGATTTTCTTTTTGACAGTTGTCTAACTTCTGTCCCCCTTTTTTAGCTTCTTGTTGGGTTCAAGTTGCCAGTCTTGATGTGTTTACTCTCTCTTGTCTCTTCAGTTTCAAAGTGTTTGCAGACTTTGAGGACTACATGAAATGCCAAGAGAAAGTCAGCAAACTCTATCAGGTAAGATTTTCCTCAGACAGACCTGCAGATGCTGAACCACAAACTTAAATTAGTGGGTTAGGCAGCAGGCTTTTTATTGGTTATTAAAGTATCACTTTAAACTAGGGTAGATCAACGTTATTGCTGACCTCCTTCTTAGAGCAAAAGATCAGATCAAATGCCGTCATTAATTCATTTCCTTTATGTTTTCTTTATAAACCAATAAAAACACTTGGAAAATGGGTAATCATTAGTGTACTCAGGAAGCTATGTTCTGAACATAAGAAAAAGAAAAAGGTCTCCTCAAATGCCTCACATTTCTCATATTCAGAAGATTCACATCAAAAAAGCTTAATAGGAACACCAATATGCAATAAAACTTTCCAAAATGTACATCAGTTTGTATGCTCACTTAAGTAGTTTTTGTCTGTTTTTAAAATTAGTTTTTGCACTAAATGGCAGATGGAAATGATTATTCCAAATAAAGCGAAAATGTAAAACTGTTTCGGCTGACATGACAAAACAAATATAACTTACTAAATTATATCCAAAACCTAGAGAAAGGGGAAATAAACCAGTTAAACTTAAAAAAATATATATTTATTTTCTCCAAAAGAATCCAAAGGACTGGACAAAGATGGTGATCAAGAACATCGCAGCTACAGGAAAGTTCTCCAGCGACAGAACCATCACAGAGTACGCCACCGAGGTGTGGGGCGTAAAGCCCACCGACCTGAAGATCCCGCCGCCCAACGAGCCCAGAGAGGCCATCGAGGAGACGGCGAGAGCTCTGAAGAGAATCTGATACTGTATTACGACACAAGGGCTTTCAAACTTCATGTTTACAAGTTCCATTCCCTCGTGCTTTTAAACTTTGAGTCACTGAATGTTTTCATGAATTGCTTCAGAAAACACATCTGCACACATTTTTATTCTCTGAACACCTTTTATTGTCAAAGCACCTGAGGCAAAGCACTTGCATTAAAAAATGTCTGTTACAGTCCTTTAGCATAAACACAAACAGTGTGGACATTGAGGTCAAATCATATTTTCATTTTTGACGTTCCTGGCGTTCAGGATCAGTGGGTTTCTGCATTTCAGGAATCCAGTAGGATGTCAGTAGCAGAGCAGCTGACTAAACTGAATTTTTAATCACATTCCTGCAAGTTTATACAGCGTAACAAGCCTGTACGCCACAAAGATTCAAATATTTGTTTCCATCTGTATCAGAATCACTTGACTGAGAAAACAACTTCATTTGTGATTGATGGTACTTTGTTCCCATGTTTAAGTAACAGAAAAACTATTGTGTGTGATAATATGTGGAATCAGTGCTTTTGTTTTTAGATACCCTTTTCAGACAAAAATAAAGCTGTTTGTTGGAATCTGCTGGGTTTAACTGTCTTCTATGGAGGAGGAGGAACAGGTGATCTACTTTTTCAGGTTTTGTAGGAATTTCCTGCAACAAAAAGCAGAGACATATTAAATTCACTTCCGGAGGGATTTGAGTTTGAAACTTAGTGAAAGGAACATTATAAGTGAGATATACAACAGCCCTCAGAATAATTTAAGCCTTTTAAACTTGTGTCTTACTTGTTTTTTACACAAAACTTACCCGACCAGATGGGTCAGATTGGAATCTAAGTAGATGTTGTTGTGGGAGAATCTGCGTTTTGCACTGTAGGAGACCATTTCAACCTGAACATCTGTGTTGTGTTCTTTCTTAGCCTGGAGTGATATCTCGTGCAGCTAGAGAGAGAAAAAAAATGCAAATTCATTCAGCCAGGAAGCAGCTAAGTCCACCAGAAAAATACAAAAAAACCTACTGCACCTTCAGACCCATGTGATAAGGAACAATATCATCATCCTCTGCATGCAGGATGAGAAGTGGACTGGTCAAAGTCTTCAGACTGTGAAGAAGACGTTTGGGGTTAAAATATATATTCACAGTCAGAGATTAATTGACCTAGTAAAACTGCTCTTGACTTAAAGATCTGTGTTAATTCCACAAAATGCATTTAAAAAAGAACTGAAAATAAGCCATTTTTTTTAAATTTTCAGTACTTACTTTTTATTGTTAGGAAACACAACGTTGTTCCTTTCCAATATTTTCCAAAGCAAGCTCTCGAATCCTGGAAGGAACATGTACATCTGGAAGAAGACAAGGGAGATTTTTTCTTTCATATTTTTGCAATTTCCTAGACTTAAGTAGACTATTTCCTGGTCTAATGCTATAATAAAAAAATACAAAATCCTTGGAATTATTATATGGTTATTTATTTTATAAAAATCTGTTTATAATAAATTCACGACCAGTACAGCCAGTGCAGATGTGGAGAGTCAAAAAAAAAAAACAGGATTGACCCAGAAAGAATGAAATGAGCAGTGTCTCCAGTGTGATTGTTTTTAAGGGATTACATGGTAAAAAAAAAAAAATCTGAGATTGAACAGAAATATTTTCGATTAAGGCCTTATTTCTTTATTTATTCATTTAAATTTTTCTACTGATGGAATGTCAATCTTTCTGTAACCGGTTTTCTAATAAATATTGGCTATAACAATAATATATAAAAGTTAATGTTTTAGTATTTGCACATTCTTTTACAATGAAATTAAAAAACAACAGTAATCTGTGCTCTTGTGCACCTGTAGACACCCTGAGGGTCTGCAGACAGACAAAAATGCAATAACTCACCTTCGTGAGTGGATGCCTGACTACGACTTCTCCGACTGTTGTGAATGCTCCCTCAAGGATTAAAGCGTCAACAACAGATCCTGATATTAAAAACAGTAACAACATTGATTTAAAAAAATAAATAAATAAATACAAAACATGGATAGATATGTTAACACATTTTTATTTCAATACTTGTAAAGTCATTATTTATTGGTTTTCAGTTGGATTGGCTCTTAAAGTGGCCTGTGTGCCCTCACAGGTGTTCTGAGTTATTCTGATGTCAATCAAACAGTTTCTATGATCTTTACAGGCCTACACAGATAGGAACAGAGGTCAAATAGTAGATTAAACATCTTTTGTCTTTTCACAACTACTTTCCTTTTCCTAACCTCAGTGGAACCACTAAAAGGCAAGTGAAAATTAATACAGGGCGATCCATTTTCTGAAACTGTGGGCCATTTCACTAATTTAGGAACCTTCCTAAGAAAAAGGCTTTTCAACCAGAATGACTTAAATGGCCTGTGGGGGTTGAATGTGCTTTTGCAGGGACTTTCGAGACAAAAACTCACCTTGCTGCTGTATTTTCACTGCAGTATTTGTTGCCACTCTACAAGAAAACAAAAACAGAGTTGGTGTTACACTTTGTCTTCCTTTATATTCAGTCCCTCTTAGTGCAGTGCACAGTGGAAGTCACAGGTTAGAGTGTGTAAAATAAACTGACCCTGAGCCCAGAGAGTGTCCCCACAGACAGACTGGACCTCCTCCGTTTTGTTTCTTAACCCAGTGGTACAGGTAGAGGGCGTCACTGGTCAGTCCAGCTTCACTTGGCTCCCCAGTGGAGTCTCCAAAACCTCATTTGAAGAAAAAAAACAACCCTTCAAAATCCTGACTGAAACCGGACCGGACTGCAAACTGCCTAATCCTGATTTAGACCCGAATAAACTACGCAACTTAAGCCCTTTTATGCTGTTGATATTGACTTTTCCCTACTCATTGCTGAATGCGTAATTGAAATAATAAGAATTGCAAAATCTGGCCAATATGTAGTAAAGTACTGAAAACCTTACCTTGGCAATAAAAGGGCTTAACCATGTTATAACATTAAAAATCATTTATATTTAATGTTTCAATATGTTATATTTGCTTTACATCAAAAATATATTCAATTTGCAAATTTTGTTTGCAAAAAGCAATTCATTTAAGTCCTTTAACTGTTCTACAAGTAACTAGCAGCCCCTACAGACTTTTTGTCTGTGCAAGGTAATATGCGATTGTTTGAACATTCAGTCCATTGTTTCGGCATTGCTTCTACATTATTGTAACCCTAATTATTTGAAGGTATGACCTTGTTATGAAAACCAAAAAAGAAATTAGGAAAAATCCAGGACCCCAAAAAGAACAGAACTGGTTTAATTTAGCAGAAAAATCATCACTTAAAGAGAAACACTTAACATCTTACCTCTGTAGTCTAAAGATAAAACATGATAACCTGCAGCACTTAAAATCTGAAACACACAAAAATCTAAATTTTATCAAGAGCTAAGAGTCAAAACTGGTCAAATGTGTAGATTTTGTAAAACAAAAGCTGTACCTTCACCAGTTGCACTCTGTGGTGTATGGCCCTGCAGAAACAACATGAGAGCAGTGAATACACACAAACAAGAGGCTTTCAGACTCATTTACTCTGACCCACACTGCTTTGTGTTCATTGTGCCTGTGGATAAACCCAGGGGCCTGAGCCGTCCTGTGATACCCACTAGACTCCATTAGGATCAATTCAAGGGTCCCTATCCTGTTGCTCTAGTCCCACCTGGTCCCTAAGTTGCCATGGAGATAGATAATAACAGGACGACCGTCTCCCAGAGTTTCCCGGTACCACTCAGGGCTTCTCCCCGCGGCCTCCTCCCATTGGCTGGCTGGGAGCGTATGCCTGTGAGACACAAAGATCAAGAGGAGGAAGACAGACAAATACGCTTCTGTTTTCAGATGTACAGTTGGTGCTTCGAGTGGTCACGTGCAAATTAATGAGTAGAGTGGGGTCCTATTCACTCAGGAGCCACCTGTACCGAATATGCATGTGCTCGGGGTATTTTCAAGTACTGATTTATTTCAATGGACAGAAAAAGAAGCTCCAAATGACCTACCAGACACCCACTGAGACACCATCCTCTACGTCGAGGTAGAAGTTGCATGTGTGATTCAACACGTTTTCAGGTCTGCTGAGATCCACAAAGAATGGAAATCTTACTGCAAAAGGGAAGAGCGTTTAAGGTCAGTACAATGTTTATATTTAGGTAGTATTTTATCAAATCATATTGTATTATATTCAGGAAGTGTCATGGGGTGGCTTAGCCATCTGAAAAGTGAAGCCAGTGCAGTGCAAGAGTGTTTAATCTGCATTCTTTTTAATGGCCAGCAGAGGGTGACTCCATTGGTTATAAAAATACATCTGTTTGTATAGAAGTCTTTGAACAGATTAGCTTAGTCTCACTTGATTTTATTTTATTTATTTATTTATTTATTTTTACCTCAGTTAACATTTTCCTAATAGGTTTATTATTTCAATTGGTAGTTTAATGTCCTCTTCAATGGAACATGATGTTCTGTAAGTAATGGATGTAAATAATAGACAAGATAAAGCAGGATTAAGTTTAGAGCACCAAAATGGGATTTTTGAGATTGATGCATGATGACAATTCATCGATAACCAATATGGTTCCAGATACAGTAATGTGATGAGCAGGAATGAAAATAGACAATTTATGTGTGGATTATTTTTACTACACTGCAAATATATCTGAATAGCTACATCTTAAATATGAGAGCATATATTATTATAATACATTTTATAAACATTGTATTACATTATCAGAACAAATAAAGAAAATCAGAATAAAAAAGCTAAATCAACATCATTGTGTTCAGTGTCCATAAATAAATGACCATAATAAAAGGTTGTTACATTCTATTTTATTGTAACATATTTGATCAAATCCTATTGTTTCTCATGCTTTCAATTTGAATCATGTTAAATGTTATTAATAAATACATGCTTTAGAAGTTTAAGGACAAATATCAATATTTTTGTGACAGTGTAAAATGTGAGTTAAAGTTTCGTATATTAATCAGGTCTTGCAGAAATAAATTAATGCAGTTTCATCATGATCACAGTGTTATAACACTGACATAATTTTTATTGCAACCATAACACGTAGATAAAAACTGTATCAGTTCAACATACTGTATATTACTGTCAGTAAATTATATGACTACATATGACCTATTTGGTTACCTAAGCATCGTGTTATTCTCGCGGTTAGCTATTTTCCGTTACATTCAAAAAACAAATACTGATTTATCGTAATCTAACGTGCGGCGGCTGGACACACGTAACTTACAGAGGTGAGAAAATATGATATGACCCAGGATCCAAGGGAACAGGTAGAGAATGACAGGCACTGCGACGTAAACAGTGATCAGAAATAACGCAGCTCTCTTCATTCTTGCCTCAGGTGAAATGACTTCCTCTGCGCAGCGACAAACCTTTTCTTGATTCAGTCGAAAACTGTGATAGAATGTCTTCCCCTGACAACATTGAGTGGTGTTAAGTACTAAAAGGAGGTCAAAATTAAACCAATGATTCCCTCTGCGGCCACTGGTTCACATTTGACACAGTTATTCAAACACACCAAACAGCTAAACTGAACGCGGACGTTGGAACGCAGTGCACTGCACGGCATTGTGGGTATTGAAGTTTTTCGTCATAGTCGTAGTAAGAGTGACGCCACCATGTCAAAAAATACTATTTCTTTTGTCTCTTTTTAAAATGTAATTAACTACTTATTCATCTATGTATTATCCTTATTTTTCATTTGTTATGTCGAAAAACATATGTCAATAAGTCAATGAATAAATCATTTAATTTAAAATTTACTATTTTACATTGTACTCAATGAGACTCCAATGGATTTAGAGTTTTATTGTAGCGCCCCCTACCGTTCATTCAGGACACTGTGTGTCTAGGATAAGTTTACCAGAGTTCATGAGCAACAGTGACAGCGACAGTGACAGCGGAGACACTGCTGTTGACCTGTCCCATATAATGAAAATTTCATAAGTAGGCCTGTGTATTGTTTTGAGTAAATAGCCCACAGTTTTAAAGAGCATTGTGTAAAGTGTACACACTGTGATCTACGATATGAGGACATATTTGTCTATCTTGTGCCAGATTGCACAAAACTAGGGGACATTATCAGCAATTAAATTTAACTAGATATAAGTAAATATACTATAACGTACTGTATTGAGTCTGTAATCTTTTTTTTTTTTTTTTTTTAATGATTTCAGGTTTGGAGCGTTGGTTGGGAATAAGTAACTGGAAGAATGTGTAACTTAGGGCTCTGGCTGATCTTTCTCTAATTTCCGAATCTTTAAAAAACAAACATTCAACTGATGGATGCAGATCAGTAGATTATTTTATGAGAATTATCATTTGTTAATAAAATAGCCTAGTGACATGACATATGGTAATTTAACAGTCACAGGAGACATATTTCTGATGCAGGAGTAAGTTTCACAGTGTGGTTTTAGTAATTTTACATAGCCTACGTAAAATAGAGCAATACTTCTACCATTGCACCATTACTATTGTACCATTACTTTTGTCCAAGGTTGAGGACATGCTTCAGTTTGATCCGGTTTGAACCAATTGCTTCTAACGTTAGCTAACTTATCTTAGTGCCATGAAATGTTCTTCACTGTACTTAATGTATGGCATTTACAATGCAGGGACTCTTATTGCATGGGAGCAATTTACAGTGTGGTAGATTATAATTATACTTAAGTAAATGATCCTTGTACTTTTACCACTGATATTTTTCTCTAAGGATGGCTGGATGCTGCTACAGTTTGAACCAACGGCTACAAACGTTAGCCCGGTGTAAAAAAAATATTCTCCCACTATTACTGAATAAACACATAACATAACAAATGGCCAAAAACACGGATAATATAAGGAATATTCCGTTTAATTTTTTAAGAAGGGAAGTATGACAGTAATTTAGCAGTGTCAGTTTGGTCCACAGGGGGCCAGGCTGTGGCCAGTCAGGCCGGCCGAGGCTCTCGGTCACCGCCCCTTCCTCTATCAGCCGCTTTTCAAAATCCGCTACAAGCCGGAGGAGGATGATACACAGCCGAGGACACAAAGCGACCACCACACTCTGCGGTGCTGCTTGGAAATAAAACGTCTCCGAAACAAAAATCCCAACAAAAAACAGCAGCATCGTGAAGCTAACGCCTCATTTATCTTTTTGGAAAGGATCATTCAACTGCGAGGAAACCGCGACGCGACTACCGCGACAAATGTTTTAAAAGTTTATTTTTTTAATACTAGCGATTAAGTTATTACCAAAATTCAACTGGAAAAGAAGCTAACTGTGGTCCAAGTTAAGAGACTTTGGTGAGTGTTTTTTTTTTGTTGAAACTACTACTTTTCTTCCTCTTCTGCCTTCTTTTTCGAAACATAACATTTTGG
This sequence comes from Hypoplectrus providencianus, assembly GCA_028566105.1. Taxonomy (NCBI): domain Eukaryota; kingdom Metazoa; phylum Chordata; class Actinopteri; order Perciformes; family Serranidae; genus Hypoplectrus; species Hypoplectrus providencianus. The sequence continues at coordinate 4,325,167 of JAOWBC010000248.1, read as the reverse complement.
GATGAAGTTGGAGCCAAAAGCAATCCGGACCAAACCGTTTCGCCCAGACATGCCTGCAGATAAATCAGCCCGGTTAGCATAGCGTAACTTTCCTATGAATATTCTTCTCGACTATTTTAACTTGTTTGTTAAACTACTCTCAATGATTTTATCATGTCCAGGGGTGATTTAATAGTTGACTCAGGTGGAGTGAAACTGCATTCAGGCACTGCTGAGACAACTGTTGACTTTTCTATACGTTATGCCTAAAGGAAGTTTTTTTGCCTAATTTCCAAACAAACAAACAAACAAACTTGTTTTTGACATATCTTTTGCTTTGTTGCAAAGCACTTGAAGTTTTTGTGAATAACATATCGACTTTAAAACAAACGTCATTTTAAATTTAAATATGGTTTTCACCTTCCAAAACAGTGTGATGGATACATGACCCTGATAAGTATCTTTTAAAATTACAAAGCAATAAAAATACATCTACTTTTGAGGTGCCCAGTTTGGATTTGTGTCATGTCATCCCTCCAAAAACATGCAAAAAAGTTCCTCCAATTCAACACTAAACAATAAACTTGCATTGTCAAAGTTTTGGAAGTGAGCAGAGCAGTGATTTTTAATTTTAATGCAAGGTGAAATTTGTGGCAATTTAAGCAAATTAAAGTGGCATGGTCGTTTTGACAAAGTTAATGCGGTGATTTTTGTTGTGCCCATGCAAAGTAAAGCGAAAGATAACAGAAAGCCAATGCAATGAAGAATATGTTGCATGATGAAAGCATATTTATAGGTTTTGTAGAAAAGGTTTTGGGGGTGTAAAGGACAAAAGTTTTGCACAAAAACTGTCACAAAAAATGTAAAAATGAAGCAGTCACAATCTCAGGGAAACAATGTTTCCCTATGAGTAACTGGTGGGAACAAAAATGAGAAAAACATTCAAAAAAATTTCTTCGATTCCAATAGGGTCCTCGCACCCATTCGGTGCTCGGGCCCTAAGTATCCCCATAATATCTCCCTGAAAACATTTCCTGGTTCCATTTTAAGCTTTATACTCTTCTAATTTTCTGTTCACTTCAGTATGTGAAGTTGTGAAATTGTTGAGAGATATTTTTCATCATAGGATTCTTTGTACATGGAGACAACACTTTGCCCTTTTGTTCCGTAATGACTTTCTATCTCAATGGCCACCAAAACGTAGTAATTCCATCCATCACTGTTTCACAAGAAGAAAAAGTTTGGTCATTTTTACTTTTCCATATTGATATCTGCTAGTTATAATTACCAGTGTGAGTGAATGCAGGGATGGTGTGAAGGATTAACCTCCTTCTTGTGACCTGGACCAGTGTGATTCTTTGGCTGCAGCAGCTGTCAGACTGTGGCCACCGTGAGCCACTGTGTCAGAGCCGAGCAGGAGGGCTACCAGGATAATTGGCTCAGAAGCTGCTTCCTGAACACAAATGCGACATTGCAAGCAAAGTGTGTGGGATGAAACCCAACTCAACTCAGTCAGATTCTGCAATAAAGCCGGGCCAGTGCTGCAATAATTAATATTTTCAACATTTGCTTTCATGTTCTTTTCTAAATTTACAAGACACTACAGCGTTTAACAAGCTGCCGTACTGCTGAGCCATGATTTTCTGAATTCCATAAGCCTCTCAAATGTGCAGATGCAGAATACTGATTTGGTTTTTGTCTCTATTGTCCTGGTGAATGGGTACCCCTAGTCTGGGGTGTGGGGGACACCTGGCCGAGCGCTTGATGATCTCACTGAGAGCAGCTGGAAAAGCAGGGATCAGGGGGGTGCTCTTTGTATAGACATTTAGGCACAAACGGGGAAGTTCAAACTTATTTACAAAGGTCTTATACTTGCACATTATAGATTACAGCAGTAAACAAACTAATAGACAAAGTGTCAGAAATGATGAAATGGTCAGACATCAAATTTGTGGATGAAAATAGAAGCAGATGGATACTTTACTCTGCTCAGCTCTCTATTTTCAGTCATGTTTGGTTACATTTATCTTCCTTAAGCTTTAGATGGACCTGCGTCTATGAGTTATTTCATTGCATGAGTTAGTCAGACTCCATCTTATCTTTTCTCTCTGGTTGGATCTCTCATTCGTCTTTCTATAAAACTTAAGATAAACTTTCTAAATTGACTCGTTGGGGGGGGGGGGAAACATGTTTTTAATTTGCCTTGATTGTGGCTGAACTGGATTCCAGACTTCTGTTTGGGGCCCTTTTCTCTGTCTAATAGTTCTTATTGTTTTCAATTACAGCAACAATGCATCCGAATAGACTGTATCAAAACTTTGTCTCTGTAACTGATGGTGTCAGCAAGGAAATGTTGGCTCAGGGCTTTTTGTGTGACCTTCCCAATTAGCTCCTGGCTGCTTGTTCTGTTTGGTGCTGTGCCTCTTTGCTGTCCTTCATCTTTATCACCAGTCTGAGAGAGAGTTCAGTCCAACAAATAAAAAGAGGCTTTTTCATTATTACTAATTGTAGATTTTGTATTTTGTCTGCCTTTACTATACAAAAATATGCTCGCAACAATGATAAAATGTGTTCAAACTAAATGAAATTGTGTGAAAAAGGTGAATTTTCTCTTCCACGTGTGTGTCAGATTGAATTACATGGCAGATGTAACATCCAGGCTTAAGGCATATCAAAGAGAGTCATGGTCAGTTTCAGACTTGGCTGCAACTATCAATTTACCTGATTGTCTAATCATTGTAATTGGATTAGTCAAAGCCTCAACCACAAATGACGCTGGAGCAGTGTGTTGGTAGCTCAGTTGCTCAGTGACACTCAGATGAAGGAGCTTTTAGGGACGCATGCTGTTGAGTTAGATGTTTCTGCGCTGCTCGTGAGTATCTTTAAACAGTGATTGGATTTAATGCTGTTAATTTAGAGTGAAGAGACCGGGACCTCTTGTTTTTTGCTTTGTAAGAGCGAATAAAGTTGATTCTTCTGTTGTTCTGGCGCAACACTCAGAATAGACACATCAGCTAAAATGTGAAGGAAAGAGCACTAAAACATGCTTTCCCTTCCTTTGTGTTGCAGGGCAGGGTGCTGTCCTGTGGGATGGATGACACCCAAGAGCAGGACCACTACGAGGAGCGCCTAAAAGAAGTTTTTAACAGTTTTGATGCCAGCGGCTCAGGATCTCTGTGTCCAGAGGAACTCTCTGAACTGTGTCAGTCCTTGCACCTGGATGATGCCACACCAGCTCTTCTGCACACGCTGCTGCAGAACCAGGACCACCTCACTGCCAGGGTGAGTTCATTCTTCTGTGCTCCTGGAAAAAGTGTTTCAGATGTGATATTATAGCGTGCAGCAATTTGCTCCGAATATGTGTATTTGCAGAATGAATGTTGTTCCTTTTCTAATGCACATGTGAGTCGTGGACTTTGCTGTGCTAAGGGTCCTCTGTGTCCTTTGAATCTGGCAGGCCCCTGTGTTGAACCACTCCAGCTCTCAGGTCTTTGTGTCTTCAGGCTTTTTGGTGCTTTGTTAGCTGTCTTGTTGAGGAGAAAATGTGACCCCATCAGTCCTGATCCCAGGTGTCTGTCGTCAGGACAACCAGGCCGGCTAATCACCATTCACAGATGCTCTTCTTTAAGGGTGCTCCATGTGGAAATGTATGAAATATCGAGGACACTGGTCTAATTTGTACAAGTGGACTTCTGATTGTGAAGCGCATCCAAAGAACCTCCAGCATGCAGCTCTTATCTTTTCAGCCTAAAGTAGACGGATGAGATGTATTCCAAACTGCTAACCTCAGCACCAAGTTGTGTTTATATATAAGCGTGTGTGGACAGACGGTTGGCTATTGTCTCATGTGCGGGTGTTTGTGGGCGGGGGAGAATGTTAGCAAAGGGCAGGAGAACTGATTGCCTACCCATGGCATCCAACAATACGTTCCAAAAAAGAAAAACCCCAGCATAAAGCCGGCAGCCGCCAGCCTCAATGCACAATGAAAATCACCATATTCAGGGCTAGCAGCTGTTGATTCTTGAAGTGTGACCTTGCTGCTCCTGCTCAGCAAACCCTCCTCCACCCAGACACCCAGCCTCCACCCGGCACATTGGGAATTACACCCAGTCCAAGGAATTTCATGAAGTTTTGATTTTACTTCACGTCACCCACTAAGCATTGCTTGCATTTTCTCACATTTATGTAACATGTTTTGTTCTATTCTTGTTTCAGGTTGACTTTGAGCAATTCAAGAATGCACTGATCCTTGTCTTGTCATCAACGTTCGAGCCAGCACAAGCAGAACAGGAAACCTTGTCAAAACCAGGTAAAGTGTAGAATCTTTTCTGAATATACAAATCTGTAAAATGCATGCAGCACCGGCCCTAAAACAAACCCAAAATCATGAAGCTATATCATTTATGGAAGAACAGGTTTAATATATAACTTAAATGATGTTTTCCTCTCAATAAGTGAACCAAGTGGGAAAGGTGACTGTGACGGCTGAGTTAGTGGAAAAGCCCACATGCTGATTCAGCAGTAAATCTACATACAGAGCCAAAAGCACAGGTCCAGAGCCAATTAGCTGGCTGCTGAAGTATTTGGACCATCATGGCTGGACCACTATAAAGGGGGACTATCATGGATGAATGTATGGCAAAGAGCACTTTTTTAATATCATAAACCGAGGCTAAACCTGATTCATAGACATAATTTAATATCTGTGCTCTGGTCCTTGGCAAAGACAATACTTCACTGTCAATATTTGAAGCCTGCTGTTTTGTGTTTTTCATTCAACAAATGGGAACATGTGGCTTCAAAAGATTCTGCATTCACTACTTTTAGAGAAGTTGTCACTTATGGAGAAGTAGCTGCTGCAGAATGTGACATATTACTCACTGAGCTATTTTTTCTGTATTTAATAATATCCTCTACGTCACTACGCATTTTTTCACAAATAGTGCATGAACTTGACTCCACTGATGCGATCTTAAAGCGTCTCCTCCTTGTATCTCCTCAGAACCTCAAGAGATCCAACCAAAGTTCGTGAAGGGCAGTAAACGGTACGGCCGTCGCTCCACGCCAGAGTTCATCGAGCCTATTTCGGACTTCTCTGAAGTCACAAGTGCAAACCCGGTGGAGGAGGAGGACCTGGAAGACAACTATGACTCAGCTGTTCCCAGGAAGCGTGAGGTAAAGGGCTAAGAATGATATTCTGTGACTTTTTCCAGCACCTTTTTTAACCTCCAGACACTCCGGTGCTGTCCTTATCACCTCCTGTCCTCTCGGCACCCATGGCCCGTCAGAGAAGCGTTATTCTTAGCTAAGCAGCTTAGTGGCATGCAGAGCAGAGCCAGAAATGTAATATAGATGCTCAATCGCAGGTTTCACAAGGCCCTGTTCATTGCATAACAACACAGCACTGTCTGTAAATAACACAGTGAGCATAATTACTCTTTAATAAGCCTCCAGTCGTGAAGATGTAGCCGCAGTGTTTGTGTAACGTCACACAGCGCTCAGTTTAATGTGTCATGATGCGATCCGGCGTGAGCTGAACTTCGCCCTGAGTGTATATGCTCGCTGTGATGTGGTAGTCAAGGCTGCAGCACAGTGATTTAGGAATTTACATCATGTTCAAACAGTACAGCAGATAATAAGAGACACAGGAGCTGAGTGTGTTTATGGTCGTCAGTATTCGCCACAGTTTCTTTCTTTAGGATTGACAGTAGGAGCCTCCCATTGTCTGCACCGGACAGTAGAGGCTTCAGTGTGACATACGTCTGTGTCACAGAGCTGTATAGTATTAGTTCAGTCATGGCCACGCACAGCTGAACACTCTGCATGGTTCCTCCGGCTGATCTTCTAGATCCTTTTCTTGGATTATCCTGCTCTCACTGCTGACATGGAGAGTTGTTTGACATATGTATGGAGGTCTAAGCTCATACTTTGTGCGTCCGCGGCCTGCAGTGCGAAACGGGGTGGGAGATTTACAGCACAGCAGGAACAGACTCCCAATGCATCCTGAATAGGTTTGCCTATAAAGAGGAACCTGAATATAT
>JAOWBC010000248.1:4280688-4293952 GCA_028566105.1 Hypoplectrus providencianus | reverse complement strand
ACAACAACAACAACAACAACAACAACAACAACAACAACAACAACAACAACAACAGCAGCAGCAGCAGCAGCAGCAGCGTCAGCCCAGGAGGGTCCCGGACCGATTCCCTGAGGACTATAGATATTATGAGCACAATGAACACAACTTCCAAAGACATCCACGACAACACACTCCCCCTGCTCCCAGCAGACCCCCTTCAGGTAAACCCTGTACATATTTTGCCAGGCACTTTTTCAAGTTTTGGTTAAGATATTTCTTCTTTAAAGGAGAGCAAACAAGTGGCATTAAAAAGAAATTGAAAGCAAGGACAGGGTGCATTTAGCAGTAGCATTTCTGGTTTGGAAAGTACATTGCAGGCAATCATAGTTTTCTGAGGGACTGAAACTCGTATTTTTTTTGTCTCTTCGTCCATAAATCCTGAAATATGAAGGAGAGCAGACGTGTTTCAGTCACACCAGAAGATATACAACTTTCAGATTTGTCTTCTGGGAGGATATTTTAAGAAAGCATTGTCAACTTTGGGTCCTCATGATAATTTGGATAGCTGTGCAGTACTAAGGTGTGATTTCTGTTTTGTCATATGGATTGGTTCTGGACCATGCATAGGCCAGTGGGACAGGAATGTAAGCCACTGGCTGCCACTGAAGAGCTCAAAGGAGCCATTTTATTTCAGTTTTCCTGAGGGATTAAATATTTTTAAATTACTGCTCTACATTGTAAACATTAGTATGATGTAAGTGTGTAATTTCCATGAGATTAAATGTTTAGGGGGTCGCAGGAATTTTCCAACCCCGCTCAACCTTTTATTATGTGGCTGACTTGTCAGCATCGTGTATATGGTTTAGTATTAAGTAAGGCCCGCCTATCAAATATCACAGAGACTTGTTTGGAGTGAAGCTAAACAAGCATTAGGGGCTCTGCATTTTTCACCTCTCTGTTTGCTGAATTTGTCTGCCAGCAAACTAGCAATTTGCAGAACGCCCCCAGTCAAATGTTTCAGCTTCAGACTGCTCGCTTTTGTATGTCCTGTTTACTTTGCAGTTGCATCACACTGCACACATAAGGTTAATGTACTGAGTGGTAAACAGAGTTGTTATGAAAAAGTAATCTACCAGCAATTTGCTGATGCTGTCTTTTAACAGGAATGGCGTTATAATAAGTTTTTTACACCAAAAGGTCTTGAAAAATATATCTGCAGGGCCTTTTATATTTGTTCATGGAAAAATCTGACAATTTATTTGATTGCTTGATTCGATGATTAAAAGAATATTTTCACTGCAATTTTGATAGAATTCACAAAATGGGGGGGGGGGGGGTTACTTTTTTTAAAAATTAATTTTGACATGTTTTACCCTTTTAACAATAATTCTACTAGTGCTGAATGTTTAATTTAATGTTCAGCATTCAAATTCACTTTTTATTGTTATTTAGACAAAATCATCTTTGACATTTACGGCACATAACAAGAATCATATTTGTTTTGTCCCACCCATTTTATTTTATCTGTCTATTAATGCAAGAGTTTTTTTTTTTTTTTTTAAATGTCTTCATTGCAAAGGTACCTTAGTTTTCTGGGAATCAGTCTGACTCTGACACATTTTAATTGGACATTTGTCAACATCCGTTTGTTTTTTTTGATTGATACCTTAGTTTTTTGCTGACTTTATTTCAAAAGATTACCTGATTCATTCTTTTGTACAACTACTGTATCCCCAGTTGTAAATATAGTGGTCTACTCTTGACTGTTTCCAGTGAAATCCCTGTGATGCATGAAGCCTTATGTCTGCTGTGAGTGAGTGTGGCTCTCTGCCATCTTTCTGAGAAAAAGGGCAGAGATGATGATGATGAGGTGGAGGAGGAGGAGGAGTGGATTTCTGCGGAGCGCTCGCACATTCCGACCCTTCACTCAGCAGCTGGCAAAGAGCTCCAGCTCTGTTGCTGTCACTCTCGTGCAGAATTTATCAGATTGTAGACGCCATTTTGCCGAGATACTTCATTCCCCGCACATTCTGCTGTGTTTCCAGCTTTTTCTGGATCCCTCTGGGCCAATTTGATTTTAACTCATGAAAGCTCTCACTCAGTCTTAACTCATCCACACAGTTGTTGGCTCAAACATTCTTCACTGACATTATTCACCAATTTAAAAAAAAAAAGTACAAGACCTGATGAATGAAACCGCTCTACTGTCTGTTCTTGCAGCGAGTGTTTGAAAGTTCAGTGGTTTATTCTCTTCCGGTGAAAGCTCCAGTGTGTGTGTCTGGCCATGCAGCGATCTCTGCCTTCCTGTCCAAACCTAACAACACTCCCATTTCCTACTATTCATCAAATGATGTCGGTCACAATAAGATCATCCGTCACAGGGATCAAGCACTTCTGTCCACACAATCACTACAATTCTTAGAAACTGGATCATGCTATAAGTTGTGATTCATTGCATTCCACCCTGCTGTCCTGATCTGTGTTCAGTGGTCACATCAGAATGACCCTTTTAAATGCTGTACATTCCTCTCCTTTAAATGACATTTTCCCACACAGGCTGTTTTCCAGAAATTTCCCAAAATATTTCTTCTTTCCCAGCGGCATTGTTAGCTGGCAGCTGCTCCTGCTGTATGTTTGGTCACACATCTCTCTCTCTCCCTTTCTAAAAAAGAAATGTTTGTTTTCCTCAGGCATAGGTCGAATACAGGCCAAGTCCCTCGGGAACCTCTCCAGTCTGACTGGAGAAGACCTCCCCCTTCCGGCCGGCTGGACCGTTGACTGGACCATCCGTGGCAGGAAGTACTACATCGACCACAACACAAACACTACACACTGGAGCCACCCTCTGGAGAGGGAAGGGCTCCCTCCAGGCTGGGAAAAGGTGGAGTCAGCCGAGTTTGGGGTCTACTATGTGGATCACATAAACAAGAGGGCGCAGTACCGCCATCCGTGTGCTCCAAGGTAAGTAATCCAAGTGGAAAGAGAAAGATTTGTGAACAAGTGTTTTTTTGTTTATTCTTCACAAGTCATAAGCTTTCATTTTTGACTGACATTTTTTTGAGAAATCACACATATTAAATAAGGTATCAATATGACCATACCTCTTTCTGTCCTAGTGTTCCTCGCTATGATCAGCCTCCACCATTACCACCCCCTGTGACCTATCAGCCACGTCCTGCGGAGAGGAACCAGCCAGTGTTGGTACCTGCTAACCCGTACCACACTGCGGAGATCCCAGACTGGCTACAGGTGTACGCCCGTGCCCCTCTCAAGTGAGTACATTCATGGCAGAAATTCACAGCGGTTTTCATCACGGACTAATGATTTGTGCTTTTAATTGGTAAAAATGCGAGAAGGGGGCATTTTATTTAGGGCTTAATTTACCCACTATGAGTTGTCTGCATTGAACAAAAATACTCTCCTGGATCTCTTGCAAAGATGCCACATTACATCACTTGGTTACATGGTTGTTTTTGTATTTCTTGCTGGACCGTGGCACCACAACAAAGACACCACTCCCACTCTGCACTGTATGTCTCACTTTGAGCTGCCAGCTTTTTTTTTTTTTTTTCATTAGCTTTGTGATTCTTCACTGCACTCAATGCCTAATGGGCTTTAACTGTGCTAGTGATGTACTTGTAAAATACGCTAAACTAATCCCATCTCTTTATTTGTCTGTAAGTTGAGAAAATGTTAAGATGGGTTAACTTAATGCAAATGAATATGCAATTCAATTTTACATCATTGTCTCTGAATAATTGTGTTCAGTGTTCCTCCCTTAAGTTGTAATATTATTAACCTTTAAGAGTGTGTCATCATACTTTTGTGTGTTTTAGTTGTGAAGCTAGACCAGTATATCTGCCAATTTTGTCTTATTTCAGATATATTGATATTGGTGTATTTTTATCAATATGGAGATGCTAAACTAGGCATAAGGTTGTCTAGAAACAGCGAATGTGATTTCCAAAGTGCACCAATACTTCAGTATGTTATAGTTGAACATATATTGCAGAAAACGATGTTTGAGGTGATTTGGAGAAGTCGTCATTTTGCGTCGTGCTCCTTCGTTTATCCTTCCCGAGGAACTTATTTAAGGAAGTAGCCTTCTGAATGTCTTTGCACAGCCTTATTGGTGCGCAGTCAACATAGAAAAGACAAACATCTATTTTAATTTCAACTTAAAATTAATTATATCAGTTGCCATGTCAACTAATTCTAAAACCTGAATTTTTCTCAAAAATCCTGTCAGGACTGAAAATATAATAGTCAAAAATGGAAAGTCCCTATCAGTGATAATAACGTGTACATATAAGTATAACATAATGTAACATTAAAAATGTTTTCTGACAATAACAAGCAAAGTCCCATGACAGTCAGGCATGTAGTTGGCTGAATGAGGGACGCAAATAATACAGGCATTGTCATCCAGCGCCTCACAGAGTACTCTTTAAAGTACCATAAATATCTTCCCTTTCACGTCAGGTATGACCACATCTTGAAATGGGAGCTGTTTCAGCTGGCAGACTTGGACACGTATCAGGGCATGCTGAAGCTGCTCTTCATGAAGGAGCTGGAACACATCGTCAAATCCTACGAGGCGTACCGGCAGGCGCTGCTGTCGGAGGTGGAGGCTCGCAAACAGCGGCAGCAGTGGTACGCCCAGCAGCCCAACAAGAACTTCATAGGGAACATGTGATGTGTGTGTGCGCTGCGGGGACGTCTCGCTGCCACGCCTCTCTGAGGTTTCCACGGTTGGTGGAGCGGTCGGGGTTTCCTTTGAAATCATGATTGACTCTTAATTGCCTCTTTACCAAACACATCTGTGCCTTCGCTTGATCCAAATATATATCAGCCAGGAAGTCGAGACGTGCATCGGCTGGGCCCCCCTCCCATGTGACACTCAACGTATGAATGACCATGTGACTGAAAAAACACTCCAATGAAGAAGAACCTATAATGTGCTACATCTGGGGAGACTGTTTGTGGTGCCATGTACAGCCCTGAGAACGGAATTGCTGTATGGATTTCTGTTTTAAAGACTGAGGAGTCTGGAAAACTATGGATATTTGTTCATAAACATCCAGAGATTGTGCCTTTTTAATAAAATAAAATGCAGCAATTTTTATACACCAGCTACTCCTTCATTTTTTCCAGAGGGAGAAAATGACAGGCAGCTTCTTCTAATTTGTTTCTATATGAAATACTTCATGGCTTTCTTTCCCCTCGCGCTTTGATACCCTCATAAACTGAAACCACACTCTTACATTAAACAAAAAGTGTGCATTTTCTTTCTTTTTTAATGACATATCCTTAATAAGACAATCCACCAAAACTTTCACGGATATTTAAGTTTTGATATGAAACACGTCTTTATTTAAAGACCTTTTTGTTGGATGAAGCATCACATTTGATGCAGTGGTTTGAGCATCTCGTGGCTCTTGGCATTACTGTAAGTCAGGAATATTCTTGTGTGTGTATGTGTGTATAAAATGAAATAATAAGCTACTGGAACTTTATAAAACACTTCAGAAGACACATTAAGTTTTGCCAAACAAGTGCAATTCAACCTCTTTTTGTTTCATTCTTTGTGGATATTTCTTGCCTTGGTAATGCCTTTTTTATGGACTGACTCATCTCTTCTGTGGAGGAAGTTCAGGTTCTTTAAAGCAAATCCTATTGATCACTAATCATCAGCCCATCTTAGAATACTCAGAAATGTTTTTATACTGAAGGTTTTGTTGGAAAAAAAAATGACGCTAAATGACGCTGTTACTTTGAAAATGTAACAAAAATGATTTTCTCAGCAAAATAAGGACTTGTTTATGAGTGAATTCAAACATTTCTGAATCTCCTAAAGGCTGTCTGACTAGTAAACAGCGGACTAGGCTTGTAAGGAACCACTCTTTGAAGAGTCCCTCACTATGCAAGAAGATCTCAATCACATCTTTTCAGAACAGTGACATCAGTTTGTACATATCTGATTTTTGTGGATTGCCAATACAGGACATAAGCAATAAAGTCTGCAGTGAATAAAACTATTGTCTGGTTGTAAAGTTGTTTCCTCTTGCTGCCTGTTTACTTTGTCACAGAGCCTTAAAGTAAGGTTGTTACTCAACTGAAATCAATGGATCCTTTATTATGTGCTAAGATGTCTCCTAGTTATCTTCACTTGGGTCTCTTTTTTGCGATGAAGGAGCCAAAGCATGCTTCGAAAATTATACCAAAATTAAACAACGATCCTACATTATATTGACAAAACTGTATAAAATAAGAAAATACAAAATAACTCCTCCAGAAGCCTGTACGTCTTAAAGCATTTTATCTTTAAAGAAAATAACTTGAGTCTTGCGTTCATTAATTTGGTCCAACTTTATTAATTATTTCCTCTTAACTGAAATTTTGCAATGCATGTGTGGAAACTTAGCAGTGTGGACTTGGAAGAGGTTGAGTCAGTTGACCTTTCAGTACGCTGAGGCTCCCACGATATCCGGAGATGATTTAAGTGCCGACGGGGGCGTCTTCAGGAATGAATTGTGTAATCCAAGAATAATACGTTGTGATACATTTATTTCTTTAAACAGATAAAAATCTTCTATTTAATCTGGAGTGTAAACGCAACAAAACGTAAACAAATGCTACTTTTCTGACTGAATGATTTGACACTCCAACATGAAGAAATGGCATTTGAAAACCTCACGGACTGTGAACTGGACTTAGATGGTTCTCTGTGTGAAGGCCTCACTGATGTTGATTATACATTGTGGAAGACTCAGAAGCCACTCTGCTGCAGTGCCTTTAAATTTCCAACCATTGAGGTCAAACCCCAGCATAAACTTGCTAAATATGCATGACCGTGTTCCTGTAATATGGAGGCCCATTTCTGCCAGTAAAAGAAAAAAAAAATCTGATGAAAACTCGGGTCTTGTGATGAAAATACAGATCCTGTAAGTCATTACATTGAGAAATTTTCTGAAACAATGAGTCAGTGTCAAAGTGCAGAATACAAACTCATTCTGAGAAACCAAGTCATGATTCCTAGATCTTATATCATTTTCAGTCACTCAGTCATAAGTTTGGAAATATAGAGTCTCTTTAGGATGTGCTGCAAGAAATATCTCATCAGCAAACTTCAGAAGCTGCGAGAGATTACAGTCGCTTCTACAAGAGATAAAGGCTTGTCACATGAACACATATTCTTGTATTTGGAGTTTTCACAAACACTATTTATGGGTGGTCCTAACCTGCTGTAGGAGTCATGCATGGATTTTACTTTAAAGTGATTTTGAGTTTAAAAATCATATATAATTTACAAATCAAGAGAACGTAAAGAGAATACTAAAAAGTTGTATTTCACTCACACTGTTCTTCTGTTGTATGGAGTGCTTTCCTATCCTGGGGCTGGGTGTCACTTTGTTCGGACTTTTTAGACATTAAAGACATAGATATTAAAGCAGCTGCGTCCGTCGCACTGTGTCTTGCTATAATTCTGGCGTAAAAAAAATAATAATAATAATAATAATTACATTGGACGTTTTGGCATATAAACTGCAAAATCAAGCGGACTAAATGTCCCAGGTGTGAATGCCCTTCCATTTTTTTTTTAAGTTTCTCATTATGTCCAGATACTTTGTTATTATTCTGACATACAAAGTCATATGAAGAAGGTTTTTCACAATAATGACTTACAGGATCTTTTTATCACATTGGCAGGAATGAGCCTCCACACTTTAATGCTGTTGGTGAGCAGAAAGAAAAACATGTCAATGCTGCAGCTGTATGTGATGTGAAACAGTGAGCTCTATGATCCTGGAGTATGCAGTAGGCTGAAAACAATAACCACAGTTATACAAATGTGCAGTAACAGTCTACAGAGCCAAAGTATTCACACACCAAAAAAAGTGCCGTCACCAATACAAGCCTTTTGTTTACAAATGCAAGCTGTTTGGGAAACACAAAAAGAAGTCAGAGCCTGGCTTGTTTCACCATGCAACAGTTTTTCACAGATGATTCAACTTAAGTGTGTGAAGATGATGAAAGAGATGTGGAATGAGGATCCTTTTTTTTTTTCTCCTAACGCAGGCCTGTCGCCCCGCCTAATAACAACTAGCTTTGATTCCTCAGTGGCCACAGAATAGCTACATTCCTCGGATTTGCTCGAACATTCAGAGAGAAACACAACAATGGTTTTCAACCGCCACCTCTACATCACAATGGAAACCAAACACGCTCTTTCCCCTCAACCTCAAACACCAAACGCACATATAGAGGATCACTGCGTAATTACAAAACTGCAAGCAGACTACAAAGTGAGAGATAATGTCAGCTATGTTGTGTAAACGTTGAACTAATCTGGTTTTGTCTTTCCACCCGGTGCTGTCATAAACGCCTCCCTGATGCAGAAATCAACCTCCATAACAAAACAACTAATAAATGTGCCATCCAGTGTCTGCATGTATCCCGGCTGCAGTAGATGTGATTTTTTTTAACATGTTATGGCACAATACCACTTTGTCACAACTATTAAAACTCATTTTTTTTATAAAGTATACCTGGATTTTAGAGCTTAAAGATGACAGACATTAACCACTTACCATGCTGATGATGCTTGTAACGCTTCATTATTTAACATACAGTACATATTTTGGCTTTCAAACATCGCAGGTCATAGATATTGATTCTTATAAACAGCACTAAACTTCAAAGAACAGAACAATCGTCACGAATGGGGGTTCACAGATTTGGCTATACTTTGAAAAATCATCGTCAAACGGTGACAAATGAAGAAGAAAAAGAAACCCGTCTGATATGAAATCAACAGCTGACTGGAGGTTGGATATGCCGAGGTCTCCTCTGGGAGAGCCTGCAGTATCTGTACAGGTGGTGTTTTATCACAGACAAAAAGTGAGACGATGAGAAATGGCATCCATCGCTTGAAAACAGGCTCCCGCTGAGAGGACGCTCTGAATATACATGGACATTATACAGTCCGTTATTAGGTTTAAAGTGGTGATGTATTGGTGGGCAGCACCAGCCAATACAGGAATCAAAGAGAGCCTGATGGGTGAGGATGCTCCTCCTCCTCCTCCTCTTCCTCCTCCCTCCATGCCCCTCCTCTTGTCCATCACCAGTCAGTCCCTGCTGTACCCTGTCTTATCTACTCAGTCCCTCTTCTTGTCCTGCTCCTCTGCAACCTCCTCGGCCTGAGGCCCGCCGGGGAAGGCGTGGTGGTACAGGTGCCTGTGATTGGCTGCTACATTGTACAGCTTGTAGAGAGCCTGAGGAGAAGAGACAAACAGGGATTTCAACATCCTGTATTGTCAAATTACAAGTATTTTTTTGACTCTACAGCCTGTGTTCAGAATCAGGCCAAAGGCACTACTGCTGCCCTATGTTAATTATGTAAATATTAAAACTTTGATTGCTCTCTTACCTCATTTGTGCTCCCCTGCAGAGGCATTGAAAAGAAAGAAAATAGTGTGAGCAATTAAATGCATATATAACTTAAAGCATGTTGAGAAACAATTATTTCTGTAAAGGGCTTTCATTATCACTGATGTGAAGGAGCATGTCGCCCTCTAGTGGTTTAAATCCACAATAAGTTAGTAAGCATGAGCATAGGCATGTCAATTAATTTAAGGTTAATCTTTGTCAATAATAGATAAACTACTAAACAAACTAAGAAGCAAAGATTAGCTGTTTCCAGCCTTTCATTTCTGATGGAACAATGTGCTGCAGTGTGTGTTGGTTTAAGACTTCTGACTGGACAAACAAATTATTTGAAAAAGCCAGTTTGGAGACCTGTGATAATCATTATTCAGATGATTAAGGAACTGATCAGCAGAAAAAGACAATGACAAAATATTCATAGCTGTTAAATTAACCTAAAAGGCCCCATGAAAGTTTTTTTCTTCCATCAGTGGAAAGCAGGCAGAATTTCTTACACCTTGTATTGGACAAAAACCTGAAAGTCCTGTATTGATTGTGTCCAGATAGAAAGTATTAACTGATTCATTTGAGCAGCGTAAACACATCAATGAGCTCTGTTAATGTTTGGCAATGTGAAGATGGAGCTAGATTCATAGATGAAATACATGCTATAATATTTGGATATCTGATAAAAGTCATATATGTAGAATATCAATTAGAACCTACCTATATTACCTAAGTAGAACTTAAATTGAAATATAGCCAATTCTACTTTTTATTTATTGTGGATATTTTTCTTCTTCTTTATAACTTTGTAACTGCAAGATGATAATAAATGTCTGTCCTCGTGTGTATGAATATAAATGTATTTCCTTACCTTTCCTATCATTATTGCATTATCATTAGTATTTTTTTGTTTTGCTGATACGTCAATTTCAGTTCCTTTCCATGTTTTTGTGTCTGAGGATTCTCTTGATAGCAGTGGGTTTATCCTAAAATAATAACAATATTAAAATAAATAATTTATGTTGTCTGTATGTGTCCTTGTTCTGTGTCCTCTTGCTGCTGACTTTGCAAAGTTAATGAAGAGAGCTTGAACTTGGTGAGTATTGATTTAAATATTGATCCCATTCGATAGTCAGATTCAACCTAATTCATTCATTAATGTTTATGTTTTCGTTGAATTACCTGGTCCCACAGTGCACCAGCCACCTGGTCGATGACGGCGCCGAGTTCTCGGTATTCCCCGGAGTACCGGATGTAGGCCCAGGTACAGAGCGTGATCAGGGCCAGACCCAGGATCATGTTGCACAAGCTGGCAATGATGTCCACACCCACAAAGCCTGTGATGCCCGCCGCCACGTACATCACAAAGATGACCACGAACAGGGTGGCCGGCGTGCGGGCTGCGTGGAAAATGTTCTTGGAGTCATTGTGCTTGATGTACTGGACAAACACCTCGTCGATCTCCCCCTCCAGCTGCTGCAGGTAGCGGCGGCTGAATTCCTCGCCTCCCATCTTCTTCACGCCCCTGAACACCTGCAGGGCCTCCTCTCTGATGACGCCGTGCCGGGCCTGCAGCTCGCTGGGGGCCAGGAAGGGCCGGTCCCCCCCGCAGACCTGGAGACAGTTTGGAGAAGGCCATATGAGGAGGGATCGGACAACCAGGGGACAGTTGAGGAAAATCGAAGTAAAACTTCACCTACCTCCTCCATTTTCTTGTTGTAGAGATCCTTTGCAGCTGCTACTGCTGCCAAGTTATTCGCCTCTGCTGTAGCCTGAGAGGAAGCACATGAAAATAAAGTGAGTCTTTATTCTAAGGGAATATAAGATACAAGCTTTCTTGATTCCATGCAAGGAAATGTGTCACAGCCACACATGGGCAAATGAACTATGAAACTCCTATGAAAGAACACTTAGTAGTAAAAATAACCAAGAATATGTTTCATATTTTAGATTATTTGAAGTAGCTCATAGTGAATCAAAATGAAGCATGAAAATACAAGAAAATGCATTAAATACCTCAGGAACGACTTGTAACTACTTAGTAACTTCAAAGTAAATTGTGACACAAGTATTAAAGGAAGTTACAATTTAAAAAATCTAAATTAAGTGGAAAATGTACCTGCAGCATTGACTTTGGATGTGGCAGCTCCTCACCTTGGTAAATCTTAATGTATGCCTGAAATGAATAAAAGAATGCCATTAAAAGTAACATAACTAGTTAATTGTACATTGGATTAAGTCACAATCAGAGTTTACCAGTTATTTTTTATAAATAATGAAAGGACAGTCTGACTTTGATTTTGGTTGAAAATGTGATTGCAAAGTTTAAGCTCTAACGGATAAACATCTGTCAATATTCAAAAGAGACATCAGAGTTGGTTTGTGTGTTTCATATTAACGAGGTTCTCTCTTCTGACCTTGAAGTACTCCACCAGGCCTCTGCAGGTGATTTTGCTGCCGTTGATCTCCTTCACGTCGATGTTACGAGGACTGAGAAGCCACGGGACGAGAACCTTCAGGTTGTTTATGAACTCGCCGTCGATCTCTGAAAGGACGAGGAGAGACAACAGCTGGTGAGTGCCGAGTTTAAACAACGTTTGCTTTATTTATCCCTTTTCTGGTTGTGTATCCAGACAGATTCAACAATTCATTTTCCTTTGTGGGAGTGCTGTTTGTTAACACTCTGCGCTGTCTGCAGGGTCCGATATTTACACCCGTACCTTTTATTCTTCCATCAAAGTGTGGGTTGGTGGCCACCTTGAGGCCGGGGTGAGGCATCAGGAAACAGGAGATGTTGGTGAAGCAGGAGTGGATGTGTTTACGCACGTTCTGCAGCTCTTCATGCTGGTTCTCTGAGATCTAAACACCAACACAAATATCAGACGCGTCGTTAAAATCTCTGAAATCTGTACAGCGGGTGTTTAAAACTGCAAATTTTCGGTCACATCTGACCTTCAGCCTCTTCTCGAGGAACTTCATGCCTCCCTCCTGTCCGTAGGGGAACTCATATGGAAAGCTCCAGTCTCGAACCAGGAAGATCATGGACTAAAACCAAAATAACAATAACCATGCGACTCTTGAAAATGACATGTTGAGCTGTTAACTATCTTCATGCAAATCATTTCTTAATTTCCAGTTGTTCAATTATAAATTATTTAAACTGATTAAATGTTCCAAAACTCATCACATTTCTTCGTTTAACAATGATGAACAGTGTAGATGCTTCAAGCTAACACCAATAGTAATTTGTAAATGTCACATTCTGACATTTGGATGCACTCAGCATCATCCAGCGGTTGAAAAACATTTAAAGTACCTGGAATGGTTTGAGGAAAGTCTCCTCCATCGCTAGTCTGCCGTACTCTGTGAAGAGCTAAAATAAAATAGAAAAACAAAAGGAGTGAGACTGTGAAATGTTGTGTTTAAGTTCACAGTCAGTTTTATCAAAGATTATCTACAGAACTTCTTGTTGGAGCAACTTTTGTTTCACTATATCTTTAAAAATGTGTTTAAATTAACAGATTATTGAGCTATCTCGACCATTTAGAAGTGAAAATGTACTACAACTAAATAATCATTTACCATTGTTAATATAATATATTTAATGTTATTGCATTATATGTTTGATTGAAAAAAAAATTTCACCAATTTGGAGTTTACTAAAACTCAAATGGTAACAAACATTAATATAATCCCAGGATTTTAACAGTAGGTATATTGTTTGTCTTTCTTTTCTGTTTTTAGATACCATAAAGCAACTTCTGTACCATTTGTAAAAAAGCCTATTTTTCTAAAAACGGTATACAATAAAGAAAATTACAATCAAAATCAAGAGGGGGAAAAAACACTGATC
>JAOWBC010000248.1:4267598-4280588 GCA_028566105.1 Hypoplectrus providencianus | reverse complement strand
AAAAGCCTATTTTTCTAAAAACGGTATACAATAAAGAAAATTACAATCAAAATCAAGAGGGGGAAAAAACACTGATCAATGTTATTATTTAACAAGTGATGTTAATGTGATGTTTAACTAGTGATTACATGTTTTAGACCAAGTGCCTTAAGAATTTCGATGGGAACACATTCATTCAGAAATCAGATTTAGTGGAATTTCTCTCAAAGGATGAATGTTCCTGCTATGAGAGAAGGCAAACAGACTAACACTGAAATGTATCATGTCTGGCTAGATTTGCTCTCGACTCGTGTCGACACTTAACGGTTTTTACCTGCAAGTGCTGAAGGTCGTCCTCTTGTACATTCTGTGAGATGTTGTAAACCTGAAAAAAGATCATTTATTTATTCATCCTGTAATTTAGTTCACTGGAAAGTGTGGAGCACAAATCTTTATTAAAACCATTTTAGTGTGTGAAACCAAAGGAACTTCACTGTCAGAGAACAACAATCTTATTCACTAGAATATTCCATGGGAAAAATATTTCCCACTAAGAAATGTCACCAAATGTATAAGCTGCAATTGTCTAGCCAAATATTTATGCCCAGTGTTTTTAACTTTCATTATTTAATCTATTAGACTCAGATTTAGTTTTTACTTGTATGAGTTTCCTTTTGTGGATATAAATGAATATTGGATGCTAGATGATATAAGATTCTCTTTAAAGAAGAATAAAAGAAAGAACAGAGCGCTGCAGGGTTTTCCTCTCAAACTCGATGAGGATTTTGAATGAGTTTGTTGTTAGCTGCTGGAATAAGCTCTGTGGTTAACACGAGATAAAGAGATAGTACGTAATAAATTGTGATAGTAGCTACCCCACTCGTAAATTTGGAAGTTTTTATGTGTGCTTAAGAAGGCCGTTGCTAACAAGTGGCTAAATAAGATTACAGTGATTGTTGAGGTCATTAAACTTCATCCCGCCGGAAAAGGACAGGAACTCTCTCTGTCGTCTGCCTTACAGCCTCTAGTCTTGTTTTTCAGTGTTTTTCAAACCCTTGTAGATTGTAAAATTAGGCTAATAAACAATTTATTAGGCTACAGCTTTTGTCTTCTGTCGGGGGCATATAATATAATTTGGATCATTTGTGAAGATTAACCTGCTGAATAAAAAACATAAGAATTGAGAAGAACAGAAGAAACTTGTGTTTGCCACAGTGTTTATTTTCTTAAATCCAGTACTAAAATCCCATAGGTGATTTCTCAATAGACTTATAGTGATGCTAATTCTGGGTTGGCCTAAAAAAAAAAAACTCACTTAATTTTCTCTCTTGTAAAACTACAATAAGGATATGGAAGAACATGATTTTTTCACTGATTATCAATCTCACAATTTATAGGGATAGTTTCAGCAAATATTTTTTCTTAAAGCTACCAGGTATAGCTTTAATTATTGTACACATGACAAGAAACTTAAATTTGAATGCACTTGTTTAGACAGCTGACAGGAAACTGCAGATTTGGTCTTTATAGTATTGAGGATTCACTGTCTGGGAACTCTACTGCAAAATTTTGTTGCCATCCATCCAATAGTTTATATTTCAGTCTGATAGTATTCAGATCGACCACCCCGAGAACCCTGCTGCAAGCTCGGCTAAATATACAAACCTATGTTAATTAATTCACATGAATATGCACAGTCTTCACTGGAGTAGAGCAGGGTCAGACGGGTGAAAGTCACTGTACCTGCATGGAGCTGATCATGGTGCTCAGGGCAAACACAGTGGCTGAATCCCTCAGCGTCGACTGGCTGTCGAACGTGCCCTGTGTGTCCATTAGCAGCACAGCGACCTGTGAAATGAAACAGTCGGAGACACTGACATGTGCTGCAAGGTAGTCTGAACGGCTGTCACGCCTCTGCTCTGAGGAAAGTGAGCTGTAACAGAGAGTGTGAGGGATTAGAGAAGTCCTTCAGAGGCAGGAAAAATGAGTGAGGAGCCAACTGGTTGGTTTTCTTTTGATGGAGATTCAAATAGAATAAAAAAGGCCAAAATTCTGCTGATTTTAGCAACATAATTCAGGATGAAATTCAAGCCGACAACTAGTAGCACTCTGGATTTTGCTGCCAACTTCTGTGCAGACGAAAGATGGGGACTTTTGGCAGATGCAGGTGTAAAAGAAGCTAGTTATATCTATTTAAATGCTTTTACTGGGCAGCTTCTAAGTGTGATTACATGTGACAACATGAATATAAAACCGAGAATCAGACCTGCTGCCAAGATTAATAAAGTCTGTGAGGCATTTAATAAGGTCTTTTTAGACCTTGTGGCATGATAAGGATCCACTCTAGACTATCTGAAGACAGTGCAGTGTCACAGACTTTACCTTTCTTCCATCTGGCTTGTCCACCAGGAAGACCTCGCTCCAGATCTGGATCCCGGTGGTCTCCCGCTCTGAGCCCCCCCTCCAGGAGAAGCCGGTCAGAGGCTCATCTGAGTCCCCCAGCCAGGTTTCAGACGCCTGCACATAAAGAGGTTTCCATTATTGTCTTGCCTTGCTTTCAAATTTAAATTAATTAAATTATCACACATTTTAAACATCAAATAATGAGATAAATCAGAGACTTTTTCTTGACAAGAGTGAATTTCTTTAAGAGAAGAATGGCTTTTATCTTCCTTGCAATATCTTGTATCTTGCAATATGAAAAAGTCATTCCCTTTTTCTTTTTTCTTTCTTTCTTTATTTTTTTTAAAATATGCTCACATTCATCCACATTTTAAAGGCATATTATGCAGGAACTGTTCGCTGACTGTTTGTAAGCACATTTAAACCTGGATCCTCCTCCACAGTTGACCAAAGTGAAAGCAAACAGATTCAATCTTGGACAGCTTGGTGTTTCGCCTCACTAATGACTAAAGTCACACTTACATGGTTGTACATGTAGCGCAGCATGAAGTCCATGAGGAAGGACTTGCCCTTGCGAAAAGCTCCAGCCACAGAGATGGCCACCACCTCTCTGTCTCTGACCTCCTCCGCCAGCAGGATACGACTCAGCGCTGTCTCGTCCAGCTCGAAGGTGTGGTCATCTTTGACCAGCAGCACCTGCACCGGCCGGGCTCGTCCATCCGGCTCCTCCTCCTCCGAGCTCCAGTCGTAGACATTTTTGTCACTGAGGGACCCTGGAGGACGAGACAGAGGGGAACGGACGGATTCCAATAATGGAGTAGTGCTCTGAGAAGTGAACCTAACTAAACATACTGCTGACTATGTGTTTAGTTGAATGCAAAGAAATAATAATGTTGATATTTTCTGGTTATATTTTCCCACATAATTACTTTTAATCTGCACCGGAACATCAACTGAAATGTTATTATAAGTGAGTGAGTGATCTGCAAGAACTTGTTCTCAGTGATGAGAGGCAAACTTAGTGGTCCATTAAGGCAAGGAAACAGGAAAGTTGACTCCATTACTTCTTCCTGTCAGCACCAGATCAATAGCATTGCCTGCACGCTTGTTAATACTTATTATGAATCATGCCATACTATCCACCCCATCTGTTTGAGTCCAATGAGATCATGTGCATTCAGAGCTTTTTCTGGCACTTTCCTGGCAGTGACTCAGTGTGTTTCCATCTCTGCTGCTGTCTCAAGCAGCATGACCGTCCTGGTGCACAGATTGTGGGAATTTCATCTCCAGAATTCAATTCATGTAGAAGTTGTCTAACCATGAATGTTCTCAAACCGTAAAGGTTAAAAAAAGGAAGAAAATCTACATATGTCACTCTAATCTGTGTGACTGTGGTGCTCATTTTGGGGTTGTAATTGCAAATTAAGCATGCTTACAAGAGTTACAAAGGCAGTGGGACAGATTAAGGTGTAGCAGGGAAAATTTGGGAGCATGCTAAAAGATTAATGCAGGGTGCCAAGAATGCACGGTGAATAATTTAAGGAAGAATCAGCCAAGGTTTCCTCTCAGGCCTGAAGAGGACTGTCAGTTTGACTTCATCGTCTCCTGCAAAGGCCTCACCCGGGGCCCGGCACGAGCCTGGTTAACCTGATCATGCTGCTGCTGCTCTTTAAAACAAACCGAAGGAAGACGTCAGAAGCACTGTCAGCTTAAAGTGGGTCAAACCAGATATAAACTCTCCAATGACAAACAGCAGCATTTCCCCCCTCTTTCTCCCCCCTTCAACCTTGATACAGTCCCCATTTCCTCTCCCAATGCAGGCCCATATTCCAAGTTAACCCAGTGATGTCACTGACAATTGGGATGCTGGTTATCATCATAATCATGGTGATAGAGGTGAGCATGATTAGTACAGAGATAATGGTGAAAGCAGTGACAAGCTATTTACTGATGCAATATTACATAATTTGATAGCAGATGCACCACAAACCATCATAAGAGGCTCAGTGTTGTAAACACAATAAAATCAGAAGGTTATTTTCAGGCCTCTTGGGGGGCTTGGATCACCCCAAGTATTTCCTGTATGCATATGATTGAAAACGTTTTTTTTTTAAAGGTATAGATTGTGAAAATGTCTATTCGCTTATGCTTGATTGACCGACATCAGGCGGTGAACAACATAAAATAATGTGTATTTTTCACCATTAATATGATTAGATATTATAAGGGTTATAATAAATACAGTGGTTACAGTGTTGGCGAAACAAAAACAAGCCCTTCGTGGTGAATAATAAACATCTAATTGGCTGTAATGCTTACACCCTCGCCTCGAACGGAATAAGGAGGAAAAAATGTATGTGCGTCAAGGAAAGCATGAAATATCAAATGCTGTACGTACACTCACCCCAGCTGTCTCTGTCTTTGCGGTGTTTCGCCATAATACTGTCCTTAAATCCCCTCTGTTTGTCCGTTAATGAGCGACCCTAGTCGGTAGTCATGGGTGTCGAAGGGTTGGGAGGATGCCCTATCTCCACCAAAACGATGCTCGTATCGCAGGAGGATGATGGAGCTTTTTATTCCCAGCGTGATGCAGGGACTCATGCATGAGGCCAGGGGGCGCTAGTGTCTGTTGTCTCTTACTCTGTAATGTAGCAGTTCAGTTGTGCAGGAAAAAAAAATATATTTTGGGTCAGTAGACATTGTGTTAGAAAAAAGTGCAACCGCTGAGTATGTGAAGTATGGCTGCTGCAAATTAATTAAATTCTTCTTCACTGAAAATACAATAATAAAAAAAACAAAAAAAACAATTGCAGCTTCCGTCGGTAGGTAGCGCCAACTACACAGAGAATGGAAGTTGTGTTGCATTCGCGTACTATCGTAAATATTTCAACACAAACAAAGCGGTACATTATTGGCAGTGGGAGTAGATGTATCATTTACTAAGAGTGAAAGAATACCCTTCCTTAAATTAAAGTTCAAATTTAGACGTAGACGAAAAATACATTGCTCTATTACAAGTAAAAGTCCTGAAATTAAAAGTAATTGTGAAATTAGAATAAATAATAATGTGAATAAGTTGATAAAAGAATAGGTGAAATAATAAGAAGTTTGGGGAAAAGGGGGGCTTACTTACCTTGCCTCTTGCCTCCTCACCTTAAAAAAAAATCCATCATATGTGCTGATTTTTTCTATTATTTCTGTTATTTTCTAGTTGGTGTTGTTTTTTATTACGCACTTATATACCAAAGCAAATTCCTTACATGTGAAAATCTACTTGCCAAAAAAATATTATTGATGTGATGTCAGATTTCCCGAGGAGCAGCTGAATGCAGCATCAGAATCCTGTAACTGCGACTCCACAGAGATTAGCAACAGACTGTTGCTTTTTCGGCTCAATTTTCGGGGGAGGAATGAATTGAAGACTGATGCTTGACAGTATTAGTAGTTAATGTTTTAGAAATGAGTGCGAAGCTTCTCCAAATCTGTAAACTGAGGGGAAATGACATGTCAACGGCTGAGCTTAATGCTGCGAGGGGCTGAAGTCGACTGCAACGTTTGCGCTGCCGTTGGACTGAAGGAGACAGAGTGAACAGCCAACTGAAGTTTATTACTGTTTCCTCGATAACAAAGGGGACGCCTTTCTTCTTATTTCGTGCTTTTATTCGACGCCATCGTATTGTTAAAGGCAGCGAACGGAGTTAAAATGCAAGAGGTACTCATCCACGGTGTTTGCATTGCAAAAGGTAGGCTCGGTCGAAGTTTGAAGCAGTTGCGAAGCTGACTTAACGTTAGCTAGTTAGCATTAGCTGTTAGCTGCCTGGATGCTAAGCCCCCTTACTCACTCTGCCCAACTGTAATGTCAGACCTAGCTCTGGCTATTTTCTGGAGTGACCACCCAGTCCAGGCTAACGTTACACACAAGCTAATGTTATTTTAGTGGTCAGGTAGAGCTTTAAGTAACTTTAATTTGAGTGGTAATTTAAGGGAAAGTAAGTAGTTAGCGAGGTTAAGCTGTTGTTTTGAGTGACAGATGTCCCGGTATGTGACAGAATATCCTCATCTTTTCTGTTCCTCTTACCACACTTACATATTTGTCAACTTCATATGACCATTTCAGCCTTCTGCATAACTTAACAAAAAGGTTTTCTTAACATTTTTCTTCCGCAAATTTTGTTGTCTTTCTAAACAGGACATGGAGCAAAGAGGAGGGCCGTCTGAGAAACAGTGATTAACTTATATCCAGGACATTGGCTTCATCAAGCCGCCACCACCTCCAGATTTGATCTACTAAATGTAAAGGGTCGTTTGGTTTCAAGCTAACATGGATATCTTTCCCCGACCGAGCGGTGAAATCCAGAGGAGGAACCCTCAGCATGACTTTGAGCTCATTCAGAGGGTGGGAAGTGGCACATATGGAGACGTGTACAAGGTACAGAGAAATTCCCACAGCCTGTCATTAGAAGTGGAGATATCTCGGTTTACCATCACATGACTAATCAGCTAAATTGAAGGCAGAGTTTTGTTTGTTTTGTAAGTCATAACATGTGGTCAACACATTTGACAGTAGCTTTTGAATGAAGGCCAAGTTTTGCATCCCTTGCTACGCTCTTCTTCAGCAAATCATATCAAATTATTGTCAGGAATAACTACAGTTAACACCACAATACTGATAGAGAGAAAGCTGGAAATGTTTCTGTTACTCACCATACAATACTGTTGCATGAAACAAGTTGGTTAATGTTAGATGAATCCATTAGTAGATAAAAAGAAAATGAATCTGCAGGGACTGATGAATTCATACAATCAAATGCCAGGCATTTGCGTGTTCCAGCTTCTCAAAGATGTTATTTTTTCTTACAAATTAACCATCTTTTAGTTTTAGACTATTTGTGAGCAAGCAATTGTAAGAAATCAGTTTGGGGAACTTAACATTTTTTCCTGTTTTCATTTTACATAAATATTGATAAATAGTTCTACAAATTGCATTCAGTTTTGATGACAGGATGGTACAAGCTGCCAAAATCATATGTACATTTATGGTCAGACTTTTAGTGACAAGATTTGTATTTCTATGTTACTACAGCAGAAATAGAAAAAAAAAATGTGAACTATATATATTTGACTCTCATTTTCCCCCTAGTATTATTCATGCATGTGTATGAAACTGGGTGAGAGTGAAATCAATTGTACACATTTTCATCTTTCAAGCAGACTGAACTCCAAAGAACAGGACTTTTCATTATTTCGGACATAAGAAAGAACACATTTTTTTCTCAAGCAGCTCAAAACATTTCAAACCATTTAAAAAAATAATTCAAATAGCCTAATTTTTGCAGTTTGAAAAACAAAGTAAAAAATTACTCTATTAAATCCAAAGCAATGTGTAGATGTATTTGTATCTGGGAATGTAGGAATTATGTTAAATGCTTTGTTAGCATGCTTTGGAGAGTTAGTTACGTCTCTGTGAGAGTCAGTAAAACACTACAACTAGTTGTTTATCTGAACTAGATAATTTTTCCCCACAGTCTGTTGGCTGTGGAGAGGTGTGTTTTGTTGGAGAATTTTCTTGTTTATCCATCTGCCACAGATGAACAGAAGAACCATCTGATCAGAGTGTGATAGTTCAGGCAGCCTGTCATGGTCCCTCTCCATACAAAGCCTCTGTGGCCAGCCCCCACCCCCAGACAGGCCATCGGTGGAATGCTGCGCCTGGTATTCTCCCACAGCTCAGGGCTGAGGGCTGCAGCAGGCTGAAATATGATCAGGCCCCTGTCTAAACACGCGTTTCACTATGGGTGTGTTCTGGGCGGCAGTGACAGCAGAAACACCTCAAACTGGGAAAAGTCCTCCTCTGGCCTGCTGTGCTCAGTTGACTTTTAATGGCCACAGCATTCCTTGCCTTGGATGATTTATTACATCTAAATATATTAATTTTAGAATCATATATTGCTCTTTGTTATTAGAGGTGGTAATGATTCATTTATCTTTATTATAAAGTCATTAGTTTGTTGACATTTTATCTGTTTAGAATCTGGAATTTGTTTTGAGTCAATACTTTTAAAGGTTTATGACACATTAATTACTAGAAAACTTAATTATTTTTCCAAGAAAAAAAAATTTCCATGCAAGGTTATTTTTTGCATGAGCAGATAAATGCCAACAGCAGTATCTACAGAAGATCAATACGCTGGAGTGCTGATATTAGCACTACTCTTGTCAGAGCTTGTGCCAAAGTTGGATGACAAAAAAAGGCAGCCAAGGCTATGCCATGTCTCACAATGGTAATGAAAGTGAAAAATACAGTTTTTTTTCAACCAAGTTTTATGAAAAATGAATAGTTTTTCTGTGATCTTTCAGACAAACAAACCGAACCCTGTTGGAGGTTACAATGCTTTGTACTGTTAGAATGGTTAATAACCTTATATTTTCAATTTAGTGCACACAAAAATATGCAGCTTGGTTATTATTGCCCGTCTATCTGGTCATTTGGACATCAAGAACTATTTTCCTGTATATTGCTGAACATGTGGGCATCAGTCACAACTCTATGTCTAACATGGTGATTGATCTTGTGTCAGGTCTTGTATCTTTAGAGGTCTATTACATGCCAGACTGCTTCTTCCTCCAGTCAAAGGTTGTGCAAGGTTGTTGAAGCTTGTGTTTGTCTGCTGCATGACATATCTTAGTGGTCAGTTCATAACTTCCCCTTTCTGAAATCAGCTTTCAGGTTGACTTTTGCTACTGAAGAAATGCCAGATATGCACAGGTTGTAAGCAAGCATTTGGTCAGCACTTTAACAGGCTTTAAAACAGCAGAGTCACAGCCTTCCATAACTGAAAGCTGAATAAATCTGCCATAGTTTAGTACACACCCTGCAGAATAACCTTCCCATGTAAATAACATTTTTTTGGTGAAATAGATTAATGTGTTTGTGTTTTTGCCCTTGTGGTGTAAGCTGCAGAACAAGTATAAACTGTGTATGGTATTCTGTTTATATGTGTGAATCATCAGTACATTCCCTGTGTTGAAAGGTGGCCATGCTGATGGGTTTTATGGTTTACGGTTGATTTAGCTGCTCATCACTTCACTTCACTCCCACAGATTAGGGAGCATGCCGTCTTGACCTGGATTTGGAAGACAGCAAAACCTACTTTATGATAGAATTTTCACAAATGATAGATTTTTTATATTATATAATATATTAAATATATTTTTTAGAATTCTTATGTCATTGCCATGTTGCCTTTGGCATTCTTATTTACAGCAAGAATATTTAAATTTTAACACTGTCCAGCATGGTCTCTGGTGATGAAGGTGGTTTCGGCAGGCTTTAGGGTTTTTTTTTTGTTGTTGTTTTTTTTCAACTTAAGAAGGATGTTGAATTTGACTGATGGAGGTGCTGCCATTTCTATCCCACAGTTAAATGTTTCCACTCCACTTCTCTCAGAGGCGAAAGGATCATCCAAACGGCGTTCACTGGTTTAATGCTTATGTAGGCCAAAACTGCAACTGATTTTCCATCAGAATATAGTATTATACAAAGATTAATAACTTTGAAATATTAATTAATCTGTTGTTTACTTTTTCTAATGTTAATTTTAAGAAATAGTCATGAAAAACACAGAAAGTAGTTGGAAAAAAAACAAAAATTAAGTTCCAAGCGGCCATCAGCAAATGGTTTTTGTTTTCTTATTATTTTCCTCATTTATGACTTGGTCTATGAAATGTCAGAAAATAGTGAAAATTCACAGATTTTTTTCGAAATATGTAACCTCACATTTAAGTTGCCAGAACATGACATTTTTTGGCAGATTTGATTGAAAACATATTTGAATTATAGTTATTATAGCTAAACCAAAAAAAATCTCATTATTTCTCAATGGTTGAACAATCAAATAATTTTTTGGGAGTTCGAACACAAGTTCAGAATAAAGGCCTTATAGTAACAGTGTTGTGATTTTGGTAGCTTCGCTTACCAATGGGCTGTTGTGTATTTCAGGCTCGAAACATACAAACTGGGGAGCTTGCTGCTGTGAAGATCATAAAGTTGGAACCAGGTAAGAATGAACATCTTACTTTTTCCGTTTTTCTCATCATAGTTAGGGAAGAAAGATGCTTGTTGGTGCTAAAAAATAAGGAGGTCTGGAAAATAAATCTGGTATTTTCCAGGGTTTTGGATGGAATGCACTAAAAATTGAAAATATTTTTGTACAAAGCCAGTTGTAATAGCTGCAAATATTTGTGCTCATCTACCTGGTGTTGTTTTGCATACTTTTAGATATTTTTATTTTCGAATTTTTGTTATTTCATTCATTTATAATCTTTGAATTGCTGAATTAAGTTGAAGAGCATAATATATTGTTTGATAAAAATATTTTGTGAATTTTGGAAACTATCACATCCGTCTTTTTTCAGTACGTTTTGGCTCTTGCTTATGCTCTGGAGTTATTGGAAGATTTTGAATCCCATGTGACAGAAACAATCCTACACAGCACCACATGCTACAAAGCTTAGAACTATTCAGGAGAAACAGCTATTTATCATGTGAAAATTATGAGCTTTTGTACCATCTGTAAACCAATGTCTGGTATTGTAACATCATTTGTAAAAGAAATATTTATTCAAACCCTACAAAGAGCAGGATAATGTGGGATCATTCATGTGAAGGAGGAGAGTAGGACATTTGTGTCTGTGTCCAGCTTTGGTGTCTGCTGCTGATGACCTAGTGACAGAGTTAGTGCGACACAGATTAGTGGGATTACGATGAGGGCTTTGTACCACCAGCAACCAGACTGAGCTCAGATGATTACCAGTCAGTGAAGCAAGAGATGCACTCCTGTTTGTGTTTTCTTTCATTCACCATGTCAACATTTTGTTTTCTTCAAGTGTTCCGTCCACATTTGAGTGTAATTCCAACACAATTAGTTATTTTTCAAAAGTTTCCTGATCAGTGTGTGCATATCCTGAACTTGGATTGAAGACATTGACATATTCTAGTGGACTAAAGGAGGAAGGGTTGTGCAGGCGTGTGTGCGTGTGTGTGTGTAGCAGAGGATCAGAGGGTTTAGCAGTAAGTTGCAGGGAAAGTCAGAAGAAGGAAAGGGAAGCATCATTCTTGCTCTGATGACTTTCAACTTAAATAAACGGTTATAGATTTTTATTATCTATAAATATGTCAATCAAGCAAAATACTTGAATTTGAGCTTCCCCTGGTACTGGGTTATACAGTGTATATCTTTTTTTGTGAAAAGTAAAAACAGATGGAGTGGACCTGGTATTATTTGCCTTTGCCAAGGTTGAAAGAAGTAATTAAGATTGGAAGATTAAGCCTCTGTTTCGTTGCTTGACATTCCTCACGAGTAAACAGGACAATATAATTGGCTAATGACTGTATTTATGGTGGAAAGCTCAGAACAAATGACCTCATCTGTGTTTAAGCTGTTTTGACAAAAACTGGTCTACATTCATAGTAAATATCAGTTGTGCGAATGTTAATTGTAAAAGATTAATAAAGAGTAGACAGAAAAAGAGTGAATAAAGGCTGAGGGTAGAGCTAAGAATTAAGTCGAGTTGAAAAGGCTTAGCAGGGCTACAGCTTCACACAGAGGATTTTATAGTGAAACTTTGTTCTACGTTCCTTTGCATGTAACCCAGGGCAGGTTTTGCTATAATCATCTTTAAACACAATTCATATTTGCTGTATTCATGTTTACCTCATACTTCTTTTTTAGATTAAACAAGGATTAACTTGGCCCAGGTCATCCTGTTTAAACAGGACTCTCTTTTCTTTACCCCCCTCCCTTTTTTTCCAAGAGTCGCTCCTTTCTGTGCTTCAGGTAAACAGCTTTGGGCGGACCACAGAATCAAACAGGTTTGACCAGGAGTAGTGACGCTGCTCAGAAGTTAAGGACAGAGAGAGAAAGGAGATAGGAATGGTGAAGCCTCTGGCTGAAGGGGCTGTATATCACACAGCAGCTTAATCTGATTAGCTGGATGGTAAACAACTATTTAAAACCAAATTGGTGTTGATCTTTAATCAGTGACCAATGAGGGCAGACTGAGAAAGAAGAGATTTTCTTGTTTTTTTTCTTTAATTGTCCTAATGCAGTGTACAAACATTTCATAGTTAATTAATATATTACAAATTCACCACTATACCTGTTCTTCACAGAAAAGACATTTTGCTGTGTTTAACCATCACTTAGATCACACACGGTTTCTATCAGAAATTTAGCTGTAAGCTGTGGAACAACGTCTCCCCTCCCTGAATACAGTGACATTTATTTTCTACAAGCTTTTACGTCAGAACAGCAGTAATAACTTTATGGAAACGTTTTGAAATTCCTTGGATGTTATAAAATGACTAATTTTCTTAGCTAAATAAAAGTACATCCTTCAAGTCGTGTTGATGTAAGATAAGACACACTGAAATGAAGCAATGCAAAGATGTGTATATTCTGAGAACAGAGGGAAATGATAAATCTGACAGGAAGTGGCTGCACTCTTAGGCCTCAACTTGCCAAGAAGAGAAGCTTCTCGTGTGTGTGTGTGTGTGTGTGTGTGTGTGTGTGTGTGTGTGTGTGTGTGTGTGTGTGTGTGTGTGTGTGT
>JAOWBC010000248.1:4255169-4267324 GCA_028566105.1 Hypoplectrus providencianus | reverse complement strand
TGTGTGTGTGTGTGTGTGTGTGTGTGTGTGTGTGTGTGTGTGTGTGTGTGTGTGTGTGTGTGTGTGTGTGTGTCTCTGTGTGTCTCTGTGTGTCTCTGTGTGTGTCTGTGTGTGTGTGTGTGTGTGTGTGTGTGTGTCTGTGTGTGTGTCTGTGTGTGTGTGTTTTAATACCAAGCTCGGAGTCATGTCACAGAAATTGCCCTTGCTCAAATTCTTGTGGCTCCTTCCACCATTTTATCTCTGTCAACGAATGTTGAAAATGTTTGTGATGAGCAGCAGTTCATCCTGTGAAATGACATTAAATTAAAGAGCACTATAATTATAAATGCTTCAGCTATCACTGTAATCTAATTAAAGTTCTCAAAAGTGTGACCTTTCTCTAGTATGATGTGGGAAAAAAGACTGGAAAATTATTTTCATGTTCGTCGTCGTTCTGAAACGGAGACATTTATAACTGGATATCCCTACTTTAGTTTTTTTTTTTTAGAATAAAAGGAGGGATTCACACTGAATGTTGGCACTTCATCATAGCCTTTTGCTGAATTTATTGAGCACATTTTATTTTTTTGCAGACTTCATCCGTAACAGGAATAATGGAAATAGATTGACATAATTAGCTAACAAATCCCTGAAGAAAGGACATTAACAGGGTGATAAGAAAATTAAAGGAATTAGTGGATTTAGGTAGGAAGTTGCATCAAGATATTTAAAGTCAAACAATAATTGCAGCATCCATGTACATTTGGTGTTGTCAGATGTTTTTTGGAAAACAATGAAAGTCTTTGAAAGAAAGTAATGAACACAGTTAATCAGGCTACATATAAACAGATAGTACTTGTTAGGAGTATCAATTCATCACAGATATTGGTCTTTTCATGTGATTTGTCAACAATAAGGTGTTTCAAGCATTATCCCTTAAGGCCTTCAGTGCCCCTTAATGATTGAACAAATTTTGATACTGGAAGTTCACAGAGTACCACCTCACAGAGAAACACTGAATCCAAAGAAGTTTGGATACTTGGTCAAATGTAACTGAAACCAGAATGCATCATATTTAAATATCAGAGTGGATTTATTAAACCTGATCAGTTTGAACATTAAATATTAAATACATTCAGTTTTTATTTATGATTTCTTTGGATCCTGGATTATAGTTTAATCCGAGTCAACATTTGCCCTATATACAGCTACTTGTAAAATTAAAAAAGCAAAGTATTCACAATTTGGCAATCAGCACAAACAATATAAATCACAGCATCTTACAATACAATCATAATTGTAGTTAAAACAACACTTACAAAAACAGATTTTAGGCATATAGTTACATTATCTCAAGCCTTGTGTCACCAACACCCAAAAAGGAGCTAAGACCAAGTTAAAAGCTAATGGAAATACACTGGTTTGTTGTTTATCAGCTGGATAGTTACGCATGTGTTGGCATTCCAACCAGACTTTAATTCAGACACTCACGTGAGAGAGCCTAACCCCGTTCAGACAGACTCAAAACAGGGCTGCTCTTTTCATCGGGTAAAATGTTGTTTGTGTGCTGAAAAAAAATGCCTCTGTGGTCCAGGATGTATCTCTAAAGATGTTTTCTTCTAGAGTTCGAATGGCCCAGTATCATTTTAACTAGGTTGGACCACAAGCCACTCTGTACAGTGTCTGGAGCTGTGCGTTGTAGTAAATTGCAGGTCAAAAACTTCTTTTTGTGTTTATTTTGCAGCAGGTGGTTGCTGCCAAACCTAACTTGGCACTATTTTGTTGTACGGAGAATTTTTAAAACAGAATTTAGCCAACAAAAGACCTCAGTAACCATACCACAACACAAGAAAAAATGGTTTGTCAACAGTTATTTGACAAGTAGCTTGCAGTTATTATGGCAGAGATTGCAGCCCTAAAAGGGGTTTAATCAGGACTGATGCCTTTCATGACAGGCTGTTGATAGAGTGCTGAAGCTGGCAAAGTCTAGGGGATCTTAACCTCCCGTTAATGTATTCCAGGACCATGTCTTTACACAATTGGGAGCAGCTGGGCTTACATATTTTAGTCTTCTTACTTCCTACTGGTCGGATGTGTTTGAGTGCTTTACTGAACTGGAAAAGCAGCCTGGATATCAGCCTATACCACAAAAGCCTTAAAAGTACAATGTGTTCTTTTTATTGTTATTGTCTGTTTTATATTCTGCTGTACTTACACAGAGATGATATGCCACACAAAGAAGAAATATGGAAAGTTCTGTCATTTTGATTTTGGCAGACTAAATGTCGAGATTAAAATGTAAAGTTATAGTCCACTTCATCTGAAATTCTTTCAATTGTTAATTGTGTTAGTATATAAGTTTGAGGTTTATTCTTGTATCAAATACGTATACCTTATTTTGTACATTTTGTAGATAAACATTACCAAATTGTTGTAATTTCATGCCCAGAATCATTTTTTGTTAGGTGTATGTGTCCAAATGGAAAATATCTCATTTTCAAATGAAACTGGTCCCTGAGCAGTAAATGAAAATATAACTTTTTGTCCATGTGTCTGTGTGATTTCTCTCTCTGTTTCCAGGGGATGACTTTTCCATCATACAGCAGGAAATCTTCATGGTGAAGGAATGCATGCACCACAATATTGTGGCCTACTTTGGGAGCTACCTCTGGTAAGAGCCAGCTTAAAATACTCCCGCTTTGTCATTTTGGACTCAGTATTTTCTCCTCTCTCGCAGCCAATCCAAGGTATAACATTTATGGTACTCATACTGTCAAAGGATATAACAAGCTGCTGCCTGAAACTCACATGACGTGTTTAATTACTTGGTCACACCTGTGTGTGAAAGTGTGACTCAAACCTTTCAACTGCCTGGTGCTGACTGGGCCCTTCAGTGCCAGGATGTAGCTCTTATGCTTTAATGGAGCCTGTGTTTTGTGGCTGGTATCTGAGAGGAAGCAGGGCCGGTCCGCCCACCACTGCCTCAGACTTCCAGCAGGTTTAACTGGAATATGAGCCTCTGATCTGTTTTATATGGCTGTTCGTCCGGAGAGGTGCACGTCTTATCACAGCAGGCCTGTCTTGTACAGTCTCACCACATATAGCAAGTGGTTACTGTAAAATGTTAATGAGCAACCCATATGCGTTAATTATTCTTAACACAATTAATTGTATTAGAGGACCACAGTTTTATTTGGGGAAATTCAAGTTTCCGTTCAGACCAGTTTCCTGCCCTAAAATCATTTCCATGTCCAGCTAATAGGTGTGAAAAGTAGCACAGTTGTGTTTGGGAATCCGGAGCAGTGTACAGTATCCTTGCCTCTGTGCCCCCACTGTCACAGTTTGATCACAGTCCTGCTGGTTTTATTTTTAGCTGTCTGTCACTGGGTTGACATAATTTTTCTACTCACCCCACTTTTCTCAGACATCAAGTTCAGTGTTATTCACTTTCTTGCAACAGTTTTTAAAGCTGGGCTAGACAGTTTTCTGGAAAAGGCAAAGCACTCCAGCAAACTTAAAGATTCACCCCTCCTTCTGCAGCTCTCCCCTCTCAGTCCTATGCCCCTCCTCCCAGGTGAGCATGGGCATATGCATGTGCTTCATAAAGTAACCTGTATCGTTTGTTTTAATCGTTCGTTTTGTGTCATCTCTATCATGATATGCTGATACTGGCACATGTTTTTTTCTTGTATGGTACTTTCTTTTGGACTCCCTTTTAATAGGAACGCTCTCTCTGAAATGACCTGTGACTGACCAAATACTCCCATCATGGCCCAGATTTTCTAAAGTTTATATCAGAACATAGAGGAGTTTAGTTTGTTTCTCAGACACCTTGAATTACACTTGGATTTTTTTTTAGCTGAATTTGTTCATTAAGACACCTTTTAAGAACAAGCTAAATTTAGCTTTTAGTTTAAATAGTGTGCTTCTTATAAGTGTGTCTATGTAACCTGCAAAGCCATATTGCCTAATTTACTTATTTCTTCTAATTTCTTTAGTCGAGAGAAGCTTTGGATATGTATGGAGTACTGTGGCGGAGGATCTCTGCAGGACATTTATCATGGTGAGTTTTTCTCTTATTCATAAATATAGACATTCATTCATACTGAACATACATTGTAAAATCTTTCCGGTGCAAGCATGGAATGATATTGTGTGTATTATAGTGACGGGGCCTCTGTCAGAGCTTCAGATTGCGTATGTCTGCAGAGAGACTTTACAGGTAATTGTACTTGTAAATAAACTTTCTTTTTGAAAATGTCAATGTTCAAAATTTCTTATGAACTCATTATTCAAGACATCCATTTCCTTTACAGGGTTTGGGATATCTACACACCAAGGGCAAGATGCACCGTGACATCAAGGTATTCGCTACTTCGCTACTTTGATTTGTTGTCGGTCTTGTACGTTTTTACGTGCCACACACTGGCACTTTACATCATGCCAGACTGACAGAGTGAGATGAAAAACTTTTGAAACAAATCAAGAGATGTGAGAGTGACAAAAAGAAGAAGCAGTGCTTTCACAGCCTAGCAGTTTATCTCTTGGCTGTCGAGCAGTCCAGCACTTCTCTCTGACGCTGTAGCGCTGCAGAGGTGTGAACTGAAGTCACAGGAAAGTGTGGCCATGGATGTTCTCACTCGAAAGCATGTGACCAATGGTGTCACTTACACCATTTTTTGAGGTTGAGCTGAAGTTCGTAACGCCTGGTGCATGCACACAGACTGGAGCCTCAGTCTCGTGTTATCACAGAAGGTCAGGGCTGAACCTATTATCTTTACTCAGCTCTATGCGGCAAGCACTTCCTGTTTCCTCTGCTCTCACCGCAGGATGCCACCAGAGAGACTGTCAGTCACAGCCAACAGAAACATTTTCAGTGGAACTGTCAAAAAGCTATGATTCTACTGCAACTTTACTGGCAGTCAGATCAGTAACAGACCAGCAGTTAATGCTTCATCTAGACCAGATGTTACTGAGAAAGGTCAACACATGATTGGCATTTTGTTGTGAACCAGTTGGGCAACACATCAGCTCAGCTCAGTATTCTTAGTCTCATGAAACAAAAATAATATTAGGCTTGCTGGAATGTATCTTCTTGCAGTAAAATAAATGTTTTGGGGATTGTTTTTTTAACAGGGTGCCAACATACTTCTTACAGACAACGGAGATGTGAAGTTAGGTGAGTTGCTCTTTAGCATCTTAATGCTCAAGGACTTGGACCCTTCTGTAGCTTTCAGACATTTGTGGATTGCATAAGCTGAAAAGCCCTGTCAAACCTTGTTACAGCTGACTTTGGAGTTGCAGCCAAAATAACAGCCACCATTGCCAAAAGGAAGTCCTTCATTGGAACACCATATTGGTGAGTGTGTCACCCCATCAAATAAGTCATTGGGCCTTATACTTGGACTTTGTTTAATAGTTTGAATAATGTGTTTCTTTAACATGAGTTTTGGCATCTAGAGAAGCCTTGGATAAAAACAGATACGAGAACAATTTCCAGCCAACTGTCTGTGTCATATTTTATCTAACAGAATCTAGGTCGTGATGACTAAGGTGGTTAATAGATGCTTCCTCTAAAAGATACAAGTTCAGTTTCTCACAGTTAGATTTTTTTTTGTGTTTGTGTGTGTGTGTGTCCAACACACCAGTTCCACAGGGCCGTTGTCACTGACCCTGACCTTTAAACACACTGTGAAATGAGGAAAAGTAAACAGAGTTTTCTTCAGAGATCAACAGGGTATCTCATTGCGAATATCAGTCCTGGTTTTGCTTCAAAGAGGGCCTCTCTAACCAAGTTTTTCTCTTATTTGGAGGGTCACTGAATTTCTTTCTTGAATTTGTGTAGGATGGCTCCAGAAGTAGCAGCAGTGGAGAAAAACGGTGGCTACAACCAGCTGTGTGATATCTGGGCTGTTGGCATCACGTCCATAGAGCTGGCTGAGCTACAGCCTCCGATGTTTGACCTACATCCAATGAGGCATGTGTTATTTTCCTCAAAAAAGAATGAATGAAAGCTCATTTTCTTCGACTGTTTCCTTTTGTGTTACTGTAATCATCACATATTTTTCTTTATTCAATTGCTGTCCTGTTATTTTTAGAATAGGTCTTCCATTTTACTGCATGTCACTTTACATATATTGTCCTCTTAAGTTCTGTCCAAACTACTGTTAAACAAAGTTTTGTTGTTTTTTCTTAGGGCCTTGTTTTTGATGTCAAAAAGCAGCTTCCAGCCTCCAAAACTAAAAGACAAAAACAAATGGTGAGTGCCCTGTGCCCTACTGGGGTGAAGTTATGATAAATAGGAATTAGTGAAGATCATTGCATTAAAACAAAATATTTTTGTTTCAGGTCCACTGCCTTCCATAACTTTGTCAAAGTGTCTCTGACAAAGAACCCAAAGAAGAGGCCCACTGCAGAAAAACTTCTATCGGTACTAGTTCTTATTGCTCTCTTCGACATATGGTAGACATTATGTAGTAGGAGATTGAAATGTTAGCAGCAAAGAATGTATTGCAGTTTTTTAAAGCCTGAACCTGTTTTCACAGTGGAAATTTTGTGAAATATCCAACTCTTAGAGTAATATGTGTCCTGTTTTTTGCATGTACTTTCTTTAGTTGAGATCACAAAATTCATTAATTGCATTTGTGAATCCTACAGGCCCAACAAAGAAGCAGAAGGTCTAAGCTGGGCCAATGAGCCTCTTTGAGATTTGGCTAAATTTCTAGTTGTGTCAGTCAGAGTTAGACCATGGCAATAGGTACCTGTTTAAAGTCCAGTGACAGCATATTTATTGAAGAAAGATACATTAGTTATGAAAACTTACAAAACATTTATCCAGAGGTAGACGACTAAAACTCCTATTTGCAGGCACCAAGAGAAGTCATTTTTTAAGCATACAGTTTTGCACCTCATAAAAGATGTGTTCTGTCATTGCAAACTCAGTGCTTGTCTCTGAGGAAAGATGTCCCATCCATATGGTCCAAGAATGTTTAATCCATAGTTTAATAGCATTATAACGGTAAACCTGAACTTTGATATCTATTTCCGAGGGAGTTTGATGATCTAGTTGGCATAGAGTTTGTGTGTGTGAGATATTGGATGTTAGACTGCTATTATAAACTTTAATTTTCAAATTATGCAGTAGTTAATAATAACTTTCAATCTTGTTTTCTGTAGCATGTCTATGTGGCCCAGACGGGTTTGACACGGAGGCTTGCTGTTGATCTCCTAGATAAGATGAACAACCCAGACAACCACCAGCATTACAGTGAGGTGGATGATGATGACCTTGAGGTAATGTCTGATTACATCACTTTTAAATCAATTTGTGCCCTGTCGAAAATGTAAATAAATATAGAATGAATCAAATTCAGTTTATATATATGAAAAAAAGTTAAATGGGAATCATATGATCTCTTCTTAAATAGTTATTTTTTTATTACTGTTATGGCAGAATTATATTAGTAATATAATATTGTCTTGATGTCCAAAGAATAAATATATTATCATATTGTACTGAAGCTTGTGATTTACACCCCTGGTACTCACATGGAAATAAGAAAATTTTGCTCCCATTTGTTGAGGTTTGGAATGTCTTGTTGCAGGAAGATAATGAAAAGAAAAACACAGCAAAATCATTGAAAAAATGATGTCCAATGAACCTAACTTTGTATTGAAACAGACATTTGGCAAACACTGACACAGTCCCTCTCAGCAGTGAATGTCAATATTAGCACTGCATGTTTTTTTCCCCATCAACTCGGCAGTAAAAGATAAAAGTTGAGCTTTTCTGCAGTGTGTTTTCATGTTGCCCTAAAGCTTCCCATCCCCCTCTTCTTGATTCTCTTCATCGACATTATTATTCCAACTGGAATCAACATCACATCTATGTGGCAGCCAAAGAGGTGGTACCAGTGCCTTTTAAAAGACCATTGTGCTTTTCTCCCCCTGACAGCAGTAGCACTGTCTTGGCCACCATGAATGAAAAAACCCTGAAGGCTATTGACTGCAAGCAATGGAGCTTGTTGCAAACAAACAGCCTCTGGGATGCATAATAATGCAATGATGCATAGATGCAGTGCAAAATGTAGCACTCAGTTTTCAGGAAAACACTTTACCCTACTCTGAACATGTCTTGTCAAGTGCTGCTATACTGTCATAACCTATTTACTTATCTTTAAAACTTTTTTTTCCCTCTTTGTTTTGCTCAGTCTCTTTCTGCAGTCAGACACACCATTCGCTCCACCAACAAACAGGCCAGAGCTGAGAGGACACGTTCAGAGATAGACTGTAAGTAAACAAAAAGCCCAAAGCCATCACAGAGATAAAAAATAAAACAACCCCCCTCCTAGCCAGGAGTCTGTCCTATCCTCGGTCAGCATGTCAGTCAGCCCGCCTGTGAAGGTTGACAGAGGTTCGGCAGCTTGTCAGAGGGTCATCCCACTAATCCTTCAGCACTGCCTGGCACTTTTCCAGACCACAGCATGTGGTAGTCTGTATAAAAATAGCCCGGGGATTCATGGAAGAGAAAGTGGATGTTGTAGGGTCCATTAAGTTAACTGTCCCTCTTTTAGTCAATGAAGAAGTGAAATAGCTTGTCTGAAGGGGTCATAAAGCTTTTTTAGTAAAACGTAACAAGTGTTGCTGCTGAATTTGGCAAAAACTTAATAGATTGTTTAAATGTATGACTTTGCAACCCTTCAGGGAAGTTGTTGTTTGTTTGTGTTGTGGTCAGTAGTTGTGGATAAAGTTAAACGCTGTGTTTGAGCATGCCATGTTAGACGTGTGACTGTTTCTCATTTCATCATTGTGAGTTGAGGTAGTCCAGTCGTCAGTTATGTGTCCGTTGAATGTTTTGTCATATTCATCTGTAGCCCGACATGCTGTGCTTCATTCTGTTCCGTGCTTGTTTCATACCTTGAAGGTACCAGATGCACTTCCTGTTTAGTTTTAATCTATATTTCTCACGGTCACGTCTGACTTTCCCTCCTACATGAAGCAAACAATGGGACAGACCAAGGAGGGCCATGCTCAAGTCCTAGCTTCTCTGAGGGACACAGGGGGGATGCAGGTCAGTGACAGTGTAGTGAGACAGTGTGTGTTTGCATAATTCCCCTAAGACTTCCTGAGAAATAGGTTAATGTTGTAGCACATAACCGATCATGTGTTTGAGATTTAAGGGGTACTAATGAGGTGAGTTTGTCTGCATGCGGTGGCTACTTACAGTTTCTTGAATAAAGTTGAATAACTAATACTGTGAAACTACGGTTCTGTGAGTCTGACAAATAAAATTACATTGTAGATGACTAATCAGATTCTAACAAGGAAGTTTAATATGATTCTCACCTGACACTTTTCTCAAATGTATTTTTGTGTGTTGGTTTCATAAGTCTGTTAGTGACTCACCTCCTCTATGTTATCTGTTTTAAACACTGAAGCACATCTGTATTATCAGCATACTTCAAGCACAAAAACACACCACGAAAAACATAATCTGTGGTCTAAATTCTTGAATACAAAGTTTCTTTGTTAATGAGAAGCTGATTATGTGGGAGTATTTATTGGCAGGTAGGTTGATTTCTTCCGCCTTTGTAACTACAGCAGGATCACACCATGTTTATACTGGACATTAAACCAGTCTCCTCAATGGGAGCAAATGTTTGACAGAATGTCACCTCAAAACTAAACTGGGAGGAATCTGTTGCTTGATTTATCTC
This sequence comes from Hypoplectrus providencianus, assembly GCA_028566105.1. Lineage (NCBI taxonomy): Eukaryota > Metazoa > Chordata > Actinopteri > Perciformes > Serranidae > Hypoplectrus > Hypoplectrus providencianus. Next base: position 4,257,629 of record JAOWBC010000248.1, on the reverse strand, counting down.
TCTCTCACCAATATTTTCCCAAAGTGAACAGACCTGGTTCGTGTCAAGTGTAATCTGTGTTTGTCTTTGGTGCCCGACTCATTGGTAGACTCCAGACCAAACACTTGCATAGTGGCATAATAAATCAGTGAAGAACCTCTGTGCTGTTTTGGCAAGTACACCGGAATGGCAGCAGTTGATCTGCTGTTGGTTCACTCTTACACAAGATTTTCTGCTAGGAGTGTTTTCCAAGATTCCTGCTACTAATGCACAAGAGTACGTCTCCTCAGGCTTTGTGGGTTTTGAAGTGTTGGGCACTGATGCCCCCTAGTGCCAAATGTGTGTGCAAGAAAAAACTAAACAAAAGAATTTTGGTCATTTACAGTTGACAAGCTCCAGTTTGAACCACCTCTCCGGAAGGAAACTGAGGCTCACTCTGAGATGGTGATAATCACAATCAGTTTTATTACACCAGTACAACTTTGTCTTTCTGTTTCTAATCAGTTAATCTAATTTATTAATTTTAAGTTAATGCAGAAAAAGAATACTCATGTAATATAAATTATAGTCTATAAAATCTATTTTTGTGCATGTTTTTCATTTCACAGGATGTGAGTAAAGATAATGACTTCTCTTCCCCCTGGAGTCCCTTTGCAGAGGGAGGAATAACAACCAGGTAATCCATGGAAACTGTTGTCACGGGGACTGCTCCCATTTACCCCCCCACTTTCTCTCTTTCACTCCCTCTCTTAACCATGCTTAATAATTAGATGGATGCATCTCTTGAGATTCATCCTGAGAAAGGAAACAAATACATCAGTCAAGTTTTCTGTACGATTTGTATGAGAAAACCCCCACAAACCCCCAAATTCTGACATATAATATGAGTAGTAGTGGAGGTGGTATGTGGCAGTATATCATTTAAGACAGCAAGACTTATGACAAAAAGATTGACTAAATCATCTTTGTTTTGCTCTCTACCCCGGTATCTATTGTTGACACTGGGTGTAAATTAATGTTCTAATGTACACTGTCTTCATTGTTTCTCATATTAACCTGTTTATTCACTGGAGTTAACCTGTGTCTGTACATGAACTCACTCTCCCCATCTGCAGTTTGGAATGTTTCCTTGGCCTGTAAACTCTAGGGATGAGGGATTATTTAAAAAAAAAAAAATTGGCAATCATGAAAGCAATGTAATTAAAATATAATTTAATTGATAAAATAATTATGATACCACATTCTGCATCATAATAATGCTCTCATATTGTTTTGAGTTATAGGACAAGTAAATGACTGGAATTACTTTATTATAGTACAAAGAAATGTGAGTTTTTTTTAGTAGGTTTTGGTAGTGCACTGCAATATATTTGGATAATATAATAATTTGTTTTTAGCTGTGTAATTATATTTGTTAGGTTTTTTATTATATTATATTATATTTTTATTTTATTTATTATTTTTATTTATTTTACCATTGAATTATATTCAGAATTGAATAAAATTGAAAATTATGTTTCCAGTCAGTAATTTATTGCAATAAATATTAATATGTACATAAATAATAATAATCAGGCAGCTTTTGTTTTTCTCACTTGTCCATTTGCTTTGACTGTTTTTCTCCTTCACCTCCTCTCTGTCTACTTTTGGCTATCGGTCTGTCTCTTGTCCTGTCCCTGAAGGAGCCTTCTGAAAAGCGTTGAGGACGAATTGTTCCAACGGTAACACTAATACGTGTGCTGTAGTACCTTACGTACAACACCCACTCCACCCTTCACTTGTTCCCCACCCTTTTCACAGTGAGGTTTAGATCCCACCATGTCCACAAATCACCCCCTCACAACCCTCCATTCACCATGTGTGGCAAGATAATAGCTGTAGATCTAAACTGTGCTTACTGCTGCATACATGAGTCTTAGAAAAGCAGACAGAGAGAACTCCTGGTGTATAGTTGTATTAGGTGGTTTATATGATATGAAATACTGTTATATACATATAGTTTAGAGTATATATCAAATGTAAAGCTCTACCTCTGTTTTATTAACTTTGTAATTGTTTCCTGTTGTTTAGTTTGCTGTGATATTTTGAGATGAAATACATATGGGCTGTATTTTCCTTTCGAAAAACAACAAATAAAATTTGGCAGTTAAAATTAATTTATTAATTTTAACTGCCAAATCTTAACCATGCAGGGGTGCCCAGTGTGCTTTTAAACCTTTAAATACTTTTCGCTCTATCCAGGTAACTTTTAGGCCAGCTTTATGGATAGATAGATGAATTAAAAGATTGCATTATTCTGAAGGTTTTTCTGTGGACCTTATTTATGCCCTAATATTAATTTTTCAAATTTACGTCATTGTAAACATAGTCAGAGATGACAGGCCTCAGAGATGTTTGTGTGGAATATAAACACAGCTCCACAAACGCATTTTCCTGTGGTTTCCATCCCCTGAGACTCACAGGGGGTTCCTGCATTTTACC
>JAOWBC010000248.1:4223196-4255069 GCA_028566105.1 Hypoplectrus providencianus | reverse complement strand
TATAAACACAGCTCCACAAACGCATTTTCCTGTGGTTTCCATCCCCTGAGACTCACAGGGGGTTCCTGCATTTTACCCCCCATCTTCTCCTAAGAGTCACACTGTCTTAATCTCTGAGGAGGGATTTGATAAAAACATTTGCTCAATTAGAACCCCTCCTAGGCTCTGATGACTCTTATTTTCCACACTGATGGCTGTGTACGTTTCCTGCAGGGGACACGTTGCCCATCTTGGAGATGTCTTTGAGGAAGTGGAGCTGTGAGTGATGTCATTACATTAAGATTTCATCATGGACACAAAAACATTCATTGTTGTGTTTCTAATATCTAAATAACTCTATTTTAGGTCGACACTTAAGCCAGGAGTTCCTCCTCCTCTGCCTCCAAAGGTGAGAATCAAAGTTATATATTTTGCCATATGAAGAGCACAAAACATGTCATGAGCCACAGCCCACCAACAGCAAGTGTCCACAGCCTACTTCTGTAGAAGTTTTTAAAGACCGTTTGTTACCAAAAGCACTTACTGGAGGTGAGGCCAGAATGGGATCATGGGAGTTCTTAATGCAACACAAAAAATGTAATAAATAAATAGAAATCTGGGACACTGTGTAAAACTTAAATGAATTAACTGTGATGTTGGCCAATCTCATTCTCAGTGGTATTAAAAGGGTCTTAAAAAGTCATAATTGAAATTTGGTGTTCCCCATAGAAGTGTATGTAGTGCTTTAAAATAAAATCAAATTTTTCACTTTTTTTTTCTCTTCTCAGCCACGTTTAAACAGTTCCTCAGAGGAGCTCGGCCTTAACGACGAGCGGTCGCTGACAGTTCGTAGGTTTCCTAACTCAGAGAATGGGCCGAGCCAAGTGGTGCGCAGGCAGAGCACACCAGAGCACCTGGGCAAGGTAGAGCACTCATCTCCAGATTTCCTGTCCGTCAGCGTCAGCAGCCCAGGCCTGTTGTCTCATGCCTCTGATCCTGGTGAGTCTCAACGTCTGAATTTACAAACATTCAGGTGCAATAGCCTCTTCACATGTCCTTCACTGGTGTCTTAAGATATGCAAGTCTCTAAATGAGAACTTATTTTATTTCTCCAAGCTCTCAGTAAATCTAAATGTAAAGGTAAGAGAGCCCAGTATAAATGTCTGGTGGTTGAATTTAGATTTTACATGTTAGACAATATGATTTGCAGTGTAATTCTCATCTTCTCTCTCTCTTTCTCTCTCTCTCCTTGACAGATAATGATTCAGATGACAGTGTGAATGGAGGCAGTCCAAAGGCACCACCCAACCGACAGCACCGGAAAGAGAAAAAGGAATTCCCTGTGAGTCTGAAAACGTTCAAGTATATATTACGTTGCAATATGTATTTCAGTCATTACAGCCACACGATTCATCTTGACTTTCAATGGTTTTTAGGTTGAAAATGTCATCTGTGGTCGGAGAGTCTATATTTTATATGTGGAGTGTCTCCAACTAGCTGGCTGGCCTCACACTCAAACCTCAAATATGATGTTTTTCCCTCCTTAGATCCAAACACTCACAGTTAAAGAGGGAATTTTGGCATCTACTCATGCTGAACATTTAATTGACTTTGACAGAACAAAAGGAAACAGACTATATTGTTTGTTCGACTCATTGTTAAAGCTGGGGCTAAATTAAACTGCTAAAATAGAAATAGTTATTGCTTTTACTGCGTTCTGCATCTACATTATCTTTTCTTTCTTATCTTCATTTGTTTCTTCTGTTCCTTGTTAGAAACCAGCAATCAACGGTCTTCCACCCACTCCTAAAGTACTGGTGAGTGAATCCTTTCTCTTCCCTGCTGGCCTGGTTTCACAGACACTGTTATTAAACTTGTCCTCTCTGAGCTGCTGCTGCTGCTGTACATTCTGTAGATATTTGGTGTCCACAGAGCTTTCTGCTTTGTGGTTGCCTCTGTTCAGATCCAGCTCAGCTTCAGCTCATTAAACCCTGGCTGACATTTGAGCGCTTCACTGAGCCAGAGTCTTTCCTGTTCTTAGCCATGTTGCTTTTCATTTCAGATGGGAGCCTGTTTCTCTAAAGTGTTTGATGGCTGCCCACTGAAGATCAACTGTGCCACATCATGGATTCATCCAGACACCAAAGGTACAGACTCATGCATCAAGCATGCTACAGAAACATCATTTATGTAAGATAATGCTTATTTCTATTTTTAAATGTTTTCCTTCTAGATCAGTACCTAATCTTTGGGACGGAGGACGGCATCTATACGCTGAATCTTAATGAGTTACATGAAGCCACAATGGAGCAGGTAACAGCAGCTAAAATCAATCTATTTGTATACATGTCTGTCATTTACTAAGCCCCACCCTCCATGGGTTTTTGTTGCTATGCACATTGGAACACTTAATGCGGTTCTGATTGATAACAGTGACATAATTGAATTCACAAAAGTTTGAATTATTATTATTATTATTTTTTTTAAAGATGGCTCTTGATTGGTTAATTGATGCTTCTGTCTCCCTGATTTGACGTCCAACTATTTGTTGATTGTAACTCTTCTGTTTAAATCTATGTTTAGCTGTTTCCGAGGAAGTGTACATGGCTGTACGTTATCAACAACAACCTGATGTCTTTATCGGGTAAGGGATTGATTTATCACAACTTCCTGCTTCACTGACCACTGTCATAACCTGCTGCTTCTTTGTTCTGTGTTATCTGGCCGCCCCTGAGAGCAAGACAGTCATTCCATATCTGCAGCCCTGACATAACAGTTTCTTTTGTTTGCAATAAGAGAACCTTAATAAAAAAAAGTGTCCCTCTAGCACAGTGACTCATAAGTTACCTTTTTGGCTTTACAGCCTGTTTCACTAACATGTATTGGTTTCTGGAGGTAAAGTAGTTGCAAACGCAGGTGTAGTTTGTTTCACATATTAAAACAGACAGGCTATCTGTTGTCAGAAAACTCAACCATTTGAAACCAAACTGTCTGTGTTTGGCTATCCAAGTCGCCGAAACCTTTTCTCAGTTTAAACAGTCAAGGATGGGATTACAAAGTGTGAGGTCTACTTTCGGTTTTACCTTCAGCTGTTTGCCCCTTGGTATACTTAACCTCTGTTTTCTTCTTTCCTTCCCTTGGACAATGTCCATCCTCCTCTCGCCTGGCTTGATTTGATATTCTACTAACTGGCTTCATCAGAAGGTAATCATGCTTCACATCATTGTCACACTGTTTTTACCCCTGTTCACACCTAACCTTTCTACATGTGAAAGCTGCTTGATGGAATCCATAGAAATTATCCTTAGAATATGATTTATTTTGATCCATGCTTTGCGACTGGCTGTTTTTACTTGATGCTGATGATTAAATATATTGTATTCTGCTGCAGGGAAAACCTTCCAGCTGTATTCCCACAATCTCATCGGGCTGTTTGAGCAGCTGAAGAAGCCCGGCCTGGCCGCTCAGTTCCAGACTCATCGCTTCCCAGATAAAATCTTACCCAGGTGAGACCAATATGTCTTGGGTTTTTGATTATATAACATTCTCTAACCACACATTCCTGTCACTCTTGCAATAAGGTCACAGCTCTGCTTTTTTCCACTTAAAGCATGTTGCCACACTCAAGCTGTGTGTAGTCTTTTTGTTCTTCCCTGTCTACCATCATGAAAAATGTCTGTAGTGTCAGAAAAAAGGAGAACAACTGGCTTACTTCCCTGATTCTAGACGTCATCAGCTCATTTAAACCTGTCGTCACAACAACTTGACTGTTTTCTCTCCACAGGAGGTTTGCCCTGACAACTAAGATCCCTGACACAAAGGGCTGTCACAAGTGCTGCATTGGTAAGAGGCCTTTTCTTCCAAACCTCTCTGTTTATTTTCAACCCCTATGATTATAATACATATTGTCAGCACATAAGGAACATCTCAGTGGACCTTCTCTTTGCTGCAGTGCTTTTGTACTGTGTGCAGTCATAGTTTGTATTATGCATTAAAGTTAGATGGCTTATTTTTTTTATTTTATTTTTCCAGATTATTCATTTCTGCACATTTTATTACTCCTGACAAGCTATGATAAAGAACCTACATATTTCACTAGTTACACTTCTTGACAGTGTTTTCTATTTTACAGTGAGAAATCCATATACAGGCCACAAGTACCTGTGTGGAGCGCTGCAGTCTGGGATTGTCCTGTTGCAGTGGTATGAGCCCATGCAGAGGTTTATGCTCATCAAGGTAAATTGACTCTTTATTTTTTCATCTTGAGCTTTACAGTTACTCCAAAAAAGGTTGTAGTCACAATTTCATACTGTGTTATGTAATTATGTATGTACTATTATTATTGCCGTGCAAGAAACAGAGAGCAGGTTTAATAGCATAACACTAAAATGTCAGTAGTTTTAGAACTAAAAATCATATTGTTTAAGATGTATGAAGTTTGTTCTTACTTTAATGCTCTTTTATCATGCTTTATTTTTGTCATTTCATTGGATTGAATTTTGTTTAAAGTTTTGGCTGTTTTGAAGCATGTACATTTCTTAAAGGTTATATACAGATAAAATGTTTTGTCGCTGTAAGACATCAGACAGTATTGACGCTAATCCTCATGTTTACTCTCTCTTCTTGTGGCAGCACTTTGACTTCCCTCTTCCCAGCCCTCTGAAGGTGTTTGAGATGTTGGTGGTACCGGAGCAGGAGTATCCTCTAGTGTGTGTGGCCATCAGCCAGGGCACCGAGCCGGGCCAGGTGGTCCGCTTTGAGACCATCAACCTCAACTCCTGCTCCTCCTGGTTCACAGAGATGGGAACAAGTAAGTCAAACATGTTTTTGGATGTTAAAACACATACCATGAAGTCAATGAAATGGGTTATCGGGAGTGTTGGCGGACCAAGTTTTTTTTAAGACTTTTTGTGGTTTTGTCATAAGTACCATACAAAATGCTTTTGTGTTCTTCAAGCAACCAGGCAAATAACATATGATATCAGGTGCCAGTTTGCTCCAGTTTATGATTCCATAGCTTACTTAGTGCATGAACAGCAAAAAGAACCACCTTTGTAGAGTATAATAAAAGTTTAATAAAGGTAAACACGCTACTAAAAGTAGGTTTACTAAACTACAGTGTTTAACCAACACAATAATTGTGGGAGAGTGACTTTTATTTTATGAAATACAGTGTAGATTGTGCCTTGTTATGCCATGGAGATGTCCAACAGGATAGGATAGTCACTAGTTTACCATTCCTGCCTACAGCTCATCAGCAGGTGGATGCAATCCACGTTACCCAGCTTGAAAGAGACACGGTGTTGGTGTGTTTGGACCGTAAGTACAGTTCACAGTTCTTCACACTCCAAATGTAAACATCTATATTCTGCTACATTAGTCTTACAGCTTTTTGTTTCTTCTCTCTCCAGAAAATTTGAAGATTGTTAATCTCCAGGGCCGTCTGAAGTCCAACAAGAAGTTGGCATCCGAACTAAGCTTTGACTTCTGCATTGGATCTGTTGGTAAGCTTTTAGATAGAAAGTCATTGTCTTTGCAATCTCCTCAAAAGAATAATTATTTACAATTTTATATATATATATATATAGAAAGGAGCTTTTTTGTAAAAACTCAATGACCTGTGTTACAGTGGCTTACCTTACCTTTCTCTTCTGACAGTGTGCCTTCAGGACAGCGTCCTTGCCTTCTGGAAGCATGGCATGCAGGGAAAGAGCTTCAAGTCTAATGAGGTAAAAAATATATGTATACATATATATCCCATGATCATGGCAGCTGGTAGCTCTTCAACAGAAATCCCAATTCACAAAAGTGTCTCTTTTTTTTATACTGTAGGTCTTTATTGTGAATCTGACGTGAAAAATATTAGCTTCACTTCGGGGCTTGTAGAGTTTTCAATCTTTACAAATGAGATGACACAGTGGATTGCTGCTCAAGTAAAGATGATAAAACTTATCAAACTAATTCAACATTTTAAATCTTTTTTTCTAATTTAAAACCAGTATAAATAACAAAATATCAGCATCAGCTTTCATTGGTTTCTCCTAACTTCAGAGGAGAAACTCTGACTGTTTGTCACATTCCTGAATACAGGCTTGTTTGTTCTACATATGAACAAACACCTCTGGCTTTGGTCAACATAGACCCTGAGTGCTGGCGGTTTATATGTGTGGCGACACGCTGTAGGTGATCCCAGAAGATTAGACCTCAGGTGGAGCCACACAAAGTGTCTTTGTGTCAGGCCGAGGTAATGAATTTGTCCTCCTTTCACGGAGGGATTCAATGTTAACCTGATCACGAGTCGCACTCAGCAGCAGAATAAAAGTTCAAGAGATCGCAGGGAGGTGAAGCATTCTGTTTTTATGAAAAGTGATATGGTGATAGGGGCCACCCTTTTGAAAGCTTGCAGTGTCAGACGTGGCCCTGTGGCACTCGGATGAAACAGAAGGTCTGTTTACAGAGTCTGTGGCCAGCCCAGCTTGACAGTTCTCCCACAGCAAGGATTTTTGAAATGTCAGCGAGCATGCAAAATTCATGCTCAATCATAAACGAAACCCGTCACACAACAGGGAGCAGCACTAAATAATTCAGCCTTTGTCCCGTTATGATTCCTCTCAAAAGCGAAGGCATTCAAGGGGGCAGGCTATTGATCCATGCTGGCTTCGGTGGGTGCTTCTCTGAACACCCGAGACCTTGTTCTCGTTTAGACTTAAACAGATCAGATCTCTCCCAAGGCCAAGGACTTACACCTAGCAGGTGTCACACGCCGACTATCTCACATCTGTCGACAAGTTTTCATGACATGTCAACACATGAGAGTGTGTTTAGAAGGGGCCCTTGTCTTTTACACTGCAGAGTGTCAGGCTACATATTGTGACTGGGGCAGGTTAGCTCCAGGATTGTCCACAGTAACACCGAGTCCCTAGAGACAGCACTCAGTTACCTACAGTCAGTATAAAAACATGTCGACTTTTTGTTAAGCGCACAATATGTGATCCAAATGTAAACAGTCACTTTACCATCACAAAACACAGCATGGAACTTGCTTCACCGGATTGTGTCAGCCCCCCAAGCTCTTTTCAGAGGATACACAAACAAGTGTACAAACGGCTGACTCAACTCAACAGCTTTCTTGATATAATTGGAGATACAAGAAAATGCTCACAACCAGGTCTGTGGATTATTCTCAGCAATTAAGTCATCATTATCTGGAAAAAGACATTGCCCCTAATGTTTTTTTAATGTGTTTTTGGTGCTTTGAACACCACAAGCAAAATGCCATCTAATCTCATTACATTAAAGGAAAGGTAGCTGAGCATTTCTACAGATAGTATCCCCAATACAGCTCCCAAAACTCAAACACACAGAAACAATCCAGATTGATTAGAAGCAGAACAGCAAAGAGGAAAATGTGTGCTTTGGATTTTGTAATGTCCTTTGAAGTTAGAATAGAAAGATGCAGGATTATTTGTTTAGTAAAGAACATATACATTGATACATAGAAAAGAATTTCATTGTTTAAATTGCAGTTGCGGTTCAGCTTGAGACAGTCTGATCAAGGTGTCTGGATAAAACTAACAATCTTGAGTATAACTGATTAATTTTTTCATGCATTTCAATGTTGACAGTTGTGTTGTTTTCCTAATTTCCAGGTGACCCAGGAGATTTGTGATCCAAGCAGAGTCTTCCGCCTCCTTGGATCTGACAGGTTGGTTCAGAGATATTTTCATCTTTAGCTGCGTCAGAGCAAATAAATGGTCAGACCCATCGAGTGCATAAACAAGTACGTAGATATCTCAAAGGACAACTAAAATACATCTCCTCATAAACAAACAGGGTGACTCATAGGGTCCCACTGGACTGACTCACTGACCCACTTTATTTGCCTCTTCATAAACACCACAGTTGGTATAATTTATCAGCCCCATGACCTCCATAATACCAGGCACTCTGGATTAGGGCGATCCTCCCTCAGGTCTTATTACCTGGAAACCAACAAACATCACGCTGGCCTTGTGTGCTGTGAGCTCTCCTCTCCTGCTGCTCCTGGAACATCTGTCTCCACCCGCCTCTCCTCACTACGTTTTATCTTACCTCAAGATAATTCCACTTATCCTGCTCTGCTCCTGTTTACCTTTCTCATGACTCTAAAGGCCCGGACACACCAAACTGGCATCAAGAGTGAGCAGTGGGGAAGACTGACTGTTGCCTCTTTACACTTTGCTCATGTGTGAGCCAGGAAGATGCACTTGAAAACACCACAACAGCCAATTAGCATATATGTTGTGCAGGTGCTTGAGAGGAAGTAACTCTCCATGCCAGCAGGCGGCTGCTGATGTAATTAATCTGAAGTTTGTATTTTTGAAGGATTGCTGTTCAGTAAATACAGAAAATCTGTTAATCTTCACATTTGAGGAACTGGGACCACAAAATTTTACTTTGTTTGCTTGTAAAATTACTAAAATAGTTGATTTCCTCACAACCAACTGATCATTACTGGACTGAAGTCATGATATTTGGTTTCAACAGGATTTAATTTATTTCCTTTCTTCACACACGCACAATACTCGCAGTGAGCGTGCTCAGTGAAGCTCTCCTAGCGGCTCAGTCAGTGATGGCTCCCGATGAAGCCGCCCTGCCTGTGGCACCGGAGCAAGGCCTCTCCATGCCCAGCCCCCCCTCCCCCATGTTTTATTCACCGCCGCTCGGGCACTGCCAGCCTGGTTTGAGTGTCTCTCCATGCCTCTGTAATTTCATCTGATGGAACGGACAGTATGGACTGTAGCTTCCCTGCTCAGCTGTCACCGCCACATGGCATCTGAAGATGTACCCTCTGACGTCCTGCTCCGACTGTGACAGCTGCATCAGGGCGCTGGACGTGTCGTTTATTATGAACTGTCAGCACACCATATCTGAGTAGATGCATAACATTCACATGATGCTTGTCATCGGTTGTAAATGCAGTTTTGTTAGCAACATTTCATACCTCATAAACTAAAAATACGTTAAATGTGATTGGCAGAGATCTGATTACTTTCTCAATATTTTTCATTCTTGAAGAGACTTTTTTTGTATTGTTTGGTGGTCATATTTTTATCATTGAGATCAGAACTAAAAACACAAGTACAATTTACATGACTCCACTGCCTTTCAGCTAACTTGTTTGTAGTTGATTTTAGTTTTGAAGTTGCTAGATTGGCATTAAACTTTTTGTAATAACTGATCTGATTTTACATTCCACTGGTCATTTGCTATTTCTGTGTCCTAACCATGGCGTCTGTGATCCTTTTGCAGGGTGGTGGTTCTGCAGAGCCGACCCACCGACAACCCCACGGCCCTCAGCAACCTCTACATCTTAGCAGGTCATGAGAACAGTTACTGAGCTTCTCTCAGAAAAGTGGATAAGATGCCTCAAGTTTTGTTGGGAGAAACTCCAGACGGGTAAAAACGTCTGGTTTGAAAGTTATTGGGAGCTTTTGTTACTGTTTACTGAATGGACAGGTCAGTAAAAACGGAGGAGCCCCGTCAGTCTGGATTCATACGTAGCCTTACACCAGCAACACGTTCACTGTCGCTCCGCTCATCACAGGGAACGACCGTTATGAGCAGGAAGTGGAGAAACAATAAAAGCTCAAATGAACATTGTTACTTAGCATTTTTCTCACTTTTCTGTACTGTGGACTGAGTTACAAACAAGTTATCTAGAGGTATTATTGACAAAAGTGCCATTAAAATTCACAAGAATTTGTGATTGTATTAGCAAAAGGATGGGAGATTTATTGTGTTATCGCCTGTAACATGTCGCTCATAATCACTGCCAGTGGCAAACGTTTTACAAGCTCTGTAGTCCAACTAATAGCTCAGTGTAAACAGAAACCCACAAGCATTGTGGGTTATTTAAGCAATATTTATTAACCTCATGTTAAGTGATAGGGTATGTTTGATTTACAGACAGTGACAGCGCAGTCCTGCTGTGTGAGGATTTAACTACCTAGTGAACAGTTCCTGAGCAGCTTTGGGTTATTTTTACTGCTATGTAATATAGTCGCATCTCTCCTGCTCTGCTGCATTTTTAGAAGTTGGATATAATGTACATTTTTTTTCTCTACCTTCCTCTTTTATAGACATTTTACTTCTCATTATTTGCACCATGTAAGCACTTTTGTACATTTTTTTTATTTAAAATAAAATGACAAAATGAGGGACAATGCTAGGTTTTGTTAACATCATTGCATTCCCTTCGCAAAATGTTTAATGTATGCTGTTCTTTTGTAATAAAAAAAAGCTGTTGTTAACAAGGTAACATGAATGTTATGAATGTTTATTTTTCTTTTGAGATTGTATTGATGCAACAGAGCTCAGTTCATCTCACTGATGAGTGTCTGATGGGAGGACCAGGGGAATACTGGTGAGTATTAGTTTCCATTATTTCCCTGTTTAGTCTGCCATTTCAGTGACTTCATCAACCTGCACTAATTAGTCTCAGCGCGACTGAACAACCTGTCAGGTTTAAGTTTCACTGTTTGCAACTCGTAATGTGGAATAATGTCAGATAGATGCGGATTTGGTTGTTTGTGAACATCAAAAACATCAATTGCACCCTGGAATGGTAAAATGTCACAAACTCATTCACTGCCCATGTAAAGACAGGAGCATGGTCGAAATTCCCCCCATGAGAGGAGGCAGAGTGCTTTACCTGTGAGGATGTTTTTGCCTGCAGCAGGATGTCTTTTACCTGCCTTGTCTCTTTATGTCTCATATTCTGACTGTCAGGTGTGAAAACCTACACAAACCCCACAGGAGACTTGCTTTTCCCTTTTTCGTGGGGGTGGAGTCAGCTGTTCCTATGGGAACTGCGGTGGAAAAGGGGGAAATGTGTGAAGTTGGTCACAGTGAGAGGCGCTGGATAATACCGGAAGTCATGTGAAGTCATCGTCAGACTAAAATCCAAATCCTGCCTCTGCTTTAGTTGAGGCATCCGCTCATTCACAAAAATAATCATCAGCAGGTTATTGAAAAACAATTTTTCAGTTTAAAATAACTGATTTTTATAGCAGCAAAAATAAAATATACCTTAACACAACAGTACCAGGGAAAATTTAGTACATCTGTTTGTAATTAAGGAAAATGAACAACATGGACATTAATGTTGTTACTTTAAAAGGCAGTATACTTAAACTCTATTAACTTGTTAAACTGTAAAACAAGGTTAATGCACACTTCAAGGATTTACAATGAATTCATTACTTTAAAAGCAGTGGTGGAAGAAGTATTCAGATACCTTACCTAACTATGAAATCTACACTGACATTACTCCACGACAAGTAAAAGTCTGTATTCAAAACTTACTTCAGTGAAAGTATCACAAGTAAAAGTATTTGGTATGTGGTTTATGATCATTTTTATACTCTACAATACAATAAAACGATCTGACCGATACTACATTGTTTTATTTTGAAGGGTACTTCCGGATGTGTGGCTTGATTTCTCAGCTTGACTGTTTAAAAGCTGTCGCTGCTCGTGTCTGCAGGGACAGTTGAGCTGTGAGTGTGTTTGGACGCAGCAGCAGCTCCTCTCTGAATATCTCTCTGAACAACATCTTCACCCACAGTAAGTTTTTACTTTTATATTTCTTAACCAACCAACCGAACGCTTTTACTTTTACAATTATGAAAATATGACACATTTTTTGAACAGCTGCTTTTATTTAGCAACTTTGCTAATCCTTCAGTGATCTAATTTAATGTGTATTATTGTTTTATTGTATTCGTCTGATGCAGACCCCAGGAATCAGTTCTAAACATGCAGCTTAAGCAGTTTTTTAATACATATAATTTTTCTGCTATTATTTATTTGGCAAGTAAGTGCAGCACTTTGATTTTACTCCCCAGGCTGCAGTTCACTGTGTATTTGTTTTCGCTCCATATCCCCTCAGGGGAAATGACCTTCTATACTTTGCATTGCAAATGTTTTCATTACGTAACCTCACTGTTGGGAGACAGGTGTAATGTTCCTCTCATCAAATAAATCTGATGTTTCAGAGGAACTTTAACAGGTTTATCCTAACATTTTTTACCCCATGACCAAAACAGTGAAAGCATAATGTCAGGTTTTCATGCAGGAGACTTAGATTTTTGTATTAGTATGTTAGTTCTTGAATGTGTTTTTTTCCTGTGTTTACGTAATTATACATGGCACATTTTTCCATTAGCTCTCTTTTTTATGATAATTCATGATAATGATGCAGAGGTCAGACAGTCTTTTTGGATTTTGTATCATGAAAAGCTACCAAAATAGACCAAAGTCTATTTTATGTTGCAGAGAAGCATTATTGTGCATCTTCCAGAGAACATCCAAACACTGAATGGTTCATAAAAACACCAAGTGTTCACTCTTCCTCTCTGTATCCCTGCTGAGAATATTTTCTTTGTCTTTTTTTGAGGCAGCAGAGACAGCCCTGCCTCCTCAGACCCTCCTGTGAAGCATTTTAACACTCTGCAGCCTGCAGCTCCGGCCTGAGGATGGAGAAGTACGAGAAGATCGGAAAGATCGGAGAGGGCTCCTACGGCGTCGTCTTCAAGTGCAGGAACAGAGACACGGGGCAGATCGTCGCCATCAAGAAGTTTGTGGAGTCAGAGGACGATCCCATCATCAAGAAGATTGCTCTGAGGGAGATCAGGATGCTCAAGGTGACGGCACATCTTCATCATTAATATCCCCCTTCTTAACACCCTGAATACCTTCTGGTTCTTCTTAAAGGGGAGACTCCACATCTGAGTTTAGGGCACTCACTGTGAAAGCCCATTTCTGCCAGGAGAAGTTTAGTCTGGACTGAAAAGAAACATTATTTAGAGATTAAAAGTTGAAAAAGAAATGAACTACAGTATAAATAAGCATGATAAATCTCAATATCAAGCTTGAAAAACAAGTCAGATTTTGTTAATTACATCAAAAATGATAAATGAAGAAATAAAAATTATTTCATAAGATGAGACAATTCTGCATCATTCTGGTTGTTAAAATCGATATCGATAGTTGATCAAATGTTGGCTTATCAAGTCAAACTGTATACAGTAAATCCGAAATACGGTGATAAAGATTTATCAAGACCATTTTACTGTAATGATTTTTTAATGCCAACTATAACAGTTTATCATACTTTAAATAGATATCACCTCCTCATTATACCCACTTACATTGTGTGTGTTTTATTAAATCAGTTATCCCTTCATTTTTACACCTAAAAACACTTATTCTGGTGCAATAAATGAATTTATTATAGTTCAATAATTACATTATTTCTTGTGCCACAATGACAATTATTCTAGTCCAATAAATATGTTTATTCAAGTACAATAAATACATGTATTATAGTTTCAATTAAAAGTTATTTTATTTTCAATATATAATACCTTTATTCCAATTAAATAAATACATTTATTAAAATGCAATAAATACATTTATTCTAGCTCAATATATGCATTAATTCTTGTGCAATAAATACATTTATTTTATGCAATAATTACATTAATTCTGATGCAATACAGTGTCTAAGTGTAGTGCAAAATTACACTGCATTTATTTATTTACCTTCTCATTGGTGAGCCTGTTCTGTCAGCTGTGGATGTTTATTTGCTGAAGTAGATTCATGGTCCTCTGCACAGTGACAATAAAGGCTTTCTGATTTTATTCACCACGACTTTATATTCTTCCCTGGGAATACAAAGTAATAATGCACAGCTCATCAAAATCCTTTGATTCAATGCTTGTTTTAAAAGTTTTATTTGACCTTTTTAAAGAAGCAAATCCTGTTTTTAGTGTCTTCCTCCTCTGCTGAGCGAGCGGCCAGCGGGAGGGACAGCCTGCAGTTAATTCTGCAGACAGAGGGGAAGCATTTTTGTAGCTGCTGCACAGAGAAAAGAGCAGCGTTCAAAAGAGGTTTAGAGGGTTGTAAAATCCCTGCAGTGTCCCGACTGAATCAAGTGCTTCAATTAGAATGTGAAATTTATTTTAATAACAGGAAGCTGAAGTTGAAAAGACTCTGGCAGCAGCTTAGCATCAATGCTCCAGTTGGTCTAAGTTGATTTTTAGCTGTTTGACTTTGAAATGCAAGACAATCAAATATGTCAATTAATTCATGTTCAGCCACTAAATGATCAGATTAATGTCCCCTGACTGACACAGACTTTATCAACATGTAAGAATACATCAGCAACAGTTACTTCTTACTTTCCTTCTTGCACAAAATAAAGAAATATAAAGGTTTCTTTTTTAGTATCTACTATCACGTTAAACCAAAAGGCTGTTTGTTTTCTGTTGCGCAACAATTATCAAAGATGCTCTGCTACAATCATCAGTGGTTTAATTAGTCATGCAGTGGGTGGGAGTGTTAGTGGCCGGCTGGACACCGGAGCTCATAAATAGGACAGGATGGGGACAGGTTGTCCGGGGCAACAGCATGTTTATGACCATCTGTTAACAGTTTAGTGTGTTTGATAAGAGCAAACCACAGACGGGGTCGTTCCCCAACCAGCGTTCTTCACTGCTTTACTGCGTCTATACGAGTGTATCTGTGCGGCTGTTGCTGTCCTTCTCTGACAGTGTGCACAGTTTAAAGACAGACCTGTGTGTGTGTGTGTGTGTGTGTGTGTGTGTGTGTGTGTGTGCTGAAATGTCTTCTTCTGTGTTTTGCATCCCTGCAGCAACTGAAACACGCCAACCTGGTGAATCTCATCGAGGTGTTTCGACGTAAACGGAAGCTTCACCTCGTGTTCGAGTACTGCGACCACACGGTCCTCAACGAGCTGGACCGCCATCCCCGAGGGTGGGTGTGTCTCTGGAAGCATTCACATCTTTTGCTTCAGTAAAAAAGTACTGTAAAGACTTTTATTTCCTATTCCTTAGGTACTGAAGTGTAAAACAGGGATTGGAATTCTTATATGTACCTCTGAGTCATTAAAAAAAGATAGAAGAAATAATAGAAGGACAATAATGAAAACTAACTGTATACAGTAATAAATACAGAAACATAACTATGTCATAGAAAGTAAAAGTATAAACTGTAGCAACATATGCCATGCAGCAGAAAATAGAAGTATAAAAGGTAAGAAGGTGCAAGACATATAAAAAAGTGCAATTGAACTTCAGTTAAGCAGCATTTTCTCTAGTATGTAATCACCTGAAACTAAGAATCTATATGATTCTGCATGGTAAAGCTCTGATAAAACCAAACTCCATTCAGAAAACAAACATTTTAAAAGCTGTTTGCTTTTCACCTTTGTTCAACCTCGCAGAAGTAATACATGGTGAGGTTTAGCTTTACGTCTGCTGTGAAC
Organism: Hypoplectrus providencianus; assembly: GCA_028566105.1. NCBI lineage: Eukaryota > Metazoa > Chordata > Actinopteri > Perciformes > Serranidae > Hypoplectrus > Hypoplectrus providencianus. The sequence goes on along the minus strand of JAOWBC010000248.1, from coordinate 4,239,758 downwards.
CGACTATTAGCTCAGAATAAGCGAACAGACGTAAACATTGACCAATCAGAGCTTTTTTTGTTATTGTTTATGATTTATTAATTCATTTACAAGTAAATTTTTCTACCCATATAAATGCAATGGTCACGTTACAAGAAGTATTTGTACAATTTTTAAATATCAAACATTTGAAAGGGTACCACACCTTATATAGATAATGGCAAGACAGTAAGGGGGCCAATAGGGCTTTGTTATGCAACCAAATAAAAAAACAAAACAAAGAAAATAGTCACAACAACTATACTATGATTCCAACCAATCAGATCTCGATCAAGGGTAAGAGAAAGCATGAGAAAAGTAATGTGAATTTAATAATAAAACTATAAAATCTAATAATAAAGCTTGTAAATATGTTCTAGTACTTACTCAAAATACCAAAGCACCCTCATTTATTTTCTGTCAACCAAAAAATTGACAAATAATTTCTGCTTTGATTGTTTTGTATTATTAAAGTAATTTCTCTTGTCAAATAAATGTAGTACAGTAAAAAAATATTCTGTGGCCTAAAAGTATAAAGTGACAGATGAGAAAATCCTCCAGCACATCCGTACAGTAATGCCAGAAATAACTTAAAATTGATATTTGAAAAACATTCTTGTTATGAAACTGATTTTAAACACTTAGACCTAATTATAAACCAGCTTGAATTAGTAATGCGATAAAAGTAATAGATTTCTGGATCCAGGGTCTTTTTTCTGAGCTTTATGAAATGAGCACACAGCTCAGTTTACTGTACCGACATAAACTGAGATAATGAGAGCATAAATCTGAGGCCGGCGAAGCGCTGTGTGCTCTCTATTATCTCTACATTACATATGTACCGCAGCGTACACGGGGCTTTGTCCGCCCCAGACGGGCACAACGCTCGTCTCCCTGGGACGCTGACCTGCTCGCTGTGGAATGTTTACAGTGATGCTCTCCCAGAATGCATTGCAGGCGGGAGCTGTCGGGGCCCGGCCACATTTTACACGGAGTGTTTTCGCTGTCTGGTCTCCCCCTCTGGTCCTGGCCCGGAGCCTCCTGGACACAGAGGCTTCTAAAGCAGAGAAAACAAAGTGGGGAGAAGGGGCGGAGATTGTTATTAATTGCCAGTCACGAGGCTCAATTTAGCCATTTCCACGGCAACGCTGATAGATGATGGTCCCTGAACCAACAAAGCCGCAGTGTTCAACATCCAGAGCAGCAGACATCACTCTCTGAGGGGACAAAACAGCTGAGAAACGAAGCAAAGTTACACATCTGAGCTTCTCTCATTAGATTCATCCTTTCAGGATTCCTGTGATCTCTCCACACTGAAACATGTAACATTTAGTGGCTGTGCTGTCGGGTAATTTTGTGGATAAACATCGCTGGTTTTGGTGACGTCCTGATTTTTCCTCTGGCACTAGCAGCAGCAGAGTGTTTTTTGTCTCAACAGCTGTTAGAGGTGCTGCCAGGGTACACACGCATGTCTCCCCCAGGACGGACTGCTAAAACTAGTGATTGTCTGAGTTATTACAAAGTCCCAATTAGATCACATCAGTGTGACTTTAAAGGGTTGTCTTTATAAAGACAAAAAACAACTGCGAATGTATAAAAGTCCAAGGGATTCATTCGTGGAATAGTTTTGAAAGGGAGGTGAAAATGTGTTATATATATTATATATTTTGTATTTATTTAATATGATATCAATATAATATTTTTTTAATTATAAAAAAATTATTTAAATTATGAAGCATTATTTATTCAATTATATTTAAAATAAATAATACTATTAAAAATCTAAAACTGAGGTATAAACCCTAATGTGGAATTTAATTCTTATTCATTTATTTAATTTAGGCAAATCTAAAGGAAAGTGTTCAAAATAATTAATGTTATTTTAAGAGAAAAAAATCTTGCATAAGATCCAAAAACACAATGACAGTTTTAGGAGTTTTCAGACACATTTTTGGCCTTCGGCATCAACAGATGATGTTTGAGTTGTTGAAGAATAATCACTCAGATCTTATTGAAGGTCTTATGTTTCTTGACTGATTTTATATCAGGCACCATTTGCAAAATGTCATTAATTGAAAGAGAGAGAAACTTTGCTTTGTAGCAGATTTAGAATCTCTCACAAAGAGAAAAACAGCACAAAATCTCCACATAGAACAAAAAGTCAAGTCTCTAGAATATTTTTGTCCAGTCATGAGTTCTTAAGTTGGATATGAATGTTTGAGCCTAAATGTAAATACATTTGCTGTGGATCAGTTTGGTGACTGATCACATAATGAGCTCCACTTTTCCCTTTTGTCTTTCAGCGTTCCAGAGCACCTTGTGAGAAGTATAACCTGGCAGACACTTCAAGCTGTCAACTTCTGTCACAAACAAAATGTAGGTAACTTTTTATTGCTATTATTATTATTTCTACTCTCACCTGTCTCTCATGTAGCCTGCAGTTTATGTTTCAGTTGTCAAAGCTTCCCACAGCTTGTTATTGAATTCCTCTGGTCTCCTCCCACACAGCTTTCTGCTTTATGGCTTTTTTTTTTATTTTATTTTTTTTACAAGAATTCCTTCTCCTTGGCTGACCAGCAGTTAATGTTTCACCTAGACACAACAAATGCAGCACGGGCCCCCGTTTACCAGCCCTGTCCCTCTCTTCTGTGACTGTGTCTTCTCTGTCATTCTCAGCATCTCACAACCACGTAACAAAGGGATTCGGTTTGATTATTTCCTTCTTTCTTTTCTTTTTTTTTCAGTGCATTCACCGGGACGTCAAGCCAGAAAATATTCTCATCACCAAACACCAGGTCATCAAACTGTGTGACTTCGGGTTTGCAAGGATCCTCAGTAAGTTTCATCAACAGCTGTTAATCCCTCATAGTGCCACCTGGTGGACACAGACGTGTTGCAGCCAGTGAAGCTCAGTTTTATGGCTTCAGTCATTAGAATCACTGTGTTTTTGGTATGCGGCTGCACTGAGAGAAGGTTCTGACCTACTGATATTAAAACAGCCCTTAATAAGTGTTTAACATCTGCACTTTTCCTGGCAAAAATCTTTTCATGACTGGTTTCAAATGCCTCAGTGAGGACATTTGTGTGACCTGATGTTTGAATTTCAGTTTAATCTCAGATTAGTCGCTTCATCTTAAAGTCAGAAGAACTATTCAGAAAACTGTCAAAACTAAACATAATTTAATCAGCATTAATCCCATTTTTCAATACACAATTTTATTTAAATGCAGCTGAAATGTGCAGCACTTTGCACCGTGCTTTATAATACATTGTGAATTACATTACAAAGCATAATAACAACTTGCTAAATAAAAGTTAACAAATGGTATTTATTTAAAACAAGATTACATTTTTTTTAAATTCTTTGTTTTAATTGCAAGACAAAAGACATTGCAAAGTGAGAACAAAACAAGGAAGAACAGAACTGTCAATAAAGGCAAAATAAACAAATGTGCAAGATGTATGAATTATTGTTGGTGTTTGTGTCTGTAAACCAAACCATTCGTCTGGGGTGAGAAAAAAAAAAAGAAGGAAGGAAATGATGACAAAAGTTGGCAGGTGTCCGTGGGAGTGAGCATAAATAAGTCAGTTAATTAAAGCTATTCTCTAAATGTGCTCTGTGTTTCCAGCCGGCCCTTGTGACTACTACACTGACTACGTGGCGACCCGGTGGTACCGGGCCCCTGAGCTGCTGGTGGGGGACACTCAGTACGGCCCTCCGGTGGACGTCTGGGCCATCGGCTGCGTGTTCGCTGAGCTGCTGTCGGGGATCCCTCTGTGGCCCGGGAAGTCTGACATGGACCAGCTGTACCTGATCAGAAAAACTCTCGGTAATCAGGCGCTCTGCTGCTGTGCTGAGGGGGAAAAAACAGCTGTGCTGTGAGAAATATTTCAGTTCTCAGCATGGGACTTAAAAATAATACATACAAGTCTTTTGTATGGACTTAATTTTTCACAAAGCTCTGAAACAAAAGAGAAACAGCATTTATAGTTAAATGAAGTTATGCACTTTATACATAGTGCTTTAATACAGTGAACTTTTACAATATATGCAACTTTGCTTCACCTGAGAGATACATTAAAGAAAATATATTAACTGTGACTGATGGGGGATTTGTGTTTTGGATAGTTGTGAAACCAAGAATTGATTCCTAAATCTGTGAAAAACACTTTTTATTTTATTTTAATTAATAACTTTAAAACAAATAATGATACCATACAAAATACAGTTGCGTGAGTCTTTTTAAATGTAAATAAATATGAGTTTGGCTGACTGACTCTGTGTGTGATGTTTATCTCTGCTTTGGTCTGCAGGAGATCTGATCCCCCGACACCAGCAGGTCTTCAGTAATAACCAGTTCTTCTGTGGAGTTTCAATCCCAGAGCCGCAGGAGATGGTGAGAAACAACTCTTCGTCTCATCTATTCGCAAACTGCTGTAGTTCTATAATCCTTGAATTAGGTATTAAGTGACCATTTTCCGCCTTAAATCAGCTTTTAAATAAGTTGATTGAGTGCAGAAAGACAATGAATGCCAATCATATTCAAAGCGGTGATGCCACTAAACGACCTGAGTCATTGTTGTTTTTTTCTCTCTGTAGGAATCTTTGGAGCAGAAATACCCAAACCTCTCACATCAAGCTCTGAGTCTCATGAAGGTAACAGAATCCTGGCTGGAGTCTTATAATCTGTCACATTTGTTTGAAAATATATGTATGTCAGACAGTCAATTGAATCATACTTAAGAAAACGTTCATTCATTCATATCACAACGAGTCAGAGTTGATACTCGTCATAGTTACAGCCCTGACCGTCTCCTGTCTCTTGTTGATGTTTTCGATGGTTCAGGGTTGCCTGAGGATGGACCCGTCTGAGCGGCTGACCTGCGAGCAGCTCCTCCAGCACCCGTACTTCGACAGCCTGCGAGAAAAGAGCGAAAGCACGTCTCGAGAGCAGGATCGCTCCAGCAACAAGAGGACGCGTTTACCACGCAAGCACCTTCCTCCCGGGGTCAGTCCCTCTGTACGAGGAGTGGTGTTAGAAAATGTTTCTTTAAAAGAAATGCAAATAGAAGCCACCTTTTGCAAGAAAAAAATGAAATATTTTCCTAAGGTAAATTGCAAGATTAGTTAATTCCTATTTAAGGTTGCTGGATGCTAAAGGGTTTATTGCTGTCTAGAAATACACTGAGCAGCTTTTATAGGAATGAACAGGGCCCCGGCTCCAACACTGTATCCCACGATCATTATGTATCTATGGGCTACAGAGGAGCTCCAGAGAAATTTGACCTGGAGGTTAAATTGTTGCCAGACTAATGGTACATTGTGTCTGAGATTGTCATTATTTTCTAAAAGTTTCTCATCATAATCTCGTATAATATACTTTTTCACCACGTTGTTGTAAATGAGCTTCCATCCTTTTCAAACACTAGATGTCAAATAATCGTATTCTACATGTTCTGTCAAAATTATCCCTGAAAGTCTGTTTGTTTTCCCTCCCTGCAGTATTTGCCACAGCTGACCAGCAGCAGCATCTTTCCAGCTTTGGACAATAAGAAATATTACAACAACCTCCGCAAGTTCAACTACCACCTGCCGAACATCTGAAACCTCCAGCAGCATCTACGAGCAGCATTTTCTGAAATCTCAGGAAATGAAGCGGATTCTGGCAGCACCTTGGTTTTTGAAGATTTCTCTCATCACGTGGGGTGTCTCTTGATTCTGACATCAGTCTATGCACTATCCCCCAACATGTGGACTGTTTATGTCTGTTGCCTCCTTTTCAAGCTCATTTTATTTTGCATAGACGTGTACGGACAAAGAGCGGCGTGCTTCTCTGCTGGCTGAGTAGACTGAAGGTAAACTGCTGCCTTGCCTGGTTTGCCAAATGTTTTTTATATATAAAATGATGGACTCTTTAAAAAGAGTGACATGTTTGTTTGTTTGTTTTTTAGCAAGTTTTAAGTCTCTAGTTAACTCCACAAACTTTGACTCGTGAGCATTTTTGAAACTATTTATTGACGTCAGGAGTGAATATTCCTTTAACCCACATTTACTAGCACGAAGTAGCAACAAACACACACTGTACTCTTTGTCTTTGGTGCTAAGGATGTTCACAGCCATCTGTCTGTCCTCAGATATATTCTACAAATGCCAAATGTATCTAAAGAGAAGTGGTTTTAAAATATCCTTTTGAATTTCAGAGATTTGTTTTTCTCTTTGTACCCACATCATGAAATAACCTTTATTACCTTTATTATAATGTTGAAAATATAATAAACCACAGAATAGAGCAACATATCAACAAAAAACTTAAGGTGCTTTAACTTTTCTCTCTGCTGGACTGTTTTCTTTCAAGGGATAGTTAGTTTTTTGGGGTTGTAAGAAATACGTATCCACAGTCGGTGTTACCTACAGCAGATGGAGGTTATCAGACAGCCCTGTTTATGTGCGGAAGTAAAGCACATAATGCTGCAGAACACTGGAGCTGCTGGTCTATTGCTACATCTAGTGTCTAGTTTTCTTGTGTTATTGTCACACAATAACACAAGAAAACTAGGTGTCATGATTACCTTTTATGTCAATGGAGTCTAATGGCTTTTAAGAGGGCATAGATGGATATAATTGCTAATTAATGCCAAGTCCTGCTGGTAAAATATTCTAAATATAGCACACAATTGAACTGATATTGATTTTTTTTTTTTTTTAGATGCTGCCCCTTTCACAGCTGTGTGTTATTTAGCTTCCACGCTGCTACTCCTGCCTAAATCTTCAAATTAGGAGTGTGTAGACCACTATCTACTTACTTGCACAAAATATATGTACCTCATACAGCCCTTCTTCAAAAAAACTGAACTACTCCTTTAAAACTTTAACACACTGAACTTCAAGCCGAAAGGTGAAGCATCCACCTGAATATTTTCCCATGCTCCTTATCACCACACAACCTAATGATTCACATGGAAATACACATTTAGCTGAAGGAGCTATATGTTTGGCTGCATAAACCTTTCAGCTCTTGGGTCTTTTACTTTGGAAACCTTTTTAAAAAAAAAAGGCATCCACATTTTATAACATCAACAGGAAGCTGTTTCTCTATCAGTCCAGGTCCAGGGATATCTCCAGGCGTGGGAGTGCCGTTTGTAGTCTGTCAACTGTTGTTTGTCTGTCTTTGATCCCAGGAAGATCGCTGAGAAACAGATACTCCAGATTCCTGCATGGAATAAATACTGGAGATTACAATCAACAAAATGGATAAATCATTGTCATTTAACAGCATGCTTCTCTGCAAAGGAACTGATTATTTTTTTTTACTAAACACCTCTTTTGTTATGTATTATATTTTATAAGAGTGCAAAAACAAACACTCACTTGAGTTTGTGCAGAGCGATCAGTCCTTTATCGGTCACATTTCCACATGACACCACTTCCATCATGTACAAACTCTCCTGCAGGTTCTCGATGGAGCTCAGCCTCTCCAGGCAGGCGTCCTCGATGTAGATACACTTGCAGAGCTTGATTTCCTCCAGGTGTTTCAAACCATCTAGAAAAATAAAAACCAGAAAACTGACTAGACCTCCATAAAGTGCAAAGAAGGTGAGAGTGCTGCAGGATGTGAGATCTGAACTGTGGACTGCTTTCACCCGTTTCTCCCCTTTCCTAACCTCCTTTAGTGGGGATTGTATCCTGCATTTTGTTAGCCTCATAGCATAATTGCCTAAGTCATTTTTTGGCCAAATTGAGATTTTTGCTTAACTTCACTCTCCTATTACTTCTACATCACCCTGTCTTTCTACCTAATAGGTAGAAAAAAATGACTTAGGCAATTATGCTATGAGGCTAACCATTTGTAAGTCAGCACACACTTATATATCTTTTTTATATTTTATACATGTCAATGTGTAGACAAAAAAAAAGTCAGATTTTTTTAAAACATCAAGTCCACAAGCTCTGCCAACATATTTACCTTTATAACATGGACTTTAACAAACCAAAATAAATCTGTGTGGACTCTGGCACCAGAGTGTGTGTGAGTGCAGCAGGAAACCAGGTCAGAGACGCTGCACTGTGTGTACCCGCTCAGTGTAAAACATCCAGCTCGCTTGCGTCACTTTTGGATAATCAGTCTGGGAGAGATGCACTTTCTCCTTTCTTGTTAACAAAGAGGGGAATCACTTTCAGGTCAACGGTCGAGGTCAAGCTCATGTTAACACAGTTAATGCAAAATTTACACTTTCTTTAAGCTTTCTTTAAGCTTTAATGTTTGATTTGATCAGGCTCTTTAGTCTGTTAATACAACACTGATAGGGCTTGTGTATTGAAACTTGGTACTCTTTTGGTTCTGACTGAAATATTTCTGGTACAAAGACTGACAACAAATGGCATCAGAAGAATGGTCAGCATGATATTCTTGTTTTCTTTACAGTATGATTAAACAATTTTTGGTTTAAATCATTATTTTTTCTAATTTTAGACTTTTTTGTAAGGCCGTGTTATCTTAAAACCCAGCTGACCCGGTGTCCTTCTTTTTGTATACATGATTACCCAGTACCTCTTTTTTTAGGTGGGGAACACACATTCTACAGTCAATTATTATCATCTATTGTGTCTATCCAGTAAAACACAAACTTAAAAGGTTATCAAAAATGTCTTGTGTGAATGCATTTTGACTTCACATTCTCTTACATTTCAGACAAATACGCATGGTGCTTATTAAGAAAAGGACTGGGTTTAAAAGCTTATTGTACAGCTGGTTGAATGTAGACTATATATCAAATTTCAGAGGTTTGGCCTCTTTTGTTGAATCAAAGGGATTTTGCAGGGAGCAGAACAACTCACAATGACAGGAACATAATATTCTTTACACTGTAACACTGACCCAGGTGGTCAAACCCTCTGTACATGATGCAGGATTCGGTGGCGTCTATCGCCTGGATCTTGTATCTGCCCAGAGGCCCAGTTGGCAGCCCGTTGTAGTCGTGCTGCCAGCGATCGAAACCTTGAAACCTCACTTTGGCACCGCATCTCAGCAGCCACTCTGCTGCGGCTCGGTCAGGACCAACAGCTTTGATCCTCTCGTAGTCCACCCTGAGTGCAGAGCAACCGACACTCAGTGTACAGAACAAGCTGATGAAATATGATGTAAAGCACACAAGAGACAAGTCAAGAGGGTCAGCCTGCACAAAGTTCACATGGCACCCTGCCCACCAGGCCAGTTAGTAACCTGAGGAAATCACCTGCTATTCCACCATTTATAAAGTTCAACTTGTTACAACTTTTTTTCTACAGTTTTCTTAAGTGTTAATAAATGTATGCTATGACAGGTAGCTTTAATCTTGGATAAAAGGCTACTGTGAAATATAAACAGTCTACTGTGTACATGTAGACATACTTCCAACATGTGGAAAAAAGATGAAAGGTGACCAGCAGGTTTCTGTGTTTATGAAGCTACCTGAGGTGAATGTTTAGTGTTTTTCAAAAAGTGTTCCCATGGCCTGATGTGTAGTTATTAGCCAGCACACCTCAATTCCAAAACATTGGGACAGTGTAAAGTCACTTATTTTGCACATATATATATAGGTACTCTCACCCTACATTCTGAGGTTTGTTTTATGTCGCCTCGCGCTGTTTTTTAATCTGGGGTTGTAGCTTTCTAGTAAGATTAAATGAGTATTATATAATATTAATAATGTCGTTTTACTTGTTGAAGACAGCATTGAGCCAGCCCCAGAAGTGTCTGCGGCTCCAGTCCCTCTGACCCACAGCTGACTGCACAGCCCTCGATAAAAGTCTCATATCTGAAAAACATTTACAAATAAATCATACTATTAATATACTGCTATTGCATGACTATAATACGATGAACCGAATCAGTAATGATTGAAGCTGTGACACAGAAGATTTGGACGGAATAATCTCACCTGCCCTCCAACTGTTTACATTCGAGGTGCCTCCATTGCTGTACCCTTTGACCCCATCGACGTTAGAGGAAACGTGCCCTCTGATTGGCTGGGACTGGAGCGTGGCAGGGGGCGTGGCCACGTCTCGGCTTTCAGGACACAGCAGCAGGATGGGAGGCTAGCAGCAGCAACAGGGAGGAGAAAACAATAAAACACATGCCAGGGAAGTGTTTCTGACAGTTGTACAATGAAGAAGCGGTTGTGACGGGTTGTTGGAAATTTGTGAAGATGATTCGGACACTCAGCGGCGCGACTTTCAGGGCTGTTGGAGCAGCGCAGCCGTTAAAGGACGTTGCAACCAAACGGCTGCACAGGTAAGACTGACATAACAGACACTTCTCACAGTGTGCTAGTCTGGTTTTATACACGTGAGGAGTCACGCTGCTTCCCTTTGATTCACTTTGTACACACGAATAGACAGAAAAGTTATTAGAATGTGCAGAGGAGTTGCTCCCTGATTGAACTGCTTAACTTTTAATTGATCCCAGAAGTCTTTGCCAAGGACACTGAACACCAAGAACCAGGTTGCGTAACGTTTCTGTTCTCTGCAGAACCTGATCTCCCCCCCGCACCACATTGTTTATGCACACAAAAAACATTGGTGTCTGCATTGTGCACAGTGGTAGAAGGTAACGAAGTATATGTAGTAAGTACTGTGTTGAAAAACACATTGAGGGGTTTTACATTGGCATTTTTATCTGTTCATCTTTCTACTTTTCTACTCCACTACACTTCAGAGGGAGACTGATTAATGACAGCCCTTTAATTATACAGCTTACTTTAAACCAAGATGTCAAAACATGAAAATGTAAAAATAAAGCTGAAATTTTGCAAGTTTTAGATTAATTAATCAGTATCATCTATTAGGTTAATTTGCTGTAAATTTAATAATTCCAGCTTTTCAAATATGTTGATGCTGCTTTTCCTTTCACTTATTTTTGACTGATTTAATAGATTTTCTTTCTGTGTATAGCACTTTAACTTTTAATATTTATACTGGATTTTTTCTAGTTCACAGTATTTTTTTTACAGTGTAGTATAAATACCTTTTCTTGAGTAAAGATTTTGAAAACTTCCTCCGCTACAATTCGTTCTCCTTCCAGATTTACATGCCATAGGCTGACTTCAGAAGGACACAGATATTTTTGTCAATGTCAGTCATTTCCCCAAAGAATCTGCAGGCCCCTCTGGAGCCATGGCACATCGATTACATAACAGGCCCCCTCTGCAGCCTGCTTTATGTAAACTGTGAAATCACTTAAAGTTATTGATTTCTTAATAGTTACGGGTCACTTCTCCTCCTGGTAGAAGAGAACAGCAAGATATCATAGCTTCAGTTTCCTCACAGATTTGTTAATGGACTAAATGTTCTTTTCGTTTAAGCAAGAACAGCTGTACAGGTTTTTACAAGTTCAGGCAGTCCTGTTCGACTGATCTGACTGCAAACTGAGGAAAATCCTTGAAGCAACGTTTCATACATTTGCATTTACGCACATACTTCTTTAAGTGCTGCAGAATCTGGATAGAGGTGTAGATATATGAAGCCTTGATGCCCCCAAACATTTTTTTTCTTGTTCTTTACTCGGGTTTATTGGTTCCTCCCCTTGAGGAGCTTCACAGCACTGTGCCTGGTTTTAATTTTAAAGAATGAAAACAAGATGGTGACTGTTCCCAGCGTCCTGTGATTTAAATTGTTCTCGGAGGCTTGAACATTGTGTTCTTCTGGAGGACTGAGGACAAGTTGGATAAACTGTAACTGCAGTTTACACTCTGACTCCACCCACTAGATAACTGTCTGTGCAAATTAGGTTTATAAAGTGGTTTACTTGATGCAGCCTTATGACAGAGCTGGTTATTCTCTTTGTAGACACAGTTAGCTGTTAACTAGCACACTTGTGTCATTGGTTTCCTCAGTAATCAGTTTCAAAGGTCTATCAGCCGCTCATACAGCCCTGTACAGTTGGACATTGAACCAGTGACCTAAATATTCTGTTCCACTTTCCACCTTCTGCAACATGTAAAACTAGTTAAGTTATCAGGAAAATCTGAAATGTGATCTGTCAGTAACCTCGCTGTCGCCTGTTTTCCAGCACATATGATGTGGCCATTGTGGGAGGTGGCATTGTGGGCCTGGCGACGGCAAGAGAGCTCGTTCTGCGGCACCCGTCCCTCAGCTTCATCCTGCTGGAGAAGGAAAAAGAACTCTGTGGGTTGAGTCTTGAAGGAGCGAAATATTTTGCACATCCCAATAATTTAAACCAGGCACACAGTGCAGCCAGTGAGCATTTGGAAAGTGACATGATTATTGCTGCATTGGCTCTAAAGTCCTCTAAGTTGGATCTGAAACAGAATATGTGGCTGAAAATGCCAAGTTGTATCTTTAATTTAATGGTTCTGGGTTCAGGATGTGATCCTGTGTGTGCTGCACTGTTCACTGCAGACCCCTTTAAATCCATGAAAATGTTTTTCAGATTCCTTAAAAAGAAGTTTTTATTCACTGCCCTCCAACAAAAATATTCCAACCACTGTGGAACCACAACTTATTGTTTTTAACTGTTGGTTTTTGTATGTTTATTGACACAAATCTGGCACCTATCGCAGTATATCTTGAGCCCATATTGCAGCTTTGGATAACTATTCTGCAATTACAGACAATTATAAGGGTTAGTTATCAGTTATTGGTAAGATTTTCATGATTTTGTAACAAAGCATATCTCTACTTGATTTGAAAGTAGCAGATGACGTAGAATTACTTGAACATTGCAGGTTAATATTTCCTGAAAATGTCTGGTGTTCTTTCTCTATTAAGCTTAATAAATCCTGCTTTACCTGTTTTGTTTTTCTTCATATTGTCCTCTTTTTTTCTCTGTAACTTTCTTTCTCACCAGCTTTGCACCAGAGTGGGCACAACAGTGGAGTGATACACAGCGGGATCTACTACACACCGGGGTCTCTGAAAGCCCGTCTGTGTGTGCGTGGAGCCACTTTAGCCTACGAGTACTGCGACAAGAAAGGACTCCCTTACAAGAAATGTGGAAAGGTCTGCCTTCTACCAGATAGAAGAGTAAAAACATAACAGTAAAAATGGATGTGATACTAACTCTGGGATGCACTTTGTGTTGTCTGTCTTTGTATTTTTTTAGCTCATCGTGGCTGTGGAGCAGGAGGAGATACCCAGACTGCAGGCTCTATACGAGCGCGGCATGAAGAACAATGTGCGGGACCTCAGTATCGTGGACGCTAAGGGCATCCGAGAGCGAGAGCCGTACTGCAGGGTGAGAGTCTCAGAGACGCTGCTGTTGCTCCTGGAATACAAAAGATGGCATTGAGGGTCTATAATGTATTTCCTCACAGGGTATCATGGCGCTGGATTCGCCCTACACCGGCATCGTGGACTGGAGGATTGTGGCTCTCAGGTACGGACAGGATTTTGAGGAGGCAGGCGGCACAGTGGTCACTGAATCTGAGGTCCAGGACATTTCCATGGTTAAAGAGAGCCCAGCAGGGAGCACTGAAGGTACACAGCAGCATCTGGACTTAAATGATACGGTTCAATATTTTTTAAAGATGAGAAAGTCCACCTCAGTATCGTTGCCTTCCTAAAATAATTTCTTAAGTCATTTTTAGAAAAAAATGTTGTTTCTTTTGGCCTAAATATCTTATTTTCAGTATTTAGTAACAAAATTAAATAATATTGAATAACAATAATTTTTTATTTTTTCTATTAATTTTCAGGAATGAAATATCCAATCGCAGTCAAGGACAAAAAGGTAAGAATGAAGCAGATAAAAGCACCGTAAGGTTCAAATTATATTCCTGTGTTTTTCATCATTTGCATGGTATTGTTTTTCTTTTCGTCTCTTTACTGGTTTTAGCTTTGAGGAAGACAAACTTTTTTTTGTTTGTCCCTCAGTCAGTAGGTCATTGTTTCAGTGTTTGCTTTACCATGTTTCCCCTGTGAGAGCATTTTTGGCAGTTTGTGAGCGATCCACCGCAGTAGCATGTTGTTTGTTTGACAGGGAAACGAGGTTCACTGTCGTTACGTCCTGACCTGCGGAGGCCTGTACTCAGACCGCCTGTCGCAGATATCTGGGTGCAGTCGGGAGCCTCGGATCGTCCCCTTCAGAGGAGACTATCTGGTCCTGAAGCCAGAGAAACACTACCTGGTCAAGGGAAATATCTACCCTGTAAGTCTGCTGAACCCCCGTGCTGAACTCTTGTGGATGTTTCTTATCACATGCCCAAGTGGTAGAAATTATTACTTCTGTTCAGGATTTCACTTTTTTCTTCGTCAGGTACGGCTGAGTTTTCAGGCAAAACTTTACCAATAACTCTTGAATTTGTGATGTTTTTTTATGACTTTATTCTTGCACCAAATTATGGAAAGTAGTAATGATAATAATCAGTATTGATATCGGTATAAAATCCTGAATATACCCACCTCAGCTCTTTGTGTTCCACATATCAGTGGATCTCCTGACATTATTACATAATTTAAATAATGATTCATACTTCATTGTTTTTTAATTAATTAATTTCTACAAAACGCACGTATAGGTCCCTGACCCTCGTTTCCCCTTCCTTGGAGTTCACTTCACTCCGAGGATGGATGGCAGTGTCTGGCTCGGCCCGAACGCTGTCCTCGCCTTCAAACGTGAAGGATACAAAGTGTACGACTTCAATGCTCGAGACTTTGCAGATGCACTCTCGTTCAGGTACAACAGGAAATGCTATGCCTTCTTTGTGCTGCATCCTGGAACTGCACTCTGCACAAAGATTTGGAAATAAGCTTATGGAAGTTTGAGTGTTGACATAGTTTCTAATGTTTGTCTTTTTACTCTTCAGGGGCCTCCAGAAACTGGTAATGAAGAACATAACGTACGGGATTGGAGAAATGTACAGAGGGGTTTTCATTAACGCACAGGTTAAAATCCTGCAGAAGTACATCCCTGAGCTCTCGCTGAGTGACGTGCTTAGGTAGAGTACAAATCCACACAACGGTTCAGTGTCAGGTGTTTGTTTGTAGGCTGGCTTAACTCTGGAGGTACAATGAGCCTGTGATGTGTGTTTCTATGCAGGGGTCCTGCAGGAGTGCGAGCTCAGGCCCTCGACCGAGAAGGAAACCTTGTGGATGACTTTGTGTTTGACGGTGGGGTCGGGGACGTGGGAAGTCGGGTGCTCCATGTGCGTAACGCTCCCTCTCCTGCAGCCACCTCCTCCCTCGCCATCGCTGAGATGGTTGCAGACGAGGTGGAGAGTCGTTTCGCACTGTAGAGAAACAAAGCGTAGGAGGAGAGAAGGAAAACCAAAATACCGCAGCTTAGATTGAAAAAGAAGCTGTCACTACCTCAGCATCACTGTCATCTAGGAGACATTTTTATTACAGGTCATGCCTTAATTAGGGAGGAGAATATCTTAAATGACATATTACATTGTAAAAACTGTTTTTACTTTCGTAGTGCTGTTTGAAGTTGCAATATATGTTTACTTCTCCACATTTCATCTAAACAATCACTTTTCTTATCTACATGAAAATGGTAAACCCCTATTTTCTGATGCTAGAATCTCTCGATCAAAAGAATAACAAAAAGGTGGAGTTTGGTGGTGTAGTGCATGGGATCATGGGAGTTGTAGTTGTCACCACTTGTGCCATCATTTCAGTCAGCTTCAGTCAGATTCCTTCAGTGTTCTTCAATCAGGTTCTCGCCAAATAATCTATAGATCTTTTTTCCTCCAAAACAAATAGACCTGGTGATTTAAAAACAGAAAAAAAAACATTCAGGTTAAACATCTGTGTTGTTTAGTGGACACAGGATATCCCGAAGGGACCTCAAGCTGCTGCTAAAGATTCATCAGCTTGTTTCTCTCTAAGAATCCTGATATCCCAGCTCTTAAATCCTTAATACAGTTCTAGTATATAATTATGAATGTGCAAGAAATGTTAATAATGTGTCTTAAAACGGGATTAACACATGAACACATGCACAAAGGGAATAGATGCAACCATAAGCCTGATTAAACTGACTGATATGTTTTTTAAAATCATTGTGCACAACTCAATTAAATATTTAATACTGATTTACTGATTTTTTAAAGACATTTTTAATGCAGAAAGTTATATACTTTAGCTATTTAAAAAAGGTTCAGCCTCAGTACCATCAGTTTTAACCCCCTTTTTTTTTGTGAACGCAACCTTTTTGGGTGATTGAAGACTATGAATTTAAGGGATTTGATGCCACAGGTGTTTGACTCAATGAGAGGATTTAATGGTTTGAATATAAAAACTGCTGGTTTCGTTCCAAAGTACTACATAATTGACCACCAAAATTTGAGGGTTCTTTCCTCAAAAATATAACATTTCATCATTACATGTGAAAAGATGATGATCCCTACTTGATGTATGAAAGTTGGACGTCTTTTTTTAATGCTGAAACTTTAAATTAAACGCACAGTTGTACCTGCAAAGCGCACAATTTAAGTAAGACGGGTTGTTTATTTGAGCAATTTGCAAAAATAATATTAAAATTGATTACAATTTAAAATCATACCAACACTACATTTCCTTGTCTTATGTCACATTTACATTG
>JAOWBC010000248.1:4200938-4212777 GCA_028566105.1 Hypoplectrus providencianus | reverse complement strand
GGTTTTCCCTCTCCTGGCTTTGGCCTGCCTCCAGTCTGTGTGTAGTACGAGCCTGCTGCTGCTGCTGCTGCTGCTGCTGCTGCTGCTGCTGCTGCTGCTGCTGCCTCCTCGTACACGCACATCAATACCTCTCAGTCTGGCGCTATGATCTTCTCTCCCCCGGGGGGCTTCACTCTGTGTGGGTAGAGAACAAGGCAAGAGGGGTGGAGGGTGGACAGAGCAGGGAAAGGGAGAGTGAGTGAACGAGCGAGTGAGCGCTGGGACTTCCTGTAGCCTTTCCCTTCTTAATGGAGCTGACCCATGAAACTGAACACCTTAACATGGCACCGGAGGAAGTGCATGAAAGCTTTACATATAATGCAGATGCAGTTCTTTTTAATATATTTGTCTACATGCAGTGCTACATTGGGGAATAAGCATGTCTAAGTATATGTATACGTATGTATGTATATACATTTTTTATTTTTATTTTTATTTTTATTGACCTTTTTATATTCAACCAAATAAAATTCTAAAGGAGATGAATGAAATAAAATATCAAAGACAAATCGTGCCTCATTGCAAATTACAGTGCAGAAACATACCGGTAATTGTTTTTTTTCCTCGATCTTGTTCCGTTATTTCCAAGTCCTACATTTTGTATTTATTGCGTAATCTCCTCTTCTATCATTCATTTCCAACAGCCCAAGTTGTCAATTTAAGTTGTTTGATTTGTCCCAGTCAAAACAGTAAAGATACGAAACAATGCTTTGCATTAAAGGGACAGTGACAGTATATATCTTGAGACAATTTAAGTAATTACAATCTGATCTATGAGAGATTAAGGGCTATAAATAACATTTTATTAAACTGGTATCGTATTGATATCAGGACCAAGAAGTCACATTGGCTCATCCCTAATTGGCTCACTGCCATAGCAGCTACAACACTCTGTCCAGTCATATAATGGGAATTCAAGTTTAATACAAAGCATCAAATTTACTCTTGGTATCAGTAAAACTTTAATGACAAAGGAATAATAAGTACTGGTGTCATATTTTTTTAAACATACCCAGCCCTACCTGATAGGAAACAAAATAATATTCACGACTACATATTACATGATCTTTTAAAAAAACAATTAAAGAAGAAAAATACTTGATTAATTACTAGATAAACCAATACTTAAAAATTGCAGCTATAATGGACATAAAATATTTTATTCATATTCACATGTTCTAAAATGGTAGCAAACCACAGAGTAAAATAAATATTTTCTTGAGAAATTAGTTATTTTCAATTATCAAAGTTGAATTTTCTGTTGATTAACTCATTTTACAATCGATTGATTGCTTAATCATTCCAGCACCAAACAATTTTTCCACCAGAAAAAGCTAATTTTGCCATGTAAAGTAGGTGATACTATTGACACACAATTCCCTGGTGCAGCCGTGGTCTTGAGCAGACTTCAGTTTGTGCACCATCAAAGTAACGAGGCAGGATGTTTTGAATTCACCTGATGTCGTGCATCTGCAAGAAAAAGTTGTTTTTCCTTCCATGAGAAATTGTCTCTTACCTCTGATGTTCTGAGTGCTTTTCAGCTTCAGGAGTTCCCCTGCTATTTTTTCCACTCAATAGCTTTCACTTTGCTTGCTCTTACTTCAGAGTCTGCCGCCAACTATATAAGAGCATGTAGCATTCATCAGCCATTAGGATCAAGTTTCAGTGGTACTGTAAATACTCTGAGTCGCAGTCATACCTGCACATGGCCTCGCTCTGCTTTCAGTCCTCAATTTAGACGTCGTCATCAACCAGAACTGACAGATTCACTGAGAGCAGCTCGCTCACAGGGCCTCTAACATCTCATTTAAAACTAGAGATCCAGTCAGTGAAACAGCTTATTAAATACTTTTCACATAGATTTAATATTCTACTAACCTTTAATTTATGGGGTGCAGGTGATAATTATTTTTATCTATTAGTTAGCAGATAGTTTTTTTAATGAATTGTTTGGACTAAAAAAAGGTGACATTCGCATCTTTCAGTTTCTTACAAAAACTATAAAATATTTATGTTGAGAACCTGGAGTTACTAAATTTTCACTTTTTACAAAAAAAGACTTGATTGTGATTGTCAGAATTTGAGGAAGTCAATCCAAAATGTTATCCAAATCCCAAAGGTTTATTTTCAAATGAACTTCTTTTAAAATCCCATTCAGTTCCATTAGTACAGAAAATCAAGGAGTTAAGAAAATATAAAAATTTGTTTTTGTATTTTTGCTTAACAAAATAAAAATAAGGAAATTGTCACACTGTTGCATATTAATTTTCTATTATGTGACAAAAAATGGACTTTCTTGTGTTGAAGTCCCATAATCCGATCAAGTTGCTCATCTTGGTTCCCTGATAAAAGCGTTACAGTGGCATGTATTGTGTTTGAATTCACTTTTATTATACTTTTATTCAAATGACATAAGGATTTGTGTATTTTTGTTGCTCTGTGTCCCATCCTGACATTGTTGGAGATAGACGGCACTTGTTGGATGTGGGCCTCTCAGAAACGGGCCAACTATTCTGTGAATGGAGTCAGGGGAAACCCCCGTAGTTTCAGTGTGGTGACTCACAGCTCCTGGTGTCCTGTGGAATTTGGTCAAGTGCCTATTTGCGGTTGAGAGGATATATCTCATAACCTACTTCTGCTTTGATATATATTTTTTCCAAAGTGGAGTTTAAACTTGTGGCTTATTTTTAACTGTTAGGTCTTGTGAGTGTGCATCAAAACAGAAATGACGTACAGAAACGTAAATGAGGCGAGAGCTGGGGCTTCAGAGTTTCCAGCTCTGGTCTTTAAGAAGCATCTGAATGTAGTTAGAGAATGTACACAACTGATCTCAGCAGACAGGGGGGGGGGGTCTCATAAAATCATTATAGTCACAATTTCACCTTCAACAAATGAACTCAAACTTGAGACTGAGGGGACATCCTGCCCGTCGCTGCATCTCTGTTAAGTCAGAGCACAAGAATGCATGAAGCTCGGTCTGCGTTGACCTTTTAACTCTCCTCTCACATTCCTAAATCCGGGGGCAATGTTTTGTCATCATAATGCCCCACTTTACTATACGCCAGGGTAATTCCATCACTAGCATGTGAACAGGCCTGGCTTTTGTGAGCAGAGAGTAAATGTTAGGCTGTCTTTCTATCCACCTCTCGCTTTTTTTCTCCCCCTCTAAGTCTGCTGTGGGTGCTATAATAGTATCTCAACTGACAACATTCCTGCAAGAGGGCACGGCCCGAATGACGACAACTTTTGGGAGGTTGTAAGGGGGGTGGGTGTTCTTCTTTTTCTTACAGTTGTAGCCTGATGAAGCCACACCTTCTCTGCTGTCTGCACCTAAAACCACACCTTCTGTCAGGCTGGAAAACCTAGATGTCTTAATATATCAGCAAAAGAGGCCTTTTTGATCCACCCCACTCCCCCACCCCCTCCACATTTTAGATCCTATCCCCCCGGTTTTATGGAGATTTCATATGTAGACTGATTGATTTTGTAGCAGTGTCTTGCAGATTAATTTTTGTGATGTAGACTGGATTTCTCTCTTGTGTGCTGCCAGGTTTTTTACAAGAAGATGCTGGTGGATTTGCATGCTTTGGCTCGACTAATCTTGCATGCTTTGTTACTGCAGAAATAGTATGCAGTTTTTTTCTGTGTTTTTGATTGTTTTCTTGCATTCTAGATGGACATTTTTGCTCTTTCTCTTCCCATTCTGCAAAAAAAGAAAATAACATTCATACTTTCGACTTTTTAAGAGAGGTAATCCTTCACAGTGAACATTTAGACAGCCTCGTGTTAGTACATTCTGTTTTATTACATTTTCTGTAATGTGATATTTAATGTTGGCAAGGACAGTCTTGAGAACTCTGGTTCGGTGGTCATTGGAACACAATAAAATTAAAGAGACTTCACAGTCAGCTGCCAGACAGCTCTGCATTCACAGATTGTGATGATGGAAAATTAAATTGAGACTTAACTTGTGAATTTAGTCATTTTCTTTCTTTAAAGAACTCCAGTACGCATCCATTCCACGTGATGTTGGATAAAGTGTTACAGTTATTGGGAGAAATTAAGAAATGAACCCACATTCAAAGGAAATGTAAAGAAGGTTTTTGCCAGCCAGCATCCAATCCCACTGCTCATGTTATGATATTGCTGTGCTATCTTTAGCTACATTCAAGCTTATAGTTGTAGCCTTTTTTAAAATGAATGATTGGGATGGCTAAATCACATTTGTTTGGGTATTATTATATTATTATAGGATGTGTTTGCAATAGTTATCTAACTCTGATGCTCTGCCCTTGAGGCAAAAAATAGAGCACTCTATTTTTGTAAGTATTAACAAACTGTCAAGTGAAAATAAATGTTAACTTTACTTTGCTGCTGTGATATTGTGGCATTCTGAATAGCCGAACGGTACATTCTGACAGTGCTCCAAATTATTTCGTTTGTGCCAGGATTTTGTCCAGGCCATTGGAGATGTACCTTTAATATCCAATCTGAAAACATTTTACAGGAAAAGAAAAGCGGGACATTATGATCAAAAACAAATAAAAACCTGAGAGATATAAAACCACTGATACTGATCAATTTGGAGGTTGGATTACCACTTTTTTTTTCACTGTGCCCTCAAAAAGTAGCCAACTTTTGGATATCAGAGCTTCCTACAGGCATGTAGGCTATTATTTAAACTCGGGCAGTGCACGTTCAAACATGCCTGTTCGGGACGAGCCAGTAGCCTGGCCTCTGATATATCTTCTTCAAGCTCATCCAAACATCTTTGCACCAGAGACTGCATTTCAAGCTTCCCCGGCAACACACCTGATGTTATATAGCTGTGTCACCTAGCAGTATTGGCTAACAACTAGATTTTTGGGACAAAGCTAGATTCTGGAAACAAGCATATAAAATTTGTTCATTCTGTAAGCTGTATCACTGATGGTTCAAATGTGTCTCCTACAATTACGATCTGTAGTCTCTCTCTTCATCTCATCTTCCTTACCTTTAAATGTTGAAGTTGTACCCATCATGCCACTCAGTGGTGCAACAATTAAGAGTTGTTGCTCAATACGCTACACAGTGCATATATTGCGCATTTCTAATAAATAGGCCCTGTTGCACTCAATAGTGCAGATCTTTGGGTTCCCTGAAAACACATGCAAAGTATGAAGTTGATCAGATAAATGGTTGATGAGGAAATCAAAGGAAATATGAACTGAAAGACAAAGACTTGTTTAGTTTATCTGGATGAACTGTGCTACAATAGGTGTGTTGCCAAGTAATAATGTGAAATTGACTAAATGTCCAAATGTTCACTGTGATGGACTACTGAAGTCTGACAAGTTTCATGCCTCTGCAAATGAATGAAAACAAAGTTATGAATGGTATACTTTGGAAAGTTACCATAGAAATTACGTATAATTTGTAGTTAATGAGCTGAAACATGCAAAACCCACCAAGATGACCCTGTAAGACCAAGAGAAGGTATTTGTCTTCAATCAGTCATTGTCTGTACTTGCTGTCTTGACGTCATTAAATGTGACCTGAGCCCAACAGAGGTGCATCATACCAGGTGTTACGATCAGTTTCACATATTACACAGTTTCAGTTGACATTATGTAAGAATGTTTTTTTTTTTCCGTCTCTGAGAGAAAAAGAAGAAGTCTGAGGATGCTCTTTTAACCATCTTGCTGTAAGTTTGACTCAAATCTTTTCTGCATTTGTCTCCAACATTCAGGTACAGAAGCAGGTCCACCCAAACCTCTTGGCGAAGGAGGATGCCCTGCAGCACATCGAGGAGCTGATCCTACAGCTGCTCAACATGCTGTGTGTGGCCCAGCCTCGCTCAGTGCAGGACGTAGAGGTAAGCATTCAACAGGGCATCTAAATATAAATTCACAATATGTTGTAAATTGTCTTAATGAGGTCAGGAATTGCGTACATTCCACATAACTAATTGAAGACTGCAGCTTTCAATCATCTTAATGCTTCTAAATTTATCAAGTGTTAAGAGAGTCATTTTCTTCTCTTCCAGGAACGCGTCCAGAAAACCTTTCCCCACCCGATAGATAAGTGGGCAATTGCTGACGCCCAGTCAGCTATTGAGAAACGCAAGAGGAGAAACCCCTTACTTCTCCCTGTGGACAAGATACACCCACTGCTTAAGGTAAAGACTCCTTCATAAATCACATAAAGCTTTACACTCCCAAAATGTTTTTTTTAATAGCAGCATAGGGGAAATTCTAGTTGAATCATATGAAAGTATTCAGGGTAAAGGGCCTGTGTCGTAGTTTATTACCTGCAGAGGATGGCGGTCAGCACACCCCAGTTTGCAGGAGCAGTCAGGAGTACCAGCAGGGAAGCTGAACCTATATTGCTGTGGACAGGGGCAGCAGCAAAACATATTTTAGTGACATGAGAAGATCAATATCAGTTGAAGTGTATGCTTTTCTAAGAATATTTCACCGCTTTACCTTGCTGTCAGGCAGTCTTTTCCAATTGGGAACTAAAGCACTTATCTATGCTTTCTTAGAAGCCATAAGACTCCTTTCCAAAAACATTAATTATGCCTTGGAGGGTGTAGGAGCTGCTGGTTTACTGCTGCCTTGATCAGATAGTTTTCTTTGTGATTTTGGTGAATAAAAACTTAACCTGTAAAACGTATAACTAACTGGTCGAGGTAGTGGCATGTTTCAGACATGTTCTGCACGTTAAAATGGCTGTTTTGTCAAAGGAGTTTGGTGCCTTTGAGGAGCGCATAAATAAAGGCTTCAGTTGTCCACCACATGAATTTAAACAAGGTCCGTCTCATAGTAAGATTAAGTGTTTAAAATGTCCTAAATATAGCTCACTCTAAAAAATATGATTTATTTATTATTTTTTTATGGTCAAAATACTCTCTGCTGCTGCCCCAATCCAGAGTAATACATTGCGTAAATGCTGACTGTAAATAAGAACTTTACAATCCCACTTTTAAAAAAATCTGAACTATCCCTTTAACAATTGATGCTACAAACAGTAGCAGTGTTCACATTCTCATTAGACATAGAAAACTCTGACACATCAGGGCAGGTGCTGGAAAAATCCAGTTTAGCTTACTGTTTCAACAGCTTGGTTCAGACTTTGTGAATTGCCCTGAACATCTGCTCGTTAATGCAGGTATAGAGAGACACTTAAAAATGTACAACTGATGTGTGTTATATTTTTCAACAGGAGGTTTTGGGCTATAAGGTGGACTACCATGTTTCCCTGTACATCGTGGCTGTGCTTGAATACATATCAGCAGACATACTGAAACTGGCAGGCAACTATGTCGGCAACATTCGGCATTATGAGATCAGCCAGCAGGACATCAAGGTGTCCATGTGTGCAGACAAGGTAAGAATTTATGACAAGATAAGAAAGCTGAGGAAACACCATAATGGACAGCTGCTTTGACTGTGACTGATTGCGCCTTTCTGCTGTTTCCAGGTGTTGATGGACATGTTTGACCAGGAGGAGGACATCGGCTTAATGTCTCAGTGCACGGAGGAGCCGTTGTCCTCTGGGGAGCTCACGTACGACGACCTGGTGAGGCTGGAAATCGCAGAGGAACGGCAGTATCTGCGAGAGCTAGACCTCATCATCAAAGTGTTCCGCCATCACTTCCTGTCCAACCCCAAAATCTTCACGCCTCAGGTGAGGAACAGTTATGATACTATCACCAATTAAACCAATTAACCTGGTAAAATTAAAGCTTAGGTTTGAGTAAAGTTTAAAGTTGTTGTAGCTGCGGGGCTAATCATTTCACAGTACTTCTGCATTGGTCTTAAATGCATGTAGGGGAATCATTGTGACAGTTGTGTCACTCTGACAATTTGATAAAGGAGGGTAGATCAGACAACATTAAGGACTAAGAAAAAATATTTTGTGTTCTCTTATAATAATGGCTCAGAGCTGTTTAAATGACAATACATCACAAGACTGGAAGTGCTCTACATCAGAAACTGCATGCTGTGTATTAAACAAGTGCCAAATAAAGTGTGCTTCACAATGTAAGCATTTGATTAAAACAGATTTAAAAATACATCAATAACCATCCCTCCTCAAAGGATCTAGTCTCCTGTAGTTGCAGGATTTTAATGGAAGATACAAAGATGCACTCTGACTCTTGTGCTGCATACAGTAGTGGCTGCCAGCTCGCTCTAAACCCAGCTTATAAACAACAAGTCAAGTTTCCAGCAAACTGTAACCCTAATTACAAAGCAATTTCAGCTAAATCCAACATAAGGACATTTAAAAGATTACAACTGAAACTCTGTAATCCGCGAACTGCTAATCAGCCTCAGGAAGCACTTTGAAACAGCCAAACAGATTTCAGTGTTGTTCTCTGTTATTTAACCTGAAGAAGAGATAGCGTGATAGTTTTCCTTTCCTTTCCTTCCTCTTTCTCTTTAAGTTATGTCAGTATTTCTTTGGAACAACTGAAACAGTCAAATGCCAAAATATTCTCACATTCTCTTAGAAGGCTTTTTTTATATATATATATATATTTATGACTCGACAGTGAGAATCATCCTGTTTGCAGAAAGTCTTAGAGCAGCCAATGTGTCAGTGCCTGACAAAAAAGCTCCAACAATTTAGTGTTATCTCCTGAGGAACCACCCATGCTACTGGACCCCTCCAGACACACATATAGATAAACAAATTGCTTATCACATTGTGCCTAATATGGGAATTAAGTGATTTGAATTGCCAGAAGAAGAAGTATGAGTAAGGGTGAGCAGTCGAACAGTGGGACTATGGGTTGAGAAGAAGTGAATGGAAAGTTGAGTTTAATGGGTCGCTGTGGCTTTGCATATTTTGGGTTGGGTAATTTGTGGTATCATTTGGGTGAGGAGGATAAACCTTTGTGAGGCCCAGTGGAATGCAGAACATGTAATTATGTTGAGACAGGAACAACATCTGCAGCCCTCGCCAAAATAACCTCAATTATGTCTGTTGAAACGCAGCACAATCTGAAATTACTTGGGAGATGTCAAGAAAGTGTTACGGTCAAATAATGACAGGACTGAACTTCTTTTTAGAATTTAGCAGTCGATAATCACTCTGTGCTATTTTAGGGCTCTCGTCTGCTTGACTAATGATTTCCTCAGGCAAATTGAGCCTGTTGGTGTTGTTGTTTAGAGCTCATTCTCACCACTATTTTTTTTTTAACGGTTGTTTATCTAAGGGAGGAAGGCCAAGGATTGGTGCTCTTTTGGAAACATTCTGCCACAAGCTGGTGTGGTTAAACACCTTCAGCGTGTTTACATGGAATGATGTAACCTGGTTATCGGTGATATCCGGTGGTGAGATTCTTAAATGTCATCTAAATAAAACACTTTGTCTAAAG
This sequence comes from Hypoplectrus providencianus, assembly GCA_028566105.1. Classification (NCBI taxonomy): domain Eukaryota; kingdom Metazoa; phylum Chordata; class Actinopteri; order Perciformes; family Serranidae; genus Hypoplectrus; species Hypoplectrus providencianus. The sequence goes on along the minus strand of JAOWBC010000248.1, from coordinate 4,203,374 downwards.
ATAGACAAAAGAAGAATTCTTGGCAGAAGTAAAAATTCAATCGGACGTTAGACTCAAACTGAAACATAAATTAATATTATTGGCCAGTTCTTGTAACACTGTCAGTCTAAATTCTCCAAGAAGAAACTCTGTCAAAGTCTGTTGAAACATGGCACTTACATTATCCACAATGCAACTTAAGTAAAAGTTTGTAAACAGACTTTGATGTGTAAAATCAGTGGATTTTCCCTTTTCGAAGCTGAAGGAAGTAAATAAGGTAATTAGTCCCTCTCTCCACTAGAAACATCTAACCTTTAATTAACTTGGCTCTTGTGTTGTTGTGCAGGATGTGGAGGTGATCTTCAGTAACATCCTGGACATCCACGAGCTCACGGTGAAGCTGCTCGGACTGATCGAGGACGCCGTGGAGATGACAGCTGATGGCAGTCCTCATCCGCTGGTGGGCAGCTGCTTTGAAGATCTAGCAGAGGTATGAAGCTTCTCTGACCTGAAGCCTGGAAACACACTTATCCAAGAGTGCAGAAAACTAATAGCGAACTTAAATGTTTTTAATGAATACAATTCATCAGTTTCGTAAACATAACTATGTGATAGATTGCTCTTCTGCATTAAATAGGTGGGCTAGAAACAGTTTTAATGTATAAATGTTGAATTTCAGAGGCATGCATCTTTTTTTTCCCTGTGACTTTGCTGTTCTCTGAAGTGTTTTGATTACATACATATTAAGCAGCCACCACTGGTATCCTGGAATAAATTGTATAAAAATTATAATATTTGCCAACAGGATTCAAACAGATTGTACAGACATGCACAAAAGGCTGCATAGCAATCAAATTATGATTTAGAGATCAAATATCAGTGTTTCAATTAAGTTTTGATCTTTGGTTCAAACGATTTCTTTTTTATATTCTCTTATATCTTCAGCTTCAGCTATAGTAAACACTTTTTTTAAAGTTGTCTATGTCATTCTGCTTGTTTCTCAACATCCCTATTCTTGTTATGTAAGAATGTTGTCAGGTGTCGACATTAATTGTTGAGTTATTCTGTCCATGTTTACAGGAGCAGGCGTTTGACCCCTACGAGACTTTGTCTCAGGACATCCTCAGCAGGGATTTCCACGAGCACTTCAACAACCTGATGGCACGGTCAACCGCCGGCCTCTACTTCCAGGTAAGATGTTTAAACCAGCCACAGATACATTGGACACGTTCACTCCTGAGAGGTGAAATAAGACAATAACTTGATAATGTCTGAGCTAGTGGAAGAAAAGAACAAGGAAAAGAAATACTGTTATAGAGATTCTTTATTTTGAGAAATGTCAATTTTCTAAAATACAGTTCTGCAGCTAGGTTCAGTCATATTGTCCAGACATTGGTGTAATGCAGAGTGTGACATATTTAGAAATAAATCCTCAAATACACATTTAAATGGAATATTCAAATACAAAATCAATGATTAATATTACCTTTAAACAGTATATATTCAAACTAATATAATATTATTAATATAAAAATAATTGGATACTATTTTAATATTATTGAATGCTTTGTTATATTTTTTAAAAATGTAATTAGTGCATAGCTATACCAATGTACAAACAAACAGATGAAAAAAATAGCTAGTAATGGCCAATATCCAACTCATTTTCACCATACAGGCAACGTAAAGGTTGATTTCAGGTTGTGTCATTTAATTGCCTTGTCATGGTTAGAAAGCCCATGGTCATTAAAGCCACTAGGTCTTCTACTCCTGGCGTTCCTGCTATTTTCAAACGTAAACTCCCTTTTAAAGCAGGAATGCCACAAACCTGAAAAGAAAAAAAAATGTTTGTTTTTATTATGAAGGTACAAGTAGGTCATTTATGTGTTTGCACAGAGCGAACGGTGCTTGAATATTTGTTCCTGTTTTGCTTTGAAGTGAACCTGGTGGAATTCCTCCCAATATCGTTCGAGGGCATGTCATGACATATTCAGCGTCCTGTGTACAGTTTATTCACTGCTGCCGCATTGTTTTATTTGGACATTCCTCACAAGAATAGCATTGAATTATGCTCGGTGGGGTGCAGTTTGGCAGCCTTTGAAGATGAAATATTTGCTGGTGTTTTCTCAGGCCAAAGACTGGCGAGTCGGACCGTTCACATGAAGCACAGCTTTTAAACTCACAACAGAATTTATTACTGTATGAGGAGGACTTTTGCTGTTCTGTGCAAAATTTTAAACATCTGTCTACTGTTTAATTGAACAGATGCTAATCGGCGTGATGCACTTCTTCCTGCTCTGTTAGATTGGCAGTTAACGCTGCAGCTGAAGAGTTCCTGCAGCCGCGCTGTATCTCAGGTTGAGGCCTCGCTGTGTTTACCCTCAAACCACCAGTCTGACCCCAGTTAGATCAACACTGATGGCACTGTCCTCTGATTACCCTCACCCAGGGTTTATT
>JAOWBC010000248.1:4186993-4200838 GCA_028566105.1 Hypoplectrus providencianus | reverse complement strand
AAAAATACTGTTTTATGTTTTGCATTGCACTGACAGCACCATTCACATAGTTTTTCTTAAAAAATAGATTATCTGATATAGGATTTTAAGTGCAGAAAATATATTGGAAACAATTTCAATTCAAGTTAGTTTGTTTAGATTCTAGCTGTTAGTATGAATGCCAAGTTCAATTTTTTTTTTAATTACGTGAAAATCCACTTTATTCTTAAGGTTTTGGATTGTTGGTGGAAAAAACATTTAAGTCATCAGCTCTGGTCATGTTATGACCAAAAAATATATTTGTGGAAACACAAGAAAAAAAATATATCTATAGTTGAATTGTATTTATTGTTATGCTTAGCAAATCCATTTGGCTTGACTGCTGTTCTACCTGTGTGTGTGTGTGTGGGTGTGTGATTGTCATTGGCGGTCCCAGGGGCAGATGGTGTAATCGTGTCTCTCCACCAGCCTCCCCTCTAAACCACCTACCCCCTCACACACCTCCACCCCTCATCATCAAACTGCTCCTGCCTCCATTTCTGCTCTACTGGCTAATCTTATTTTACCAACTCTCACTTTGTGTTTCATCCCTGACCTGACGGCATTTCGTCTCCTCACCGTTGTGCACGCTGTCATCCGCAGCACCTGGTATCAATGCAGACATATTACCTCGTTTGCTTTGATGCCGATCGAACCCCTGGCTGCATCATCGTCGGTGCTTCTGCTCTCCCTCTTCAGCTTTTGCATGTACTTCATCTTTCTCACTCCGTCCTTCTTGACTTCCTCCCTCCCTCTCTCCCTCCCCGCTCTCTGTCAGATAGATGTGTCTGTCGAGCACTCAGCCCCTGCACTCTGCAGCGTCTGGTATTGTGGGTAAATTACATCGCCTTTTAAAAATAGAACAGGCAGCCACACTGCGGGCCATTTTTTTCCTGGGGAGGTGGAGGAGGTGGGAGCGGTGGGGGCTGGTGGCCTAAGGCACATTTCATGTTGAAAATAAGACTGCAAAAGACCCGCGACATGGGTTCAAGCAGCTCTGTACCTTAGTGAAATGAGAACATCTTGTTCTCATAATTGTTCTGTACCATATTCTTACTGTATGTATATATAGGCTGCTGCCACAATGATGCATTCGCCTGTAGACTCGTTTTACATGTCATCTTTGTCAACTTTGTCATCTCATGTCAACTTTATTTACCTGCTAAGATCAGATACATCAAGTCAAGCTGAGAACACTTCTGTTTAGTTTGAATTGGAGCTCCTGAGATTCTGGATCCTTAAGCAAATATCATTTTTGAAAACTCTGCTTGCAACCTCTCTTGTCCTCTCCTCTCTGCTCTGTGAAAACAGCCTGCAGCTTGGTTGTAATGTCACAAGACTTGTAACAGCCAAGTTATAAACAGTTAATTTTTGGCAAGTTTTGTAAAATACCGTAATTATAATGACGCCATTTTAAGCTCAGATTTGCTTGTTTTTCCTGAGGGAAGCTTTTCAGAAAGAAAATGAACTAGCTAAAACTGCTTGAGTTTGCTCAGCATATTTAACCATTTATTTACTTTTAAACATCCAACGGCCTTCATCCGATTAAAAAGTAATATGGACCATAAAAATGTGGCAGATTTATAACAGCCTCTGGCAGATATCCACTGTGCTAATTGATAAAAATGATAAAGTTCTCTAAGTTAAAAAACTCTGGTAAACAGAGATATGCACAGAAAAGTGACATACCTTTACAAACGCAGCACCACCATAGCACCCACTGTGATGCATCTAAATGTGTGGCCCTAATGCAGGCAGACAATTTGTAAACCTGCAGGATGCTGACATATCAATAACATGATCTAAACTTAGGTCATTGTTCCCCGGCTGTCCATCAGTGTGCGTCAGACAGCTGATGCCTCTTCTTTTCCATGCACATGGACCCTCTTCACCTCCTCCCCTCCCCACACAGACAGTGTGGCCGCTGCTGTGGAGTCTGAGTAGTAGCATATTGATTCTGAGTCGTCTATCAGGGGAACAGGAGATTTAAATGGATACTATGACGGCCTCCTCTCCGGTTACCCTGAAGCCTTTACTCGGTCAACTGTTTCTCCCTCCCTCAAGCCGCCATCTCTCATCATGCTGCAGCCTCTTCAGTCTCATTTATATTCATCTGAAGGCTGCACATTTAAATTCCTCACCATCCTTTTTTTATCAAAATTTGTAGTCTTTTGTAGTGTGGAATTGCCTTTTTTACATTTCTGAAATGCTCTATTTTGTGGTTATTTTACATATTTAGAATGCTGAGGCCACAGTGCATGCGGTAGACAGGTCTAACAATTATTTGGAAATGAAAATGAAAGTGAAAATTTTCTCTGGAATTGGTTTGTTTTTTTTCTTTTTTGCTGTTTGTGTCTTGGATGAGAAAAGATGAGAAAATCAATACTTTTGACATGTTTTTTTTTGTTTGTTTTGTTTTGTTTTTTATTGTAATATAATTTCATAATATAATATATATTTGACTATAAAAAAAGTGAGGGCACTAGCAAAGCACAGATCTTCACCGGGACCAAATACCCTTTCTTGCCACGTTATTGAAAGTGAAATATAATTATTGTATCCACCATGATTCAGATTCAGATCCAGACATAGACAGGACCAAGTGATTCATTTAAAATTTTGATTGCTTCGTCTTTGACCCCTGCACCAACCCTCCAAGTTTCATAAAAAATGGGCCAGTAGGTTTTCTATAATTCTGCTGTAAAATCTGTAAAAAAAAAAAAACCCATCAGGCCAACAGAATAACATCCAGTTGGTTCAGATCTGTTAATTATGTCGTCGCACTAATCCGTCACTAACCGTTCCTTTTGTGTCTTTGTGTCTCCAGTCAGTTGCAGAAGGCTTCAAAGAAGCAGTCCAGTATGTCCTTCCACAGCTGATGATGGTCCCAGTATACCACTGCATGCACTACTTTGAGCTTCTTCAGGTAAGCCCCAATGCATAAACACACTCATTTTAAATTATCTTGTTAGAAACTGTTAATGGGGAAAATGTAATACAATTTCTTGGTTAAGCAGGTTAATATATTCTGTAATATAACAACATTTCTGATGTCTTGTTGTTTTCATAGCAACTTCAGGAGCGCAGTCAAGACCAAGATGACAGAGAATGTCTGAAACAGGCAATCACAGCATTGCTTAACCTTCAGTGTAGCGTGGAGCGCATCTATGCCAAGCACCAGCCTCGCCGCAAACCTGGGTACACATCTCATAACTTATGTTGATTTGCTTAATTTGCTTGAATTCTTTGGTTACTGATTCAAACTTGTCCTCCCTCACAGCGAGCCCATGTACCGCCTGTACAGCAGGCAGGTTCGTAGCAAACAACTAGCCATCAAACGCATGAACGAGATTCAGAAGAGCATCGACGGCTGGGAGGGGAAAGACATCGGTCAGTGCTGCAGCGAGTTCATCCTGGAGGGGCCGCTTTTACGAGCCGGCGCCAAGCACGAGAGACACAACTTTCTTTTTGACGGCCTGATGATTAGCTGCAAGGCCAATCAGAGTTCCCGGCTCCCGGGTGCGGGTAGCGGGGCAGAGTACCGCCTGAAGGAGAAGTTTGTGCTGAGGAAGATCCGCATCGTGGATCGCGAGGACTCGGCAGAGCTGCGGCACGCCTTTGAACTGATAGGAAAAGATGAAAACTGCGCAGTTTTCTGTGCACGGACAGCAGAGGAGAAGGCGGCGTGGATGGCAGGGCTGGTCACTCTGCAGTACCGTTCCACTTTGGACCGCATGTTGGACACAGTGCTGCAGCACGAGGAGCAGGCGCATCCTCTAAGACTGCCCTCACCAGATGTTTACCGCTTCGCTGTGCAGGACTCTGAGGAGAATATTGTTTTTGAGGACAAAGTGCAGAGCAAAACAGGCATCCCCATCATCAAGGCGGGTACAGTGGTCAAGCTCATAGAGAGGCTCACCTACCATATGTATGCTGGTAAGCTGCTGCAACACATCATTTTTCAATATTTCAATGTGTTTTGCAAGCATACACTGTGCTGTTGTTGGTGTTATCTAATCTGTTTCATCTGTTTTAGATCCTAACTTTGTGCGCACGTTTCTTACCACGTACCGATCATTCTGCAAACCACAAGAGCTTCTCACCCTGCTGATAGACAGGTACGGGTTAAGCGCAAAAGTCTATCATAGCCCTGGTTGTTTCATGTATTACAATCTGAACCATAAGAACAATTAGTCCTTACTTGGTGAAAACATCTGTCCAAGATGTGGTGTTGTGGGTTCCCTGACATCCTGAAATATCATATATCTGATCATTACTTTTCTCAGGATTGAAATCCCTGAGCCAGAACCGACTGAGGAGGACCGACAGGCTCTCTGGAACGGCGACCAGCCAATGGCGGCCGAGCTCCAGAGATTCAGGAAGGAATACGTGCAGCCAGTCCAACTCAGGTATGAGAGCCACCTAGTCAAAGGTTAATGTGACTCAGATTGGTTGGCTGTAACGCTTCTCAAAGACAAAGAGAAATTACTACAAGTGTCAAAACATCACACTTTAATAAATAAAAAAAATATGGCCAAATATTACCATCACATTTAAGAATCAATAATGCGATTTTAGATTTATTGCTTTGCTAATCTATACTGTGTGATCAGATCTCTGAAGTAGATCTTGATGGATTTTGGATTTTCGGGGCTGATGCCAATAATTTTTTTAAAGATATATTTTACGTTGTTACACATTCTAGAAAACTATAACATTGTCAGCCAATTTTATAAATGATAACTGAGAAAATAAATAATAATAATAATTGTATATTGTGTATTAAGAAAAGTTTTTATCGACCAGTAATATCTGTCAACTAATATCTGTCAGACTCGACTCTGAAGTTAAAAATCTAACTTCTATGGATGGTATCAGACAGATGGTTACATAATATGATTTTAGTATAAAATTATGTCCCCTTGAGTCTATAAAAGACTCTCAACAAAAAGTTGTTTTGTGCATCTTGCAATGCTTTTATTTCCTGACAAGGCCTTTCAAAACGCCACAAAAGATTTGGTGCCTTTGTCTCCTGCTGCGGTCGTTGTTGTTGTTTGGCTCTTTTACACTCTCCTGTTAAGGCCTGAACATTCTCAGTGAGCCACAGAATCACTTTTGCATTAGACTTTGTGTCCTTATAAGGAGGAACAGAGTCAGGAATAGTCCCGTAAGTCCCATTAAAACTGAGAGCTTCTCAGTATCAGACTGTGCCGCTGCTGTAGTTCAGAGCAGCTGCAATAAAGTCTTTTAAACTTTAGTCATAGTAAGAACATTTAAAACACAAGTGGGCAGTAATTCTTCTGCTCACTACATGTACTATGCAATGAGCTGATGCTGTGTGTTTTGTGAAGCATCAAAAGATGACATAAAGTCAGTCATGAGGTTTGTAAGCATCACAACAAACATACATTAAAAACCCTTCCAACAAGTATCTTCCCTTGTTTGAGTATAGATAAGTAGATAAACAAAAATGAAATGAAACTGTCTTGATGTTGGTGGTCTATTGTTATAAACATGGCAATGTGCTCAAACAGTTTACTTTAAATCCAGGATATTTAAAGTAGGTGAAAACCCCTCTTCAGAAACCTTCCTGCTGTTTCTACTTTTAAATAACCACTCTTTTTAACAGTTAAGACACGCAGGTAAAGAATGCACAGTGAGTAACTGTGGACTTTGTTAGCTTAATGACTCGATTCTGCCACTTCTCTGTCAGGTCATCTGTTTCTATTTGGATTTCATGGTGGATATATTACAAATGTGGGTGGCAGCCTTTTCTCTGACCTTGTTTGTTGCCTGCCTTCTTTACCTGGACTGAGGCCACCAGAAGTATCGATACGGGGATACTTTTTTTGATACCACTTGTCTAAAAAGATCTCCATTAATTATTCGACATGATTGAAAGTGCCAAAGCTTTAAAAAGTAAACAAAGAAACCATCTTTTTTTTCTTTTTTTGCCTGTGGTACACAGTGGTTTCATGATAACTTGAAAACAATTTCATGTAAATGTATTTTTGCTTGAAAGTTGTACATAAATGGAAAAATATTTTCTGAGTGCCATTTTTCTGACATTCTGAACCAGAACTTTGAATTAAAACGATATAAAATAAACATAAATGTAAATGTGTCTTTGCTTCACAGGGTTCTCAACGTTTTCCGTCAGTGGGTTGAGCATCATTTCTACGACTTTGAGAACGATCCAGAGCTGAGAAGTCGATTGGAGGAGTACATCACCAGCAAGATTCAGCTACGAGGTCAGAACTACAATCACTTTTTATTCTTTTATCTGATTACCTAAAAATAGATCATCAGCTTTATACCAGCAGTGTTGAGGTTTCATTAAAAGCCTTCTAAGGCATCATCTCTTCATTGGCTAAAGCATAATTCAAAATATTATAATTACAAATAAATACACTGTAACTACGCTTCAGAATAAGTGGAAATATTTAAATCATTTTGGTCTGTCATCTTTAACTGAGGAAAGTGAGGATCCTCTGTGCTCTGCTTGCAATTTGAAATTCATGTTTGTGGAGTGACTTCTATATTTTCCAATTTCCAAATTATTTTTAGGAAAGTCTATGAGAAAGTGGGTTGAATCCATCAATAAGATCATCAAGAGGAAGTTGCAGACGCAGTCAAACGGCGTTAGTCACCACATCACGTTCGAGAGCCCGCCTCCTCCCATCGAGTGGCACATCTGCAGAGCGGGCCAAACGGAATCGTTCGACCTCATGACCCTTCATCCTATAGAGATCGCCCGTCAGCTGACTCTGCTCGAGTCAGAGCTCTACAGGTGAGGCGCTGTGGCCGAGTGGATGAAGACGTTACTAAGTTATTCAGAGGAATAGAATAATCTGACAAACCATGTCCTCCTCAGAGCCGTGCGGCCGTCTGAGCTGGTCGGCAGCGTCTGGACCAAAGAGGACAAAGAAAAGAACTCGCCCAACTTGCTCCGCATGATCCGGCACACCACCAACCTCACTCTGTGGTTCGAGAAGTGAGTCCCAAAGTTTTGTTCTCAATAATATCTAGAATAGATGTTAAAGTCCTGGAAAAAAAACACGGTATCTGCAATTGTGTGTTCTCAGGTGTATCGTAGAGACGATGAACCTGGAGGAGAGGGTGGCGGTTTTATCGCGGGTCATCGAGATTCTGCAGGTTTTCCAGGAGCTCAACAACTTTAACGGTGTGCTGGAGGTGGTCAGCGCCATCAACTCTGTCCCAGTCTACAGGCTCGACCACACCTTTGAGGTGAGCTAAACTGTGAAATCAGCCGGGAGACAAAACTGTCTTTATCATAAATAAAAATATTACAGCCATTCTTCAAGTTTTTTCTATTTATGGTAGCTTTTACGAAACCACTAAAGATGGACGAGACATTTCAACCAATGAGACATTGAGACTTAAAGTTAATAATAAACAAACATTTGCATGACATGGAGATTCATGTAAAACAGCGATACAACTTCACAATCGTAAGATTTTGTTTATGTTTATGATGTTTATTGTTTTGACTTGTATTTAATACTGAATTGAATACTGAACTGGTGGTAGGAGCATAATTTATGGAAATTTAACTCCCTCCTTCACATTCAGGCAATACCAGAGAGGAAAAGGAGAATCCTGGAAGAAGCTGTGGAACTGAGCCAGGACCACTTTAAGAAATACTTGGCAAAACTCAAGTCAATAAACCCACCCTGTGTGCCTTTCTTTGGTAAGTCTTCTGCAGTGTTACTGTAGAACCGCGACAAGTGAAGAATGACATAACCTGAGACAAGTGTATAAAATAAATAACATTTTCAGTCATTACGTCTTCTAAAACCAGCTAAGGATTTACTTTTTTATGAGGCTGCATTTCAAACTATGTTCTTCTTCTGACCACAAATTCATCTTTTTCTTAGGTATCTATTTAACTAACATCCTGAAGACAGAGGAGGGCAACCCGGACTTCCTCAAACGCCACGGCAAGGAGCTGATCAACTTCAGCAAGAGGAGGAAAGTGGCTGAAATCACAGGAGAGATCCAGCAGTATCAGAACCAGCCCTACTGTCTGAAGGTGGAGCACGAAATCAGGGTGAGCACTCACGCTTCAGTTCTGTCTTCTGGTCTTTCAACAAGTTTTATGGACCCTGGACTCAAAACGTGTCTCTTTTTTTTTTCGTTGGTGTGCAGAGGTTCTTTGAGAACCTGAACCCAATGGGCAACAGGATGGAGAAGGACTTCGCTGACTACCTGTTCAAAATGTCTCAGGATATTGAGCCACGGAACTGCAGGCAGGCTCCCCGATTTGTAAGTATTCAGATTGAAGGGTTTCAGTTAGAGTGAGGTTTTTATTGCTTAAGTTTTCAGCCCCATCTAAGTCCCAAATAGGCCTGCATGACCTTTAAAACTGAAAACTATCACAAATTAAAACTACTCTCCGCTGCTTCCCCTGCAGCCCAGGAAGACCATGTACACTCTGAAATCCCCGGGGATCCGGCCTGTGCGAACGTCTACCTCTGGCACCCTGAAGGGCCACCCCGTCCCCCTGGAGAGGGAGCCCCCGCATAAGATCACCTTCCGGAGCATCGCTGAGACAGAGCCGGAGACGCCCGCGTCGGCCTCGGTGCCCACCTCCCCGAACACGCCGACCCCTCCACAGTCCGCCTCTTCCGACCTCAGCTCAGTCTTCGCGGAGCACGACTCCTACGGCGGTGAGTTCAGCCGTCACTCCAAATTCAACAGAAATGACGCTGTCGTTCCTCAAACAGTGTTATGACTTTTTAGTTCAAGAGAAAGGAAGTTTCTCAACATTTTTGTGGAAGTCTGTAAATGAATTAGTGTTTTACAGATTAATAGCATTGCATGACTTCAGCAGTAATGGGCTTCACTGGCATTTCAGTTGTGATATTTTTAAAATTCAAAGGAATAAACTAACTGTTGCTAAGAGGACAGCTCAATTTCTAAGCAACTATCTGCATTGTAGTATTTTCTGTATTACATTGGCACCTTATGACAATTGAGTCATTTTTCAATGCAATAATGGCAGAAAATGTTGATTCCATCCTTTCAGATATGGAGATTTCTGGCTTTTCTGTGTTTCATGTAATATTCAACTAAACATCTCTAGGTTTTCATTTTTCACTGTTTTCTGACATTTTACACACCACATGATAAATCGAAAGAATTTTGAAAATAATCAGATCATTTAGTAATGAAAATAGTTTAGTTTCTGTCCTTTTTGACAAAATTGATGCACAATAGATTTTTCCAATCAAGAGATCTGTGGTCAGAGAAAATGGAAAATAAAGCTTTAATCACATGCAAACGGTAAGAGCATGCACCTCTCATCTGAAATCAATCTTCTTCTCCCTCTTTAAATTTTATAGGTAGCAACTCCATATTTGCTCCTGTTCTTCTCCCACCTTCAAGTGAGTGTGGACTTTTCTGTGTCCAATTAAGTGATTTGCACCTGATTGTTTTCTACCTGTCTGATGGATTATTCTTAGACTTGTATAATCACTTTGTGATCAGTGTGCTGTGATGCTGAGCATGACCTGTTCTTGATTTTTCTTTTTTATTCTTAGCCATGCTATTTTTTTTTAATCTTACTCTTTGAGTGTGTTTCTCCCTCCCAGAGTTTCAGTCTGTGTCTTGCGGCAGCCTCCACCAGCTCGGGGAGGAGCTGCTGAAGCCGCCGCCCCTGCCACCACGAAGGAAAGATGAAGCCAAAGTAAGAGCAGGGCATCAATAGCAACAATTTTAACCTGCATGCAAAATATATCACAACCTGGCCCACATATAAACATATAATAGGCTTTCACTTTCTTTATAATACCACCTGTGCTCACAAAGTACAAAACTGATTCATGATAAGGGGCTTCATCGATGTGTTATTTATTGGTCTTTGTCCTGTGTAAAATGCACTTGTTAGTATAATGTCATTTATTAACATTTTAAATATTTTGTATTGTAGCAAGTGTGCAACAGTTTGTCTTTACATACATCCTAATAACTGTAAATCCTGCTATTTTGATGTTGAGATTGGCTGAGATTTCAGTGAGTGTGTTATTGTGCAGCCCGGCCCAGGACACCGTGTGGGGTGTTTAGTAAGACATGTATCTTGGTTTGACGCATATCTGTCGTCTCTGTGTCTCAGCTGAGCTCCAGGTCCGACAGCCCCCCTGCCATCCCTCCCCGGCTGCCCCCTCCTCTGCCCAGGAACCAGCCTCGACCGCCAGTCTACAACGGTCCCCCTATGGACGGCCCCCTGCCCAGCCCTCCCCCTCCGCCACCTCGCGACCCTCTGCCCGACACGCCTCCCCCGGTGCCCCAGCGGCCCCCTGAGATCTTCATCAACTACCCCGTCAACATGCAGCCTTCCCCCGTGGGCCGATACCACTGGGACTTTGGAAGTTCCCCCAGCTCCCCCAACACCCCGCCCAGCACGCCGTCACCACGCATCCCGAGGCGGAGCTGCCCGCTCAGCGCCAGCCAGAACAGCCTCTACCCTCTGCCGGTCCCAATCACGGCTCCACCTGTCCCCCCACGCCACAACTCCAGCCCACAACTCCCCAAACTCCCACCAAAGACATACAAAAGGGAGCTGCTGCTGCAGCCACCGCTACAAGGCCTCTCATTGGTGGAGAACACCGACAGCAGCCAGTGAGTCTGCGTGTTATTTTTTTGTTTTTTTTTGTTTTTTATAAACACCTAGAGGTGATCTTGAAATGCGAACTTCAAACTGTCTCCTGCAAACTACGACACAGTGGACTCAAAGCTACTGATCAGAAAGAATAACACTGCTCCACACACCAATCTTAACTCCACCCACCCGCCCTCTGCATCCACCAATCGCACCCCCCCGCTGTGCCTCTCAGGGGATCAGTAGCTCCGCCTTCATCATAAACCCTCTGTGCCAATGAGAAACCCTCACCGGTGTGCCAGCTAATGAACAACGAGGAGTCAAGTGTTTGTGTCGGTTTTGTTGTGCGGAGCGTGTCGTCTGCTCCTGATGAAAGTTCTCACCCCTCAAACTTACACTTAACCCCACGTCCCACTCCTGTGTCAGGTGGGGGGAATGTGGGTGCCTTGGACTTTGTAGCCTCAAATGTCATGCTTGTTTCTTTGGGCATTGACATCATCTGGAGTCCTGCTGCAGCTCACAGATTTTTAAAACCTCTCTCCTTAACGACCCTCTGAGACGTAGCTCTTTCACAGTGACTGTGAGCAGCAGACATTTCCATTGACTTGTTTTTCCTACGAACTGATTAACAAACAGTTGCCAAAGTCTTATTTTATGCAGGGGGATAAGGGATTTTCTTTTTTTTTTTTTTAACAAATGTGACATTAAAAGAAACTCATAAAGGAGGCGACACTGAATCCCCCACCTTGTATCTCTTGTAACTGTACACTGTGACTGTAAAGACGTGAGTCAAACTGTCTGACTGTTTTTTTTATCTGAAGACAGGCCTCTCCGCAGCCACTAAACGTTGCCTTTAAAAAAAAAAAAAATCCAACAGCGGTGACCTCTGACCCCAGGCTTCAGTCCTCTCGGCCCGGATGGGACAGCGAGAGCCGAGAACACTCCATTTGCACATCGAGTTTGGGTGGAGTCAGCAGGTTTGGATGGAGAGAATCCCTCGGCGGTGTGCGACGGAGGGAGGTCTGCCACGATATCACACAGCACCAACCAGGACGAAGACCGGGAGAACAAGAGACGCAGGTTTTTCTCTCCATCTCTTCGAAAGCTGATGTCTTAACCGATCCCCTTATAGACGTGCGCTGCTGTCTTGACACTGTGCTCCTCTCCAAAAGCCCCCCCCCCCCCACCATGACCAACTCTTCTTCATTGGTATTAAAAACTCAGCACTGCAAGCACGCAACCTCCCACCAGAGCTGGGTCAGCTCCCCCCAGTGGCTGCTCGAAATACCTAAAAACCCATGAAAAAGAGGAACTTTTTAACCCACCTTCTTCTTCTCCTTCTTTCTGTCTCTTTTCCTTTTTTTCAGCTTGAAAACATTTTCGTTTCACTTTGGAAAGACTGAAATAATCCATGCATCATGCTCAGATGTGCCTTTAATTTTGTTTTCTACTTTACAGAAATAAGCAAATGGTGTCTAAAATGCTAAAAAATAAAGTTGCCTATGTAATGTTTAGAACAAAGCTATACACTATGAAATTGTACATGTTTGTGGATACTGTGTATATATAACATGTATACACTAACTAAATAATTTGTATAAAGTGACAAGTTTTTTTTTCCCTGTTGTATTGTACCCTCATCCGCATCTGTTCAGTCAAATATTGCCTAATAATCCAATGCTGCTACAGTCGGATAAAAAAAACTAAAAAAACAAAATAAGAAAAAAACAGGTCACTGTCACTAACTTACTTACAGACAATCTCCAGTTGAAACACTGGGAGTATTAACTGAGGAAAGCCATTTTTTCTTCCCTGCCCCTTAGCTGTTTGAAAGCAATGAAACGAAATATACAGTTCAATATGCCAAGCACTTACCTAGACGTGTGCTTCACTTTGTACATCCTACTAATTGCCTTTTTCTCCTTTTCAAAGATTTTTTAATGCTAACACTCATTAAACAGAGGTTGGAATTGTATTAAAGTTGCAGTTGAATATACACGGACCTATATTCAGTTGCGAGTATTTGAGCATAGTGAAGAATTGGACTTTTTTTTCTGAGAAACACACTTTGTGCACTTTAGGCTGTACTGTTGAAGAGCCACAGTTGTTATAGGTCATGTTTGTAAATGCAATGGTCCTATGCAACTGTTCAAACTCACTTTCTACATGGATCAGGGCAGAAAAACACCAGTCTACCACCTCACCTTTATCCCCCTGATGTGTATAAAAGACGAGAACACCCAAGGATGTCTGACCACCACGAGCTGCAAATTTCAGCAAAAAGAAAAATCACTCGTGCCCTTTTGCCTCCTCCTCCTGCTGTGTTTTGTGCACATGATGATGGATGATTAAACTTCTGATCAACCTAGAGATAAAAGGGCAGATTTGGAGGATTTTTAATCGACAGTTAGAGTGAACTAACTCCACTGCCCTCGCCTATGTTCTGTCCATTTCCCAGAGTTTCCTAAGCCAGTATTGGTGGGGTTAATTTTGCCAAATTTTTGTTTTCCATGTTTGTTTGTTTTTTTTGTTTTTTTTTTAATAACCCCAGCCCCGACAGAATAACAGATTGGTTTTCCTCTGGTGGCACTGTAACAGCTTGATCCAGCAGTCGGTTTATTTGATGGTATGTGGCCTTTTAACTGCTTTGTATTAATGGTCTTGATGAGATTAATAAATCACCCAGTCTTATTTTGTACTGAACTACTCATTTCTCTTGTTCTTTTCTTTGCTGTAGGGTCGTTTTGTTAGTTAATTGAAATGATTTTAAAAGGAATCGCTTTAAAAAGAAAAAGTCAATTTTATAACGTGAATGTATTTATTATTATTATAAGTACATTTTCTTTAACTCGCATATTACCATCTCACATCTCAATTTGAAACGGTATAATCTTAATTCATGTGGGAGTTTTATTTTGGGATTCTTCAGAACTCTATGTAACGTGTGTTTAAAAAGATTAGAAAGATTTTCTCAGATACACTACGAAGTTTGCACACAACTTTTTTCTATATTTTTGCAATATTTTCTGCCCTGTAAATTAATATTAAAGACATTAACTGAAAGATTATTATGAAGTAACAAGAAAACACATTATGAAGGAAAGAAATTCCACAAATTAAGTCGTTGTTGTCACTGATTTGTCAGTCATGCAGTTCTGTTGCTGTCATGGCCTTTTGGGGAAAATGTGTCCTTTAAGAAATCGGAT
>JAOWBC010000248.1:4132498-4169469 GCA_028566105.1 Hypoplectrus providencianus | reverse complement strand
GTAAAAAACCTGAGGCACAGGTGGCATGTTGTCTAATCCCGAGCTAAACTCTAGCCTCAACTCTGAGATTAGTTAACTGAAAAGACGTTTGCAAACACTTCTCCGTGCAAAATGACAAGACTGCAGACCGAGTTGAACTGAGCGGGCATTTTAAAGATTGGTACAAACCTTTATTGCAATTTTGACTCTTTTAATCTTTTTGACCTTTTCAACTGTCTTTTTGCCGTTAACAAAGTGTAAAATAAAAAAGCAGATTAGGAAAAAACAAAAACAACAAAAGGCGTTAGAGTTTGACAGCTGACAAGATCACTGAATTCATAACAGGCAGGTTATTTAGCATAACAGTGCAGAGAAATGATTGAAAGAAACAGATAGGCGGATAAAGTTTTCCTAAAATAAATGAAAGACCTGTCAACAGAGCATTTCTGCATGCAGTCAAAAAGGCAAGGAAGGTAAGTCAGGTACAGTGGGGTCACTTACCGGATTTAAAGTGTTACACTGATCTATAGGATTCTTGTAATCAGTCTTCAGCTCATCAAATGCTATTATCTGGGGGGACAAGATGATCACCATGTAACAATGTAGCAGCTTAGCATAACTGTAATTATGAACACGCAAAAGTGATAATTTACAGCTTGGTCAATATGTCACTGTACTTCTATATATTCAACAAAAAGCAGTAATACTATCACATGTAACGTTCTGTAATTGTACGCTATGTTCCACCTCATTGGTCTGGAATGAATTTATAATTTCCATCGTCGAATCGTGCTTTTTTCAAATCAACAATTACAAGTGTATTTATAAAATAAAAAGCTAAAAAAAAAAAGACTATTCGTCAATTTGCCGAGCAAAAAAAATTACACAGGTCCTACTTTTTGTTAGACAAAAAAGCAAATAGTACAGCATAATTATCTGAGCCTTGCACGCTTGTTGTTGTTATTTACCCCTGAATGATGATTGTTGTTGTTGTTATACCAACAACGTAATGACATTTAAGTGAATGTTCTTTTGTCACATTTTTATTTTAAATTATGAAATGAAAGAGAACATTACTTACACCAACTGTAGCGTTTGATACGGAATTATCATGGAGGTATACTTCATAACTTTTCGAGTTATGGACACGTTGTCTAAATGTTTAAATCTTGATTTATATTGTTGACATTTTGACTATAAGATTAACAAAGGAAACTGTTACAAAACGAAGACATGTGACATATTGGGAAATAGGGGGGACGCTCAAGGAAACAGGTGACAGCAACATCACAGAGCGGTTTGTCGTTCCAGGATTGGACGTTAATGTTAGCTAAGCCTGCTAACAGGCTGGCTAATTAGCTCAACACTTATCGTTTGATATGCCTGGCACATTACGTGTGTTATAATCACATTGCGGTTCGTAAAGGAACAATAAAAATGTTCGCGTTATTATGCCAAAGTACTGTTGTCTTGTTGTGTAAACTGCTAGCTAACATTAACTCTTAGCAATCGGTTGGGTGTGTTCCATTCATTCTTCAACCGTTGCGTTCCATGTTACGTAGAGTATACAAAGCACTCAGCGCGTGGCCGTTTCTATGGAGTTAGCTCGGAAACGTTCTGTTCAGACGTTGCCAAGATCCGCGGCGAGCGACGTAAAACCCCGAAAAGCGTCCCGCTTATGTAGCCATAAAGGTGGCCTAGCAGCAGCCCGGTCTTTCCCAGCCCTCCTCGCTCTTTCACCCACTTTTACCAGTAACGTTGGGGTTGCAGACCAACAGTCCTACCTAAAGTTGTCTAAACGTGTACTTACATGCCAGATAGCGAAGAAGATAAGCGCCGCAGTGAGCAGCAGAGCAAGCATGTAACAAAAGGCCGCGAATGTGAACGCCATTTTTTCTCCGGTTCTGCTCGTCGGTTCCTGGCTCAGTCGGCGGATGATGCAGGCAGCTTCCCAACTGATTTGAGATTTGTCAGCCTGTCTTCTTCTTCAGTGAGTGTTTGGCCGAGCTGGTATCCTTATTGCTGCATTACTGCCATCTTCTGGAGTGATTTATGTCGTTCAGTGCTTTTTTTTCATTCATTTTCTCCTTACTACTGCTATTGTTCCTACTACTAACACCAGAAACATAGCAAAAGTTCTGCATTCCTGTTCCAGTCCCATTACCGTTTTACCACCAAAAGTAAGGACATTTTGTATTAAATGACTAGACCATAGCCTAATTATTGTGTAATAATATGAACTGTAACTTTAATATTGTACTGAGAAGATATGATTTGAATAACTTTATACACATCTGGGAATTTAAGCAAATAATAATAATAATAATATAGTTTTATCAAAATAAAGCTATTGCTATTGAATGTAGTCCAATGTTAAAAAAACAGCATTTTCCTAAAAAATGTAGTAAAAATATAAAGTAGAATAAATGGAAATAAGTAGAGATATCTCAAAATTTGACTTCAGTATAGTAATGGAGTAAATACAGTAACATTTCAGATACATTCATTCATTAGTTGTATGAAAGTTGTGATTCCAGGAGATGTGCATATTCTGCACATAGACATACATGCATAAGCAATAGTAATTTTTTTTATTTTGTATTTATTCTGAAAAATAGTGTTGCTTTTGTTGAATCTTGGTAATGCTTAACCAAATCAGATAAAAACATAAATGTTAGTTTGAAAACTGCAGTCACCAGAAACCAGAGGGGTAAACGTCACTATCATTTTATTTGGACAATAAGACAGTAAGACAGTTTATAAAGTATGGGAAAATACAAATATCTCAAGTTTCACTGATGCCATGAGGCAGCTGGTAATGATACATGTTTCAGGTGTGTTTATTAAAAAGGAAAGAAAATAGAATAGGAAGCATTTGATCAAAGAGGACGCCAAGAGCCAAACAACACATTTGCAAGTTAAAGTATAAGACTCAAGAGGCCAAGTGTACAACAGGTTCACCACATAGGAGGGAAAGCTACTAGATCCACAGGACATAACCAGATACATGGCTCAAAACAATAAGGAAAACTTTGTTAAATAAGCCATGTACTGGGCAGATACATCTGATACACAATCAATGGACAGTCTATTATTTTCATGAAAAATAGCAGTAGCAGAGGGTTTCTTCAAAGACAGCACTGTCAGTATGTAAATAGTTCAAAGAGTAAAAAACAGCTGAGATCAGATGTTTAAAATGCAAATGTTGCCCATTTTAAAAGAATTTGTATGCAACTAAGTTCTTATAAAATTAACTTAATAATTAAAAATGTATGAAACAGAGCAGCAAATTCTTGAATATGTCATACAGAAAACTTCTGTCAGGGTTATGAAAACCATTCAGACATATATTAAAGCATGCACTTCTTTTACAGTAGCTCACATTTCAGAGGTTTTAAGAAATTTGTTTTAAAATTGTAACAATTGAATATGATTTTTATATTTGCATCGTAATCACTACACTGCACATTTCAAATAAAATATCAAGACAGACATTCTTAATTTCAGATTTTTGAAAATTTACGACAGATTGTGAAGGTTGTAGGGTCATACGACTTAATTTAAAGGATACTGTAGAACTTCAGCACAAGGAACAACAGAAACTATTACAATCGTCACCCATGTTAGAGTTATGTTTTTCTTTAACAGCAGTTTAACTGGTTGAGAGCAAAACAGCTGATTATAGTTATTCCCATATTGTTCCTGTTATAATCAACCCAGCCCTATCACATAAATCATTGTTGATTAATGTCAAACACTGACATCCAAAGATGATTTATATAAAATGGTGTGATTGTGCACACATATCTTTGAGTCAGATCTTATTCAAGATTATACTTGAATAGCGTCTTTTGGACGTTACAGATCATAAAGTTAGAAAAAAAGAGTTTAAAATAAAATTATCAATTATAATCCCCCTACAAAGCTTTTCCAGGCAGCTTCTATTTCCCCCAAAACATATTTATGTCACATTAATTTTGGCCTCATTATGTTTTTTTGTTTCTTTTAAGAGATGCAGATATGACAAAATAAAGATTTAAGAAAAGGCATTGGTATTGTAGACTTAGCAGGATGACATCATACATTACTGGAGGTGGAGATTTCCTGTTGTGGGAATTAAAATCAGCCACAAGGTTCAGTTAGCTGTCTCCCATGTAGGAGTTTCTCATAAGGGATGAAACCAATGAGCGAACAAATGGAATTCATTTGTGCCTGTTTCTTTATTAGGGTTGGACCAATATACACGGCTGATATTGAGCTTTTAAAAATCAGAAATCTGCTGCCAGCATAAAGGAAATTTCTCTCTCGCTGGTCACATTAAGCCTGCCTGCAGCACCACCAGTGCAATTTTAATTTCTTTGCAGCACATTTAATGTAGCTTTAACTATCTAGGGCTAGTCTCCCTGCTGTTAAAAGCCACTAATCCTGAAAGTATTAACAACTGGTTTTGAGTTTTAGCCTGTTGGCCTGGTTTAATTGCTGTTTTAGAGGATCTTCAGCTGAAAAAGGAAGATCTGTCGCTTTTGGGCCCGACTGAAAAGCCAAATATATCCATTACACTCTGCAAGTGTTTGGAGAGTTACACGTTTTCTGTTGTTTTTGTTCCATACTCCAAAACATTGGATTTTAAATGTGCTGAAAGCTACATGTTTTCAATTTGAATCTGGTATATGAGCTGCTGGCATATTTGAAACACAAATATCAGTCTCAGCCTTTGAAGCTACATAGGTTTGAACCCTGTTGTGTTTGGAAAATGTACTTAACCTACCAAGTCTAAACATGAAGCACAACTGGCATCTGGATAAGTCCCAGCCATTATTCAAAGAGCTGTGACGACCACTGAGCAATCAAAGTGGCTTTACATCAGAATGAAGCACGACATTCAAAAACACTAATAACGGCAATAGCTATAATGCACAATATTAGCTAGCAATTTCCCTAAAGACACAGTGACCCATTTATACAGAGTTGCCCAGTAGATTAAAAAGAGGGCCAGTAATCCCCCTCTGTGTGCAGTGTTTTCAAGACTGTCATGGTTGCCAGAGACGGAGGTTTGTTGTCAGTAATAAATTGGAATGTTTCAGTGAAGATGTTTTTTTTTTTTTCTTAAGACTGTGATACCATCATTACAAATATGCAGGTGAAAGGCAGAAGACAGCTTTACCCATGAGTCACAATGTTTTTTCTCTCAACAGATGAAAAGATGTGATCTGAGGGAGGACAAATGGGCGAATCTGCAGTGTGACAAGCACCACTCGGGGGATTCTGCCAGCTTGGTCATGTGCACAGGAGGAGGTACAACACATCACATAAAAGACTCAAGAATGGTCTTAATGTTCTCGTCATTCGTAGACTGGAATTATTCCAGCTTGTTTCTTAAATTCAAATTTAAATGCCCTTAAATTAATACTGAAGCAGAGGCCAACTTAAGATGAACTCTATATTTTCTGTATTTTAGCTATGATTGTTTATATCTTCTGGCAGGAAAGTTGTTTTTAACAACAAAAGGAAATAAATGCTATAAAGTATATGCTTATATAACCCTACATACCCCAGAAAAAAAATTAAAAGTAAAACTCCCTCAGATTATTGAACATTTTAAACATAAAAAGGAGGAGGTTCAGAGTTGCAGAAAACGCTGAGTATAAACTAGTGATGGAAACTGTCAGAATGCCTGTAAATTCCCCTGGATGAACATGCTTAAGACGGGCGGATGAGTACTATCAATTTCTGACCATTAAGAGCTATGGGAGTGTTAATTCAATACAGACACAAAACTGGCACATGGAGAGATTGTAAAGGAGACAAAAGCAGACCTGCTTTAAATAGTTTCTACAGTTTTATGTTTGCTTGAAAGGCGAGGGTTAGTTAGTGTTGTAATATGCTGTAAACTCTACCAAAGAGGCCTAAGACTGAGTACAGAATGTATTTGCAAACACTATTTAAATCAGGTCTGGTACAGAGAGGAGGGAAACATTAACTGTGGAGTGCTCTCCCCAAGAGACTGTGCAATCTGGATCCTCCTCACATCCCAGACCACTGGATGAGACGACTCTAGCCAAAGAATCCAAGTTTCTCTCTAAGCCACTCTTCCGTTAGGTCCTCTACGTTTCTGATCTCAAACACCTGTAAAAAGAAAAAAAAAAGTTTCTTTATGTAAAATCTTAACTGAAAAGTTACTTAAGCCTTCAGCTAAATGAAGTGGAGTAAAAATGACAACATGTAGTGGAATACAAGATTCATAAAATCAAAATACTCATTAAAGTACACGTTCCTCAGAATTTACCGTTTAGTTTGGCGTTAAACTGTTAAAAAAATACATTTCTCGTCTCGCACAATATATGTCCCAACAAAAGGGGTAACTGTGACAGTTAAAGCTTTTTTTTTTTTTTTTTTAATAAAAGCTACCTAATAAACCTTAAATCAGGTCTCAGTTTCATAGGCAGCTCACTGACCTTTGACAGTTCGACCGTTTGCACCAGTTTGATTTTGCTTCCTGCGTACATCATCTGCAAGTCTGGTTTGCAACCTGCCAAACACCATCATACAAAAAATGTCCTCAATGACAGAACAGGACAGTGGACAACATCTGCACTGAATTAAAAAGTAACTCCAGAGGTGGGCTTACCTGCTGGACTGGAGAAGATGAAGCAGAGAGGATAGGAAATGCGCCCGTCATCATGATGGTATTTATAGCTGTAGACGATGAATGTTCTGGGTGCTAAGGACAGTTCACATATTGCAATATAGTGCAGACAAGACAAGAAATAAACTGGACTCAATTTTCTAATTCATTTATCGAGGGCAAACAAAATTATATAAGATAATATTTTAAATAAGATCATCAAGAATACAATACAACACCTAATCGTATAACCGTGCATTAAACCTTAAAATACTGGTAAATAGGACAGGTCACGAATTAAAAGGATATCTCGGCTGTCTGTCAGGCAGTTCATCCTTGAGCTCATCAATAGAAATATCCTTAGAAAAAGAACACAGGTAATGAGGAGTTAAATGAGGCATTTAATCTGCTGAGGTGTACATTCTTAAGTTAGACTTTATCCTCTAAAAAAGAAGCAGTTATCCATTTATACTGAACAGCCAAAACAAGTTCAGCTGCACAAAGTTCACCACATTCACTATGCTTTTTTATGTAGGCGAGTGTGTGAAGTCTGTAACTTTAAATTTCAATTAAAAAAGTGAATATTTAACATGATCTTGCACTTTATTTTGTGCAGACACAAGAACATTGTATCACAATGACAAGCTTAATACCCAACTCACCTCATGTTCCTCTTCAAGAATAACCAGCTGCTTTTCTTTATCAACCTTCACTGAGAGGTAAATATCAAAGAAAACATGAAGTCACCAGCTGCACAGAACCCATCATACAAGTTTAGAAGTGGCAGAATAAAAAAGAATGAAATATGCTACAAAGGAGAATAAAAAGGTTAACAACTTAAATGCTATTTTTACTAATAATTCCTTTCACTGAAAGGTGTGTGTGTACCTTTGAGTCAGAGTCCATGCCATGCAAACAAACTCTTAATCCAATTTAGCAGCCATGACATTTTGATGCAGAGATAGTGGAGATTAAAGCTTAAGCTGAGTTTGATACTGATGCAACACTACGCTGTCACACCACCTGCTATATTTGCAGGCAATTCTTCCCTCCGTCCTCCACATATATACTGTAGCGTACTGCCAAGCTCTTATTATCTTCCTTTTTACTGCTTGAGCTTAGTAACAATATGTCAAGGAGTGAATTGCATAAATTGTGTCCCCAGTACTCACTAACGATGGCTGCATTATTGGTCTCCTTCCGGAAGCGGAACTGCCTCAGCCTTTTAACCAGATCCTCGTCAACTTCACACACCACCAGTGATTCACTCTGTCAAAAACAGGAGAAATAAGTACATCAGTTTAAATTCAATTTTTCATCAAATCTGAAAGAAGTTTATACTGTTATTAAAAGGGATAGTTTGTATTTTGGAAATGGGGTTGCGTTGGTCGCTTATCCAGAGAGCACAACAAGCGATAAGCAGGCAACAGTAAAGACTCAGAAGCTGAGTCATTTACTGCTATGGACAGAGACAGCAGCAAAATGTTTTTTTAAGGAACAAATCATGGTTAAATTTAAACTGTATTTTGAATATTTCCACCACTTTACCTTGCTGTCAGACAGCCGTTTCCCAAAATATAACTTAAACCATTCTAGACATCTATGCTTCCTTTAAATCTACCAGACTCCTTTGACAAAAACAGTTATTTTACCTTACAGAACACAGGAGTTCCCAATCTTAGATTGCATAAATTGCTAAATCCATTTGAGTTCTTGTGTGCCTGTTCTTGTGTGAGTGGCCGAATCGCCCACTGTCTGTTATCAGTAATACACTCACTGCTTTTTAGCACCTCATACAAGAAAACGTTTTTAATCTAAATTTTTCATTCCTCAAATCTTTCACTTCCACCTACTTCACACACACATTTTAGAAAGGTTTTTGCATCATACACTGTAAACAAATATTTGAAAACTTCTCCAGAGAGAACAGAAGTCATTTTTGTCCTCATTACCTATTAAGATTCATTACTTTTACAGAGCATTATTGTGTAGATTCCTGTTATTTCTGAAGTCAATTTACTGTCATCCATGTTTAATGATTAGATTCCTTCCTCTCCAGTTACATCAAAAATAAACTAGAACATTTTTGATGAAAGCAGCTTTGGTCATTCAAGACAAGATAACAGCAAAGAAATGAACTTATAAACACAATCTTAAATAATATAAAAAAGGACATACAGTTATATATATTTAAGGCTTGCAATTAATATAGTGCAACCTTACAATGCAAATCATGGTGTAATGTTTTACAGTTATGAAAGGATCAATAATTTATAAATCACTTGTTTGTACACATAAAGACATAAAAGTGTTGTAATAATCAAGTAATTGATCTGTTGTGATTTGTTAATCTAAGAAATAATAATAAAAATATAAGAATCATATCCTAGTTGTGTTTATTTTGGCATCATGTTTTAAAGGATATTTGTGAAGGTTTTATATTTATATTAGGCAGCTGCGGTCACATCGACTGTAGGTCTATGTGGTTTTCATTCATTTTTATTGCTTAGTGTGTTAGCTTCCTGCATCACCAGTAGTAAAAACTTTATTTCAAACTATCTTTGTGCAGGAGATCAATCTGACCCACAGGCTTTATCCAGACAGACAACAATACACCAGTCTCAACAGGATTGTATTGGTCTGGACCTCTGTGTCACGTCACACGCACACATTATATTACATAACTCCGGCACAAAGACATAAACTCTTTATAAGAGTCTCTGCAGAGTCTCTGAATTCTATAATTACACCTTCCTGAACAGATGGCTGGTGGGAGTCAGGATTTCACTGAGCTCAGAGAGAGATCTTTACAGATTAAGTAGGGACTGGAGTGTTTCTGTGTTTTGGGACTGGGGGAGTTGAAAAACAGGATGCATGGCAGAAAGATGAACAGGCAGGACAATAAAATTCGGAGGTGGCCACAGGTTGACTTCTGGTTTAAATTCCTCCAGCAGCTCACTGTTAGCTCGCTGGTTTGGTTGCTAATTCATCGAGGAAATAAGTGTGAGCTAACTTAGAATATCCCGGTATTCATATGCATCTCTTGTGTCAAAAATGAGACAAATGTTATTCGACTCAGAATACAGTCGAGCTGTCATGACACGCAGTCAAAAAAGACCCAGGGGGGAAACAATGTTCATCATGATAAGCGAGCGAGCTAGCGCTGAGGCAGCTCCCCAATCCCAGACGTGTTGAAACTCATCATCGCTGCGACAGGATAAACACTCTGAGATACACCGTGACAGGAAGCACGCTAAGTCTTCAAAATAAAACTATGCATGTCTGTACCTAGACGTCTGAAAAAATGTAAGAGGAGCGGGATAGGCGTCATTCTAGAGCAAGGGTCGAGATCTCAAGGCACAACTCGATTCGAGTTGAATTTCGAGGGTTACGATGCTGTATAATTATAACAACTTGCTAGCTGTTACATAGCGTATTTCGAATGAAACTGCTAAATGTTCTCCCATTATCTTTAATAAAAATATAATATTTGAAATCAGACTACGGGTAGACTAGCTGTTTAACAAAAAGGAAAAAAAATCTTTTAATCACTGCTAACCATTGCCATATATTTAACTAAGCCTACTGTAAACTGGCTCAGTGAAGTTATTTCAAAGCTACAAACCATTACTAACCATACTAATAATAGCAAAATGTGTGTTTATATGGCTAACCTTGCAAATGTCAGTAATCTGAGAAATCTATATACGATCCGAATAAAGTAGTAGATCTAAATAAAATACAAACTTTATAAATTTTAAATAATGCAAGATACATTTTCCTCCTTGTGCTATTTGTATGATTATGGGAAAAACAGTAATTGTGTAGTCTTTGTATTTAGAATGTGTTCCTAATAAGAGCAACATAATCATAAAACCTACTCCATGATTAAAGAGCTATGATGAACACATACTGCTGTGACACTCTAAAAAACCTTTGTGAAACATATTACTACATACTACTACTACCGGAAGCCCAGCTCGTGAACTCTGTCTAGCTTCACACTGATACAATGGACGGAGGGTGGAACTCATGCTAGGCTAGCAGGCTAACGTTAGCCAATCTGCGACTTCACTTTTACTGAATAGTCCGCGGAACTTCACATTTGTTAAAAGCTCACCATTTAAACACTGAACGTGGAATAACCAAAGCGTTCTAATGACAATGATAAACAACTTACCATTGTTGTAGAGGTTTTTTTTTTAAATCCCTGAAGCTGCAGCTGCTGCTCTGAATGGCAGAGACGCTTTCAATGTTTTTTTTTTCTACTTCACATCATCTTGTGACTGGTCCGACCAATCCCAAACAAGCGCCCCCCTCCTTTAAAAGTTGGTCATAAATCTCTGCTCACTCTTGTCTGACAGCTTCCATAGTACTTTATTTAAACACATTATTATTTACTGTGTAGTTTAACATTTAATTGTTACAAATCGCGCTCTAAAAGAAGCTGCTCGAAGCTATACATTAGTAATGTAGTACTTACTGTGCGAGAAATGCCCAAAATAAAAAAAATTACTTGACTTTCTGCCATTTTATACTTCTAATCCAATACATTTCAGAGAAGTAGGGATGTTAAACACGTTAATACAGATATCGCAATATTATATTTAAGAAAAATCCAGCATCTCCAGAATAATGTATGCTTCTATTTTCGTACCCTTTTTTATATTTATAGCCTGGTTATACTCTCTCGCCTCCACCTGCTTCCTATATGTATACGTTTGTTTTTTTCTTTTGTTCTTTATTTGCATGTAAATAAAAATAGATGAATAATAATAACAAGGCAATACCAAAGCGACACAATTTGTCAGTGTACACGTATATCTTTGTCAAATGTCTAATCACATTTGAACTTGCAATTTAGCACAATAGCAATTTGAAGGGAAAAAAACAAACATGTTCGGTTTTTGTATTTTTTTTCTGTCACTGAGGAACTAAACAATATTACCAGGTAACAGTTGGGCTGTTTCATGGAATTCATGAAACTCGCCTGGTCTGAGAAAAAGGGGATGCCATTCTCAGTAGATATTACAATGTGTCTGCTGATACAGCATCCCAATTGTAATTTTACTTATAGAGCTATATGATTCAACTGCGGTCATCTACGCATATTGTAAGCAACAGTTTAGTATAACTGTCTGAAGTGCTGAAAAAAAAGTATACCGAGAGTTTAGAAATATTAAGACATTAATCAAAGAAAACCTACACTTTAGCGACCCCATGTATGTGATTATATAGTTTTCACACAACTTCATCTTTAACATTAATTAGGTCATTAGTTTTTGCTATGCTATTGATATGCGCGTTTCCGCGAGGTGACATAATATATAATAATCATAATAATCTCGTCTGACTTGCACGACTGGACACAGCACCTCCGTGCAGTGCAGGCGAGGGCGGAGCACCGGAATGTGTCGAGTTGTTTTCAGTTGCTTCTGCTGCTGATGTTGGAAATACGACGGTGGCCGGGAAGTGTCAGGCGATTTGAAAATTCAAAACGCTTTGGAAGAGAACTAAGCAGGAATGCCACTAGCCGCAGCACAAACGCTAAAGATTGACAACGGAAGCAAAGGAGAAGCACGAATGCCAATAGCCGCAACACAAACGCAAAAGACAGACAACGGAAGTGAACGTAAAACGGAAGCAGAGGAGAAGCAAACCCCTCACACCGCACACGAACAACTGGAGACATTGTGGGAGTGTTGGTAAGAGTAAGTATAAGTTAGTCAGTCAACGAATGTGAGTTGTACCATTGGTTTTGAGCAAAAGTAGGTAACAGGCAAGATTTTCGTTTATTGTAATGTTCCTCTGCTGTCTGTCTGAGGCTTTTCAAAAGCAGTCGTTCAGAAAAGATCGCTTGTGGTATCAGGCTAACCTTTAGCCGCTAACGTTAGCCAATCGTTCACATGTGAGCTGTACCATTAGCTTTCAGCAAAAGTAAATAACGGCATTGTGTCCCAAATCTGCCAGCTAATGGCTAACATTCTATCAAAATATCACATTAACTAGTAATATTAATTAACATGTTCTGGTTTCAGTTCATTAAGTAGTGTAAGACTATAGTCCAACAACTTATCGCTCAAACTTTTATTGTTTAAACCATGTTTGTTAGCCTTGGATTTACCAAAGTCGGCAAAATGTCGCTGGTAAACTAGCCGTGAGCTAACCTCAGTTGTTTTCCGTTCAATCATCTTGTTGAGCAGTCATTTAGATCTCCCCTTCATTTAATGCCAAACCACTTCACATATATATTTCTTTAGAACAATGTTTAGGATTTTCTGCTTCATCATGATGTGCTGCAATAAAGTAATCTTTTGGTTGTTGTTTTGTTTTTTCAGTAATGTTGAGTAACTGCAGACAATTATAGTATTAAAAAATTAAACATTCACTGCTTACTCATACAGGAGACTCAATTTATCAACATATGACCGCCCTCCCCTCCATTGTATGCATTTGACAAATAATTTGTTGTTGTTGCTTTTTTGTTTTACAGAGAGTAATGTATTGTTCCTATTGTGGATTTAACCTGCAGCATGAATCGACATTCTGCAGTTCCTGTGGCAAAAACATTAAATTCCTATTTAATGTTGAACAGCCAAGTACAAGTGAAGGTAAAGCTTAAAAGGTTGCTATTCTTAAAATGATTCATATATTATCCATATATAATGACCAAGTATAGATCATATAATATTGGATTAGTAAACAATCAGGATTAGCAGGGATTAATGCATGTTCTAAATGATATTTGAAGCAGGTAGCACAGGGAAAAGTGCACTGGCTTCCTTGAATGTCCAGAGTCTGAAAGAGAAGGAGGAACAGTCATGTTTTAAAAAGAAAAAGAAAAAGGAGCCAACAAGAGACAACCCTGTGAAGGTAACTTCGTCATTGCTAATTGTTGTTCATGTTTTGTCTTTTGTGTCATGAGTTTATATGTCAGTGACATGTTTACAGTAGCCTTCATCTATATTTTTGTTTAGATTTCAGTTGGCTTGATGCAACTAAGAGATGGGGGGCTGAAAGCTGTCAGAGGAATGGTCCTACCTCTGGCTGTGAAACCAGGATCAGATGCTGATCAACTGCTGAAAGCTGCCAAAGAAAAGATGAAAGACTTCAACAAAAATTTACAAGGTGGTCCTTACTTTCTGCTCTACCCTGATGGCACGAAAGTAACTTGTATACCACGAACAGAAACACCCTTCTCTCTGAAGCACTACAAGGAGGCAGTTGGGAAAGCATACCAACGAATTACATTGTACATTTGTACAGCTGAGGATTACAATAACAACTGTGAGTAATTCTGATGTTTATCTCTAAACAAATAGAACAATATTTATTTTGATATTATCTTAAGTAAATTGGCTTACTGCTCTGAATCACTCCAAATCTTCCTGTGTCTGCTCTTATCTTTCACAGCTCAGCTGTCTGACTCAGACTCATCATCAGATTCAGAAGTTGCTACTATTACAAGCAGAAGCAACACAGAATTGAATTCAGCTGATACAGTGGTGAGCGTAACATTTTGGCTAATTTACACTCCTGTACAAACAACATTTACTAGCATCTTGTAGACGCCCAAGGAATCCTAAGTAGCTGCCACATGAACTGCAGTATGACAAAGCGGGTTGAAGGTTGACTTCACAAGAGTGACAAAACATAACCTGATTAAAAAAATAAATAAAGTTGTATGATGCAATCTTAAGCATGCACACAAACCCCTCTAATATTTTAGGAGGAGGAAAATAGATTTTGTATTTATAAATGTATTTATTAATTTATTTATATGCAATCTACAGCATACAGTGAAGGGAGTTGCCCCATCATGGGGCATTGCTGAAATATTTTCAATAATAATAATGAGAAGGTATAAAGAATTGCCCAGAGGCGAGAGGGCTTTGTGGGGATTGGTGTCCCGAGACCTAGGTTTACTCATTGTGTGTTGTTTATTGTGTTGCAGGAGAAATTAACCCCTTGCAATCCTTGCAATACACCTGACTGTTGCCTCTAATTAAAAGTTCATCACCTCTCACATGTAGATAAATAGACAGGACTTGAATGTTTATGATGATGTGTTGACAACAAAAAAACTGTCTACTTTTGCTGAACGTCAGTCAGACATTCCTATCACCAATGGTACAACTCATATATGTTGGACAGGCTAACGTTAGCAGCTAACGGTTAGCCTAATGTCATAAAGCTATCTTTTCCAATTGAACTTCAGCATTAAATGAAGTTAGCTCACGGCTAGTTTACCAGCAACATTTTGGCAGCTTCGGAAATCCAAGGCTAATAAAAATGGTTTAAACAATAAACGGTTTCAAAGATTGGAAGTTGAACTATAGTCTTACACTACTTAATGAACTGAAAAAATAAAATGCTCATTAATATTACTAGTTAATGTGATATTTTGATAGAATGTTAGCCATTAGCAGGCCGAAACACAGTGGCGTTATTTACTTTTGCTGAAAGCTAATGGTACAGCTCACATGTGTACGACTGGCTAACGTTATCGGCTCATGGTTAGTCTTACACCATGACGCTATCTTTTCTGAACGACTGCTTCTGAAAAGCCTAAGACAGACAGCAGAGTAGTGGGGGGTTAACTTATTAATTACGTTGCCTAATAGTTAAGTCTGCCCCTGGTGGAGTAATTCACTAATTGGAAAATAATAAGACTAGAATAGGCATTGCACAGTTTGCTATAGTCATTCTGTCATTTGCCACCAGCAGTTTTATCTTCCGCTGTAGGAACTAGACAGTAGTGTGTGTGACATCAGAGTTTATCCATTGATTGTGACCTCTAATCTGTGTTGCAGACCTTTGCTGATGTGAACATGCCTAAAGATAGCAGTGCCAGGCAGGAGAAATCCCGCGATGCACAGCGTTGTGCACATGCAGCTGAATCAGACGAAAAACGAGCCGCTCGCCTGGCAAACAACGCTGCACGCATTGCTAAAAAGAGGGCAGAAGAAACACCGGAGGAGCGAGCAGCACGACTGGCAAGCAATGCTGCACACATCGCTAGAAAGAGGGCAGCAGACCGCCGGGCACGTGAGGTGGCACTTCAAATGCTGGGCAGGACGGCACCGTATCAGCAGGACCGCAGGCCAAGCAAACGACCAGCTCCCAACAGGCATGTTTGAGCTGACACTGCACTTGTGTGTCTGAGTTGTGAGTTGTTTGAACTCTAACTGAGGTTGTTTGAACTCAACAGTATCAATATGCTGTTACAACTTTCAAATTGATATTGTGTCTACAGAGGTAAAGGGCACCGGAAACAACAGAGAAGGACGACATATGTGGCATCCGAGGTTTGCAAGCTCCAGGACAGGTTAGTATTGATCATATGGCTGTAAGTGTTTTTGACATTTTTAATGCTCATATTATTTAGTTCCCCCTCTGATTTGTCATTTGATGAGATGGAGGTCACCTTTGAAGACAATAAATGCATCAGTGTGAAGACCAGACTGTAATAGTATTATATAGGATGAATATTGTTTCTTCATTTCCCGTTTCTGTGGCTCATTTAATTCCATTGTTTTTATTATCTAATAGATCGGACGTAGATAATGATGAGAAAATCGTTGGAGAAAGAATTGAGCAAAGTGCTCCAGGAGTTGATGAGAGCTGTGATGAAGGAATCTACATACCAATAATTCGCCAGAGGTGCTTATTTGTCTTCAGCCTTCTATTATTTTTGTTTTTGATTTATCTCTGAAATGTCAGAAAATAATGAAAAATGTCCATCCAATGTCAAGTTGTATAGTTATTATGCAGGTATATTTATATCTCCTTTGTCACCTCACAAATGTACTTTTTCTGGGGTAAATTTGAACAGCAGTACAGTAAAGACTTTACACATATACTGACCTTACCCATAACCATTCTAACAAAACTGTGTCTACAGGTTTGAACAGGGTATAAATTCAGCGTAAATCCATTATGATAAAGATAGTGATTAATTGTAAATTGCCAACTTAAGAATGATTCTGAGAAAGAAGACTGTCTAGTGTTGAACCATAAAACCAACTTTTAAATGATTGAGATAGTCCAGTGGGGCTCTTTGGTCAGAGTGCAAAGAAGCAAGAGGAACATTGTTGTTCTTGTTATTCATTTTCAATTTTTCTTTGGCTGAAGATCTATCATGTAAAAATGCTGACAAAAAACAAACAAAGAGAAAGCAGTTTTTTGTCTGTTCTCTTCTGTTAACAGGTTAGAAATTGCTGAACTTTTACTTGAATGTGATGAAGAGGAGTTGGAGCCCTGGCAAAAACACACTTTACATGTTCACGTGAAACAAGAAGATAATCAGAGGTGAGTACTGTAAACGCAAATTATACTCAAGTACTGTAACTTTGCAAAAAAAAGTCCAGTTTAGGGTTAGGGTTTCCATTCTTACCCATGACCAACAACTACCTGTGAGAAACACTGTTCACATTTAGTTTTTTATCATTATTATTAAGTGTGCTCCTACTGCAAAACTATAATGCAAAGCGCACTGACAAAAATAGAGACAACCTTGCCTTGAACTACAAATTTACTTTCGACTAATGGATGTTTGGACCCATACACAGCTATTCCAAACATTTAGTTATGTTTGGATTTTAAACTAATATGATTGTTATATTTGAGTGAAATGTTTAAATTATCATCATAAAGGATTTAAAAGTATTTCATGACAGATCATTTTAGATTACTGGAAATGTTGTCTTAGTGCAGTTCAAACATAATTAGTATCCTGCTTTCATATCTGATTTGGTATGTTGTATGTATTTTCAGGTGATGTACAATGGATGACGAGCAGATCCTTCATCTCTTCAGAGCTGTTCAGCACACATTAACACCCGAGGCCTGTGGTGTGTCCAGACTTCTGATGTGTATCAAATAAGCAATGACTCCAAGTCATAAGTCCAAGTCACAGACACACTCTGAACCTTTAGTATAGCAACAGTTATGATAGGTCAGTTCAATTATAATAACAAACACAAAATTTGTTTCCAAGCTAAAATGTGCCGTCTCCAAATAAAGAACATGCTGATTATTTGCACACGAAAGGGACTGTCAGCCCTTCCAACATGACAACAGTCTGGGAAACTGTTACTTTATTTTCCATGTATAAAAAAAGAAAAGATTTAAACAAATGATATGCAATTTAACATTCCATGTTCAGAGTGCTGCTTTTAATGTAATGTTATGTACAAAAAAATAAATTCTACGAAACATTCTCAAGTGCTTTAATGATTCATTTTTCAATGATATTGGTTTATTGTATTTCACAACAATCTAGCGGGATTATGTGTTTTATTTAAAAAAAATAATTAAATCAAATTAGCATCACTACCAAGCTGGGGGGCGCCCACAACATATTGCCTGGCCTGCTAGAGAAAAAAGAGGCACAAAAGAACCACAACTGAGTAAGACAGACTGCCAGCCCCAGCAGCAGCACAATGAGGGGTTTCCTAAAAAGAAACACTGCTGTTTTTGAAACAGGGCAGTGAACACAATATAAAGGTTCCTTGTAATTTTGAGGCTTTTGAAAACTTGAGTTTTGGAAATGCTATATTCATAATACTATTATAGGCAAATGTGTTTTTAATATAAGTAAATGTGGTGTTTTTAAGCCATTGCCTTGCAATGACAAGTAAAATATCTCTCTCTCTCTCTCTCTAAATATGCCTACGTGTTGCATATCCATCAATACATTTCTGTTTTATGACATTATAATGACAGGTGCAGGGTTCATATCACTTAAGAAGAGGTAAATGTGCTATAACCACATTGTGAAATTACACCACTACAATAAAAAGTCGTGCATTTAAAACTCAAGTTAAAGTATGAAAATATCAGCATCATAATCTACTCTAAGTATCAAAAGTACTCATTATGCAGAATGTTGCTACTACCTATTTTAAGTATACAACTTATCTGATGTTTGTGATGCATGTATATAGGCACCATATATGTCACATCACGTGTTTTTAACTGTAAAACCCGGCTAGAAAGTAACTAGTAACTAAAACTTGCAGCTAAATGCAGTGGATAATAGAGTACAATATTTGTCTATCAAATGTAGTAGAGTTACGTAAATGGAAATACTTTAGTAATGTAAAATTACCTCGAAATGTAGTTAGGTACAACACTTAAATGAACACTTAAATTCAGTTATAGTTACAGTTACATTCTTCCACTGTTCAGATATTAAGTCAGAGAAAAGAGGTGAACTAAGGTGTGATCCATAAAAATCCCATTATTAATTATTTCATTAAAATGTATTAATTGTTCCGTTGGGCTGTGTGTAAAGAGCTTTTGGCGTTATTTTCTTTATTGTATGTATTTTCCTTTTATTTTGTTCTAAATACCTTTATTTAACCTGTTTTAGTTTTCAGGGCGTGTGCGTGAGGCCTTTGGACGTGCTGGCTTGGAACGCGCCCACCCGTTTAGAATACGTCATCACTGAAGCGCGTGCTCGCCCTTCCTCGCTGAGAGTTGTAGTTGTGAGAGCAGAGCCAACGTTAGCTTGTAGTTTTATTCCTCGGCAGGCTAAATTAGCTGGCTAACTGGCTTCCACAGCTGGATAAATCATCACTGTTGCCCGTACTTCATTCGAAAGGCTTTAATCTTCTGGCGAGGTAGTGTTAAATTACCTCTTTTTACTTTTACTTCTTCTGTTATGACAGCGAGCAGCTAAAATAAACAAACGAGCTAACGTTAACCACCCGAACGTTAACTAACAGTTAGCTGCTGTAAGCTAGGTCGTTGGCCAACTATGTAACATCAGTTAACTAGATATTTTTTATAACTATATTGCTTTTAATGTGCAGTTGGAGTCAGTGGAGCGTCCGCATAGCTTGTCATTATGATATTTAAGTTTGGTCATGTTTCGACTCTGCCTAAATGGATTTTGTTGGTCACCAGCCGGAATGGAAACATTTACTCTGCTATTACTCAGAACCTCTGTGCGACCAGCCCTCCTGTGTTTGACAGCTGCTTAAAATATGTTTTTACAACTTCCTAATAAAAGTTGTGTTTTATCTCTCTTTTAGATCATGGATTTCTCGGTGAGTTCAAAGGACTACGCAGTGGTCAAACAGCTTTTTTAATTGTATCCAGGTAAAGTCACTGTCCGTTTGTCTTCTTTTTTAGCTGTCAGATGCTTTGGGAGACGACACCCCAAGCAAGGCAAAAAATATAGGGAACACTAACCCGTCTGCCCCCGCCAGCAACCCTCCACCTCCTGCAAACCCAGGATGGCCTGGTTCAGCCCCAGGAGCCCCCACCCAGCCCTCAGCTCCGGCTGACTATGCTAGTAGTTCATCTGGTCCAGGGGCGCCAGGGCAATTCCCATTTCCCTCTGGTCCTGGGGCACCAGGCCAATACCCAGGACCTCCTTCAGCACCCGGTGGGTTCCCTCCTGGTCCTGGGATACCTGGACAATACCCTGCACCAGGTGCTCCAGGTCAGTTCCCCTCTAGCCCTGGAGCACCTGGGCAGTACCCTGGCCAGTTCCCTGGGCAGTACCCACCTGAAGGAGCTCCAGGACAACTACCTGGAGGCCCTGTTCCCTACCCGACTGGACCATTTCCGTCTGGCCCTGGAGCTCCCCCTGGGCCTTATCCAAGCGTGCCTTTTCCAGGAGGTCAGCCAGGAGGAGGCAATGGGATGTACGGGCCAGGTGGTCCAGGTGCATTCCCCCCTCCAGCTGGTCCTGGTTCTTTCCCTACTTACCCTACTGGAGGCTTTCCCCCAATACCGGCTGGTTCATGGGGTCCACCTGCAGCTGGAGGCTTCCCTCCTGCCCCTGGTCCCTTTGGTCCTGGGCCGATGGGTCCATACGGTGGGCCTGCAGCTCCAGGAGGCATGCTGGTGAGTACAAACACTGTTTATATTTAAACTTTGCTTGCTTTCTGCATTTCTTGGCTGGTGTGGTCTTGTGGTAGTTGGCAGCGCAGCATCTCTTTGAGGCTGGCAGCATTTGGGATTCTAGTCAGGAATTTACAACTATTTACTATCTAATCTACCAACTAGGTTACCTGCTATAATTTGAATATTAGAAACAGAATGTTTCAAATTCAAATTGTGTATTTCCAAGAAAAAAAATCCAGTTTGAACATAAAAATAGACACTCTTAGGAATTTTCAATTTAATTTATAGTATGTCACAACAGATTCAAAAATTCTATTTTATTTACATTTTTGATGTTCCAGATTGTTGAAATCAAGGAATAGTAAGTGTGACTGGTGTGATGTGGTGTCTGTCTAACACTCCTGCTGGTTTCCTGTTTTCTTCTTGTTGGGATTAACTACAGGATGTCACAGGGCTACATTAAGATTTTTTTCTGTTTTCTTCGGCTCTGCTGGGGCAAAAAGCAAAAAAATAAACCAGAATCAGAAAATATTCACAAGTAGTTATCAAAAAATGTATTCTTGTCTTTCAGCCCAGATATAATCCGCCATATAAATGAAAGCAATGAACTCAACTTTTCAGTCGGACAAGGACATCACTTCCAGAACAACTTATGGTTTGATTAGGCTACAATGTAAATGTAGCATATACACAATATAAATACAAAGAGGGTTTGTGTTTAATTTGCAAGGGGAATGTTTTGTTTTGATGAAGTGCAATAGGGTTTCATATTACACTTCTACACATAACTCATGTTTAATGTATAAAGTATGTTTTATTCTCTAATAAAATCACAAATTAATTATAACATGTATGCTCATCAGTATTTCTCCACCGTTTTGGTAAATTTGTACATATTTACACTTAAGGTCTCTTTTGTAATTTTGCTCAAATGTTTGTGAAGTTGATGACTTGTAGTAAAAAAAAAAACTGTTGGAAACTCGTTACTTTCTGTGACTTTTTCTTGACTAGTCATTGTGAATTGCATAAGAGTGTTGAAGTACATGCAGGAGATGGTGACTCATTGGGGTGTTGCATTAGGAATGTGGGCAGGGTCAAAGCTTTGAATAATGTTTAACTAAAAATATCCGCACTATTATTAAGTATGTTGCTGTATTCCATCAAGTTGAGAGTATTAGTGAGGAAATGTAAACAATTCTTTTGTGCACCTGGGGATATTAACAGGGTAATCACACACTTGTGTACTTTTACTTGATTAAAACAGCAAGCCATTATTTGTCATTCTGCATTTTAACTAAACAAAGTATGGCGATTGTTTTTTTCTTTTTAATTTAAAACTAAATATTGCTTACAGATGGTGCCGCATGATCTCCCACTTCATGCTGGAATAATGCCACGACTTGTAATCACAATAGATGGGGAGCCCCTTCCTGGTGCAGACAGGTATGAACAACAATCATCCTATAAGTATTAATATGATTATTTATCTTTTACTAACTGCACAATGGTTAAGCATACAGTCCTGATCTTTTTTTTTTCCTCACAGATTCCATGTTGACTTTATAAAAGGCCCAGATGTCGTATTTCACTTCAATCCTCGATTTCATGAGCAAACAATTGTCAGAAACTCCAACCTGGGTGGATGTTGGGGGCCAGAGGAGCGGGAAGGAGGCTTCCCGTTTGTGCAGGGCCGCCGTTTTGAGGTAAAGTGCTATTTGTGCTAAGTCTAGTTCATGTTTTGAAACTTAAAAAAGTCAATATTTTGAACATAATGAATGCAATAGAATAGAATAGATATACTTTATTGATCCCAAAACTGGGAAATTGCAGTGTAGCAGCAGCATTTCACATAAGAGCACACAAAAACATATCTACAATATATACAAGATAGTGCAAGGTAAAATAGAATAAAGTAGGATCTAAAATATAAGGTGCATGAACAGATTAATTAAATAAATAGGCCCGTTGAGGCCTGTTGATGAACCACACTGAAATCATTCCACCAAAATTCAACCCACAAACACAATTAGCAGCATTGTCTACCTTTTTGTTAATGGATAAAAATAATCAGATGCAAACATGAACACCATGTGATATGTGTGTATAACACAGGTGACACCATGTGGCCGTCAAATATTACTGCACTTTGTCCACTTTTGCAGAAAACAGCACATCATACATTTGCAATGGCAATTCTAAGTGTTGGGATATTTATATAAAGACAGTATTCCTGCACTTTTATCAGAAAGCTTATATCATCTTAATGCCAATAAGTAGCATTTTTATTTTCAGTTTACCAGCAGATGAGTATCTTATGATTCAACATGTTTATTGTTTATTGTAGTATTTCATTGTTGAAATACTTTTACTGGGAGAAAACAATGAATAGTACATGTGTAAAGACCTGAAAAATGTCCCATTTTACATGACCAACAGCAATACTGACAGATATCTTGTTTTGTTTTCATTGATAGCTTTGTTTGGCCAAAATCCAATGATTTACTATCATCAAAGGCCAGCCAATAATTATAATACAGAACTTTGAACTTCAGAACTTTTGGCATTGCTGACTTATTTTATGATCAAACATTTTGCAGATTATTTTTCTGTCGAAAAACCGCATCAACTAATTGTTTGATCTCTACTTTCATCACTCCATAATAACTTGGTTTGTGCATTTCCATCACTCCCCATGCAGCTGAAGATCCTTGTAGAGGAGGACTCGTTTAAAGTGGCAGTGGACGGCACCCACCTGCTAGAGTACGAGCACAGAGTCGGCGGGCTGGAAGAAGTAACCCTGCTGAGAGTATCGGGAGACGTCATCCTGCACAGTGCAGCCCCAAACATGATCTGAGCCTCAGAGAAGCCACATGCCACCTAGGAGACCTGGATCACACTTTACCACAGTATTTGAATCCTTTCAAATACCTTGATGGAGTTTGTGAGACAAAATGGTCAGAAAAGTGCAGTCTTTGCCCACCTGGCACTTTGTTGTTTGTTACAGAACAGATGGCAGGTCTGCACACTATAATCCTTTTCTTTTTTTTGCTGGATGATATCTCTTTTTTTGCCACTCACAATCCAATATATTTTATGACATAACAGTATAAACTAATGAATGAGATAAAGTGCTCCTAAACCAGGCATTTCAAGGAAAATACTAATTTATACCTGACACAATGAAAAGATTGTAGGCCAAATGGAACATGTTTTCCAGTAGTATGCTGTATTTTGTTTACAGTATGTGTTTGTTTTATTATTCTGTTCTTTATATCAAGATATTGATAACTTGACTTTGTAATGCATGAGAGTGTGATGCTGAAAATCAACTCCAACTCACTGGCCTGTTAATCTTCAGTCGACTGATGATGAAGTTTCTTAAAATCTATTTATATGCTGATGTAGAGCTCTTACTTTCTCCAGTGTTAATCCTTCTGAGCTCTCAGACTGGAGGTTCACGTAATGTGTTACGAATTATGATTTCATGTTGAAGTCAAATCTAATGGTAAAGTAAAAAAGTGAGGGTTAAATTAAAGTAAATCATTGTAAAGTGGAGTTAAGGAGTCTCTGATTTGTTGCCAAAGATGAAAGAGGTACAGTATTTTGACATAATTAAAAATAAAGGGCAACAATCAAATAATAACTGACAATGCTGTTTGATTCAGAATATTGTAACATTTCCATGCGCTGTCTGCCTGTGCACATAATAAATAATAGTTTCCCCATTCCTATTCTTTATTTTACCTCAAGGTGGAGAATGTTAATTTGTCAGAATGTTGTTTTTTTTTCATTTATTCAACACAATTTATTAACTGGAGTTCTTTGAACAGCAACAGTCAGAAAATTAAAAAGTAATTGATTAAAAAAGCTATACACTCATTACTTTAATATTTAGTAAAGACAGAAAAAAAGGGTTATAAATGTATACCTGTATGTGTGTGTTTGTATGCATGAGAAGAACTATATGTGCAAAAAATCACAAAAAACTTATACAGTATAAAGTGTGTGGATGTGGCTGGTTAGTCATCTTAAAAACATGCCAATACATCATCTATATATCTAGATTAAAAAACAGCATCTTAAATAGGAAAATATAGAATCGAATATTTATAAATATGGTTAAATGGACGTACCAATAGTATTAAAAGTCCTTCACATCTGCGTGGGAGCCAAGAGTTTGCATTTACGTCTGTTAAATTCAAAGGTCGGCCTGCAGTTCCGCTTCTCTCCATCAGGGGGCAGCACAACCACAAACCACCGCCTGCACCGGAGGAAGCAAATCGAAACTCCTCAATGAGTTCACCTTCAGATAAATAGTTTGTTCCTCTCCTCCGAGCAACTATTTTAACCTTTTGCGTTGTCCCGGCAAAATGAATGGCTCTCTGCACCCTTCGTCCAACGTGTTGGACATAAACCTGAAGCGAGGATCGGCAGGTAAGTGCGCCGGATAACCTGACGCACAGTTAGCGGCTAGCGCTGCTAGCTCACGCTACGTAGCAGCAAAAATCAACGCTGTCAAGCTAAGTGTGTATCCTGGAGCTAACGGCTAAAATGCGAATCAAAAATAACAAAAAAACATCCCACCATGTGTTAACGTGTTGCACAAGTGGGTGGATTAGTTTGCGGGAGCCCGCAGCCCTCTAACAGGTTAGCTTTTATCCAAATTATACATGATTGTTGCACTTTGGCGCTGTTTAAATCTTTAAAAAATGACGTTCCTGCTCGGCCTGTCAGATTCTAACAGA
Organism: Hypoplectrus providencianus; assembly: GCA_028566105.1. Lineage (NCBI taxonomy): Eukaryota > Metazoa > Chordata > Actinopteri > Perciformes > Serranidae > Hypoplectrus > Hypoplectrus providencianus. Next base: position 4,144,260 of record JAOWBC010000248.1, on the reverse strand, counting down.
CTTTCTAGGGAATCCAGTGGACAGTTAGGAATATTTATTCAGCTTCATGAGAAAGTAATGTCTGATTCACCTTGTTTATTTTACATTCTCAGAACACATGTATGGCTTCTTTGAAGCAGTTTAATGTTGGAATGATTCATTTTGTACTTTGATCTATTGAGATAAATGTCATAATTGAAAAAGCAGCTTCTGCCCACGTAAACAATCAAATGTGTGCCTCTTGAATTTTACTCAAAACATCTGTTATTCCACTGCTACTATTTTTATTTTTGTGGCCAGGATTGGGATTCAACATAGTTGGGGGCGTGGATCAGCAATATGTAGTGAATGACAGCGGCATATACGTGTCCAAAATTAAAGAAGATGGAGCTGCAGCTTTGGATGGAAGACTCCAGGAGGGGGACAAGATCCTGGCGGTAATGCATGTTCACTTTTATCATTTTTATTTCTGTTATGAAACAAATCTGAAACCACAAAGTCATTTCCAGCAGGAAGGAAAAGGAAAACCAAACGTGGCTGTACACATACATAAACACTTTGTTGTCGAGTCAAAGTGAAACCTTTTAATTTTCCCCAGGGGGGCAAATGAAGGGTACAGAGTACAGTAATACGCTTTACGAAAAAACAACAACAAAACATTGAGAATACAATGATAAGCGATACACAAAATGAAAATGATACAATGCATAAATGCAGGAAATAATCTCTTGACTTAAACTCTAAACGAAGATGTTTTATAAGATATAGATACAGGGCGATTAAGACATGAGGAACATAATGCATAAGGAAAAGAGACATGTTGGCAATGGTAAATTATTGGCCAATAATGGGAAAATTATGTAATTTGTATTCATCTGATACTTCAATTATAAGCGATAAGTTGTCAGTTAAAAATGCAAAGCCATTTACATTGTTTGAACTGAATATTAATATTTAAACTGGAACTAGACTACATTTTGATAATCCATTTATTGTGTAGTTGTTTTTTTAAGTAAAAATACCAACCATTCCACACTTCCTTATTGGAAATCTTCGCCACTTCTCTTATATTAAAACTGTCTGTAGTGCTATTTGGACCAAAACCTTAGATGTCATCAAATTGAAAGTGAAAGTCATGTTGAACAGACTGAAGTTCAGTTTTTTATTTTATTTAAGGTTATATTGAATCAAAAGCATTTTCTTATAGTCTTTGTTTCTTTGTGGGTTTTGTAGATCAATGGAATCAAACTGGAGGATCTGACACATCGACAGACAGTGGACCTGTTCAGGACAGCGGGGGAGGACGTGGAGCTCCGTGTTCTGAAAAAGGTGGGACAGATTATTTTATTGTCTTAACACATTATTTCCAGCAGACCTGAAGGCAGGGAAGGTGTTTGTCTTAATGACTTTATGACTGTCAGTATTAACATTTAATATATCAAATTCATCACAATTGTTTGACAGTATGTATTTTTTTAATAAAGACATTTAATTAAAGGCAAGTTTGGAAGACATTCAATTTTCTGAGGAGAAAGCTAGAAAAGGCCACAGTGCCTGAAACAAAGTGTTGAATTGTCCAACAGCATCCACAGTGGAAGGCTTTTAATGTATGTATCCAAGCACAGCTCCAAGTTTTATCAATTAAACATTGTGTGAATTTAGTCCCAGCTGTCCATTTCTCCACAGCACAGTATATGTTTTTACAATAAAGCGGTTTCTCAGGTGTGACAGGCAGTGGTTCAGTTTTCTGACAGGAGAGTTATTAAAGTGGACAACCTGCATCGAACATCAAACACTCAGCCATCTTTTCAGTGGCTGCAGTCTATCTTTTTACCTTTCCAAAAACTGATAATCTGCCTTTCTTGGGCTGCCATGTGTTCATTCTTTACATATTGACTGTGTAACTTAAAGGCATGCACTGTTATCTCTTATTCAACAACTCGCGTTTATGACTCGGGGTCAGGATACGTCATGTATGCTAGCACACCTCAACCTTTACACTGTGCTGGTAGATATTGGCTATGTTGGAGCAACAAGATGTAAATTCACACTTTTTGTTGCAGTGAGTGTGGCTGTTTGTTTGTTATTATGTTCATTACCAACACATACATTAAATAAGAAGTGTTTTAAGTATGGAGGCCATAGGGTGATTCTCTTGCCCCAGAGGCTGAAAACAGGCTTTTATTTAATGACCAACAGTAACACAGAGGTAAATTTATAACCGACTCCTCACTACTTTCTTGTAACTGAAAGTTAAACAAACTAAGTGGGTGACTCCAGTCTGTCTACATTTTTGATCCAAACAGATCAGATCAGAGGCCTGAGCTACCAAACAGGTTCAGCATATCCACAGTATCTTTTTGTTATCTGACTTCAATAAGTTAAAAAAAAAAAAAACACAGTCATGCTAAGCAGTCACATGACGTTTGTTATCATCTGTGTGAGTCAACAGTCATTCTGTCCACGTCACAAGCAAAACCCAAGTCATGTTTCCTTCAGGAAGTCCAGTTAAATGAATGTGTCTCCTGAGTTCCTGCCGGTCCAGTCCAGTCTCAAGTCAAGTCACAACATAAAACAACACTATTTAAGTGATAACCACCATTTTATGTCAAATTAAATGACACATGCACATTTTAAAAAGTAAATAAACGTTGATTTCACTGTTTTTGTGCTTTGTAGAATTGTAACATAATTCCCTTCAATTCCCAAATATCCTTCAATAATTGGGTTGATTGATGCAAACAACAAAGTTGGACGTAGTCGTAACTGGCAGTGGTGGAAAAAAAAACATTTAGATCCTATACATAATTCAAAGTACTCATACCAATCTGTAAAAATCAGAATTTAAATTGAAAGCTTTGCATTAAAAACCTGACCTAAGAAAAAATATCAGCATCAGAAGTATCAAAGGTATTCTTTATGCATAATGACCCCAAACAAATGGTTTTATATATTCCAAATGTGTTGTATTATTACTCTTGAAGCATCTATGTAAGCAGTGTTTTACTGTGTTTTACTATTGTAATTTAATTATGCTATTATGTGGTTTCAATCAAAGTTCAATCAAAGTAAATAAATAGAAATATTAATTTAAACTACATCATAGCTTGTAGCTGCGATCTAAGAGGTGCTACGGATAAGTCGGTCGCCCTGAGGAAAGTCGAAGAGAGTTGATTGGTTAGTAGGTGGGGCTTCAATTCAACGTCCAGACCTCTGGTGCATTTCACCTCCAGCACAGCTCTAATATTCATCCTTTTTTTTTTTTTCTATCTGTGTCTTGCAGTCTTCCCATCACATGAACGGACCCACAGGCTCACAACCCGAGCACAAATCCTCTGTGTCTTCTCTGGGAATTCTGGCTGTTTTAGCCGGAGCCGCGGCCATCTGTGCTTTCCTTTACATGCGACACCATAGGAAGCACTTTTAACCGAGCTGATCTCATCTATTTTAAGATAAAAAAAAAAAAAAAAACGTCGCTAAGGGCCAAAGAAAAGAACGAGGGAACAAACTCAAAACAGCAGACGTTGTCTTCTTTTTTGATTCGTAGCTGTTGGTGTCACCGATGAGTTTCTCCATGGTTATGTGTATAATGTGATTAATGGTAGCTTTTGACACCCTTCCTATGCAAAAGGATGCTCTTTTACCACAAGGATAACTTTGAATACATACGTTTGTGATTGTAAAGAGTAGAAGAAGGATGTATGCACGACATTCCTGCTGCTGGGCTGAGCTGGCTGAGCTCATGCAGACACAAACAGCTACCCGTACACAGGATGCAGAATAGTATTAAATCCCCGGTCAGATCCGACTAGTTTCAGGGTGCATTCACAAACTGAGAGACGGTGTTGTGTTCATTCCCTCTTAGACCTCTATCCAACACTGACTGGCAGATCTGTGGGAGGGCCGGCGAGAGAGGAACTCACTGTGCTTTCAGTTTGTCTGTGTTTAAAAAGTTAATGGGTTGATTTTCATTTTGCACTGTTGCACAGAATCATGGGCGGAGCGGCATTCCTGCAGCGCTGAAAAAGCCTGCAGTTCCTGTGATAAAACTGTGTCCCGTAATGGACTTTAGAGTGCCTTTTTTCTGTCTATTCCAAGTAATGGTGTTGTTGCTCCTCTATCATGATCAAAATGAAAATCAACCCACTGCGTCCATTAATGCATGAAATTAAAGGATGTTGCTGGCAATAATCTCCATTTTCATATTGTCAACAAGTCCCGTAAAAAGCCCCAAACCATCAGGAAGAAGCCCATTTCTTCACATCTTTAAAAATAAAATTATATAGTTACATAATCAGAAATGCCTCCTTAAAAATCTGGACACTATGATTTTCACAAATTTTACTCAAAAACGAGGAAAAAGTTCATTTGTTGGGCACTATGTTCAGCTGCGGGTGAATACACATTTGGTGCTCTAGCATGTGTTACAGCAGCTGGACTCAAAATAAACTCCAGTGCCAGTCTTTACGGTAGTTTTTGGGCATAAATGGAGCTCCACGGTGTATAGAAATAAGTTTTATCAGACAATACTTGTTCATAAAACATCTCCAGTGTTAGTTAACGTCTTTTAATGAGATTGTTGACAGAAAATGACAGATTTCACAAACCAGATTTATCCTTTTAAAAAGCAAAATACACGTTCAAAGTGTCACCAAGTAGTTTCACTTTAAAGAGTTTATCATGAAGTGTCACGCGGTCACTCAGGGTGAACCATTAAATCTTTATCTCAGAAACAAATCATTCCTTAATAAATATCTATATCTACTTATATATATGTGTATCATGTTGTGAGCAGCTCGTTTATTAATGCTCAGTCGCAGCTGAAGACTCTGAGAAATGCCGCCATGTTTGTTTTGGGCGTCACAGTCATTATTAAACATTTTGCATTGAGGCTTATAATCACATCGCACTTTCTGCTCAGTGATTGGTGAGAATTGGTTTGTGATGGAGGACAGGAGGTGTTCATTTGTGTGAAGGATCAAAGGTTTAATACTGAAAAGCAGCTTGAGACAGTTCAATGAAAAGGAAAGTTTTTTTTAAGAAACTAGTTGCTGTCAATAAAATGTGTTTGCACTAGCCACAATCATGGAACTCCTCCAGTAGCTTCCATTGATCGGATGAATAAGTGAAATGTGTGTGCTGGGTGTATTTGTCCACGTTTGTAAGTTTATCAATTATCTGGCTGATTGTGACTGAAAGTGGCTGTTAGAATTGTCTGTAAATACATTTCATGTCACTCTGCTGAGTGGGATTGTGAATATGCCAGAAACGCAGATCAGAAGCACTAATAAATGATGCAAAATACTCTGTGTTTTACATCCAAACACCTACTGTATTAAAATTCATGACGAATAAACCAGCTTTTGACTTTTCATTATAAAGTTCACGTAACATTGGTACAGATGAAAAATTAAAATGGTCGAAGGTAAGTAAAAATTTGATTTAAAATAGATTTTTCTTTTGTGACTCATTTTCTCATCTGGTTCGAGCTAAATCTGTAAATACAACTAACTATAGCCTTACACCGGATGTTGCCGTTTTACCTTCAAATTAAAACCAGATATTCGAGACAAATCTGAAAAAAAAAAAAATCTGGAATAACAGGTAAATATTACATCATGAATAATGCTGTTTATCATTAGCATAACATTTACTGATAAATAACTGACCGACTACAATTATTGCTCAATAATTATGTTACATAATATACTTTTAATTTAGCTTTCTTTGCTAATTTGATACGAAAAACCCTTGAAACCTGTTGTGTTTCTATAATTATTTTACTTTTTTTGTTGTATTTTTTGCTTTTAATAATGATATAATTACCATGATTTATAACAAAACTTTAAATAGAGTTTTAGAATTTAACTCACGACATAGTAACACCGGATGCTGCCAGTGCACTTTCAAATTAAAACAAATTTGCATCAAAACCTGTTTTGTTTTTTTTGTTTTCCTGATATGATACAAAGAAAACAACGTGAAACCTGTTTTCACGTTTTTTACTTGCCTATTTAGGTGTAAGGCCTTCTAAGGCCACAGATAAACACTTTGACAAACAAAACCAACCTGTTTGACCAACGGATGCAAAAAATAGTGAATTGCTTTGTTTAATGTGTGGAAACGATCTTTACCGGTCTCTTTCGGGAAAGCTTAAACAGCTCCGAGGTGAAAATTAAGCATTTATTCAGCGGGGCTCTGGTTAACAGAAATAGTAAAGTGGTAGTCTTTTGTAACAAAATGTGCTCCTGTACACCCACCAGCAGCTCTGTCTCCCATCAGCTGTTGGAGGATGTTGCCTCGGAGGCAGATATGATGTAATCTAAAGCTTCAGTCCCAACAGGAGAGAGAGGCAGAGGGAAGCAGAGCTGGATAACAACCCGCACCATACGGATGGATCTCGGCAGCTTTTTCGCTCTTTCTTAGATACATTTGAAAACCTTTTTAATCGGAGCTGCTTTTCAGCGAGCGGGTACCGTCTGTTTGGAGGAGTCATGCCGCGGAGGTTAGTCCCCTCCCGACGAAGAGGATGCTGGATGCGGAGCAGCAGTAAGAGCACCACTGGCCGGGGATGCTGCTGTTGAACTTGACTGCCCCTGTCTCCATCAGCTGTAATCAACCACCATGGCTCAGGAGTCCTCTCCCGCAGCTGCTCCAACATCCTCCGTGTGAAAATGGCCCGCACTCCGCCTCCATCATCGACATCAGTCCGCCCTAGTTGTCGCCTTTTCGCCCGTGATGACAGGAGGGCGCCTGCCTCAGATCACCACACTTGCAGGCCGTTCATTTCAACAGTGGGACTTGTTATCGCGTCTGATATGACATTTTGAACTGTTGTGGTTGCTTTAATTCTGCAAATACTCCTCCTACCAGCATCGATTTCCCCCTACATGAGGTATTTTTGGAGCCGGGAGATGGGCCGCGTCCACTGCTGCACTTCATTGTGTCCTGATAGGAGTTTCATGCTTTCCTTACCTCACAAGCCACAATGCATTTGTGACTAAGTCACTTTAGGAACATTTTTACTCGCTTTTTTTTTAACAGTCCATGCAGTAGTTGCCCTGCAGGGGGGAATGAGCAGCCTGCACCCCTCCAGCAGACGCCTGCCCTCTGCTCCTGCTGTCCACCGTGTGGCCCTGTGACTTCGGAGTGGTGTGGAGGTCCTGAAGACCATAAAACGTGGAGGGTGGGGACGTTTGCCTTTCCAGCTCAGGTTTAAACCATGGCCAATGAACCTGTCATCCTTAACGTGTATGATATGGTAAGTAAGAGTACATCTCAACTAAACTACTCTTTATTCTTATTTTCTTGTTTGGGCCAGGGCTATTTGTAACCTGACACCTGCAGGGGAAGTGAATGCACCACTAGAAATATCAGGCCCACTACTGTACACACCTGTTTCACAAGAGCAGCTCACAGCTATTTTAATGTTGGAAAGACTCCAGCTGGACTTAAATATAACATTAAAAAACAGGCAGTGTTTTGCCTGCAGCATAACACTGTTTATATAAACCCACAGTTGTGTGTGAATCATTTCCCCTATGCTCACAAATGCAAATTTTGTTACTTTAATTATACTCCTTTGGGCTTATTGAAACTGTTAAATTACAATATTTTTCATGGAATTACTGCACACAGTCACACCCATCTTCAAAAATTTAAGAAATGCCTCTGCAGCCTGTGTAGCTGCCCACATACGTCCTTATCTGGCTCACTGCAGACATGCATTATTCTGCTTCATCCATCAATACTTAGTGGTGCCCTGAATGCAAGTTTCAGTGACATTAGTACATAAAATGAAAGCAAAGAAAGATTTGATCATTCTGTGTCATACTCCAACCTCATTGAAACAAGAGCTTCCCTCAACCCTGTGACCTCTGTCACCGTGCCTGCAGCTCACATGATGCACACGCTTACAAAAACACACGTATGCACACTCACATCAACCCACACACCCCAGGAAAGGACAAGAGTCTTCATTCAGACAAGTGCCCACTGCCTGGTCTTTTCAGTCTGTGCTGCTGAACAGCCTCCTGTGTGAACATTATGCAACATGTTGCTGTAAATCCACTGAGTTACTCCATTTGCACCAACACAGTTGTGACATTGTGGAGCAATTCCACACTGCTAACATCTAGTCCACATAGTCAGCAATTAAGCAGTACATATCCAATTCATAAATAGTCTGAAACACAATAATGGGTTTTGAGGCAGATCTACAGAAGCTACAAGTGCTTAAAATGTGCTTCAAACTACAATAAAGTGTGTTATAAATTATTTATCTCGACTGGATAGAAGCAAATGTTAAAAGGGGGCAAAATAAAGAGTAACACATGAAATAAATACAATTCAACAGTTGTCTACAATTGACAGTAAAATCAAACTCACACACTCTTCTTTTTATTCATCAAAGCGCTGTGAAGATGAAATCTCTGTTGCTCAGTTCAATTCAAGTATTTCAACAAGTGCCCTCACCTCATCCACGTCAGCAGCTCGCTTCACGTTCTGAGAAACTCTACAAAGAAAAACAATATTGTGCCAAAAATAACACTGCGATTCAAAAAGGACTCACACACACAAATGTAAAATCACACTCTGACACAGATCCAGGTGCAGTTCTCAGTTCTCTCTTGAAGTGGTTTTACAGATGAGGGCCTCAGCGGGGCCAGAAGTGACATCTGCTCAAGCAGCTGATCTAATTCCAGGTTGGCTCTGCTGGGCCGGGACTTAGCCGGTCATGCAGGGTCTGTGTGAGAGGGAGAAAGACAGAGATCATGAGGGTGCTGACAGTCTGAGTCAGATTTAAATACTTTTGCCGAGAATTAAACACGAAGAAGGCGGCGAGATCCGCCTGAGAGTGAATCATATTAGGAGGGAGGATGATGAATCGATGGCATTCAATGTGAAATCAATGTGACGGCTGGATGCTGCATCTGCACAGGGAGGATGTTGATGTAGGGGGGACCGCGTGGATCGTTGCAGCAGAGCTGGCGTGCAACAAGAGGCACGAGTATCTTATCATATCAGCAGGAGCACGACTGAAAAGGCTGCACTATTGTTGCCAGGACTCCCGAATAGAATTTGGTAGTCAGCTTGTCACAGTCTCATTTCACTTGGAAGGATTTGTCCTTGTGGATTGTTTCTCCCTGGAAGCTGAGAGCTGGCTTAAAGATTTCTATCCTGGTGTGAAAACAGAAAAAAAAACAAAAAACTAAAGAGCTAAAAGGGATAGGACTCACTGCAGAAACATGAGAAGACTGTGTTGACACAAAGTAAAGAGGTGGATATGCTTTTATTGTATCACTCTGAACCCGGAAACATGTTCTATTATTAATAGGGGACAGCTGGGGCAGTGTGGATAGCTCTTAGCATGTTTCCTCAGGGGGGGTCTCGGGGTGCGGGAGTGTCAGTGGGCGTAGGCAGGAGCAGAGCTGTGGTCCTGCCATAAATTATCTCCTGATTGTCTGCAGTGAAGTGTGGCAGGATGGTTTATTTATCACTAGGATCTTTTCCTATGTGTGTATGATCCTACAGCAACATAAAGACTTCCACGTCAAATGGACTGATTGATAGTAAATCAGCGCTAGCAATGCCTCAGTCTTCCTGGGTGTTTCCATTGTTCTCTGCCCAGTGCATGTTGGGATGCCATCAGAAAGAGGAGATAAAAAAAATACGGTACAAAAGTTCTCATCCGAGATTTTTGGTTAAGATAGGAAGCAATGACAGTGACTAATAAACAACACAAAGTGCTTTAAAGCTGGGACAGACAGACCTCCCTCTGCAGTTCACCCCTCTTTGTCTTAAGCCCCTCCCACCAGATCACCATGGCCACAAGTACGGATTCATACAGCAGCCAGTACAGTAAGGAGTCATTTGTTTCAGTCTTCCTGATCATGGTTATGGTCCAGATGCCATTATATAGCTGCAATTCCAGGTGATTTAAGGTTGTGTTTTCCTCAGAAACTTGAGATGACAGACATGTGGATCTTTTTAAACAACACAAACCTAGTTCTACTACAATACCAGGCCTGCTGCTGGCCTGACTGACCTTCTCAGAACCTGTTTGCCTTTGCTCAGGCTGTAGAGCCATGTCATTACATCCAAATGTTGCTCCTGGCTTGTAAGCGTACATTGGCATCCAGACACGACTGGTAACACATGCGCGCTGCTCTTCTTCATTGCTATTGATGTTGTTAACATCCTTATTAACATTGAGTGTAAGATGTTGTTTGCCTTTGTTATAAACTAACGGTAGCCCGCTAATGCTAGCCAGTGTAAATCATGTTTCAGTTGAGATAAGGCTCAAAAAGCATAATAAGTGAGTTTATTATTTGGGAACCTGTCAGAAATAGAGAGAAAATACTACCAAAAGTTTGTAGAGAATAAATAGAATCATGAGTAAAATTTGGAAAATATTTCCCCCATAGAAACAACTGAGAATAGGAAACCTTTAAGGCACATGTGACCAGCCTAATGCTGGCAGACAAGTGTGTCCTGATCTGAGCCTGCAGAGATCTGAAGGAAATTAGGGATGATTCAATTTTCGAATGTTGCATTAACTGTAGATTTGATAACATATTCTTTTAGCTACTGTGTCTATAAATAGCGTTAATTAAGACACTGATGAGAAATAACTTACATGCCTCACAGCGAGGGGGTCGCTGGGTCAACTCCAGCCTGCAGCTCTTCATTGTGGAGTTTGCGTGTTTTCCCCGTGTCGGCATGGGTTGTCTTTCCTCCCAGAGTCCAAAAACACCAAGCTTAGGTATAATTGATGACTCTAAATTGTCGATAGGAGTGAATGAGAGCATGAATGGTTTTCTGTGTATCGCTGTGTTATAATGGTGTCCTGTCCAGTGTGTCCAGGTTAATGTGTAACTAGAAATATATATTTTTTCTGCAATCAAGTATTTTTCTGAGACTGACTAATGTGGCATTTAAAGCCAGAGGATTAGAGTGTTTTTCTGTGGAGCTGCTACAGTTTTCTTTCCTGATAAAACACAAAATAACTCTTGATATTGATCTGTCTCTTTCTCTCTGCAGTACTGGATAAACGAATACACTTCCAATCTGGGTATTGGAGTCTTCCACTCAGGCATCGAGATTTATGGCAGAGGTAAGACCTTTCCTTCCCGTTCCTTTATGTCTGCGAAATCCCATTACAGCTTGTCAGAGGCCGGACTCAGACCGGTCTGAACTAGAGGGTTTGTACGTGGCTGCTCTCACAGACACAGATGAAGTCTGGTTTTAAAAAAGGAATATGGAATTGTGTTCCTAATACGTGACCCCATTTCTCCGGGTTGAGTCACCACTGAATCACTCTGTACTTTGTGTGTGTGTGTGGTTTGAAAAAAGAAGCAGAAACTGGCGTGAAACTAGATCTCTGGGAATTATATTATGCCCTTGCTACCAGAAATATTGTCTCTATACACTGTAAAATATGATGATAGTAAAGAAAGCCTTTACTAGGACAGGAAATCACTCCTTTCTGATTTTTTTCTGCATGAGATTTTGTGTTTGCAGCATATTTGTGCATAATGACAGCATGGATATAACCATATTGAATTTAACAGTTTATCACTGACAAAAAAAAACTCCGACTGCAACTGTTAAGAGCTAACAACACAAAAGAGATGTCACAGGTTTTAGTTTTATTAAGAATGTGTGTTTAATCAAAACACATCCTGTGCCAAATATCTTTGAGTTTATCCAATGGAGTTTTAAAGGGATTTACAGACAGTTGTAGGATGCAAATATATGCAGTTTCTCAAGTACTGTGTTTA
>JAOWBC010000248.1:4118346-4131596 GCA_028566105.1 Hypoplectrus providencianus | reverse complement strand
AAGGCAACGCCTACCATCTGATGCACAAAAACTGCAACCACTTCTCCTCCTCGCTGTCTGAGGTCAGTCTTTACTGCGGACTGTTGTTCTTTTTCCCCACATATATGGTTCAGAAACTATGAGGTACAGAGCAGAGCTGACTCAGTAACATCTATAAATAAGAATAAAAAATATACTCTTACGTGAAAGTTTTCACCGAGAAGTAAACTTGGAGTGGCACTCAACCAACTCCACACATGGAGGTATTAAAACAGTTGTACAGTAACTTTGACGATACTGAAGGAGCTTCTCTCAGTATGAAATAAATAAGTCTCTAATTTCAACTACTTAATATACTGTTATGTGGTTTACTTTATTAACATGTGTTATCATTTTAAATTGATCTTATTTTTCATGTTAAATCTTGACCTGAAAAGTAGCTGTCAGATATATGTAGTGGAATAAAAAGTACAATATTACCAGTTAAAAAGTAGTGAAGTAGAACTATAAAGGTACATATGTGGAAGGTACAAGCCACGACTGAGAATTTCAAACCAGCATTCAAAACAAAAGACCCTTCAAAGTTGCATTAAGGTGGGATTGTAGAGTGTAGTGTAGATTGTAGCATCTGTAGATTGATTCTATATCTGATATGTTATATGATCCCCTAAAGTTACTGTAGGCATGATATTGTTTTTGTTATCTGTAACAGATACTGTAACACAGCAGGGACACATGATGAGTACTAATCACATCAACAACATCATCATCAACACTTTAGGGCGGGTCTACGGCAGAATACTCTTGTGCAAAGGAATAATGTAGGTGTCAGGGACTGGCACTACCCAAACTATAGCAGAAACCTAAATGTTCAGGTCCCATCCCCTGACCAATGGACTATTCTGACCCTTACAATTCTGAGTCGTTGTCTGATCATAAACAGCTTTGCACATGTGTAGAACAAATCAGGTCCCAGATACGAATCGAGCAGTGACACAATTGGCAGCCATCTGCACTCTGCAATAGGACAATATGCCTAAAAATCTACTTGTTCCACCTGTTTTCAGTTGCTGTGTGGACGGGAAATCCCTCGCTGGGTCAACAGACTGGCGTACTTCAGCTCCTGCATCCCCTTCCTGCAGAGCTGCCTACCCAAGGAGTGGTTAACCCCGGCCGCCCTGCAGAGCCACATCAGCCTCGGCCTTCACAAAGAGGAGCGTAACGAGTCGAGTGACGAGGACCCTCCGTCTCCGTCCGGAGCCGCCGCCACCGGCTCCTCCCACAGCTGTCGCCACACGCGGGTGTGAACTGCCCAAAATACACTGACCTCTGGACCTCCTTGCCACCTCTGCTTGTGGCTCAAGTGGCATTAGTAGGCTTGAACAACCAGCTGACCTCATACTGTTTGTCCTCTGAGAAAAAAATGGAGGAAGAAGAGTTTCTTCTTCCTGAACGGAGCTGCCGCAGGAAACGTCCGAGCTGCGGGGACATGGCCTGTCCTTTCTGCAGACGTCAGGATGACAAACTTTGAACTGAGCGCTGAAGTTCGGTGCAGACTCCAAAACAACCACTTGTAGATCTGAAGTTTGTAGTACATTATTATTAGTCTTTTCCATGAACTTCTAAACCTTTGTCAGCCTTGTTCCCTGCCCTACCTTCAGAGCTGCTTTTGTAGACTAACTAGATAGACACCTGAGGCTACTTACAGAGACATTACCAGGAAACTGCTAATCTGCTCAATTTCAACCAGTTCTCATTCAGTAACCTCTATGTGGCCTTCAGTTGATATCGTTGACTCTGCTTTCATTGTGTGGAACTTAAGTACGGTAGTTAACTCTGGCCATTTTTGAGGGTTTAAAGAGGACTTGATTGTTCCTCGAGTTCAGCCGAAACTGTCGTTGCATGTTCAAATAATTTGACAAAACGTCCAACTAACTAAGACGCCACACTTCTGATTATGAGGTCAAGTATTCCTTCTCCTTTTCTCCTTTTTTAAAACCGATGATCCAACCTGGGAGCTGTTTTAAACAGAATACTGACAGGCAGCTGCCAGTCTAACCGGTTCTTAGACAATTGTAAACAATCCAGGGCAAATACTGTTCAGTGTAAACAGTCGCTGTTCACACAGCCCGGGGCAGCACGGTCACAATCTGTCACCATCTCAGAGAAACAGAGAAAGTCAAGCTGCTACACTGACAATTATTGACTTTGTGACCCAGTACAATTTTTGTCTACACTTTTATATCCAAATGGTCTTTATATGATAATGGTGCGATAACTTCCAGGCTAGGAAATGTACATTTATGCCCAGAGAATGTTAATTTTGGATACTGGTCTGATCACCTTTTCCACCGTTAAAACCAGTAGAAACTGAGCAACAAGAAAGAAAGCAGAAAAAAAAACAGTATTCTCCTTTAATTTTTTACCAGTCCATAAAGCAATAGGTTCTACTTTTTGAGAAATATACTTGCAAAGTGTTAGATGAGAAAATTAACGCCGGTTTCATGTTTGTATGGTTTGTATGAGGCGACTGCCAGCAGCTGGTTAGTTTAGCTTAGCATAAAGTCTGAAAGTTAGTGGGCACAGCTAACCTGTCCAAAGGTATCAAACAGAAAATACCAGCACGTTCAAATCTCACCATGTAATAACAAAAAAAAACATACTAAAATAGTATGAAGTTTTGTTATCCAGGCTAAGTGCTTACCTCTGTTCCAGTCTTTATGCTAAGCTAAGCTAAGCGACAGCTCCCTGAAGCTTCATGTTTAGACTTTTCATCTAACTTTCAACAAGAAAATAATTGTTTACCAAAATGTCAAACTATTCTTTGAAAGGGAAATGTCAGTATTGTTAAATCTGAACACTACTTCCCCATAATTTGTGTCTAAATGACTAACAGGCGCAATAGTTTTTAAAAGTGGTCCAAAATTGAGTGTGGGCACTGCAGTCAGCCAAACAAACACAATGCCTTTGAGTTTACTCATATTTTATTAAACTTTTTCATTTATTTTCTTAAGGCTACACATTTTTATTTACAGTTGAGGATGAAAAAATAAATCTAGTCCTGATCAATGATGAATGAAAATTACAGTGATAACAAATAACCAATATTTATCATTGTATAATGTTTTTTTCCAGCTTCAAGGAGCCGCATGCAGCTGTGGAGTTGCAGGTTGACTTTGTGCAGATGTGCAGTGTCACTGCTGGTCCACTAAAAGTGCTTTTTTTTTTTGCTGCTGACAGGCTTAGACATTTATTTTGACCATACCTTGCTTCTACTTGTGTTTTACTGTGTCTAACAAGGAGTCTCATTCTGAGATCTGTGTAGCATCGAAAACAGCTAGATATTCACTCTAAAGTATGTTTTGTAAACTTCAACACAACATACTCTCCAAGTCAACTTCTCCATCCCTGTCTCTTCTTCAGCAAGTCAATTCAGTTAAAGATTTCTGAATGAGACTTCTCCTTCAATTGGTTAGACACAACAACAAACAGAGGAAAAAAGTTAGATTTTTCTGTGAGGTCATTTTCAAAATGTGGTCAGACACTCCTAAAGACAATCTGAGCCTTTCAATGGCAAAAACAAAAAACGCTGACATACACTGCTGATGCAAACTTAGACTGAATAAATACATTGCAGCCTTCACCTTTATTTAGCGTAAACACCGGACCATTTTTTACAAACTGTTAGCCCCATTAGTGACTTTGATACAAAAACAAGGTAAAGTAGGATTCAGGTTGAAAAACACAGAAGTTTTCCTTTGAGACCATAATTTATTTTTTATTTGATTCATCTATGAACTGACCTGTGACGTGTTTACAGATAAACAAACCTCTTTAAGGAGTTCCCCATGCTTCTGCAGTTTGTTGCAGGTAGAAGTTCAGATACTCATAAAGGGAAAATATGATGTCATAAAGTCAGTTGTAATCATTGTGGTTTAACATGCAGGTAAAGTGTTAACGACTATTCCCGGCTCTAATATTGATGATTTGATTTATGACGACAAACATTGGCTCCTTTTAGTTTTACTCTCTTTCATTCACGTTGCTTACTTTTTTTTTTTTTTTTTTTTTTTACTGAATAGGACGTGATTTTAATCTTGTCCCATCCCTCCTGCTGTGTTTTGTTCATGGACCCTTTCTCAGGAAGGAAATTACATGACTCATGATACTGACAGTCATCTCATTCTTGCTGATCACCATGTTAAATGGGGTTGAAAGTGCAAAGCCATCACTTGTTCATGTTCTCAAATAAGCTATATTCTTATTTATTTTTGATGTAGTCTTACATTTCACCAAGTGTATTGTGTTCAGATTTATGGGTATATTTTGAGTAGACAGGAGCTGTACAGTGATCAGTAATCCATGCTCAAAAGTCTTTGGCACTTTTCACAGAGCAGATCAGACAGGTATTTTTTTCTATTGTTCTGTATCAACCATAACCCTGTATTTCCTTTACCTAACCCAAGACAATTTCAAGAATGATGAAATAGTACTAGAATAAATGGACTGAGTAATAATGGAATGCTTTGTTTTTTCTTTAGCTACAACAAAAAGAGAAAATATAGGTATTATAATAATAATGAAGTTAAAGGTACAGTACTACAGTTAAAAGAACTACCCTGTTTTTTGTAAAATAAATAAATCAATAAAATAAAATTCTAAAAATCAAAAAACCAAAGAGTTGAGCTGGAGCAGGAGCAAATGTGTCGTCCCCCTGGGAAAGAGGATGCTCAGGTGTGTTGCGGTGATGTCATGGGTGATATCCTCCTATTTACGATGTCCTCAAAGGGGTCTGTAATATATGCCGAAAACCATACAGTCGGTGATAACGAGTAAATGTAAACGTTTTTTGAAGAGAGCCATTTGAAGAAATCAATATGCAATATCAAAGAGAAAATTTCAAAGTAGAAAACTTCTTATTAACACAGCAGCCAAATATATATTACCATCACTAAGATTAATGTAACATATTTATTAAATAAAATTAATCATAGTAGTTTGTTAGTTTAATGTCATTAAAAAATAAAACCAACAGTATTGGATTTCCAGCAACGCAAACTGTGATGTGGGTTGCCAAATCCGTAGGAAATCCCCCTTTGAAGATTGAACTAATCGTCTCTTTTTCTCCCATTATATCACAGCCTGATGTTTCTCTAACCAACGAAGCTGCCGTTTACTTTTCTGTAACTAACACAAAAAACAGTGTCATATTGTCTAACCGACAAAGGGTCAAAGTCGTTCACTTTAACCAAATTAAAGATTAACCGTGGCAGTTAATTACCAACTTCAAACTGGCAACGTGAAGGCAGCAGCATTTCCTGTTCCCTGCTCTTCGGACCCCGTTCGCCATTTTGATCAAGTCCAGCAAACCAGACGGCTCAGTCAAAGTTGCAGCTTACAAACGGCGTAAACAACAAAGCCGGAGAAGACCGAAAGAGGAAAAGTAGGTGAGAATCGGATGAAATTTGCTTAACATTAAGTTATTATTTGCAAGGTTCTTGGAGTAGCTGGCTTATCGTGGGGTTTGTACTTGAGCAGTGAGTTATACATTTGAAGCTAACTGTAGCTAGCCCGCCCAGGCTAACGTTAGCCGAAATCGACCTCGAGGCGAGCTAACAAACGCACGAGCTAGGAGAAAAATAGATATATTTTTCAGGGTAGCGATGGCCTACTTTAGCTTGACTTTAGACGATTACATTTAAGTTCGCTTCTTTTTTTCCTCTGCATTTTATGTATTTCTTTTTTGAAACGACGTATTATTATAAGGCGTAACTGGAATTAAAAAAAAAAAATACGTTAACATAGCAACGACATCACAATTTCCCCATGTAGTAAGTAGAAGTGACTATGGGGCTACATTTGGGCCCATGTGATGATGTAAACCGAAATTTTAATTTATTTTAACTTACTGTTAATTGGCTAAAGTTTGAAGTATTAAAATGCAAGGACGTGACATAGTCTTTGACTACTTGATACTGCATTAAAGAGGGATGTAATTAATTGTTGACAATTTGATGTGTTTGGGATGTCTTGTCCAATCCATTTAAACACATTAATGTAGGACTAAACATTAGAAACGCCTTCAGATAACCTTATTGTTCAGTTAACTGTTATTTTCATTGTTGATAGGTCTGTTGATTATTTTATTGATTAATTGGTCGGTAAAAAGACTAAGAGGTGAAACATGTTTACTGGTGTTTCCCATAGCATTTATCAACATTCCTTAAACGTTTTTGTTTTGTCCAAATCTAACGGCAAGAAGAAATCCGTTTACTTACCTTAAAAAAATAAATAATCCAGAAACCTCGTGATGAATATAATTGTTGCCAAGTAATCTTTTGTTCTTTGCACTTCTAGGACCCCATTCGCAAGGGTACACAATACTTCTGCATATTGTTAAATAATTTCAAAAGAGGTTACCATACATGTAATTTAGCATTACCCTCAAAAAATATATGACCTCAAAATATGTTGAATTTAAAATCCTTCTAAAGCAGGTCCAACGAAAATAACATCATGGCCAACAAATCATTATAGGGCGTTTGAATTGCTAAGTTGGGGGTGTGAAGTTTCAATTTCAGAAAGGCTTTTGCATAACAAATAAAGTAAGCAACCATAGTGAAACCGACAGGGTCATCAAGTGTCATTTGATCTCTTTCGGGTCTGCTGATTTAACTTGTGTGTTTTCGATCTAGATCTACCTGAATGTGACACTATTTTGGCCATTTGCCTTAATAAATTAAAGTTAAAAAAATGCAGATTTTGTTCTTCAGTTAATTTCAGAGGTTATCCACATCTTCAAAACTGTTGATCCCTGTCTGCCGTCTTGTCTGTATTTCTAATCAGTAATAGATCTGTTACTAATTAAACTTGTACTGTGATATATTTATATTAACTGACTAAATCAGCATACTGAGCTTCAAACATTAAACATTAAGCTATTTTTACTCCACATTAGACCCCACTCTGGTGTAATGTTTACCAGGTCTTGTGTTTGTCCATCACAGCAGATAACAATGAGTGGTAGTCGCGTGTTCATTGGCCGCTTGAGCCCACATGCCCGAGAGAGAGATGTGGAGAAGTTTTTCAAGGGATATGGACGGATTCGCGAAATCAACTTGAAGAATGGATTTGGCTTTGTGGTGAGTGACTGGACACTTCTTGGGAATAATAGAGTCGGACTGAGTCTGACCCAGTTGTTTGTGTTTAAATAATAACCTTTTGTATCCATTTTCTCAGGAGTTTGATGACCACAGAGATGCGGATGATGCTGTGTACGAGTTGAATGGCAAGGAGTTGTGCAGTGAAAGGTAAGAATTGAGTCTTAAATGGTTTCTTTGTTCGGGGGCCCTTACTCTGGCATGTACAAACAGACTGAATGGTGAGGCTGCAACTGAAAGGAAGAGCAGAATTGAAGTTTTTGACTAATTTGAAAGACATGTTCACTCCCACTGGGACTAACTTCTTCATTTTGTTGGGACAGAAATTAGTCACAAGTGTATTCACAATACAAGAATAATGCAGTTTACTGCTGCACATTGTTCTCTTGCATTCATTTTTTTTTTATAAAAAATTGTTAGAAATGAATATCATCAACAATGTTTAGAGTTTCTCCACTGAGATTAAGTCAGCAAGATGTTGACATATTTTGTTCAGACATCTTAACTACACAAAGTTGTAAATCAAAAAATGTTGATTCATTTCATTTTTTTTTTTCCTCCACCATTATTTAAGATTTATTCTAATTCAGCCACACATAATTAGACATGTCGTTGCTGTATATTCATCATGGACTTCTTTCATAGACATATCCGGGAGAAAAAAATGTTTGTTATTCCGAAGGTCTTCAGGCTGCACAACAATCAAGCTACTAAACAAAATCAATGTCTTCTTGGGGATTAATAAAGTAATTTTGATTTGATTGAATTTCTTGTTCTTCTTCTCAGGGTCACTATTGAGCATGCTCGTTCCAGGAGAGGAAGAGGTGGCGGTCCTGGAGGAATGGGACGTTTTGGTGGCGGCGGTGGCGGTGGCTATCGCCCATCTCGCAGCAGTGGATCCAGGTAGACTGACTTTCCTAGATCAAATAACAAATGCAAGTTAGTCTGGAACCTCGGCTCATTTTCCAGTGGTTGCTGTTAACAAGCTATTTTACATTTCACTTAATTATAAATTGAGGACATATATATTTTGTTTTTATCTGGTTGTGCCTTGTCAAATAAAGAGCAGTGAAGTGCGACAGCTGAGTTGGTGTGTTTAGCAAAGTACACAACTCTTAGAAATCTTTGTGCTATAAATTAGGAAGGGCTTATGCTTCTTCATGTGGAAGAAAACACCTGTACCAAAGATTATTCACATTACTTTTTTAAACCCCACACTGAGACATCAGGTGGTGAACCTGTTCTTTCACCTCCAATTCAAATATTGACCCAACTCTTAGACAAAGAGTAAACACAACAGAGGTGAACATGAAATAAAATTGTTTTTTCTGTGAGAATAAAACCTGCCTCTCCTTTTACTGAAAATGTCGTATTAAAGGTAGCTTCTTTTGGGTTTATGTTGACCGGACAGGTATGGCCCTCCTGTGCGGACAGACCACAGACTCATTGTAGAGAACCTTTCTTCGCGAATCAGCTGGCAGGTAAGAGATTACTAAACTTGCTCATGTGTCCTCAGACTGGCTTCTTCTTTATGTATTTAATACTTGTAATTAATGTATAAGCTATATCATCCTGTAATGACATGTTTTTAAAATTAAGCAGTTTTCTTTTTGATCAGGCTGGTTCAATTGGTCTCTATTCAGATAACCTTTAAAAAAAAAAAAAAAAAAAAAGTACACCAGTTATATTTAGAAAGCCCCCAGATTTTTTGATTTACTTAACATCCAGCTACATATATATATATATATTTTTTTTCAGACAAAAGCACATTACAGCTGCAGATTTAAACATTTTAATATTCTTTAACAGCTGCTCTGATATGGTTTCCTTTTATATCAGAGGTGAATGCACACCCTCCACGGAGGTATCACAAGTGTGTAGCGCCCTCTCCTGGTTGTTTTTCTGAATAGTGTCCATTTGGTGCCTCTCCTTACACGCAGTTGCCGCCGGTCTAAAGTCTTGGCTGGGCCCCGTAGCGGGTGAAAGTGGTCTAGCGCAGGATACGGTAGCCTTAGGAGGTCCGTAGCCACAGTCTGGAGGTTCTGTGGGCTGGCACCCCCGACTGCTGTAACCCCCCTCAAATCCACGGTCCCTACACTCTCCCGTTTGGGTCTTTTTCTGTTGCTGATGGAGCTGGGGGGGTGTTGAGTTGGGCGCACACCCCTCCCCCTACTTGCTCTCTGGTGGTTCCTTACTTGTGGAGGCCGGATGCTGGGTCAAGGCTGAGGTCGTTTCTCAAGGGCTTAACACTGCATTGGTTCCCATTTGCTATTTGGACAAGTGGCTCTATGCTAATATCTTCTGGGTATGGAGCGGTAAGTAGCATAAAACTCATGTGATTGGGTTTTTTCAGGGTCGGGTGGTAAAGGGGTGTAGAATTAAAGTCAAAAGGGAAGGAGGCAGTTTTACTTTGTAAACACTTCAGACTTGAATTAAAAAATGTTTTTCCCACTTATCCAGGGTGCTATTATCATCTGATCATAAATAAATACAAAGGATAATCTCACATGCTTATACAAAAATTCTTACTTTAACTTAAATGCATCAAGTTTTAAACTTGAATACATTAAAACCTGTCAGGCGTCTCACTGTGAACTTGAATTTGTTTCTTTGCTGATCCAAATTCATTGAGCCAATTATTGCAGTTTTAAAACAGTTTGAGTAAAGGAAGTACTTTCTCCACACTAAGCATATTTCAGTGGCTCTTTTTTTTACCTGCCCTCCGCTGAAATGGGAGCTTATCACAGAGTGACAAAAGTTCAGAATTAGATAACCCAAAGTTTCAGTGTGTGCTGCTTTCTTGCTGCCTGCTCATTTCTCTCCCCCCAGGTCTGAAAAGGCTCTCACTGGCACCATGTGCTTTGTTCTTTGACACTAATCCCACATTATGCTTTGAAACAGGACCTGAAAGACCTGATGAGAAAAGCAGGTGAAGTTACCTTTGTGGACGCCCACAGGCCCAACAAAAATGAAGGGTGCGTTGCTCTTCTGTTGTTCGAAAGTCTCATAAGTGGGCGTCAGAGTTTTGCCCTCATGATTGTTTCTGTTTCCATACAGAGTGGTTGAGTTTGCATCTCGCAGTGACATGAAAAACGCCATATCAAAGCTCAACGGGACAGAGTTGAATGGACGCAAGCTGAAGATCTTTGAAGACAGCAGAAGGTGACTCTTTTAATTGTTTTTTAAGACTTGCATTAAAATGCATTACATATGTTCAGGGCCTGTACAACAGTCTTAAAAGTTGAAAAGTTCTCATTTTAGCTGTTAAATCTGCTTGTTCTTCATTTTAAAAATAGAGCAAATGAAATTGCATATTTTTGTAAGCCATCCAAGATGTTGGCATGTCATGGGGTTAATTGATAATTTCTGAAGGGATATCTGCATTTGATTTTGATAATTGCATAAAGTAAGCCACGTGGCACACACATTTCTGATGCTTACAGATTTTGTTCAGCAATATAATCTTCACAAAGAAAACCACTCTCATAGTGTTTGAATTGTTAATGCAGCCAAACAAAACTACTACATGCAACATGTTTTATTTTACCATTTAAGAAAGTCCTCCAAGTTTTAGAGGAAAGACACCAGGGCGCTAAAATCCTTACTTGCATCGTAGTTTAAGAACTCATCCTGTGGCGCCCTGTTCTTTAGTACTTGTTGTATTCATTTGCCACTCATGTTTGCAGTCTTGTTCTGCCATGCCATTGTAAGACCAAATTATTTCAGAGAATAAATGTTTAAAACGACTTTTCTATTACAGCAGTCGCAGCAAGAGCCGCTCCCGCAGCTACTCCCGCTCAAGGAGTCGTTCCAGGAGCCGCAACCGTTCCAGGAGCCGCTCCAGGTCTATGAGCCGCACCCCGGAGAAGAAAACATCAGGAGGCAGCAGGGACGCAGGGAGATCACCGTCCAGGTCCAAGTCTCGCTCCAAGTCTCGTTCCAAGTCACGCTCCAAGTCTCGCTCCAGGTCTCGTTCCCGCTCACCTGCTCCCGCTCAGGACAAACAGTCCCGCTCCCGATCTAGATCTCGTTCACGTTCTCGCTCTCGGTCTCGCTCCCGCTCCGCCTCTGCAGACAGCAAACACTAAGATGGTACACCTTAAGACGTAAATAGACTGATAGTTGCTCACCACTGGCCTGTATGGTGGCAGTTGATTTAATTTTTTTTATGTTTTGTTTTTCTTTTCACTGAAGGGGAGTAAATTGCCCTTTACATGGCTCCAATTGAAATAAGATCTCTTTGGCTTTGATTTTTTTTTTTTTTTTTTTTTTTTTTGTGTGTGTGTGCTTCCACAGGGGAAAATAAAAATTGCTTCATGTTACTTCATGAATTTCCTCTTCAAAATCCCCCTTTTCCAGAAAAAAAAATATTTTTATCGGTGACTATACTCCTCACAGTCCTGCAGCCTGTCCTCAACGTTTGCCATGTTATGATTCCATCCACTCCCTCTGTGCTTCGCCAGAGTGTTCACAGCAGTTCAAGGTTAGCTGGGAATGTTGTTCCTTCCCCCCAAAAAAGCTGATAGGTGTGTTTTTGTCCGATGCGCGAGATCCTGATATTGCCATGAAACTGTGATTCTGCTTTTTGTGATCTACACGTGTTGCATTTACTGCCCTGATATGTGAACGTAAAAAAATGCAAACATCTCAATTGGAGGTTTGTTTCAGCCTTTTTTTGTGTGTAATGATGTTGGAATCTGGCATTAATTTCCACTGCTGTTACAGGACCTCGTCTCGAAACGGTGATTTATTTCCTTTGCTTTTTATTGACTTCATCTCCAGCCTCGGCCTGGGAGGTGTTGAGGATCTCAACACGTTTCTGTTTCAGCAACAAGAGATGTCTCTAAATAATATTATTATTTGATACTAATGAAACACTCACTGCATATTGTCCTTTAATTTTTTTTTTTATAGTAACGTCCAGAAAGAAAGGTGACCTTTTTTTTTTTTTTAATATTTTGTGGAATGTGTCGAGAGACTAAAACTAAATAAAGCTTTCACAAACTGTTAAAGTTGTGGTTACTGTTAAATCTTTTAAAGTACAATTAAAACTATAGATCTAAAATTTGCTTCGGTAGGTGTGTGTATATTATTATTATTATTAAATAGATTTCTGTATTTAGGTGTTCCAATTTCATAGGAAAAAATGTCTGAGATTATAATGGTTTATTCAATTTAAATCAGGATGAGTATAATTCTTCAGCGGATTAAATGGATCAGTAGCTTGCATGTCCACCACTGAGACAGACAAACTACATTTAGTGTTTTAGTGGAATATAAAACACAATGCAGGATATGAAAGTACGGACCTGTGATGAGTTCAGGTGATATACATTTTAATATCCTGTGCTGGTGGAAGATGATAAAGTGAATGTGCCATTTCATCCAGAGGATCTTTTTTATTATTTTAGCAGGGCCAAATGTGTTATTCAAGTCTTTTCTTATATGCTACTTCATTTTTCTGCATACTAAATCTCAGGGAAACATTAAAAATGTTCTTGTTAAAACCATATACAGTGCATCTAAATTGGACCAAAGTACAGACAGTTTATGATAAAACTTAAGATGACAAACACATGAATACCAAAAAAAGAGAACAACTAAAAACAACACATTTCTAAAATAATTACTAAAGTAATTTAGGTAAAAAATCAGAATAAACATGAAAATGTACTTTGGAGAGTCAAATTAGCCTAGTAATACAAATATATAAATGTATAATTAAAAAATATATTTAAATATATTTTGAAAGTAATACATATATCTATCTCACATCTACTTATAGAAGCTATTAATGGATTAATATGGTAACAGTTTATCCTCCAGCTCATATTAATCCTTAAAGTGACCAAGTCTAAGTCCCTAAAAACCTTGACAATGAACGGTTTCTCCCACCCAAGAAACGACTTAAACTCGTTGCTGAACATTGCATTATTTAAACTGTGAAAACAAAGGTCACACAGTCCTTAAGCTAGTATCACACTGATCGCCACATGGTGGCAGTACCTGCTTGCACTTAGATGTCATCAGACTACAGACTCCATGTCTGTCGGCATCATAAATATGAGTGATCAGTATCTATTTTTTTATTTTATTTATTTTTTAACATAT
>JAOWBC010000248.1:4102508-4118246 GCA_028566105.1 Hypoplectrus providencianus | reverse complement strand
TAAATTTACTCATTTAAAAAAAAAAAGGTAACTGTTCTTTTTAGGTGCAATTTGTAAAAGATGGTGATAAAAAATTAACGAAAATTCCATAATAAGGTAGAGAAAGAGAATTCACATTCCCTTTCAAAACACCGTGTGGTGACAGTTTTGGGGATCGAGCTGGTGGCACTGTTGTGTGGTCGGATACGCCCAGACCTGCACCGGCTGCACCTGCCAGAGACGCGGGGAAATGCAGCTTGGAGAGACCTTCAATGACGTTTTTCCTGGGGAAACTTATATGGAAGGTGATTAATGCCCTGGATGAACTTGCTGAACTGAGATCCAAGCTACTTACAATTGGGTACCAAAAAAAACAAAAACCAAACAAATTAGATCTGTTTAGTTTTTTGTTGCTGTTAACTGATTTTTTTTTACCTTGTCTGAAAGCTCAGTACAATATTTACTTTTTCATGTTACTTTATACCTTTGCCAATAGTTTTTTTTTTTTTTTAATTTCCAAAACAAAATTTATTTTGACACCCTCATCTTGACAGTTACTTTGCAGTATATCAAATTATCCAACATGTTCAGAAAATTATCGGGGAAAACTTAACTACAGGGTCCAGGAAAATGGTGATATTCAGATAAACAACTCTGAATTTCTGTGATTAAACTGTTAAATTAAGAGAAAAATATATATGAATATTGTCTTAGATTAAAGTGGTATATTAAAAGAAAAAAAAAACTCAAATACTCTCTAAGATTAAAGTGAAATATTACAAGCAGAAATATGGATATGAACTCTGTGAGAGTAAAACTCTAGAGTGATAAATCAAAAAGAAGGGAAGAAGAAAAAACAAGTGATGATTTTTATTGAGTTGAAACAGTTATAAACAGAATAGGTGATGTTGAGCCATTTTAAAACTAAATTTAATTTGATTTAAAAAAAGTATATATATATTAGCGCCAATATTTCATGACAGTATAATTATATAATTTAGTGAAAAACTAAAAAAAAACAAAACTTAATTCTCAGAAAAATGAATGTGTTTGTTTATTGTATTCATTTATTTCTAACCTAAAATGACCCTGATAACCACTGAAAAAAAACCCACTCAGTTCTATGCTAGCTCTTCCTGCCTGTCCTCCCTCCTCTCTCGGTGTGGCACGGATCACCCCTCATACTCCCGGAGCAGCGTGGTAGGCACAACAAGCCCAGCGGTCGGTCCGTTCACTCCTGCGCTGCTCCCACTGCAGTTCCTCCGCGGCACAGAGGGACCTCACCGACCTGCCCGGCTCCACAAGGACGGAGAAATGAGCTGGTCCTACGCCGCTCACATCGCACTAACGTGAGCGTGTCGCGGCTCTTTTTGACGGACACACACGCGCGCACAGAGGAGCCGCACCGGTCTGCTGTTTACAAACCCCCTCAGCTCGGTGTCGGACGGTCCCACCCGCAGCCCGGACCATGGCGGAGAGAAGTGGCCGGTTGAGTTTCCCCGGGAGCGGGGCTCTCAACAGACCGGTCCCCATGAACCTGTTCGCAACATGGGAGATAGACGGATCCTCCCCGAACTGCATCCCGAGGTAAGATCTGCGCTCTCGGTCCTCTGTTGTGTCCTTTTAAACTTTAAAGCGTTTGCAATGCGCCATGCAGGCTGTCATCTATCAGATTGCTAACGTTACAGCTGCACGGCGGCTTACCAGCTTTATGATATCATCATGCCAAGTGGATGCCCATGCAGGCCCTGCAGCGGCTCCTGCAGCCATCTGCACTCTTCTCATGTAGTGGAAATTAAAATGTGTTTAAAGTGTGGCCTTTGGTTTGCGGGCGGCCACCTACACAAACAACTCCTAAACAAATACTCCAGCTCCAGCCTCAGTGCGCAGTTAAATCTCACCATAAAGGTGTTGAATCTGCAGATACATGTGTGTGGATGCTCATCATCCACTCAGCTGTTCGGGCAGATAACCTGCTTTGTGCCACATCACTGTGCCAGCAGGCTGCACCATGGAGACCGTTTGGCTCCAGTGACCCCCAGAGACTCTTGAGGCTGGGTCCACACTGGAAACCCCTGCTGCCAGATTCTCATTTACTGCTCTGGCCCGATTCACACCTATGCATCATTAGTGGATCGTTCTGACAAATCATCCCAAACCAAGGGGGGACTGTGTGACAGTGGGCCTCTGAGGACAGACAGCAGAGCCTCCACTGCCTCACAGGAGCCAGACACACACTCCACACTTAATATACTTTTGTGTCTATTTCTAGTCATTTCGTTTCTTTTCCAAATCACTTCGGGTCGTTTGTTATTTTGTCTCTTTGTAGTCGCTCTATTCATTTTGTAGTCATTTCAAGTCTCTGTAGTTGTTTTAAATCTCTATTAAGCTGTTTTGTGTCTATTTACAGTCTTTTCCTCTCATTTTATACCTCTTTGTAGTGGCTCTGTTCAATCTAGTCAACACAGGTTGCTATGTAGTTCTTTGGAGTCCCTCTGTAGTTGTTTTGTGTCTATTTGTCGTTGTTTGGTGTCTCTATGTAGTCATTTGGTGTGTCTTTGTAGTTACTGTGAGCTTTTTGTTGTTATTTTTGAGTCCCTTTATAGTCATTGTATGTCAGTTTATGTTACTCTATGTCTCTCTATACAACTGAAGGCATTTCAAGTCTCTATGTGGACCTTTTGATTTTCTAGCTTTTTAGCTAGTTAGTTAGCTCTTGGTAGCCAATTTTTATCACTTTGTAGGCTAGGCTCATCTCCCTCTTTGTTGTTGTTGTTGTTGTTGTTATTGTTTTGAGTCCCTATGTATTTATTTGGATGTTTTTAATCGTCCTTTTGAGTCTCTTTTTGTATCTGCATGTCTCTTTGCAGTTGCTCTTTCCAACTGTAGTCAATTTGAGTCTCTTTGTAGTCCTTTGAGTCGCGATGGAGCAGTCTAATATCTGGTTTTATGCCTTTTCAAAGTCCTCCCAATCGTCACTTTGTCATGGTTCTGCGTTACTTTGTGGTTATTTGAGTCTCCTGGGGCCCCTGACACTGTGGGGTCTCGGTAGGTCAGTTCAGTCCAAACTTCAGGGCCACTTTTTCTGCATCATGTTTCTGTATCTCTTGGCCTTCTCACAAAGATACACATTAACACCTGAGCTCAGAGGATGTTAGGATTTCATTGATTTGGCTGCAACTAATGATCATTATTTAAATTCATCTCTTGATTATTAAGTCTTAAAAATCTGTCGTAAATAATGTAAAATCAAGGTCACCCAGAGGTCAAGGTGACATTTTCAAACTTTAGACTAACACATGTTCATATTTACAGTAATATAAAACAGCAAATCTCCACTTTTGATTAATTAAATAAACAAAATAACTTTCTTGTCTCTTTTATCATATCAAATGTATCATGGGAGTTAATTACTTACCTTGAAAATATTATTTGACACCTAACAAGGCATTTAATTCATCAGCCTGGGTTTCATTACTAGACAAAAAAATAATCAAACTTAAAAAAAAGGATAAACATTTGTGTGAACAATGGACCTATTAATAAACAAAAGGAGCGTCAAGGTGTCACAGAAACACTTAATGTTTTTGACAGGCAGAAAATCAATCAAGAACTATTTGAATTAATTTTGGATTAAGTCATTTTTCCCACCAAGATGTCAAGCATCTTCTGTTTTCTGTCCTTTCTGTGCTTGTACAATATATTTGCTTGTTTCTCTGTTTGTTGTCCCTTTATAATACAGAGTTGAAAATCTTTTGTTTGTTGGACAAAAGAAGCTGTGTGAAGACATCATGGGCTCTGGGAACCCAGCAATTAATCAGGATTATAACCAGCAGATGAATCAATATGAAAATAATTGCTGCAGCTCATGCACTCTCCATAAAATAGTCATGTAATCAAACCACAGACAGTTATTTGTTTATTTACAGTGATGTCATTTCAAGTTTCCCTTACAAAAAGACCTTTTTTGGTAATGTTTGAAAGCTTTCTGACATTGTGGATATAATCACTGTTTAAGGACATAGATAATGCATATTACTACTGTGATGTGATGATACATTTTTACAGAGTTTGTGTTTTAAGCTCCAGTTGACTCGTACCTGCTGTCTGACTTCAATCAGCAGCTGTCTGCATGTAGAGAAAGAGTACAAAGGAGCACCAATTAATCTGAGAGTTGGGAGATTATATGTGTGTTTTATTTAAAAAAAAATATTTTAAAGTGATGACTGTCTCTCCTTAGCCTCTCTTTATCCTCTTAAGTTAATACCTTCAGTGGGTATTACATTGCATGGCTTTTAGCTGAAATAAGACTAATTCATTTCCAGGAAAAGTAGAGCTGTGGTGTTATTCAGTGGACAAGTGGTTTCTGTGACTAACAGTACCAGGTTCAATCCGCTCTGTGAACCCGTGTGTTTGTTAGTTGCATGAACAGTGAAGCTTGATGAAAAGATCGACTTTATTTAAAGCAACTGCAAGAAACTTTCGTTTTGTGACTTTGGCGCCCCCTGTGGACAGAAATGGGAGTGTTTCCATGAGCACCAGATCCTGAGCTGTCAGTGCAGCATCTGTTGTAGATATGAGTGAGAGAATGAATTAACTTATGTTTTATACTATATTTGAGTATATACTCACTCATATTTTTGTCTGCGTGAATCAGTTGAATAGAATTCCCTCAAAGCTGCACGCTACACTGTTGCAACAGATAGCAAAGTGGCGCAGTATGTTCTGCTCCACTTTCATAATGAACAAAAGATATTTTTACATTTCTTAATCTGCACCCCGTCTGCCCGGGGATTCACCCTCTAGGTCAGCTTGAAAAGGCGCAGGCCGACGCTGGGTAAGTGGCTCGTGGCTCTGGTTATTTGCTTCCTGCACACCTTGCTGTGGGCTGTAGACAAATAAGGGCTTGCTGCGCCTGCAAGCATACAACACTTCTGAACTGCTGAAACCATTTCTCCTTTGCTACTCGTCATATATCGACGCTTTATTGGTCACTTTTTGAAATAGGCTACATGGTAGCTCCGTGCACCAAACTATGTCAACTCAAAACAAATTTTTTGCTCGTGGTTAAAGTTGTGAATTCAAACAAAAACTCCTTGCTTGTGTTTAGGAAAATAATCATTGTTTGGGTTAAAATAAGTACATTTTTTATGCAATTGAAGTTTCACTTTTACATTTGTAAAGGGCATAATCCTTGGCCTCCTTGGTGAAAGTCTGAGGCTTGTTTTAATCACTTATTAAAGCCGACCAGATGATATGTCACTTGACATCCTGTGCGCTTGCTCTTAGTATGAAATACACTGTATATCAACAATTGTGTTTTTTGGCAGAAACATACAATACAATAAGAAAAAAACAGAATCTGATCAGAATAACTAACCAGAAATAGCCAATATTCTCACTGATGGTCCCCTTTACATATAAAAGTGATATTGAGACATCAGTAATAAATTGAGACTGTTTTTTTTTTAAAGCTGCTTTTGTGTTAGTTTCCTGTGCAGAGTCACCTTGTGCCAATCAGCCTCCCTGCAGCTCCGTATTGAGCGCCGCCTGTCAGAGTTCAGACAGGAGGAACTCGGCTTGTTAACCAGACGTCAAATCAACCGTCTCATTCAGTGATCTCAGCCTCTCAGGGTGGATGAACAAACTGACTGCCGTCCATCTTCAGAGGGCAATGTTGAACCTTATTCTCTCTCTAGTAGCGCCATGAAGCTGTTTTTATACAACCCCTATGCCAAAAAAGGAAACAAAGTCAAAATGTCAATAAGTGGGTACTGCAGAAAAAATGCACCCTATTAAACATGGAAAAGGGGGGAAAAAAAGAAATAGGAAAACAGTGCTGTAAAACTAGTAACCATCATAAATGTATAGCAACTAAACATTTGCAATAAAAACATTTTCAGTATATGTCTTTAAAATGAAAATGGCTGTACAGGAGTGAGCAAAGGTGAAAGATGGAATATGCAGAAGTTCACCCTATGAATACATGAATACATATTTAGAGATAAAGCAGTGGAAAATATATTCAACACGTTGTCAGACCTCAGGGATACACGCAGTGTGTTTTAGTGAGTAACACTGGATGTGTTGCATTTGTTTATTTACAAGAAAACTCCACAGGGCTCCTTTATAACATATTTTTTTATCAGAACGGAAAGAAGGCTGAGAGGGATCACGAACAGAGGAGACACATGGGAGAATGTTTTTGCGGATTTCAGCAAAACCCCTGAAGTTAGTCATAAAAATAGTGCACGATCAGTGTTTTCACACATTTAATTTACTCTAAGATCTGTTTAAGATTTACGAGTCGCACGCTTCCACGCAGCCAAATGCAAACTCATCACAAGGAGGGAGTGTGCAACATA
Organism: Hypoplectrus providencianus; assembly: GCA_028566105.1. Lineage (NCBI taxonomy): Eukaryota > Metazoa > Chordata > Actinopteri > Perciformes > Serranidae > Hypoplectrus > Hypoplectrus providencianus. The sequence continues at coordinate 4,111,902 of JAOWBC010000248.1, read as the reverse complement.
CTGATTCTTTAGTTTGTAATGAGACATGAGAAAAATGTTAAAATGTATTTGGAGTACTGGTTAATTATGTCAGAGCTCCTTGTGCCAGCAGCAGCTTTGTTTGGCTGCTGTGTTAAAAGACTTTTGGAAACAAGCTAATTCACTTTCTTGCCAGGAGTTAGATGAGAAGATCGTTACCTCTCATATTTTCACTGATCCAGGCAAAGAAATAGTCTGGCGTGTGGTCCTCGTTAAAATGCAACTTGAGGTTTTTTGTTTTCTAAGTAGATTAAACAAACAAGATATCCATTATGAGCTCTCTCGGTGCTCTTATTCTCCCTTCACACAGAGCCAGGCTGGCTGCTCTCCCACAGCTTCCAGTCTTAGCTAAGCTAACTAGCTAACTGGCTCCAGCCTCATATTTAGCCAACTTATATGTATTGATTTTCTCTCAGCAAGAAAAAAGAAAATAAGCTTATTGTGCGAGCTGTCAGGCCACGCAGGGAACAGACAATAACATGTTGAAAAGAAAGGAGCTGAGTGCTTTGTGTGTGTGCAAAGACGACTGCTGCATGCAAACACAAGCTGCAGAAATGGACGCAGTCACAGTGATGCTCCTCACTGGTCTCTGAACTACCTTTCTGAAGCTTTGAGTTTAGCATTTTGGTTTGTTTTTTGGAGCCAGGAGTGAACCTATTATGATGAAAGATTGGAGCTAACATTAGGGAAAGCTTAGTAGCGCTGTTAGCAAATACAGCCCTCATCCACGTTTGCTTTTTATTCATTAAATAATGATAACCCGAAATGCAAGGTGGGACGCTGTCTAAAATGTCAAAAAACAAAACAAAACAAATGGAATAACTTTTCTAATTCTTTTGACACATTTTCAGTTGGAAACTATAAACAAAACTTAAAATATTTCATGTTCAATCTGATAACTTTAATGTTTGTCATATGTATATATATAATTTCAACAGTTAGGACAGGGCATTGATTGTAACTACTGACTACTGAGTCTTTTAATACAACCAAGACTTTTTTTTTTTTTTTTTGCAGCCAGTTGAGTCTCCCCCTGCTGGTCATTAAAGAGAAAGCAGTTTCAAGGCACGTCAGCTTTGGCTTCACTTTTTAGACTTGGAGGCTATGTCTATTCTTTATAGTTTATGAGTCAAGCAAAGTCAAGCAAGCTTTGATATGATTCGATCGGAAGACGATATATTCTAGATGGAAAATGTAGGAGCACACTGCAGTTATAGGTTTCCATCATGGTGGTGTTCCAGGTTTAGACCTGGTTTTGTTGCCAAAACGCGAGTTAAGATGTGACCCGTGCTGTATACAGGACAAACCTTTTGTGTCTTAATCCCTTCCTGGTATTTCTTTTCCTCGCCTCTGTTACTGTTCCACTGAAGCAGAGTACTGTCCATCATAAATCACTGCTACATTCGGTGGTTTTCGTCTCTTGATTTTCATCAATTCATCTCTTAATTTCTTCGTGCCTCCATAAATCCAGCTCACTGATGCTCTGAGGTCTCTGAAGCCCAAAGCTATTAGGGCGAGTGTGAGGCTTATAGAAGTGCTGCCTCGGCGCTGATCTCACGTTTCCCAGAGTCACTTCAGGACACGTGCCGCTCCACGCTGAGATGCCTGATAATCACCTATCACAGGTAAAGGAGGGGCTTTAATCACCTCATCTCAGAGGGTAGCTGAATGATAATTAACCTGCGGCCTCGAAATCCAGATGTCTGATTCAGACCTGGCCACTGAAATGCAAATGTTGTAAGCTTTTTATGGGAGAGTTTACGAGGATGTGGTCTGCTGCTGCTCATAATGCTCAGCCAGGTGATGAAGTAAATGGAGAGTACACTGACAGTTGTCCTTGTTGTAGCAGCCGGCTGAAGTGTGTGGATGTCAAATGGACATGAAATGCATCCTCAAGTTCTGTCATCTCATCGTGAGAAGTATCTGAATGAGCACCAAGTGCGGCTTTTCATTGCTCAGGGCATCTGAACGCCTTCCAATAATTACTCACTTATTCCTAAAGATGGACGTTTCTCCTAAGAGCCTCTTCAGACCCCTTTAACCCTGCGTCCAAAATTAATAACGCCGGCAGTGTGAACACCTAAGCCTCTCTGCTCTGAAGAGCCAAGGAGCTGCGTTTCATCTTGGTATTTTTGAAGTGGGCATCAGTTGCATTTCTGCATGTCAGCCCACGGCCGTGCGTGAGGCTAAGTGCTGCAAGAGACGGGGCCAACCTTCTGAGACAGAGGTGGGATTGAACGGGGCCCTCGAGTGGCAGCTGGACCCAGTAGGCCGTCATATTTGGGCCTGTTGGAGGCGAGAGTGCTGAGATGTCGCTTTGAGCTGCAGCGAGACACTTGCTCTTTTGTCCCCCCGGCTGCCTGGGATGCTCACACTGCGGGAATTTAGAGTAGGATGAATGAGAGGCAGTTAAAGCCTCTCATTGTTTTGTGTGCTTGTTGTCCTGCACTCAGTGCCTGTTCTGTACCAATGTTTGGAAGATTAAACAAGACGAAGGCTGTGTTCGACAGCGCATGCTTTACTGGTGGTACGCACTGATTCGGCAAAACGTTGCATATAAGTAACAAGCAGAATATTCAGCATGCCAAAAACACCTTCATGTCCTACAGTTTTTTGGGTTTTTTTTAAATCCAGTATTCATCAGACCAATTCCTTTCCGACCATATCCAACACTGCAACATGCTCACACTCACTGCCAACAATGGCAAAGTAGAAAATGTGAAATTGTAATTGTACTCAAACTACTGCTGCTGTTCCACAAATTACAGTTTCAATGGCGAGGATATAACTGCTTTAATTTCATTAACATAACTCCACACATTAGCTCCAGTGTTTTTGGCGACGTGATCAACTGCCATCCATATCATAACATCCAAGTGTTGAGATAAGATATATAATGAGATATAGTACATTGAGATATATACAGTATATCTTTGTCCTGGACCAGAGTGATGGGCCACTGCAGCTTCTTTCGTTATTTTAAATCGGGCGTCTTTGCAGAATGAATCTCTGTCTGGCTGTGTTCTTTGAATGTTAAGTCAGAGGGCCTTATGTAAGATATCCAGCCTCCTCCATCTTGCTGATGCGGCGTATCCTGGAGGACAGACGGGGCAGGACAGGGAAAGGGCAGTCGCCTCTCCATTCTCTCCCTCTCACACACACACACACAAACACACACGCACAAGAACACAGAGAGAGACACACACACACACATTTGAGACGCGCTGTGACTCTGCAGGCTGATCAATTTAGCCTCCAGCTGATTTTTTCCTCATGCCTCAGCGCCCGGCGTCATGGCCGACTGCCTGCTTTTTGTATTCTGCTATTATTTCCCCATGGACAATATTTGATTTTAAGAAACCAGCGTTGATCTTATCTGTTCAGCTCTTGATTTAATCCACCGCCTCTCTGCAGAATCAGTTTGAGGACATGAAAAAGCTGCTATATGAGAGGCCGTATATGTTCACAAACCTGGAATAGGGACAAAACCTGACAAAATATGGGATTGTTTACACTGAATTTAGCGGCCGGGTAAAGCTGCCAGGGACTCCAGTCAAAAGTCACAGCCTGCAGCAGTCTGACAGATATCACACAGCTGATAAAACATAGACATAAACAGCAGATTACTGTAAATAGCCTGGGTTAACCCTATGGTTTAACCCAGATCTGTGGTGGAAAGGATGTATTTAGTCACATATTAGCAGCTGCTAAGAAACAGCACAGCAACACAGAAAGGATTTATTCTTCTTCGGGGTGAATAAAACTTGTGAAAATTGTGGAATAATTAAAGACCACCTTTGTGTTTGAGGCGCTGATGCCTCCAGGCTCAGGTCTGTAATAATGTGTGGTATTCTACGTGGATCCAAAGCGCTGACGTTTTATTAGCAAATGCTCTCCAAATTAAATGCATGCTAATGAGAAAATGGGACAAGCACATGTGGAACTAGAGATATGGAGTCGAGGATTTCTGTTTCAGCTGCACGTTCACTCCTCAGAGGAAAATGTCAGCTCTGATGCAGCAGAGTCAAACAGACCTCGGCCAGTTCAGAAGTCACATTAAGTGCTCGGTCTGAGGGCAAAATGTCCTCTTCAGAGGGTCTGTTAGTCTAAATAGACCTCAGGGTGACGAGAGCAGACTAGAAGGCATCCGGCTGAACCTGACACATGATAAGAGAAGCTTATTGGTGAGATATCAAACGGCGAGGCTTCATTTATCAGCAGAAAGGTTCAGGAGAATGTGACGCCTCAGTAGCTTCAGTTGCATGTTGCTACCAGTGTCTGCAGCCACTGATAAATGTTTCATTTTCACTATCTGACAAGTTGTTCTGTGGCCCTGGTTGGTAGAGAGGCTTTCAAAATGGGATGTTTCTGAAGTGAAAGCTGCACTCTTTATATTCAAATTGGAAAAAATGACTTTGTGTTTTAAAATGTGTCTATGGAGTCATGAATGATTTGCTCCATGTGGCATTTTAGTGTCTTTATTATTGTTTGAGTTTTACAGCCAATATTGGCGTCACTTGTGGTCACTTGAAGAAGTGCTGTGCATGTATGAATGTCTTTATATTCTACTATGATAATTTGTCAGAGAAAATTCATCTTTCGTTTTTTCCTTATTATTTACTTTTGCCATTATAACTGTATTTTACTAGTTATAAATGGAGGTGCGTTGACAAACAAATTAATGAGGAATTAACTGCTTAAAAAAACAGCATGGCTCATACATTCGTCTTAATTACAGTTTTTCTTCCGGAGCCTTTAATACATCTCACTGTCTTCATTAGTTTATTCTGTCGTGGAGCTGTGGTGGAATGTTCTTTAAACGCTTAAATCTTGGTCGTCATTTTTCAAATTACTGTTTCAAAACCTAAAGTTATGCTTTCATTCAATTTAAAACCGCTTTTATGCACTGCTCATTACATTTATGTACAATTTAACTGCAGAAAATGTATGTAATTTTAGAGATGATGTCCACCTCTCCAAAGAAACAGCTTTCCTTGACTGCTGGCTGCAGAGGTGACCTTCTTTCCAAATGAAGCTCAAATTAGAGAAACTGCTCCGTGATTACAGCGGGCATCCTGCGGCCTGTTTACTTTGTCACATTGTTCCGGCACTTTCAGAGGCTGATGCAGCTGAATGAGGTTAACGGGCTGAAAAAAAGGCAGCAAGAGGGAGATTTGTCAAAACTTTGTGCCAGATGTAGATGAGATTATACCGAGGCAGTTGAGGCTTAGCGTAGTGGAAAGGAAATGTGACATTTCTGGAGCGGTGTGTGCCGGCTACCTCATCCCTCTTTGAATCATCCCTGAATAAAATGTTCCAAAGTGTCTTTGTTGTCCGGTGACACATGTGAGGGAATATTTAATACATACTGTTGTTTCGGTTGGTTCATATTTCACATCGTTGAAAGTTAAAACACGTTGGGAAGTAACAAAGTACATTTACTCAAGAAACTGTATGTCCATTTGGCTTCATTTCACAGGAAAATACTCCACATTTTACTCCTATATTTATCTGACAGGTGCATGATAATTTATCAGATTTAAACTTCACAACCTTTAGTGAGTTCTCAAAATGAGTAAAGAAAGAATTGAACTACCAAAAAGTATCGTATATAACAGTTTAGGAATAAGCTGTATCACAGCAGTATGGTAACATTAGCTCTTCCTCCGCTAGCTATGACATTATTATTCATATAATGGCTACCTGATAATATAGCATATGATTTAGTAGAATTACATTTAATGGGGTGAGACATCCTGGGGAAACAAATGCGGCCAGTCCACCAGCCGTTTTGGATGCAAGAGGCCCCATTCTGCCTCTTCCAAGTCAGTGTAGCATCAAAATGAATTTGAAGCTGTTATTTTAAGCTTATATAGTTGCGTAACATAACTTTTATTAGTACAAGTAAAAGTTGTGAATTTGCCATCTTTCATTGCCAGAAAGCCCCCTTTTATCTTTAGTGCCACATCAATGCACAGCAAATGAATAACATAGACTTTTCCTGAGTGATTGTCTTCAGCTAAAATTTAATTTTCTACCTCACTCGTGATACAACTGCTAAATTATCAGCCTCAACTGGGTGTAGTAATTCTGACAGTTTTTATATTTACATTTTGCACTCGAGGCATTTAGTTCTCCATTATTATTCATCGTGACTCAAAGTGCTGCCTTTTTTATTTATTTCCTGACGTCTTGATTCGTTCCTTCGCCCTCGTATTGATTATTCTGGCCTGTGGAAATGTGAATGCCTGCTCTGAGTGGAGTTATTGTTGCTTGACGCAGTCATACTGCCACTGTGGCTGCGGTTTTTGATTTGTATTAGTGTGTGTGTGTGTTTGTGTGTGTGTGTGTGTGTTCAAACATTGACTCTCAGGGAAATCCTTGTAATACATTACTCACTGATTTCCATAGCAACAGTGTTTGTGTTATTTTGCACAAAGCATCCGGCGTGTCTGACATTTGTTGTTGATTATTGACATTTTGCTGCAGATTTCATACGCAAGCTGTGTCTCTGAATCCTGTTTCATAAAAATGCATCCACCTATCGCCTTCCCAGTTAATTTTGCACACTCTCTTTTTATTCTCATAGCTTTGGTTAATTAAAGTGAAGCCCTGCTGGCTTCATTTTCCAGGCTGGCCTCTTGCATCAGGCAGTGTGAAAAGAGGGAGCAGCTATTTCAGTTCTCCCTTCACTGAGGCTTAAAGAACTTTTTCTGAATTCAGAGCATGGAGGAGAAATGTAGGTCAGCTTCCTTTTTAGAAAACTTGCGGCCGGGCGAAGAGCTTAGAAGGTTTAACATATTGTAGTAATTAGGAAAGCTGCTGTGCCACGTCTGGCATCTCGCTCCTGGGTGGCTGAGTCATATGACCTCCTCCGTGTTTCCACCGGACTCCTCCCCGATGTATTGGCCGGACAGATGGACACAGTGAAAATCCTGAGGTTGGCATCGGCAGCTAAAACCTTTCATCTCTGCCTCTGGATGACTGTCGAAATGAGCGTTCATTATCGCTGCCAGTCAGAAATAAGCATCGCTTTACAAGCCTGTAAACACAACCTCCGTGGCCTCCCAGATGCTGAGCAAGCTCCAGCAGCTAATCTGCTGCAACACAGACGTCAACCGGAGCTGGAGACACTTTAATGATGAAAATGAGAGAAACGAACCTCACATCCAGTCAAGGCTGATATCCTCTGTACAGTTCTCCAATAATGCTCTTTATACAGATCTGCTCCAGAGAGGAGGAGGAGGGTTGTTTTGTAAAATACAGCTTCACTGTCTCTTTAATCCGTGTTTGTTTTAGCAGACAGCGGGTATTAAAAGATTCACTTACAGCTTAGAGAATAGACAGGAAAAACGGGTTACCATTTGGTGAAGAAATGTTCTGATCCTGCAGCTGTGGACGTTGTTGAAATACTGATTTTTTTTTTTCAAAAAGTTTCTGCTGCATTCAAAGCTATTAAGCTTTTTACTATTTGAACTGATTATGTCAGGAATGCAAAGTAACCACAGTTTCAACCTAATTCCCAGCAGTTTGGATGTAAAAAAACCCCCAAAAACATAAAAAGTAATTAAATGACTTATATTGGATTGAAAACCATTCAAAACAATACAAACTATGTTCAAAATGATAAAATGTTGTTATTTAAATTGCCCTATTCTCTTAATATAGACTCTAAATTCTGAATTGGCTTTTGTTTTTGTTTTGTTTTGGAAATCAGGATTTTAGACACTTGACCCAGAGGGGCCAATTCTGTTAGCTCAGCAAACACTGAAGCTGCCTTCCAAACCACAAACTTTGCACCAGTATTGTAGATGTCCTTATAAAGTATGAACAGCATGCTCTTTATGATCTGAACTCAGTTTAGAAAACAAACAGTTTCTTGTGGTCTTGAACACAGAACTGACATGTCATGAATTTGTGTGGATTAGAAGACTCAGCTGTTGTTTTTACATATTAAAAGATATTAGAGATAAATATATATAGACATGCATTAAAAAATCTCCTTTACTAACCTGCATGAGAACCTGTATGTTAAAAACCCAGTGTGAGGCCAACAGGTGGTGAGTATCTGCTATTTAAATCACAGGTTTTCTTTGGAGTGGCCCTTTAAAATGGGCTTTACTGCATTAATACATCCACTCAAGCCACAAAACTCAGACTCACATTTAGTCCATGAAGAGCTTTAACAGACCGTCAGATTAAAACAGTTGTAGGTCTAGGTGACTGAAATTTGACCCTTTCAGCCACTTCAGTCAATAAACACTTTTATAAATGGACAAAGTGCTCTGTGTGTCCGTTTTTAGCCGTCCTATAATGCACAAACCTGTCAGAGCAGCGATAAGAGATCCTGCCTAAGGGCTCTTCAGCCAAACAACACAGAGTCGAACAGACGCGGTTTCACTGTTGTGGCTGCACAGTTAATATGCAGACCGCTCTGTGATTACTCAGACATCAGAGCCAGGAACACTTTTTTTGTTTTGCAATCATGGGTCCTTTTAACAAACTCTCGATGGGTATGAAAGTCATCATGTAGGACACTTCAGATCCAGCTGTAATGGGATCTGAAGTGTCTGCTGTTTGTTTAATCCTTTCAGACCTCTAAAGTTTTCAGACACCGCAGCTCATCGTTCACATGGCGGGCAGACATTATATAGATAGCTGCTGATTATATTTTATAGAGATTAATCCGCATTTATTCTTTTGATTATTCAATGAATTGTTTGGTAAAAGAACAACGCAAATTTTTAATAAATAAATGAATAATTAGGCTAGAATATAAACTAAAATAACCAATAAAACATTTCAGTAATAAAGTAAAAATAAATAAAATAATATAAAAATAAAATAACAGTCATGATTACCCCATGACTGTAATAACATGAATTAAAACAAAAATGATAATAATAACAAATTATAAATGAACTGAAGCAACCAAGTAATTCAATAAATATAATCACTAAATAAAAAAATGTGAAAATAAATAAATTCAAATCAAATACAATAGAGTTAAAGGAGTTTGAGTTGAATGGTTTACCAGTTGTCTTATTAGTTGCATAGTTACAATCAAACTTTTCACATTTATGAGGCCGTTTTACTGTTTGCAGCATATTAACACTAAGTGCTGCTGGCATGAAGTGTTCATAGTTTGATCAGATATGAACCAGTGTGCTTGACTGAACCAGCCTGTGTTTCAGGAACAAACACATGCAAATTATTATCAGTTTTTTCATCTGACAGTTTGAATATTTCTGGTGAAACAGAGTGACCATCCATGGTCGTTTTCGCTGCATAACGGCCCGGCGGTCCTGGATGAACACCGCGTGGCTGAAAATGGCTTTTATTTTGCTGGGAGACGATTGAAGTGGGTGTCCAGCAG
>JAOWBC010000248.1:4021694-4071014 GCA_028566105.1 Hypoplectrus providencianus | reverse complement strand
GCAGCAACGCTTACATTATGAACAGTGAACATACCAGTTTAAACACATAAAAAAGGTAAAAATAAAAAAGACACGCATCAGTAAAAGTTTTGGTGTGAATCACAATATAAGGGGGGACACGAGCTGTATGGCAAAAGTCTGTACTCTCCGAGTGCTTTTTTCTAGTTGATACAATCAATAGTAATAAAGCATCTGACATCCTCTTCACACATTATCAGCTGCTCAGCAAAAGAGCAACACGTTAACACCTGCTGACAGTTTTTAAAAATGATCACACCGGCAGTGTTAGCAAAACTGTTTATTCACTATGTGTTTACTGATGTTTAGCGGTAAACAGTTTAATGAACACACGGGCTGTTTTAATAAAATGTGCGAAATGACTCATGTGTTTGTGCATTTTTTAAAACCTCCCAGCCAGCGGGGCTAAACTAAACATTTTTTCTCCACCTCTCTCTCTCCTCTTCAGGTTGTGCAGTCTGACTCTGAAGAAGCTGGTGGTGATGAGGGAACTCGATAAGGAGCTGATCTCGGTGGTCATAGCGGTTAAAATCCAGGTATGCTGCACACACACACACACACACACACACACACACACACACACACACACACACACAGACACAGCAGAGCGGCAAGTACAAACCTGCTACACAAGCAAACACAAACAGAACAACAGGTCGCACTGCAAATCACACTTCCTAGAGATGGTTAGCAGAAGGGCCATAATTGCTTTTATTATTAATTGTTATAATATTATTACTTTTGTTTTATTAAGTTTTTTATCTGTCATAATTATGAATTTAATTTTGTTTTGTTATTTTCTTCTTAATATTGTTATTATTATCATGAGTGCATTTTTTGGTTCATTAAGGCACTTCATCCTGGTTCTTACGTTCATATCACATTTTATCATTTGATCCCTGTGTTACTGTGATTTTTTATTTTTTTTTTATTTTTGCCAACTTGTTTGAGATTTTATGCATGGTTTATGCCATGTTCCTGCTGAGCAATATATAGGAAAAATGCACCAAACATGGGCTGTAAAAAGTCTCTCTTTGAGGTGATTTACAGTAAATGCCCCCACACATAAACATAAACAAAATAACTTTGCAACAGTGTGAAAACAATTGCAGAGATGCAGAATATATCCATAGGAAGATCTCCCACTTAATGAAACACCCTTTTCTTTTTTTAACAGGGCTCCAAACGGATTTTAAGGTCCCATGAGATAGTGCTGCCACCCAGTGGGTCTGTGGAGACCGATCTGGCTCTCACCTTCTCGTTGCAGGTAAAAAGAAAACAACAACAACAAACATTTGTTATATGCTAAGCTATATCATTTGCAGTTTTTTTCCTCACCGGTGACAAATTTCATTGTATCTGAGTGTGTGAGCTTTTATTGCACTAGTTGCCATGGCTACAGTTTGAACTAGATGTATGATAATGAAACATAAAGCTCTCTTTGTATATTGCTGAAACACTGCCTGTCCTTTGTGCACACACAAAAGAGATGCTTCACCAGGGTGTTAAAATATGAGGCGGATCTATATTTTCCCAAGTGTCAACAAATCCTTTTCTGATTGCTCTCCCATTCTGTTTTGGTTGTAATATCACATTATCAGTGTTCGCTGCATTTAAATTAAAACATTATGACAGATCAGTCAAATCAACATCAAGAAAACAATCAAACCGTTTTAAAAAGTTTTAGTCTTGTGAACCAGTGCGACAGTGTAACATTAGCTCATTCATGTGTTTGTGCTCATATTTGTTCAACAACTGCTAACTAACTTTCACAAAATGTTAATGTTATGCAACTACAACATCATGAGGTCAGGTTGCAACTTAATATGTGGATAAATAAATGTTAATATCACATTTTTTTTAAATTAGTCGAGTTGCTCCACAATCCTTTCAAGTCCACCCCTGGCTGTTTGCTCTATTGCACTGCAAAATATATGCTTACAGAACAGTCAGTAAATATTGGCTGTTGTCTTCTAATGGGAGTTGTTAATAGGAATTTCACCAGCCTGGTAGATGAAGTCACCGTTAAATTACAGAGTAATTTGTACTTTTTCCTCTCTTTTCCTGGTTCCCTCTTCCTGCAGTACCCTCACTTCTTAAAGCGAGAAGGGAACAAGCTGCAGATCATGCTGCAAAGACGGAAGAGATACAAGAACCGAACGATCTTGGGCTACAAGACTCTGGCAGTGGGATCTATTGATATGGCCGAGGTACAGTCTCATCGGATTTGAACAATGTTAATGGTGGCCTTCTTTCTTTTAATGTGGGGGGTATGTAGAAGATAACTAGGTAAAAGCTTACTCTTTTTTATCTTTACGTTTTTTGTGTCTTGAAATCTCTGGGAAGGCAGGAAGCAGAAGGTGCATCAGCTCTAACTGGCTATTAGTTTTAGATCTGCTGTGTAAAAATATAATGAGAAGATGGTAGATGTTGGAGCTGCAGGGTGACATTTACTAGAAGATGGTATTGCCCTTATTTTCACCTTGGGATTGGTGGGGCCTCATGTATTATAACTCCTAGCCTTTTGAAAAGCTGTCTTAAGTCTTTTTGCCCTTTAATTAGTCTGAAATTAGACTCTAAGACTTCAATAATTAAACTTTTTGTCAGTGAAAGCCTGCATTGTTCAAATGAACCCTAGAGAAATGCAGCTATCTCACCTGATTTTTTTAAATTGTTCCCTTTGTTTTAAGAAAAGAAGCAATACTAGCGACAAAGAGACTTCCTTCAAATGAATATTTTAAAGTGCAGATGATGCTGAAATGCTAAGGAGTTCCCACATGGCTCACAATGCTCAGTGGAGCTTATTAAGGTCACATCTCACCAGCTGAGGGCAGAAAAAGAAAACATTTTGGCGCCTGTGAATAAAAAAAAAGAAAAAAAAAGCAGATAAACAGAGCTGTACTTTACCACAAAAAAAAAAAAGAACTGATTCCCACTTTTTCAACTCGTGGATACAAAGAGTCTCTAACACACAGCATACCACACTAGATACAGTGTAAACAGCTACAGGGCGGACATGATCTCACTGGACTGCAGTTCAGCAGACTCGTCCAGATTTCGGGGCGGTGTTGTCCTGAAGTGAACTGGGTTTGTGATGAGATGAGAGGCTGAATCTCAGAAGTGTAAAGTATGTCCTGAATGAATTACACTCTGTCTCTCAGTCAGTACTCAGGTGCTTTTGAGCAAAACATTCAGCTGCTTTAATGGAGCTTCAGTTTCAAACAGCAGAAGACAGTGGGAGGTTTAACAGAGCAGCTCACAGCTGTGAGTGTGTGGGTTTGTGTAGATAAGGTAATTAAATAGAGAACCACCTCCATACGGAGACACATTTCAGTAACAAAAATATGTAATATATATGTATTTTTTTTAAACCCCTAACCACTGAGTCCCCTCTTCTAGAGGGGTAGGAGATGTTTACAGATGATGAAAGGTCAATAGTAGATACCACATAGAAGTGGATAAGCTGGAAACCTGAAGATTTATTTTAGATGCAGCTCAACATTCTTTTAACACTCGAGAATTGATAAAGGCAGAGCACTTCCATAAAAAACAGCACCACGATGCAGTAAACGGCTGAGAAGCCCCCTGATTGTAAATACAACGAGGAAAGACATGTATCTTTTGCATGCTCTTAGTTTCTAGCTTGTGGTTCTAAAGTTTCATGTTATTACCCTCGAGGTCACAGCAGGTTATTTTACACAGTTAGGTCTAGTTTCAAAATATGCTCTTAATGCAACAAAATGCACTCTGCAAATAATCATGTAGGAACTATGAAAAAGAAATCTCAATACAGTGAAGAACCTGATGTATGTTTGATTTCTGTATCAGCTACAGATAGTGATATAAAAAGGGGAAACAAATCAAACTAATACGGGAACAGCTATAGTGAATTTTTGAGATAAATGAAAATATATATTTTTAATAATTGCAGAGTCATAGTGGTGCAAAATTGCTGCATGATCCACAAAGGTGGTTTAAATAAATGTAACATTACAGTATTATACATTATTGGTGCAATGTATTACATTGTCAACATATTCCAGAAATCAAACAGGGAAAACTAAGAATAAGCCAAAAGGAAATGGCACAACTTCTTAAATATTCAAGCAATTTATCCAACATTTTATATTGTTTAACAAAAGCTTTATTAACAGTTCATATCAGACAACAAATATTTAAATAATCTGATCAAGAAGTTCAGATCACTCAGTCTAACTGATGTGAAATATTCCTCTCACAACATTTCCCCTCCTGCTCTCCTTTCTTTCGCTTCTCCCAGGTGATGCAGCACCCAACAGAGGGAGGGCAGGTCCTGCCTCTCTGCAGCAACCAGAAAGACATGCTGGGGAAGGTGGCAGAAATCTGGATCTTTTCCCTGTCCAGTCAGCCAATAGACCACGAAGAGGCAGCCCTGCAGGGAGGACAGAAGATCAAATGCTCCGGTACACTCTGCTTCTCATTACTCCTGCTGTTCTGAGGTTAACACGGCAGGAAGCCATCGTAATCACCTAATATGCTCGATGGGCTAAACGGAGCAGGGATCACAGGGTTCATGGTGTTTTTTTTTTCCCACCTTAATCACGCAGAAAGCGATTAAATTCAGGTAGCATACAGATCTGTGTGTACTGTACATCATGTATATTTAGAGCTTGGCTGCGAGTCAAACTTAAAAGGGTCATTGAAATATGTATGAGGTGTCTTCTTCCCTCCAGCCTTTAATATCATTGGTTGTCCTCTGCTTTAGATAACTACTCAGAGGAAGAGTATGAGAGCTTCTCCTCAGAGCAGGAGGCCAGTGACGACGCCGTGCAGGGGCAGGTGAGTCCGCCAAAAAGTCAGTGAGGAGACCAGACTTTAGCGGGTCAGGATGCAAAGCAGATCATTTTACCCCAAAGCTGCAAATAAGTACGGAGTCAGTCAGAATGAAATATGTGTATGTAAAAGTTCATGTGTAATCATATTTTTTATTTTCCTTGTGTCATTTCCAGGATCTGGAGGATGACGAGTACGACGTGAGAAAGCCAAAGAAGCAGAGGAGGTCGATTGTTAGGACCCCCTCCATTACCAGGGTAAGAAAAAAGGATATGATTAAGATTTCTTTTTAAAAAGAGCCACACATCATAAACATAAACAGTGAAAAAGAGCCAAAAAGGCAGTAAACTAGTGCAGTGTTACAGACTATTTCTTGACCTGAGACAGTTTGAGTCTTTGCTGATTTCCTGGAAACTTCATAGTGAGGATGTGATAGTCTCGAACATAACTCCCCCAGAAAACAGCAACATGTGTTGAAAATGCCTGAAATAAATAAAATATAATGTTAATTAGAGGCTTACGAAGAGCTGGTAGATGGTTTTTTTTTGTGTGTGTGTGTGTGTGTGTGTGTGTGTGTGTGGAGAGAACCAGTTCAGGTGTTGAGGACAATTTTCAGCCTTTAAACCAAACAAAGCTAATGGGCTGCAAATACACAGACATTAGAGTGTTAGCAATCTTTACATCTTACTCCAAGCAAAGAAGCAGATAAGCACATTATCAAGTGTTGCACAATGCCATTAGTTCAGTGTCATTTGCTGTAATAAATCTGCTATGAACAAGCTCCAAGACAAGTCATTTTGTTCACTGCAGGTTCATGTGCTCCTAAATTAAAAAATACTTATTGCCAATTAATGCCTTACTGTGTTCATATTGCAGGTGATTCATTAACAGGTGGTTTTCTCCATCTTTCAATGTGCTTTAATGAGACAGTTTAAATATGTTTTGCCTCTGGGTTTTATGAAGCTCAGTGAGCAGAAGCAGGAGATGAAAGCCCCAGAAAGCAGATGAAGCATGATGTTGCTTGATTATTGATTTACATGAGCACACGCAGCGAAATCAATACCCAGCCAACACTGCAAATGCATCTACTGCCAGTAAACTGACTAAAATGGAGCAGCTCAGTGGCTGTAGCTGTTTTCTCTGTATTGGATTACTGAGAGCACTGTAGTAAATCATAACTAAGTCATGGACTGACTCGTGCCTTTATGTTTGTTCTCCTGTGTTGTAGCAGCAGAACTTTAAGCAGCGAGTGGTGGCTCTCCTGAAGCGGTTCAGAGTTTCAGATGAGGTGAGTTTCTCTGTCCCGTGTTGATCTGAGAGTTACCTTTTTTTTCTCATGGGCTTTCTGATCTACTAAACTTGTAACTCTTTTGTGTGTGTGAAGGTGCTGGACTCGGAGCAGGACCCCGCAGAGCCGCCCCCTGAGGTGGAGGAGGAGGACCTGGACCTGGACAGCGTGGAGTTTGAGAACCCGAGTGACAGCGGTCCTGAGCTAGATGACGATGACAGCGTCCTCAGCACACCAAAACCCAAACTCAAGTGAGTGTTTCTCAGTAATCGTGAGTGTGTGTGCGTGTTTATTTTTTTAAATACTTGGCTTATGATGAGGTACTGCAGATCATATGATGATGATTAGTTGACGTAAAGAGCTTTTTTGATACTGACAGTATTTAGTTATGGAGCATCTAGACCTAGAGGGAATCTGGTAGATGGAAAACTGACTTAACATGATGGGAACCTTAAGAAAATATTCATATTCGTTAATGTTGTTAAAACCCTGCAGCAGACTGTGACATAGGCTGAAATGGTATGAGTTGTGTTGAAGTGATCTGCTTTTTCTTTCTTCAGTCGTGATTCTTCCTTGTGTTTCAGGCCATATTTCGAGGGTCTCTCCCTCTCCAGCTCTCAAACAGAGATCGGCAGCATCCACAGCAGCCGGAGCCACCGGGAGCCTCCAAGCCCGGTGAGACTGATGTCACTGCAACAGCAAAGCAGTGACACAATGCATGAAACAGTCCTAAACAGCTTCCCTCTGCATTTTCTGAACATGCAGCTACAGTTGGTTTGAAATAAAATCAGCCTTTGCTGGTTTTCTTGATCACATGCCATCCTCAGAACTGTGGTCTACATTTCCTTTAAACAAACTGGGTCACAAATATTACAGTGAAACAGCTGGAGGCCAACCAGTTAAACCACTGAACTGCAATGACATGTGATGAGAAAATCCACCAGAGCAGTTAATTGTCCTGCTTTAGGGTGTCTTTTAGTGAAACATAGTATGACAAAAAACTCAGATTTTCCCATCAGTCTACAGGATTAAACCAGTTATAAAGTGGTCACAAGTTTGTTTATGAAACCACAGGCCTTCTGATGAACCAAGAATCCATCACGAGATGTGGAATGAAACGATGCTTCATGTGAAATAAAAGTTCCTGGGTTGCAGTCAAAACCTTGTAGTGTTTATTATTCTTCTCACCATCTCATTCCAGATTGACCCAGATAAAACCAAGTGCGCCGGGGCCAAATTCACAGACGACGGTGTGTCTGATAACGTCTCCTTTGTGAGTATCAGCTTTTCAAGATCAATAGTCTTATCAATGATAGTCATCATATTGAAGAAAAATGTGAAATTAAATCTGAATTTAACAGTAAATAAGCTTTGAGATCCGCTTCAGTGACAGCTTAAAAACTACTACAATACAAACGATACAAACTTCCACAATGGTAAAAAGGGTGTTAATCCTTAAGTCTGCAGTCATAAACACACAGACACAACTGAAGCAAATCCTGATGGATAAATAATATAAATCCTCTGAGACATTTATGGTGTGATAAAGTAAAAAAAACAAAAAATGCATAAACGCATCTCTCTGCTCCTAAGATATAAACCATTCTGCTGTTTTCCTCTCTGTCTGTGTCCCCTCAGGAGCAGCCGGAGGCGGTGACTCCGACCACAGAGCTGGAGATGGACAACATGGACACATTTCTTGAGAGACTGCCACCGAGTGGCAAAATGACCAAGACGGAGTCCCTCATCATTTCATCCAACAGGTTAAAAAGCATAAATATCAAGAATCTCTATATGGTTGCAGTGAGTTGTTTTTTTTTTTTTTGTCTTTTGTTGTTCTGACAGAAATCTAAGTGATGTAATTTCACAGAGATAAACAGGACAGATGTATGAATATTGTGCTTTCACACTATCAAAGTGAAGATGTGTGCCTTCCACCCTCAGATCAGAGTTTGTACTTCCTGTTGTTTGCCATGACATCACTGCCTCTGCTCCTGGCGCTTAAGTCCTCCAAATCTCTTCCTCTGCTGTTTTTTTTTTTTGTTTTCAGGCAGGAACCGAAGTTGGCAGGGAGGAGAGGAAGGAGCACGTCGCTGAAGGAGCGCCAGCCCAGCAGGCCGCAGAACGAGAGGGCCAACAGCCTGGACAACGAGCGGTCCCTGGACACACGCTGCCACCTCCAGGTAGGAGGAGAGAGCTGCAGGACAAACATTATAGTATATTCTGATGCTGAAACATTTTTACTTTAATACAGCAAGATTTTTAATTTAGAAAAAAAATTGAACAACATAATTTTCTTTTATTCAAGAAAGGTCTGAGTCCTTCTTCCACTGCTGACTACTCCTTTGAATCTTAAATATTCACTAGAGAACAATGTTCTCATGCATATTTTATGTGCCCTATCTCAGAAATACTGGTCTTATTCTAATAAAATGGTTTCTTATTTTGCATGCCTAGATCCCAAGAAAAACAGTGTATGACCAGCTAAACCACATCCTGGTGTCTGATAACCACCTCCCTGACAGCATCATCCTCATCAACACGTCAGACTGGCAGGGCCAGGTGAGGAACAGCAGCAGGAGGAGCTTGAACTGTTGATCTTGTTTTGAACAAATAGTTTATCAATTAGTTTTGCCATTTATCTGATTCTCTCTCTCCTCCACTCTCAGTATCTTTCAGATTTGCTGCAAAACCACCATCTACCCGTGGTCTGCACCTGCACCACGGCCGATATCCAAGCTGCATTCAACACCATCGTCTCCCGTATACAAAGATTGTAAGACGAGCCTCTCACTCACTCTGTCACAATCCTGTATTCACTGTGTGTCACTATAAACACACTGATCTTCTATTAACTTCCTCTACTAGTTGCAACTGTAACTCGCAGACGCCCATTCCCATAAAGATCGCTGTGGCTGGAGCGCAGCACTACCTCAGTGCTGTTCTCAGGCTTTTTGTGGACCACCTTTCCCATAAGACCCCTGACTGGCTCGGCTACATGAGGTTCCTCATCATCCCTTTAGGTTAGAAAGAGTCTCACCCTAATGTCACTGTGCTTTCTATTATTGCCACAACCATGACTCTGCCGTATTAAATCAAACTCAGTTTTGCTGAAATACTTTAAAAGTCTTTAACTAATTAAGTTTGGGGGGGTGTCTGCAATATTCCCCTGTATGTTGCTATGTTTAAATATTCTATAAATATGTTATTATATATTTAAATTTAATTATTTAGGCTGCTCAGGTGAAGTTAATAGCTGCAAAGTCAATTTTTAGTCAGATGGTTTATCATGCAATTACAAAAAAGCATCTTATCTTATATGATTTGCAGATTTAAATACTCCAAGTTATTTTTTTTAATTACTGAAAATGGTTAAGATAATAGTGGAAGCTACTGGTTGTTTGTCTCGTGTTATTAGTGCTCCTTCAAAATTTAAGATTCATCTTATATGATAATGTTACACTACACCTTTAAAGCTTTGTGTCGTCTGATTCTTTGTATCTGATTGGTTTAGGTGCACATCCTGTCTCCAAATATCTCGGCACGATTGACTATCGCTACAACAGTTTGTTCCAGGACGCTGCATGGAGGGACCTGTTTCATAAGCCGGAGGCTCCTGTTATTGGTGGGCTCTTACTGACTTTGAAATCATTTGAGTTTATCTAATGTTTATAGCGGTCTTCACAGAACATCTAAAATCCGGAAAACAGGTCATTTGCAAGAATGAAAGTGAACGTATTAATTAATTTACCTGACAGCCTTCAGGTAGAAAAGGTATTAATCCCTGTGTCCTGTGCAGCCCAGGAGAACCCAGACGTGGTGTCCAGGGTGACCCAGTACATGGTGGGAGCTAACGGAGCTCACCAGCTTCCCATCGCAGAGGCCATGCTCACATACAAACAGAAGAGGTGTGTTTTTCTTTCATGAAAACATTTCAAAGATGTGGGACTTTACAGTGTTTTGTTTGGATTTGTTTAAGTGTGATGTGGTGTCTAACAAATGCTTCTAATGCAGAGCAATCAGTTTTTCAAAATGGGGTTGAATTCTATGTGATACGTCATCTTTTTTGCACAGTATTTATAAATGTTTCTAGCTAAACCATTACATTTAAACATATCATTTGATTTCCCAGTAGTACATTCCCTTGGACCGTTTTCTTTTTTTCTTCTTTTTTTTTTGCTGGCAGGCAAAATTGTTAAGGAGGCTCCTTTTTTAAAAAAGAAAAAAAAATCAAAAAACAAAAAGGGCTATGGAGAGCACTGACCTCACCCTAGTGGGTGTGGTGATCAGAGTGTGAGGCTTGGCGCTCCGTCTCTGTAGTTCGTATAATCTAGTTTATTATGTCAAATACATTGCAAATTTCAAGAGTTTTAGTATTTCCAACCCCCTTTTGACTAACAAAAAGGAGTTAAAGGTCCCACTGTTGTGGAGTTTGTGTTTGTGTGGGATTGGCGGTGTCTGTCTTTTAAACTTCACTGTCTTTCCATCATTGTGTGCGTGTGTTTGTGTGAATAACATGTCTATCTTTTTGTTGTATTTTTTTCTTTTCTTTCTTTGAAGGAAAAAGAGCTTTCATTTTGATTTTGCAGTAAGGTATTGTGGTCGATGAGTTTGTTTCTCACGTAGCCTGGTGATTCATGTGCTTCCTGTGTGTTGGAGCCATTTCCCCTGGAACCTTCTGGAGCTTGCCACTTTAACAGCTGCTTGAAAAGTGCTTCCTAATCACAGCTTGAGCCATAAAGTTTGCAGATAAGATCTGCTTTCAGGCCACAGCTCAGAGTTGTAAAGAACACAAGCACACAGATACAGTGTGACATTTCTTGAACTAATTAAAGCTGAACTGGGTCAAGTTTTTATTTAAAGGTAAACTTTTTTTCCCCAAATCAGCCTAAACACAAGAGATGTAGGAAAAAGTGTGGTTCTTATTGGTTTATTGTAGTTAATTAGTTGTTGTCGTAGATTAAAATCCAAAAGTAAATCACAGGGACCCTCTCTGATAATCAGGTGATTAGTCCATTTTCTGAATGTACATGTAGCTGCATAAATGTATTATTACTGGCAATCATGAAAGAATATCTTAATCATTCCCAGTTTCTCCTTCAAACACTCCTCACAATGAGATATCAGAGGACTGACTGAAGGGTAAACGTGCTGATAAAGTGGCAAGACACCGGTCAGCTCTGTGTTCCCTCCTCTTCTGTTTCTTCCTCCCTGCTGATTCCTCTCCATCTTCTCCATGTGCTTCTGGCCATCCATGTCTGTCTGTTATTTGTCCAGTTAGAAGCAGAAACACACATTACCAGTAAAAGGAAAGATTAAAAGTGAGACAAACTCATAAAGTCATGAACCTCATCCACCAGGATCAGCATTTAAGTAGCATTTCTGGCTACATGCAATCTGACGTCACCATCAAATGATCTGTGGTGTTGTTAGTGCTAAAAGGCCTTTTTAACATGATGGTAATGTCTTTGAATATATTTGATTCTACTTTATGTTGTAAAGTCTGAAAACTAAAATATATTTTGCGGTTGATATTGAAAAGCTCATAATTTTTGCACTAAATACAAAGTGTTATAATTTATTCGCTCTTGTTTATGAGTAGATGCACACTGCCTTCTGTGTGGGAATGTTGTTATTGTTGTCTGTAGTTTGTGAGAAAGATAGATAATAATTCCTACACAATACTGTAACTCACATAAAAACTATCTAGCTATATAGCTATCTAATGCAACTATTTGAACTCCTGGTAAGTAAAAAAAAAAGTTGATTTAATGAAAATTTTCCAAATTCTTTGACCAAGCAAAAGATTATATAAAATATTAACTGTACAAAAAAAGAGTTAAACGTTGATAATTAATAGCATGGTTGTGGCTGTGACAAGGGTTTTGCTGGTAGCAATGATATTAATTTAATTTATCTAGCATCAAAACAATAGAAAAGAATTAAAAGTAGCAAAATAAAAAAGGGTAAAGATGTAACAAAATTAATTAATTATTATTGATTATTTAATTAATTCAGTTTAGAAAAGACGGCAGTCCTGGTCACTTATAATACAGTTAGATTTATTAAACATAAGAAAATAAAGGTAACATGAACATACATTCTCCAATGTAGAATATAAACACTATAAAAGATACTAATACCAACGTATAGACCAGTTTTGGCTGAGATGCAAAACTAGATTATCCCTCTGAAAAGTGCATGTGTCATGTCCACAGTTTTATGTCCATCTACCTGGATTGACATGCATGTGCATCTTTTAACCGATACATCACATATTTTAGCTAATATACTGTATGGATAAAACACATCAGACAGAAGTCCTGTGTTCTGTCATAATCCATCCCTGCAAGATGCTGGATGAACATAAACCATTCACATACCAGGCAGACATCTGGCTCTCTCTCTCTCTGGCTGCTCTGAAACCGATTACAGCAGAGATGTGTTGTGTTGGGAAAAACAAAACGTGGCCTTGATTTGCAAACTGTGACCTGCTGTAGACTGTCTTCTCTCTCTCCCTTCCTCTGTAGTCTCTCTGTTTCTTCCCTGGGGGGGCGATGGCAGGTTTCTTCAAGGCAAGAGCAACAACCTTTCACATCATCAAACGCCTTGCATTTAGTACAAAAAAAACAAACATAGAAGTAGAAGCATACAGGCTATTTTTCTGGTGACTGCCAGGAAAATAGTTCATGGAAGGCTTGTAAGTGTAGCGATGCACTACCGCTCACAGGTAGTGCATGGAGCCCATGTTGTGGATTTAGGTTGGTGCTCTTCCTTCTCATCCACTTCGTTATGACTCAGCAGTTTAATTGTTCCCCTGATGGACTTGCTTTCCCTTTGAATGCCCCTTCTTACTTTGGTTTGGATGATCCAGTCTGTGTCTGCAAAAAGTGGATGGCTTTGTTGGAGGTCTCAAATTGGCCGATAGTTTGCATGTTTTGCTCTCTGCTTCTCCAGCTGCAGTAAGGGAGCCTGGAATCGGGACCTGAATCTTTTTTTAGTGGAGGTGTAAAGCCCTGCAGCAAGTGCAGCATGCTCTGTTGAGTCTGTGTAGTTTGTGATAGCTTTGCATACTTCATATGCAATGGAAATCAGCATCATCAAAAGCTACTAATTACTAGATTGAATGTTACTAACTGTAGATTTCTTGAAATAATCTAACTTTTTCATAGCTAAGCATTTGGAAATGCTTGCAGGAGTTAGTCCCCTTTAATTAGTTCTTTCATCACATAATGTCTAATGACACATTGATTATTTTCTTGCCTCCTTTTCACCTGAACTCTCTTTTGGCCTGTGCTGCCTCTCCACAGCCCTGATGAGGACTCGTGTCAGAAATTCATCCCTTTCATTGGGGTAAATAGCCTCTTTATTTCTCCATTTGCTGAAAATATTTGCTGTGCTGATTTAGCGTTTATACAGCTGATGTTCTTAGTTGCTCATAGTTGACAATGACAGAAAATAAAAATTCTTTCCTCTTTGTTTTTTAATTCAGATGGTGAAAGTTGGACTCGTGGAGCAAACATCTGCAACATCAGGTAAGCTATAAGTTTGTTGAAGGATGTTTGACAATTCGAACATGGTTTTTGCACAATTTGGGATACCAACCTGCACAAAAGCAACTCAAAGTTGCACTTTAGAAGACAAAAAACAAACCCAAGTCAAAAAAGAAAATAGTCCATTGCTTCATCACATTGCAAATAAATTTAAAATAAATGATGAGTTTTTCCTCCCTCAGGAGACTCTGATGATGCAGCACCTCTGAGCTCCTCGCTGCTCTCCTCCACCCCCCCACAAGTATCACCTGCTCTCAAGGAGGCGTCACCCACGCCACCCTCCTCTCCGTCCGTCACCACCAGCTTCTGTGCTTACAGGTACAAAACGATGACTGGAGAACGTTTTGAAGCAGGATTTTTTAGCAGGAATAAACTTTAACTTTTTGTTCATTTTGAAGTTTATGATATGGGAAATGATCTGACATGTCAAGATATATATCTCATTTTAATGTTTTAATGTAATGTATAATTGTTCAATATCACCCACCTGTTGTCTGCAGTTCTGTGGGTCAGGCGGAACTGATGGGGCTCCAGGTGGACTACTGGGTGGCTCCAACAGAGAGAAAGAAAGACGTGGAGAAGCGGGACTCCTCCTCCAAAAACACTTTGAAGTGCAATTTCCGCTCGCTGCAGGTCAGCCGGCTGCCACTGGGGGGCGCTGAGCCGAGCACCCAGCCCACCATGTCTATGACTGTGGTGACCAAGGAGAAGAACAAGAAGGGTAAGCTTGACAAACTTGTGTTGTCCAGAAGAATGGATGCATGAATGTTAATTACTGATTCCAGTGAGAGCCTCAGTGGAATAGTTCACCTCCAGGTGACCTGTGACCTTTAAAAAGTCTATTTTTTCTTTGGAAATCAAGTTTTGAAGTATCAGGATTTGGATTTGATCTGATAAAATCTTTTATAATATGAAAGTTGCACCAAAAGACTAAATGTTATCCAAATTGAATCCTCAGAGACCAGACAGATTCTGAGCCCCTCATTTACTCACAGCGTGCATCTCTGTTGTTCCCTTCTGCCAGTCATGTTCCTGCCAAAAAAGAGCAAAGACAAGGAGGTGGAGTCGAAGAGTCAAGTGATCGAGGGCATCAGCCGGCTCATCTGCACTGCCAAGCACCAGCAGACCATGCTGAGAGGTACCTGAGAGAACACAGACTGCATGACCTTCGCCCTCGGCAGCACAGAAATCCTCACAGGGAGCTCACATGTTTTTGTGTTTGTTTTTTCCTGCAGCTTCCCTCAATATTAATCACAGATGTCAGTAATAGTTCACATTCACAATGGAAAACTGACAAAACCTTTTGACCAATCAGATTAGGACCAAATGGAGAAAAAATTACTATATTTACATTCTGTTACAGCAGCTGGCCAAGTGTAAATTGTTGTAGTTTATAGTTAAATCAGTGAACTCAATTTGTGTGGTTATATGTTAACACTGAATAACTCAATGGAAGCATTAGAATTAATGGCAGGTATTTAAAAATATATATTTTTCTTTAACATTTTTTTTTCTTTTGCCAAATTATCACAGTTAATTTTGGTTTATTTTTCCTAAAAACCTGACTTAGACCATTACTTAAAGAGGATATAAATTTCAATACTGTTGGAGATCTTCAGAGACTGATTAAAATTAAATTAAGAAATATTCAACATATCATTATGGTGCTCTAATAAAAACACATTTCACATACAGTTTGGACACAGACATTACCTCCAGCAGTGAAAGTGTAACTGTTTGTGTTGCGTCTCTTCCTCTGCAGTACTGATTGATGGCGTCGAGTGGAACGATGTCAAGTTTTTCCAGCTGGCGGCACAGTGGTCCTCACACGTCAAACACTTCCCCATCGGGATCTTTGGACACACAAAAGGCCCTTACTAGCAGTACCTAAGAGACTGAAACACTGAGGACAACCCGGCCCCCATCTTTCCCTTTCCCCCTGTGCCAACAGCTTTTAACCCCCTCCTCCCTACACCCCAACCCCGCACACTTTTTCTGTTCTGCTGTCTTAATTTAAGCTCTTGCTTACACCTGTTGCATTTGTCTGATTATTTAATCTTTTGCGTGTTCTTTTTTTAATTTTATATTTATGTAAAAATGTCTCCAGGCAAGGCTGCCACGGGAATATTTCTTTACTCAGCTTTTTAAGAAAAAAATCCTGCTGATGTTTTATAGACTTTTGAGAAAAAAAAGAATAATTAGACATTACTTCTAATCTTTAAAGAAAAAAAAAAACACCCCAAAAAGGATCATATGTATTTTGATCATTATTTTTGTTACCTTAAATTCCTGAAAAAGACTTCTCACCTGCGATCATGGGGAAAATTCATGATGATTTGATAAATAGTTTAAATAGTAGGATTACGTTGCAAAACATGGCCATTATTTACTTCAATAACAATTCAATTCATTAAGAATTTTCCTGTTTTTTTTCGGATTGTCCGTTCACTTTGGAGACATGTTTTCTTCAAGAATTCAAGGTAGCACAAGTTGAGTAATTGATATACAAACAATGACTTTTGGGAAGTAAGTATTCCGTTAACCTGCTGGATGAGTTCCAGTTTTTACTCTCTGCCATCATTCTTTCTTTATTTGGTGAGTCTGATTTGAATCCCTTGGCTGGCACAATTAATCAGAATATACACAGTATATTTTAAAACAACAAGAGCAGCTGCCTTGTAATGAAGTGGAAGAGGTTCATCTAATGTTCTAATCATGATGAAGAAATTTCTGAACTTCAGAGACTGTTGTCGACTTACCGTCCTAACCCTGAGGAAGACTAAATCAAGCGCCCCCCCTGAGCTCTGGCTCTCTGCACTCAATGAAGAAGTCTTATGTGCAATAGACTGAATAATGTGTGAATGCGGTTCTGATCAATAACCTGGCACTGACAGAAGAATACACACTGCTCTTAGTCATAACTTCTTCTCTTATTTACTTTGTCCTTTAGGTAAATTGGCTTGAGGTGTGAAGAGTTTCCAAGTGAGACGAGGGAAATTATTAATAGCACAAAAAGAACTTCTGATAGATGGAAGTACAGACTGAAAGGAAAATTATGACATTTTGGGAAATTTGCTTTCTTACTTAAAGTTACATGTCCATATCACCCTAAAGTTAAGTAAAGTAAATATATCACTAGAGTCAACAGCTTGTTAGCTTAGCATAAAGTATAAACATAAATATAAGGGCAGCCATTAGACTGGACACTGTCCAAAGTTAATAAAAAACAGCTACCAGCACTTTTAGAGCTCAAATAGTAACATAGAGCATGCTATTTGTTGAAACTGCACAAAAACTGAATTTTAGAAAAATACAGTCCGTATTCTGGCGTACCACAGCTTTTTGTGTTTTAAACTTCAGTCACTGTACAGATTACACAGACACACAAATAAATAAATATAGCATGACCTTTTCCCTTTGTTTGCAGTCTTTATACAAAGCTAAACTAACCGGCTGCTGACAAACAGCTGTCTTGATAAAAAGTAACAATATCCACCACCAGCATCTGTAAATCTCCCTGATGAACACACAATTTCTCTGTTTGTTTTATCTTTTCAAAGAATAAAAAGGAGAGTGAAAATTTGAAAAGTTGCAGTTCTACACTGAGCCAATCTAGCTGTTCCCTTGTTCAGTCTTTATACAAAGTTAAGCTAATCGGCTGTTGGCAGTTTGTAATTAGCTCTATTAGATTTGTGTTACAACAGTATGCTAATAATACAAACACTTTCTGCAATGTATTTCAAATGAAAAGCCCTGACACATTTCAGTTGACAAAATTTAATTTATAGAAGTATGGGATTTTGGAGAAAGAGCTGATTGTTGAGTCTTGTTCTCTGGTCTTCAAATACCGACACTTTATGTCAGTGTTCTATCACAGGACACCATCCTATAGCGTTAATATTTGACAACCTGGAAATTAGACTCCAGATCAAATACTGCACCTTAAAATAAAGTAATTAGCCAGCCTTTATTTGAGATCTGTCATTTACTTGAGAGAAATATGGGTAAAAAAATATGTTTATTGCCCAAATTGTCAAACTCTTCCTTTTATCTTGTAGTTGGAAATGTTGACAGAGTGATTCCTCTGTTCAGTGCAATTAGCTGTTAATTTTCTTTTCCCTACAGTGTTTATTTTAGAAAGAACTCATCGACCTCTAGCCCCACACTCCTCTTACACACTCCATGTCTTTTGCTAAAAGCAAATGTTACTTTTGCCAAAGGAATACTCATTAACTGCAGCTCACTCATTACCCGTGTGGTATTATAGAAGACTTCATAATGTAGAGGTGAATGTATTGAAGGTACCTTAATGTAAAGCACTTTTAAATGTTTGTCCATTATAGATTAGTGTGTTAAACCTACTTGGGAACCTGCAGGTACAACTGACCGTGGTTCACAGATGCACATAGACAGACACTGTGTCTGCCATTATATCTGAGCTGAACAACAGCACAAGCAGCGGAGACATGGCATAGTTTATATGCAATGCAAACCAAGCGTCTGTATCTTCTCAGTGCTGTGTAATATCACTTTCTGCTCAGTGTGAGGCCTCCTTGGACTAGTTAGATTTTAGTTGGATATTCTGTAAGGTTAGCTTACAATGTGTATGTGATGTTAACATTTCAAAAAAATGTTCTGTCAGTAGATTTTTGCTCTTTCGTTGACTGTTAAGCATAAAACTAAAAACGTATTTTGCTGGTAAAATTTCTTTCAGTAGCAGTTTCATTATAACCTTTGCCAATTTCTTAATAAGTGCCTAAATTGCTTAGTTCTGACAAATCAATATAAATAATTTGTCCCTTGCCAACATGGTGCTGATTCTGGTCGGACAACAACAAAATATCTCAATAGAGTGCATTGATTTTGCAATATAACGTTCACTAGAAGGAGGGAAAATTACAGCTGGCTCTCAAACATGGGTTTGAATCCATTTAAAGAACGCTACAGCCCATTCATGATGAGCAAAATTTGTTTCTATGTTTAGAAAATGTTTTAGATGTTTTGGTTTTTCATGTTGTCTCAGAGAAAGGCTTGTTAAAACTGAAAGTCCCTGAAAGACTACCACTGTAATCCCAAAACTTGGAGTAATAAAACTACTATACACACTAAAATGTACTTTTCTTTCCCTGTGTGAGTCATTGAGCTCTGCTTCCCACATTGTAAGATAATGGTTAATCATCTGTATGTACTAAAGTCAGTTCAGACAACAAACACATGAACAACTAAAAAACTAATGCTTTTATAAAATTTAAATTACCTGATGTTCTAAAAGATAGCAGTCAGTCAGAGGCAGGTCTACGCTATTTCTCAGGGCAGACTGTGATCTCACGCCATTTGTCTACAAATGGTTAAAAATCTGAGGAATTGCATTTTTTCAGTTATTTGATTGTGTGAGCTTTTTAAAAATCTTTTAACAGCCTTAGTCCTGTTGGTAGGACAAAACAATCATTTTGAAGTGATCACTCTTGGCTTTATGTAATTGCAATGTCTTGCAATTTATCACTTTTTTTCAGAATTTGCATGAGAAAACAATCATGCAAAAAATATTTAACCTAAATAAAATATTTTAACATATTTGAAAAATAATCTCCATTTAACTACTTCATTGGCAAAACCCTGCTTTTACATTAATGCATGAGTAGGTCTTAAACATTCTAATGATATATTATAACAGAACAGTTATTATTTTACATGTTGTAAATTAAAGTCAGTATCGCCTTGGCTGGTGATGCTCGGTGACAGGCAGGGGGAGAGAGAGATCCTCCACCGGAGCAGGAAGCTGCTGCTGGGACTGCCGAGAAGACAGAGGAGGCACAAAACACCGTCGACATCAGCAGCGGGGCTTCCACCATAATGTAGACTAAACAGAGCAACAACAACAGCCGTGTGCGCCACCTCTACCCGACAACCACGACTACATGTCGAGGCTGCAGTGGTGAAGAAAGAAAGCAGGGCCGTGGTATTTTGTGCACGGTTAAAAATGAAGGAGCTGAAGGGCTGCGGTATGCGCTCCTCAGTGGGCTTTCTGTCCCGCAGAGAGCTGACTGGGCAGCCGCTCATGAAGGAGGAATTCCAGCGGCGCAGGCTGGCCGGCTGCACCAGCCTCTACAAGAAGGATATGCTCGGACACTTCGGCTGTGTCAACGCCATTGAGTTCTCCAACAACGGCGGAGAATGGCTTGTGTCCGGTAAGTTGACAAATCCTCTCTTCCCCCCGTGGCTTGGACTGTTTTAATGTGTTAGCATGCTAATCCTAGCTAGCCAGGCAGTCAGCTGAAACCCCTATGGGGCTAGCAGATGCTAAGTTAGCCTAGCTTCTCTAGCTAGCTCTGCTAACGTCAAACCCAAACAGCCAGCAGCTCAGCCCCGGACCTGTCCCATATGTCAGCCCGGGAGCTCGCCTCTATGGCCGCAGAAGTGCTCATTTTTCACTCCCTGGTGGGTCTAATCATGGCTGCCTCCTGAAAACACAAAGCTATTTATGTCCTGGGAGGATTAAAAACCATCATCTGGCCTAGTATAACAACCTGAAGCTTACCGTTTGTTTTTTCTTACTTTGCACAATAGAGCTGCAGGTAACTTAATGCATTCCATTCACGTTATATGATCTTATTTTATAGAAATGATGCATTTCTTTAAGTTAAAATGTACAGCAGTACATAAAGGAGTGAATATTAGCACAATGCAGCATGCATATTAAAGCTAAAACGATAACCCCCAAACATTATGTAATAGATAGAAAACAGCATATCAGCGACAAGGAACATTTTCCTGCACAATCATTACTTTTGCTTTAAGCATATGTTGATGAATTATAGTTTCACGTAAGATTTGCTTTATTTCAGCAACGTATACGAGTGAATTTCCAACACTGCAAATGTCATATTTTCTATTATCTCTTTATTATTTATCTTTATTTCTATTTTTTATTTAATATAATCATTAATAACAATTATTATGTTATGTATTATTGGTTTTTTTTTTCTTTTTGTCTGATTTGTGGGACTTTGGTTGTATGTATTGCTTTTTTTATGTATAATTTCCTTGCTACCCTTTTTATTTTTGAGCTGATGTCATTTTAGTTGTTGGGTTAAAGGCTTAAAAATACTATATTTATTAATTGTATCATCATTTTAATATAATTTCATGAAACCAATCATATTAAATAGATATTTTTAAAGATTCATTACACATTTACAGGTGTACCTGGCAACTCGAACTGCAGACAAAAATTTGTGTTTGTGTTGTTTTTTCCTCAGGAGGAGATGACCGCCGTGTGCTTCTGTGGCACATGGAACAAGCCATCCATGCTCGGTCGAAGCCTGTGAAACTGAAGGGCGAGCACCTGTCAAACATCTTCTGCTTGGCCTTTGACAGCACCAACAAAAAGGTCTTCTCTGGTGGTAAGAACAACAGAAACTACATCTGAAATTTTGTCCTTTGACCTGTGTAGGTGCTTTATGGCTTTTCCCTGTGGAGCGTGTAGGTAAAAGGTAGATCTGATTATCCCAACAAGCCACCCATGCTTTAAAAGGCATGTTTCTTTAAAAATTGTTTTTGTTGTGAAATAAATAATTAATGTTCAATTAATTTGCATTTTTTTTAACAATATAATTTATTCAATCGCACTACTTTTCTGCACAAAAGACAATTTTTGAGTTTTAGCCAAAAGTGTGAGGATTCTAAAGAGGTGCAGCTAGTTTTTTTCATAAACATAAATCTGAAATTAATACTGAATTGATACTTTTGTGTGCATTTAAGAGCTCATAGAGATGTTGTGATGATGTCTCTGAAGGTCAAGCTGGTCGTGCATCTAAATGCTGAAGTTAAAGATTCAGTGCACCAACATTTCTTCATGTTTGTCTGTTTTTTGTTTGCAGGAAATGATGAACAGGTGATTCTTCACGATGTGGAGAGGTGGGTGAAACGGCACAAATAATACACAAAGCTGCAGCATAAAAAAAATTATATACTTACAGCCAGTACCAAAAACTTGAACAACAACAAAACAAGTAATATTCGGATGTTTGTTCCAACAGAAGGGAAACCCTGAATGTGTTCCTGCATATTGATGCTGTGTACAGTTTGTCTGTCAGCCCGATCAATGACAACGTGTTTGCCAGCTCATCTGACGATGGGCGCGTTCTTATCTGGGACACCCGCGAGCCGCCAAGTGCAGGTAAGTCGTTGGGGTATTTTTCCAATGTAAAAAACTTCATGAAAGTAATGTTACTTGTTATATTTAAGTTTTCCCTACTTTTGTAGCAAATGCTTAGAGCAAAGTACATTGAGCTCATTAGACTTATAAACTTTTAAATTAAAAATGATAGCTCATTAAGAGTCAGATAACTCACAAACACCTAAGATGTTTTCTTGTTGTCTAAAAATAAATAATGCTGTTGTGTGGTTTACAGTGTAATTCGAAGTGGTTGTTTCAAAATAAAACCTGTGTGGCATCAACCTCCTAAATTTCCTACATTGGAGGTTAAATGAATATGAAAGGGGCATAGTAACATAACAGAGCTTGAGGTGTTGTCTCTTTCTAGTCAGAATTTCAGATCCTCCCCACAGGCAGTCACATTGTGTATTTTAGGGGACTCCACTCAGAATGGAAAGGGTGTATAAGTACCTCATGATAGGACTTAGTGAGACTTGCTGTTAACTTTAAAAATGCAGAGGATCATCTTGCATGACTCTATTTTTGAAGCCTTCCTTGTGACACAGTTGGCCTAATAATACATTTAGCAGTAATCAGTATTTCATGTCTGCCAGGAGGATTTTTATGTCTGTCACTAAAATATTTCTGCCATTATGTCGAGATATTTTTGTCTGGATCAAAGTGATGGACAATAAGAATGATTCTGTCAACCCAAACAACACAAGTTGACCAAAGTGTTAAAATTCATGTAACCATACTTCATTAAACTCTCTCCTAATTCCCATAGAGCCGTTCTGCCTGGCCAGCTACCCCTCCGCCTTCCACAGCGTGATGTTTAACCCTGTGGAGCCCAGGCTCATTGCCACAGCCAACTCTAAGGAGGGAGTGGGATTATGGGACATCCGTAAGCCACGAAGGTGAGACATTTTTCCCAGCTTCTAAAGTTTCTGTCTCATGACCCAGTTTCAAGAGAACAGTCAACTTTATGGATCCCTGTGGGGAAATTAGCTTTTATTGCAACATCACAGAAAAAAAATGTCAAGCATTCAAAATAAGCAGAGTGGAGGGAATGAAGACAGTAAAAAATAACAATCAATCAAATCAAAAATACTTTGTTAATGTTAATCCCCAAGGGGTAATTCATTTCTCTGCTCTAGCTCTGTAGTTGTTGGCTGTAGTTCTGTGGGATCTCTCTGTCCCACCCAATAAAACAGTTATGGTAAAATAAAGAAAATAATGTGTGAATAACATTTTTATTCATGAATCCATCATGCTTTGAACTTTAATTGTTGTTTCAAATGCAATGTTATTAATTTTGACTTTGGACTGTCTTTTTGAGTTTTTGCAGGCATTTATGTTTGTACCTCTTGTGTCCACCAGGTGGCGCTGTTGTCTTACTGTTAAATTAATCGGCAGCAGTTCTCAGCCAACTGCACAACTGTCACTGCAAAACAAAATTTGTTTATACTAATAAATGACTGAAAACACTTGGACTGAGTGTGTGTTTACACATACTCAGGTTTGGTTAGGTTGTGGTTTCAGCTGCACAGATGACGGCACTACTAGTAAAAGTAAGCACTGAGTCATATCTCTTCCTCCGCTGCTGGCTTTGCCTCGCTGCGGTGTGGGCTTGTTTACAGTAATAAATGATCTCGAGTCACTATTAGGTTTAAAAATAGCTTCTAGTTGGAGTGGATTTACTGAAATAACTACTTCATTTTGTCATTTTAATTCAGTCTTGACAATCCCTACCCCATGTATAATTTGCTGCATATCTTCTGTGTGAAATTGTTATTTTCTTTTGAAAAGTGCTCTACAAAGCTTCAAAGATTGAAGATACTGATGCATCAAAACCCAGAAATCTTGTTTTCCAACTAAGGGAGAAAAAAAAATATTGCTGCATGTTTTTCATACAAGTTTCCTTTTCTTCAAGTTTCTCTGGATAGATAGATGTACTTTATTGATCTCAAAAATATGGGAAATTATAGATTTTTTTTTCTTTTTTCTTTATTAACAGAAGTTTCTTTTACAGATACCTTCTATCAATCTATATTATTTTATGTCTTGTTGTTCTATGGAGTAATTTGTTTTCCTCTGAACTCTTAAATGGTTTATGTTTCAATCAAAATATGAATTGTCCTGCTTTCTGTACATGTGAAGTAGCAAAGTCTCAAAGACACAAGGTTCAATGTATGAATATATTTCAAATAATTATTGACCACAAATGAAATGCAGGCTCATTGTATTAGCCTATCACATGGATATATTAACAAGCTGCAGAAAAAATGACAGTGAGAGGGTCATTAATGCTAATTATACTCCGGGAGATGCAGCACCCTGGACCAAAGCAGAGTGGTCTTAAATCACCCTGAGGTGTTTGGTTTACAATAATGAACCACTGGCTCCAACTACTGACTAAAGAAATCAATAATATAACACAAAATATTGATTTTAAATGGTTTTATAAATAAACAAAAATGTTTTATTGCTTCTGCAGAAGACAATAACAACAATAAAAACACATCAATTAGATTCAGTCCATAGCAAGTGTGTTAATCACAGCAGCTGTCTACTATGCAGAACTAACAGACTGTGGAATGATGTTAATGACAAACAGCATTAGGTGTTCAACAACACTGTGTAGTAAAAGTCTGATATCTCTCCTGTTGAGGCAGACTTTAAAGAAACGTAGGATTGGTGCATACAAGTCTTACCCGGCTCCAATATGTTCTTCCCTTCTGTTCTCTCAGCTCCTTGCTGCGTTATGGAGGCAGCATGTCCCTGCAGAGCGCCATGAGCGTTCGCTTCAACAGCACCGGCACCCAGCTGCTGGCACTGCGGCGCCGCCTGCCACCCGTCCTCTACGAGCTGCACTCCCGCCTGCCCAGCTTCCAGTTCGACAACCAGGGCTACTTTAACTCCTGCACCATGAAGAGCTGCTGCTTCGCCGGGGACAAAGATCAGGTGGGTCTTCAGATCTTAAGAATCCTGAACCATACTGTTAACAAACTGGTAGAGACGGTTGAAAATTGGATAAAAAAAACAACAACTTATAATCTCGGGTTGTTCAAAGGCATAGCAGAACATCAAAGTGAGAAACAATGGGAGCAGAACAGGAATGTATTTCCAATTTAAGTGACTCTCATTGTTTCCAAACACACCATCCACCTACATACAGTGAAATATATATCTGTAATTTTCCATTTCATGCACATGTGCAGCCATAAAAGCAATGTATTGTGTATAATAAATTGTTCTCAAGGGTGTAATGTATCTCCTGATACAACACAACAAACAGTGGAGACATTGTTTTATCTCAGGCTGCGGTTGCTTGAAATATAAGAGAATATTGGAAACATGTGGGACCAATTGAAATAAAAATAGAATATATTAGTTCCTTCTGCAAAATTGGGACTTTGCAGCGTTGGAGGAACACCAGAAGCTCCTGTACTCGGCCAACAGTCCTCCCGTTGGTCCTCCTCAGACATGACATCACCCAGCAGCCATGTTTATTATGGTAACATTATGCTCGGGTGTCACTGGAGCTCATAGAGACTTAAAAGAAATTATCTTCTTCTACATGCATGAAAAATGCCAAACTGGACCTCTTGAACTCTGATTGATCAGTGGAGATTGTGATCTCTTGTGTTTTAGTGTAGTCACAATTAGATTTAACAAGATTTACATACACAGTGGACACAAAAGTTCTGGGACCACATTGAAAAGCTTGAATAATTTCATGAAAACCTGGAAACAATCAGATCAAATAATAATCAGATAATAAATCTGCATGTATTGGGTCATTGTGGCCAGTGTTGTAAATCAGTAAACAGTTGCTGTTTCTTGATTTGTCAGGTATTTCCTTTCCAGACTTGGCCATTACCAGTACAGTATTAATGAATTTTTCCAGAAAATTTACTGTAGAATTACTGACAAAGTGACAAATGTACTCTTATGTCTGCATGTGAGTTTGTGAGTGAAGAGCAGCCGTCCACAGTTTTGTTTTGGAGTGTAAATGCAGGATGTGGATTTTAGTAAGACAGCCCCGTTTTGAAGAAAACAGAAGATGTGGTCAAAGAAACCTTAACATGTAACAAAGGTTGTGACCGAGGTTCGACCAGATAACTTTGTTTGTTTAAGCAAGAGCTTCATTTAGTTATTGCTCTCACAGCAAGACAAAAATGTTCAGAAACTTCCAGAACCACAGACAGCAGAGGATTTTCTCAGAATGATGTGAGAGCAGAGGTGAGGAGTGGCAACTAACCACACATAAATGATGGAAAAGGGGAAAGGGAGGGAGATCTGGGTGTGACATTCCTGTTTGACGTGTCCTCTGGGAACCCGAGGCGGAGCACACAGGTGTTCAGTTCATGTGCCCTGGAGCTAGAGCCATATGAGTAACAGGGTTACTCAGGGCATTTGACGCTGGTTTCTTGTGGCTGCAGATGTAGATGATTGCTGTAATGCAGTGACTTGTGCAAGGTCCTGAAAAAAGTTAGAACATACAGAATAGAAATTGAGAACATTTATTTAAACCACTGGCAGATAAAACGGCACAAAAATAATTCAGAACTCGACAGGATGTCAGAAATCCAGCAGCACAAGGCAAGGCCTCAAAACAAATGTAAATGATTTCATAAAAACTTGCCTCCAGATGGTAAAATAAAGCTCACAGACGCCAATTAAATAGAAATGTGCTGAAAGAGAGAAGAAAAGAGCAGAATATAAATGGAAAGGAGGAATTGTTTTAAGAAGGAAAACCTTATTGTCCTTTACATGGTGAGCCTCAGTGTGTCTGTGGCTGCTCAGGGGGTCCAGTGGGCCTTTCTATATGAACAAAACAACAAAAACATTTTCTATAAGTGAAATAAATCTTAATAAACATGTATTCAAATTTTCTGTCATAGATGTGACTTACATCTTTCAGCATAGCTCAACAGCTAACAAAAAGCTTGTGTCTAAAAAGATAAACTTTTTGGTTGGATTTGGGTTGGTTATAATGAATCTTCCAATTATTTTCTACATTAATTGATGATTCATTACAAGTCAGACAAATGTCCATCTCAGCCCAATGTGATGTCTTTAAATGTCTTGTTTTGTCCGTCCAAAACTAAAGACTGTTTTTTTTCATGAAAAAATATTTCATCATGTATCCAAATATCCTGTGATTATCTTCATTGTCCATGACTGCTTTAAGACACAGATATATGTATTTATAAGAACCAAGCACATCCCCCAACTCCTGCTCTGTCAAAACTTACCTTAAGCGACAGCTCTAAGTGGAACCATCTGTTTACAAAGTCTAATAACAGTTCAGACGAGGAGCAGGAGCTGCGTTCGGGTCAGACTGTCATGTCATGTCAGGAGCTTGTTTGATCCACATTATGAGACGAAGCGCTGTGATAAGATCTGCTGGTTTTCAGGCGTATATTGACGCCCCCAGGGTTTGTGTATATGGAATGTTTTGTCATAAGAAATGGAGCTGACTTAAATCTCTAAACATCCCTCTGTTTTCCTCTTCAGTACATCTTGTCTGGCTCAGATGACTTCAACCTCTACATGTGGAAAATCCCAAAGGACCCAGAAGCAGGTGGGTTACTGAATCCGTCTGCATATTAATGTGTGTCTGTTGATGTGTAGGCGGCGGTGCAAGAAGGATTCAGATTCTTTACTGAAGAAAAGTGCTAATACCCCACCACTACCAGGAAAAGTCTCGCATTCAGAAACATACTCAAGTTAAAGTATTCTCAGCACAATGTCCTTCAAAAAGGGTGAAAGTACTCAACACGCAGTAAACTAATATTAATGCTGCATTTATATAAGCTCTCACATTGAAGTTGTCATTTATCCATAGTAACAAGTAGCAATATCACCCAAATGTCTGATATAAAAACATTTGAAACAGGACAGAACAGTAAGGTTAAATGGAAAAATTTTATCAACATATAAAAGAACAATTTGACCTTCAGTTTATCAGAAACATTGTTAATCAAGTAGTGCCAGCAAAATAATCATGAGTAGTAATAACAATAATAATAATAATAATTCATTTTTGAGATTTCCTGTTTAAAAAAGCTCTTCAAAATCAAAGTTATGGGCTGTTCTAATGATACATTTAGAATATTTACAGGCAAATATCCATTGTTACAATACCAAAAAAAAAATGGCTATGAATCACAGCAAATTGTGCAGTTCATTATGGTAAATTATAGATCTTTTTTATTGATTGACAGCCCTGAAATTCACACATCTAGAAATTCATATTTCTCACTAGACAAGATGGGGATGAAACATTTGGATCTAAAATCATTTATTTTAAATAAATTTAAATAAAGGTACCTCACATTTTCACTAATTAATAGTACTTTAGTACATGTGCTTAAAATCCACTGTCAGGCCATGATTTGCATTGATGTGTGCATCTCCACATGACAGATAATTTCATCATCATGGTGTGATTTTCATCTGTCTGTTCCGTTAAATACTTTGTTTTCTTTAGTGTTTTGGAATATATAAGTCCGTACTGTTCATCTTGTTGTCAGGGTCTGTAAACAGATCTGATGCAGCTCACAAACAGCTTGTTTAAAGGAAACATTTTTTCATCCGGCAAGGTTAAAGATTTCAGTGGCGTCAGTGTCGGCAAAACAAACCAGATTGACCTCCAGTCGCTGTGAGTTTCAGCCTCAGAATGATGGACGTCTCTGTGCTGTTAGTCAGCGAGCAGCAGCCCAGACTGCGGTTTGCCCTCAGTTCATTCGGTCACAATATACTTTCCAGGCAGGAGTAACTATCAGATATCCTATATCAAAGTTTCTCTCTTTTCGCAGTCTTTTACCTAACGACTCCTCAAGCAATTTCTCTTCAGACAAGAGTCAAATGTCAGAATAAAATCATGCTTTGTCAAATATGTTGTGAAACAAATTATAATAGATAAATAAATACAGTTTCATTTAAAGCCAGGCTACAAACATAAAACATAATTTAAGTAATTATGGAAAGTTGAAGGCTAGACTAAAAAGTCTAAAAAATGTATGAAAAAGAATCAGAGACATACATTAATAAAAGGCCAGAAAAAAAAAATTAAATAAGGTTCAGTTAAAGGCCAGACTAAAACAAAATGTACTAATGAATAGTTAAATATTACTTAATTTATTAAAAGGTAAAATATAATAAATAAAAAATATGTAAATAAATCATGCAATTTTAAAACTTGTAAACAAATACAATTTATTTGTATTATAATTCTATTGGTAATGAATGAACGAGATGTAACTTTATTTTTTGTTTCAAGAGTAATGATTTCATTCTGGATACATGAGTCATTGTCAATATTTCTTAATAAAAAGGATTTTGGCTTGTAAGCCTGTGACCAAAAACCCACATTGTCTTTATGTGTTGTCAGACTTTGGTATTTTTATGTTTTTCTAATGTACTGACACTGGCAAAAGATAAGTCAAAGTTCTTACGATCAAACTGCACCAAAGTTTGAATGTTTCCATCTGTCCAACCTGCCTAAAAAAGAAAAGTTTAGTGCTTAAAAGTTTAAAATAACTGATCTACAGCTTACTGTGAGCACACCTCAAGTCTAATTACTTTGGGAGGAAAATCCCAAAGAATGTAGTCGTTTGTAGCTGTGTAGCTCCACCTGACACTTTTATGGATTTCATTTTCCCAGGAGTTACTCACACTGAAAATATGCGCACTATGGGCCTATTTGGTGTCAGACTAATGGCATATTCTGAAGGTTACATTACTGTCGTATTTCTTAGTCTGTATTTTCTTAAGCAGGTCTTCTTGCATAGTTTGTTGTTATAATTCCTTGTCATGGACTTGTACTTCTGTGACTCTGAGCCTGAGCCCGGCAAATATGTTTTTTTTTTGAGAGGGGCAAAATCCACATATAACTGAAATGGTGGCTGATATGTGGACTCTTTTAGCTGGAAGATAAATGGGCCTTTTCTGTTTGGGTTGTACAATGATATGACTCCACAAAAGTACTCTGGAGGCTGCTTTTTTGTTGCCAATCAATCCTAGAAATGAACAGATAAAATAAAGACTATCAGTACTTTATGTTCACGATCAGTCTCTTCATGACCCTTTAAATAAAGCATTATTTTAGATGAATGAAAAGCTAAATAGCACCGTATTTTCGGAGCCCTTAGTTACTGACCATTTAAGATACAAAAAGAATAAAATTAGTTGAATAGTGCAGTACAAGTATCTGTTAAATAAACAAAAATAAATCATAATAGTTTAAGATATTTTTTTTTATTAACGATTAAATAAAAAATTAAAACCTTACGCACTATTTCTATATCAAGCAACCCAAGCAATGTATTCTGTATTATATGTTCTGTAAAAACAGGTTGTCTTATTATCTGAAAAACATATAAGCCCCTCCAGTAGTTCCCAGTTTATTGGAGCTTGTGTTTTGTCTGCTTTTATCGCATAAAACAAACCCACATCACGTTCCTCCTCCAGGAGGCCCTGGTCGTGTGGTGAACGGGGCTTTCATGGTCCTGAAGGGTCATCGCTCCATCGTCAACCAGGTTCGCTTCAACCCGCACACCTACATGATCTGCTCCTCCGGCGTGGAGAAGGTCATCAAGGTCAGTAAATAAACTTCACAGTTGTGTTTTCAAGTAAGAGGCTTAAAATTTGAGTGTTTTTATGGGCTTGAAGGTCAGTTAGAGAGAGGTAAATCTTCTCCCCGCTGCAGCGTCAGGATGATGGAGTGCTGGAAGAAATTGTTCTGAAAGTGGACGGACTAAATTTGAGTCTGTGTCCTCAGATTTTCAGACAGTAGACGTGCCCTTAAGTGAGACATTGATCTCCAGTGACACCGCACAGTAACTGACTGAGCTCCGGCTTCCCTCTGTGGAGCGGGGAATGAAAATAGATGGATTTCCCCCCATTATTGACTGTCGTGTGAATTGATGACGTTGAGCAGTGCTCATAAACTGGGTCATGGGAAGATACGAATGGTTCCACAGATACAGTTTTTCTGAAACCAGACCCAGACTGTGACAGACTGTTTGGCTTTCACTAGTCATCATAGCCTAGATCAAATACTGCAGGCATCATAATAAAATGAGTAAGTCAAGTATTGTTGTTTAGGCTCCCACTGCAACACCAGTTTTAATTCAATCTTTGACTTTTTTTTTTTTTTCTTTCGCTGTTGAAACTCATATTAAAGGCAATAAAATACAGATGCAGTAGGATAGAAACATTAAATTTAATGTGACAAAATTCACAAGTGAGACACATTAAATAATCAAAACTTGAAAGAAGTTTGTGCATTTTGTTAAATTCTTTCAGCCATCTGGATCCTGTGTATATTGTGAAAATACAGTTTGGTAAAGTTGCATTTCTTAGAAGCAACTCAATTGACACTCTTGTCCCAAACTGAACTAAATTCAGTCTACAGGTCTAAAACGTGTCTTATTTTACCTAAAATGGACAATTATCTTAATCTCAATAGACTAACTGTGCTGGAGGAACAGGAAGTTAATATAATCAGAAAATGCAGTTTTTAATTGGTCCTTGCAAACAAAATGAAAAAAATAGAAGGAAAAACCATTTACACAAAGGCATTTGCACAGGGGTAAGAAATATTCAGCTTCTTCTTTGTCAGCACAGAAACACAATCGCTGTGTTTTGCACATTTTACTGTACAGAGTGAAAGGTGATCCAGGTCCAGGTGTTCTGTAATAGGAGGCTATCAATAACAGAAATACTGTCAAACTGACCGGGGCCTCTCCACTTTGTCTCTTATTTCATTCTGCCTTCTTTCCCTTCCGACTCATATCTTTTCTTTGTCTCCTCCCTCTCCTACCATTCCTGCCTTGTACATTTATTCCTCCATACATTTCTCCTTCCACATTGTTTCCCCATCCGTCTCAGGTGTGGAGCCCCTACCAGCAGCCAGAGAGTCTCGGTGACCTCGAGGGCCGGGTCGAAGACAAATCACGCAGCCTCTACACCCACGAGGAGTACATCAGCCTGGTGCTGAACAGCGGCAGCGGGCTGTCCCACGACTACGTCAGCCAGTCCATCCAGGAGGACCCGCGCATGATGGCGTTCTTTGACTCACTGGTGCGTCGAGAGATCGAGGGCTGGAGCTCCGACTCTGACAGCGACCTCAGTGAAGAGGCCATCATGCAGCTGCACGCTCGGGGACGCCGCACCATAAGGGCCACACCAACGCCTCCCACCGCCGTGTCTGCTGCCGGTCACCACAGTGACTCTGATAACTCGTCCTCCTCGTCTCTGGCTGGACCTGATGCCTCAGGGGGAGAGGAGCAGGCCGGAGCAGAGGTGGAGGATCGTCCGAGGAGACGCAGCAGGCATCAACGACATCAGTCTGGCTTCCTCGTGAATGAGGACTCGGACTCGAGTGAGTTTTGGCTCGACCCCATGCCGCGGCCTCGCTCGCCAAGCCCCAGGGACAACTCTACACTGTCCAGCCCCACCTCCTCTCCTTCGCTTCCTGCTGGAGCCTCCAGCTCATCCACCTCCACCTCCAGCTCCAGCAGTGATGACGAGGAGCGGCGCAGTGCAGTGAGGCGGCGCAACGTCATGAGGCGACGGCGAATGCATGTCGTCTCCAGAGCCGGGGACCGACCCGAGTCCGTGCAGACTCTGTTTTCAGCCATCGACTCCTGCAGTTACCCATCCATTTCAATCGATGACCTGTCTTCTTCCTCGTCAGGCGAGGTACAGAACTCTCTGCAAATCAAACCCAGCGCGGGCGGCGCCAGAGATGAGGAAAAATGTCTGAGTCCTTCTGACTTTGTGTGTCTGAGTCCAGTTATGTCCCGCGAGAGCCAAGAGAATGAGGAAGAGAGTGACAGGACTGAGCTGGACAGACTTCCAGCTGTGTCTTCACGCTCGCTGGACAGACACAGGACTGAAGACAGAGCTGCTACAGAGCCGGCTGTAGACATCTCTGATAGTGGAGAAGCTTGTAGCAGCTCAGTGGCTGTAGACTGTACCTCTCCGAGCCGACACAGCCCTGGAGTGAATGGGCGACACCGGACTGTAGCACCTTATGTGAGAGAGGATCCCCCCGTGTCCTCAGAGTCAGAGGAAGAGACTGGTGCTGCAGCTGAAGACACCAGGCCGCAGAGAGAAAAGGGCCTGGCACAGAGCGCTCTAAAACGGACTCATGTGGGCTCAGCAGAGGGCGAGTCGGGCTCCTCGCCCTCAGAAAAGAAATTAAAAACATGATGACATCTCTTCCTCATCCCGGAAATCATCCTTTATTAACAGACTTAATTTAGAAAGTGGGTTTTCTATGGGTTTGTACAACTCAGCTTTTTCATTTTCCGCCTTGTAGTCATGTGATATTTCATATGAACTCACGCTGATTTTGAGCAGAAGACTTTCAGGAGCTTAAAAAAAGAAAGAGTGGTTATTTTTTGTTTTTGAACAAATTAATACGACAATGTCATCTTCCTTTTGGTCAAACCAAAGATGACAATAACAGGAAAATATAAAACACAAGCTAAGTATTGTTGAAAACATGGTATTTTAAGTGAAACACATTTATTTTTCTGCAGCATCAGTATTTCTTTCTCATGCTTTGGTTGTTGCAGAAAGCTCCACCCAGGATTTGGAGCTCCTCCAACCATAACAAAAAAAAGGGTCTTACGGAGGACAAAAGCTTTGCAGCATTTTAATTTCCATGGTTTCACACTGAGCGTAAATCTGATTGGGCTTATTTTTATTTAGATTTGCAGATCAGACTGCTTCAGGGTGTCTGAAGAATTGACTTTGTCTGTGTGAAATCTTAAGGAGTGCCATTTGTTTAAGCTGTGCATTGAAAATTATGCTTTCAGTGTCTCCACCGATAGTTTTTTGTCTCATTATCCAGCCACTGGGTACCATTACAAGCCAAGGCTCGCTTCTGTTTTC
Organism: Hypoplectrus providencianus; assembly: GCA_028566105.1. Lineage (NCBI taxonomy): Eukaryota > Metazoa > Chordata > Actinopteri > Perciformes > Serranidae > Hypoplectrus > Hypoplectrus providencianus. The sequence continues at coordinate 4,037,269 of JAOWBC010000248.1, read as the reverse complement.
TGCAATAAAATAATAATTTGTTCTGTGACAATATGATGAATTCTTCCTGGGGTGTCGCTGATTCACCATAGAATTTGAACACACGTCAGTCTGAAATGATGGAAACATGTTTGTTTTTTTTACTGTAGATTACTTCACCACCTACTGCTGACAGTTGCCATGACAACACAGCTTCCACTCTCCCGTGAAAGAAATGTTTTCGGCTGGTCCTGACCTTGAGCCACTAATGTCAGCCAGACTAGAATATTTTATTGACTGAACTAAAAGCTATCTTTGCTCTCATTAAGAGAATAGTTAAACCAGTTATCAGCACTCTGCTGCTCTGAATAAATCATGAACATCACTGAGAGTTACAACTGTGATTCAGATATCAAGAAGAGTTCAGAGTTCAAAGCCTCGGGTCTCTGAAATAAATGCATTTAATGCTGTGAGCAAAACAAGCTCACCTCAAGGTCACATTTTGTTCTGGAGCCTTTCATTGTATCATGTGATCTTTTGCTCAGTTGTCTGTTTATACCATTTATTATTTCAGTGTTTTGAAACACTTTTCCTCCCATAAGTAGTTCTACAGAAAGTTTCTCAGTTTTCTTGATATGACATTTAATTTTATATGCCTTGAGTTTGGAGAATTTTTGATAACTCCTCTTGTGACAGTTGTTATTTCTCATGTTGTATTATGTTTTAGCTTTTAATGCTTTTGTCATAGGTGGTCAGACTTATTGTGCTGGGTTACTCTAAAGCTGAAACTATGAATTCAAAGTATTTGCAGCTATCCTCATTTAATCATCTCAGAAAAATATTCAGCAACTATGAATTAAACCATCGTTTCCACCAGGGACATAGCCAAGATTTTAGACATAAGAGGAAATTTGATTTGATAACTTTTAATTCTGCTAATCAGTTTTTTTTAGTTTTATGTATGTATATGTGCATCCTAAAAAGTAGCCAAAAATAGTACAAACATCACCTGAAATTGCATAAAATATTTTGAATCTAAAAATCAAATACATACTGGAACAGGCTAATTAATAAATACCCATTATTAATACCTAACTCATCTGTCTACGAGCATGAAGTCAGTGATCCAGTTTGGGGGGGATTTGGTCTCCTTAAATATCACAACTTATTGGGGAACTCAAGTAAAACTACACCTAGGATGAAAAAAACTTTCCTACAAAAGGACAACATATTGACCTGTCATGAGGTGAATAACCATACATGGACGAGTAACGGCTGGGCAGATAATCTGGCCACACCCACTCAGATTCCCCAACTGTGTAATGAATGTCCATTAAAACACATGATGTCATTCCTGTCTGAGGAAACAGCGATGCCAGTTGTGTCCTGTCTGCAGCCTGAACGACGGCACTCTGCTGCCACACAGAGCAGACGACCAGCGGGCGTACATACCAGTGTGGTTGTTGGAAAAGATTACAAAGAAAGAAAACGCACCACACGGCATCACGGCCTCACGAGTTGACGGCGGAGCAGTAATCTGAGGGCAGGCAAACACGCAGTCGAGGGTTATCGAGTTGTTTGTACTGCTCTCTTGTCAAAATAATTTCCTCCACTTCTTAGAACTTCTCAGTGTGGCCGTCACTTATCTGCAGGAAGTAGACACCCTTCATTTAACCCCCATGCTTCCCCTGGGACAAGTATTCAAACTGGGATATTGTATGCCTCGAGGTTGTTTACATTTCGACTGGAGTGTGCCTGCTGGCTGCGTATGGCTTAATGATTAATTACAGTCTACACATGCAGAGGTGTACCAGAGAGGCTGCACAGCTGTAACATCAATCAAAGTATATTCAGAGTTGAATTTTACAAATTCCCCGAAAGAATTAAGTGCTACGTTGTTCTCTGTTATTACACAGGATGCTAAATCATGCTTTACTGGTCACGTTAAAACACATTCAAGCCCATTACTGCACTTACAATGGATTTTTTTTATCTTTATTTATTCAGGGAAGGTTAACTGCTTCTGTGTGCTCTTAGCAGCAACACCCTTCTGCATAGGTCACATTCACAGCTGGGAGGGGCCCAGTACAACCACAGACCTTGAAGATTTCCACTGCAGTGAACATGGGTGAAGTCAATTTCTGATAAAGATAGAGGAGGCTAATGACAGATTTCTGTATTCATATATATGTGTATTAGAGGACAGGACTCAGAATTATACAGTTGCTTCTGTTGCTAATCATAACCTCAAACTTCAACTTTGATTTATGCATTTTTTACTCATGATAAATTATTGCTTCACAGAATAGAAAAGATGGAAGATACACTGAGAGAAATAATATATTTACTTATAGAAATATAGAAAAGATTTAGCATTGCACTCCTTTGATGTTGTTGGCTTAATGATGACAGAAAAAAAAACAAGAGTAAATTGATTCTGCATGATTTTTACTTAGTAAACTCGTCATTGTTCAAATTAGATCAGCCTACGTTTCCCACAATGCAACTCTTTCACCAACAATTTTGTCAGAGATTCAGGTGTGCTCAGCTACTAGCATCTAATAAAGTCTCGAGACAAGAAAGGGCAAGGTCAGGCAGGTTTATTTAATAGCTCCTTTCAGCAACAAAGCGATTCAAAGTGCTGTAAAAACCTGCATCATATTCAAAAAGATCAAAACATTTTTTCCAAGAGATCAAAAACATTTTCCCTTTTAAGATTTTAAATCAAGTTAACAGGGGCTTTAATCAGATCCTGTGTGGCCCTCAACCATCGCTGCATCATTTTCTAAAATCATTGCTGTTAGATTGAGTCCTCACATTCTGCATCCCGTGCCTACAGAGCGCTCCTTTTGGCCCCAGATGGTGTTTTGGCTCAAGTTGTTTGACCACAAACCCAAACACATGTACAACTCAATGGGATTATCCCGGTTGTTCTGCAGTATCCCATACATGGTTCAGCTTTAACAGCAAGGACAGCTATTTAAGAATTCCCCTCCCTACATGACTGGAATACCTTGGGAACTTGCCAGAGACCAGACAGAGCCAAATGTACCGGTCTTCACATGACCTGTGTGCCTCAGAAAGCTGGCCTGCGTTTCTTTGCACCACTGACTCTTCACAAGATATTCTGGGATTCTGCTGAATGGTATTATGTTGACGTCAACTAGCTGGACCGGGTGAAATTTCTCCAGTCTGCCCAAAGCAAACTGTGCAGTCTGGAGTGTGCCACCAGAATAATTATACACATTTCACTGGTTAATTATAATGAGATAATTGATGCGTTTAATAAGCCATCATTTGCAGTGTTGAGAGGAAGAGCCTCCTTTGTCAGCCGGCCAATTAGAGCTCCTGTTTCTGCTCTATGGGTTAGACCTCTTTTACTTTTTAGTGCGTGTACTGACTATGTGTTTAAATGACAGAATAGAAAATCTCATTAGCAATTTAAATACAAAAGCTCCAATTAAAAGCCTTTTCAGCCACAGTATAAAGAAATGGCTCCAGGGCTGAAAGCTGGTCCATCAATTGGTAACTGCTAAAATATTTCAAAAACCCTTTGATAAATTGCCATGAAATTGTGTACAGACGTTTACGGTGCCAAAACAATGAAGACAATTGACTTTGGCGATTATCTTTTTTTCTGGTGTTGCCTCCAGGTTGGCGTTTATGAATTTCACTGAAGTTTATTGGCAACAGTTGGATGACAGGTATTAAAGCTGATCCTCAGGATGAATTGATAACTTTCGTGATCTGTTAAAGGACGACTGAAGCAAAGAGGCATATTTTTAGAGATGGAGGGTGCAGAAGCCGAGATATACTGAATTTTAAGTGCCTACTTTGGTAAAGCTCCAAAACAACAACTATAAAAACAACTTCATGACATCTTTTGTTGGCACTCCCTGATTTCTAAATACCAACTTTTTTTGAAGGTCACAACTTCAGCTCTTGCTGGTGAATTTAAAGTCTTGGGCTCTGGCTCAGATTCAACTTTGTCTTTTAAAAAGTCCACCAGAGCAAAAGATGCTACTGTACCACTTATTGCTCGGCAGCTAGATTCTCCCAATATCAAATCCATCTTGTAAGGCTATAAGTAATAATAGTGTGTTTGTAAGAATGAGTTGACATATACTTGTATTTATACTTTTCAAAACCTTTTCTTGTGATAAAATCTTACAATTCTCTGGATTTTTAACATTAGAAGATTTAATTATTTATGTTTTAATTACATTAAGGCGGACTTTGATGTTTTCACTGAGTTAACGTTAGCTTACCGACATTAGCATTTAACTGCAAGCCCCACTGTGCCTGAGGACAGCTTCACAAAGCTGTTCAAATGTATTTTGCAAATCCATTTAAAAACTAATTAAATCATTTATTATTCAAACTCACAATAATGAAAGGGATTTATTAATTGGCACAGATAATGAGCATTGCATAACCATTTAGCCAATAGTTTAATTTAAATGTAAAGTTAATGAATTACTTTGTTTTTAAATGACTCTAGGTTAATTAGCTAATGAGAAAAAAAAAGTGTATAATTATCTCGAGGCTCCATTACTAACAAGCTGCCGTCAGCTACTTTTGGTTTTGTTCTGTGGTTGACTTTCATCACCAGCACCGGCTGCTGCTGGGACCGGGCGGTGAGCTGGCAGTCTGCTCCCGGTCCGTGACATCACTTTCCCAAACATTCACCCTTGGAAGTTTGTCCATATATGGAAGAGCGCTCCACTTTCTCCTGACTGCAGGGGCTATCCCGTGTCTGCATCTTTCCTGCTGTGTGTGCGTGTGTGTGTGTGTGTGTGTGTGTGTGTGTGTGTGTGTGTGCGACAGGGAGAGGGAGAGAAAAGGAAGAGAGTCGGTTTACCTTACAAGGCAGACAGACCTGGCCTTCTCTTCACATGTTTACAGGAGCCTTGCTGTGACTCATCTTTCTTTTCTCAATGAGTGTGAGACGCGCATGTGCAGTGCAGACAGGGTACAGAGTAACAAAATGCTACAGGACAGAGTACAGTATTTTACTGTACACATTTTTTTGCATTACAGAGTGTTGCATATTTTACAGTACAAAGGACAATATTTGACAATTCAGAGTACAGGTTTTACAATACAGTGTGTTTCTAGTACAGAGTTGCATATTTTACTGTACAGAGGACAGTTTTTTATAGTACAGATTTTTTTACAGTACATGGGAGAGTTTTTTACTACCTCTGTGATTGTTTCACTTCTTCTTTCATTTTTTGCAACTCCTTGTGGTCGTTTGGGTCTGTTTATACTGGTTTTAGTTTTTTGTCTTAGTAATTTACATGTCTTTATGAATATTTGGTTTCTAATTTAAGTAATATTGCGTGCCTTTGCAATTGTTCACATCTATTCTTTTTGTCATTTTGTGTGTATTTTTAGTAGTTTCACTTCATTTGGTATGTTTTGTGTGTTTTTGTGGATGTTCACATCTGTTTTTAGCTGTTTTTGTCACCTTGCAGTAATTTTGCGTCTATTTCTTTCTTTATTTTATTTTGTTTTGCTCATGGGGATACATTGTTATCCATTTTGTTGATTTACACTTCTTTGTAGTCATTTTGGGTCTCTGTGCGGTTATTTTAATGCCTCTATGTAGTCATTTTTTTAATCTGTTGTTGCACATGTATGTTTTAAATGATTTTGTAGCATTTACATATGCTTTGTGTATGTCTGTGTTTATTTAACATCACTTTATTATATAATAAAATGTGTTTTTTTCCACATTTTACGAGTCAGGAACCTTGGCTCTTTGGGCCCCTGGCTGGCTTGTTCAGTTGACTAATCCATGTAAAGTATTTTTAAAAAAGAAAAAAAAAACAAAGAAAAAAACTGCTGTACAGTTTCAATATGATGCCTGCCAAAAAACAGAATCACACTTCCTAAATAATTTACATATTGTGGAATAAACATCAGTTCCTTTTTGGAAATAAATCCTGAAGTGTCCTCACACTCAAACAGTCAGATCAACCTATGCAGTCAACCTTGGATATAAAGCCTCCGCACTGACAGCCGAACTAACCAATCCGCTTCGAGGAGGCGGGTCATGTGCTCCCCGAGGCGTCCAATCAGATCCTTCGGTCGGCTATCGATTCAATTTGTCTGAAGCAAAGTTTTTGCGTCTGTCGCTCCTCGCCTGTAGACCTGCCTACTGCCTGCCTACCGCCGAGTCCTGCTGCCGGGCAAAAACTACAGCAGATAGAGACAGAAAAGAGGCAGAGTTGGAGGGCGAAAGAGAGAGAGAGAGAAAGAGAGTGTGAGAGAGAGAGAGATAGAGCGAGAGAGAGAAGGGGGAAGCCGGGGGTGGACCGTTAATTTCATCCACACACCGTCTTGAATGCGTGGCGGAGTGTAGAGCTAATTTACTGCTGTGAAACATCACCGAGCCGAGCACCGGGAGCCTCCGACACAAGCAGAGAGCGTCTTTATATATCAAGCTTTATATATTATAAATGTACGATATGGAACAGTATGATGGAGATGACTATATGCACCAGGAAGATGACTGGGATCGGGATCTGCTCCTGGATCCTGCATGGGAGAAGCAGCAGAGAAAGGTGAGCGCCCGACTTCCTTTTTACCTCCGGTGTAAAGGTGCGGAAGTGTGATTGTTGGTTGGGATAACAATGATAAAAAATAAAGCTGATTATTATTATCATCACATATAAGTAAGATGTGATTACTGTGACTGCAGAGTGATATAACGCAGCAGGGAGGCTGCAAACACCGACTGGCAGCGGTTTCATTTAATTATTGCGTTCATTATCGCTTTGGTAATCACCTGCGCGGCTTTTTCAGCTACTTTTATCAACTTTTTCACAAGATCTCTCACACTCTTGCACATATCCTGTGTTATGAAATATCCTGCAGAAGGAGGGCAAGAGCAGAAGAAGAGGAGGGGGGAGGCGTAAGAAAAACGATTAAAAACTGGACAGGACGCCCACCTTTCCAGCGCAACAGATGTCAGCCATGCGCTTGACTGCATATGGTGTGTTTGACTGGCCCCTCCTGTCATCTGGCTTATGATGCGACGTGGATTAGGCCATGCTTAACAACGGGGGGGATGGAGTGTGTGTTTGGGTGTGTGAGGAGGGGGCTATAACTAATTTTCCGTCTCGTCTATTGGGAAATTTGGACACATTTACGCGCGGATTCGCCGTGCCACATACTTCTGGGGCAAAGAAATGTTTAATTTCTGCCCACAGTGGAAGCGTTTGCTGTGTCACATCGACACTATGGGAGTTGATTTATACATAATTAAAAGTCTGGATGGTTTACTTCTATACTTGGATTAATAAAAGCTCAATAACCAGACGCGCACACGGTTCATCCATCCATATATTGTCTTTTAACGAGCCCAAATCACCCACACGCGTCCAGCAGCTGCTGCTCTTTTTCCACACTGAGTATGAATGGCCTGTTTCGAGAAGGGGTGTTAACTTTTTCTCCCCATACTTTTCCTCCGCTTTGAAAAACGGGGAAGAAAAGCGCTGTGGAATCTGAGTAAGCGCTGCGGTTTGGGCTGGGCTTGCATGGGAGCAAGCGTGCCCAAAAATGGTAATAATCGGCCCCTCTCGCTGCCGTTGGAAAACTTTTTCCCCCCCGAAGTTACTTTCTTGCTCTGCGAGCTCTCAGCTTGTAGTTTCCTGGATTATGTCATCGGCAGGCTGCTACCGGTCGAAAGCGAATTATAGGAAATAAAGGAGAGGTATGCAGGGCTGGTGTCAGGTGTGGACAGCACACAGGGCTGGGCTCATGCTGCTGCTTCTGCCTTTAACTCTTTATACTACAAGTGAAGTAACCAGTCACACCTGACAGACCTCCATCTGGGTGAAATCTTCCCTCTGATGACCCTCATATTCCTACTCCTGCGTGATCCAGTCATCCTGCAGAGTTTGGGGAATGTTTTATTCATCTGTTGAGAGATAAGTGTCTCTGTTGAGGAACACAATCACACGCTGAGAGGGAAGACAACAGCTTCACCTCTGTCCTCACAGTCATCCATATGCATGTGCACACACACACACACACAAACACACACCACGCCAGACTCCCCCCAGGCTTCTGCAATCAGCCCTGCTGCTGATGAACAGATAAACGAGAAGCCTTCATGTTTGCTGATTGTTTCCAATCAAGATAAAACAGTATTATTGTTATTGAGGTATTTAAAATGCTGACAGGTTTTCAAGAAGCAATCTCTTGGAGCTGCTCCCTGAGCCTTTAGGAGAGATGTTTTGCAGTTGGAAACTAGGCAGCTGCTATCGCCTGAAGACGACTGATTTGTTTGTCAAGAAGCGACAGCAAACATTTTACCACCAAAGTATTCCTGTTTGTTTCTCAGTGACAACATAGGAGGCCTAACTAAGGCCGAAGAAATTTGTAGTCGACGAATCCCTCATAATTGAGCTTCTTTTGCTTTCAAGATGTTGGTTGGAGAGATGTTGGGAACTGTTTTTCTCAGATGTCTTCCTAATTAGAAACCTTAAGAACATGTATTTGTTTATCAAGATACAACAAATTTTTGGGTCCCAGAAACCAAAGAAAATCCTCAAAGAAAAGGATATATAAATACAAAAGGGATATTGGTGGAATATTTGAAGTAAATGGCAATGTGTTAAAGTCTGCTAAACTACACTGATGAAATACAGAAAAAAACAGTCAAGAAGTACATATTGTGCAGGCGAGGAGTGTATTTTGCAATTCTCCTTGACGCACTCAACCCCAGCATGTTGGAGAGCGCTTAAAATATTTGGAGTCCAATGCAAGTCTTAACCTGACCCCCAGGTATCGGGCGCTGCTATCCTCTTATCTGGAATCTTAATGTCTCTGCAGACCCAGGTGTGTCAGGTAGACCATGCCAGATGTTACTTAAAGCGGCAGCTGCCATGTATTTTCTCCTGAACAACACTGTGTTTATGAATTTCTCTATAAAATAAAGAAACAAACACACACACCTCCTGTGTTAATCGGTCTGACATTTCTGCCAGCTGTTTTCACAGCTGGAAGGTGGAGTCCAGGTGTTAACTGCTGGAGCTATTTTGTGCAGGTTTGTCCTTATAAGGATATAAGCTGCAGCACCTTCGATCAGGCCTGCCCTGCCTGTAAAACCTCCCGCCTCCCTCTTCCCATCTCCCACACCCCAACCTCTGTGTTCCCAACCCTCCCAGCCCACACCCACATTCCCCTGCTCCAACTGTACACGTCAGGTCACAGATAAGATCGACTCATTCCTGATCAGACTCAGGATTTGTTCCCTTTTCGTCCAAAACCTTTAGTCACATTTTGTGACTTTGAACCTTGTATTGATCCATTCAGACAGACATGGACCTTTTCCCTTACACGTTAACTGTCTATATCATTGCATAATTAATTCAGATTCTGTAATTAAGATGAGCAGCTGCGTGATCCATACATTTCCGATATCAGTGATTCAAGATTCCGCTAATCCACCCTGCAGGCCAGAGGGCTGTGCAGCAACTTGTCTTTCTGTGTGACAGTTATGCAGGAAGTGCCCACTAAGCGAATCAGTCATCAGACTTGTCACCACTTTACACTCCCCACTTTGACTAATCAGCGCTCCCTCGGGTGGGGCTGTCGCCAGCAGCATGCGTCCAAACTGAGCAATTTGACCTACATCTAACACTTCACAGCTTCTGGAAGAAAATAACATTCACTGGAGCTGCACAAAGGCTAAAACTCAGGAAGGAAACGACAAGGTTGCGTCTGTTTTCAGTCCCCAGGAATCTTTAAATTTCAGTATCAGGAAACTGACTCAACACATGAATGAGTGTGTGACGTTTCAGTTCTAGTAAGAAGACAGCAGCTGTTTGCTAAATTGCATAATAGGATGTGTAAAGTCAGCTCTGGCCACCTCACAAAATGCTTCCTGTCATCAGATTCCTCTGTTCCCATGATGCACCTTGCACAGCCCTCTTTTTTAACAAAAGAAGAAGAGCGTCACAGAGCGGCGTAGACAAAGCAGGGAATGTGGAAATGGTGAATTCCCGTCTGTGTGGCAGGTGGCTCTGCTCTCTGTCCTGATAAAGGCGTTATGTGCTGAAATGTTGCTTCTTTTCACTACATAAAACATGAGCGCGCTGAGGACTGTCGCTGTTTTTTCCCCTTATAAGCTGCCTGGCTGTGTCATGTCATGGTTTCCGTGCTGTAGCATGACACTGAGCCCCAGATTAAACTTCCATGCAGTTATTGCATATTATTAAGTCCCTTAAATAAAATTTCATACTTGATTATAAGATAGATGTTTAGTATTCACCAGCATGTCATCTGTTCAGAGTCACTTTTGCTTGAAAGTGCCCACAAAAACCACAAAACCATCCAAAGGTGTGCGATTTAATTGCAATAAAAAAGTTTTAAGTCGCACTTTGTCAGGTCTGTCGGAAAGACAACAAGGAAACTATTTTTAAAATGCTTGTTTTCTGAATGGAGTTCTGATTGTTTAGGGCTGTGCTCTCAGGTGATTGTCAATGCTGAATGGCTAATGCAACAAAGTGCCACCAGTGTCTACTCCTAATAAAGTAATCACTTTGCCTTTGGTGTGAACACACCATTAGTCTCATCAAGAGAGTGAATAAGCACAAAAAAAGTCAAATGACTCCTTTATGGGAAGGTGAGAACATGAAGCAGCCTTCTGTCTGAGAAGCCTCTGTCTGATTCAAAGATGCTTCAGGCTAATGAGCAACCTTCTGTCTATTTTCCAGAACATCTCAGTCACTTAGTCATCTTTCAGGTCTGTATCTGTTTTCTGTGAATATGTAAAGAAAATTGAAAGCTATCTTAAATTGTGCCTTGAGTGGCGAGAATCCTCCTTCCGCTCGCTGTCGTGGTTAGCACAGTTGGGTTATAAATCCCAACAGGAGCTCCCCAGTGACCTGATGATCCTGCCCCGGTCACGCTCTCTGGGCCCTGTCTCGTTGGTCCTGATTGATGGGGTCGCAGGCTGACTCCCCAGCTGAGAGGACCCAGGAGCATCCAGCCGGCCGCTCGTTCGGTCGCGTGTGCTCGCAGAATCCAACTTCCATGAATTCAGTCATCGTCTGATGAAGAATCGGCTTTTAGTTGATATTGATGCAGATCGATCATTTAAGGATTCGCTTATCAAGTTTCTTTGCTCTAGTTGGTCCTCCAACGTGAAACAAACTCCCTCTTCTCTTCTCATCCTCCCTTCTTCTTTTGCTCTCCGTCAGTAATTCGATCCCACAGTTAGGGTTTGATCGAGCACATTTCATAATTAACCGAAACATCTTGTTATGTGCTGCTAATGAGAAGCTTTCCGTCGGGAGGAAACCGTCTACTCTTTATGGCCTGGAGCTCCTGGTTTGATGTATGGAGTGTCAGAGGAAACTGACCTGTGTCTAACTACTCTTATATTACCCGACTCTGACTCAGAGCGCGCTATTGTCCTCCTGCTGAGGTGTACTGAGGCTCGTGTTGGAGAGCTGGTTGCAGTGTTTACTCTAGAAAAGTCAATGGGACCGCTCACACACATTGATCCTTTTAGAGAGTTGTTTTACTACACATGGGTGAAACTACCAGCTTTTTCCACTGTGTTAACAAGCTAATTAGATTTTTAGCCTTGCCAGAGCTTTGCTTGTGGTTTGGCTTTATGAATGGCAACATCAGTCGGTCAGCTGGTCCAGCATTTTTTCCAAATATGTCAATAACTATGGGGTGGTTGTCATGAAATGTTGTCAAAGGATTAATCCTTTGGTGACCCTCCTGACCTTACCTGCAACACTTTGACGTTCATATTTTGGGTTTAGAGATGTTTCATCAGCTATTGGAAGGACGGTAATTAAATTTGGGTTCTCTTTCGGTTCCTCTGCAAAATAGACAGCAGAAGGTTTAGAGGATGCAGTATTCAATGCAGGTGCCCAATGGCAGGCTTATGCCCAGTCTACCGCCGAGGTTTCCATCCAAATGTGCCACAGATTTCTGACTAAAAATTAAAATAAGACTGTTTTTTTTCATCCGTTACAGCAATTATTAGGACTTGGTTTATTGAGATAAACAGTACGTGGTGCCAATTCATCAATGAGAAGACTGTATAACTGTCGCAGAAAAAGAGGATTCAACAAAATGACATTAATAAAAAGCACCAGTTGAAGGTCAAATGGTGGAAAACTAGATAAAATATTACATTTGTGTTTCATATATTAATGCTAAGATGGTGGCCAACCCATTATCCTAATCCATGATTGGCTGTCTTCCCGGACAGAGGCAGGAACTTTGGATGTTCATTTATAATCTGAAACCCTATATAGCCTGTCAACATGGTTTCAGGCTTGCTTTTTGTTACGGTAAAGAGAATATCCTGATTATTTTGATAATATGGCTACGGAGGACAAAATAATCATCCAATGCCTTGAAACATGACACAGCTTTTCATTCTTGTTTTCTTTTAATATTGGTGATCTGTATCTCCTGTGTGTTTTGCACTATTTTTGGTCTAAATACCTGTCTCAGTGCCAGTGATTAAGAAAACAGGTCCCAGCTCTGTGTGTCTGAGCAGAGACGGTTGAACTCTTCATCCTTTCTCTCGGTCTGGAAAACATTTTCATGCTTAACTTGCATTTCTCAGCCCTGAACAGTTCTCCCTTTATTTGTTTCAGGAAGGTGAAAGCCAATTCTTCCTCATCAAGCCATACAAAGCATCTGGGGTTTTTAGAATTCCCTGTTTGAAAAGTCAAATGTGAGCAATTACCAGGCTCTTATCTGAACAGCTCCCAAATGCCAGGGCTCTGATGCAAATTCTTGCATAGCTTATTTTCTCAGGCTCAGACTCCAAATTTAGAAATGTATACAGAATAAGCTCCAAGCTCTCGGTTATAGGTCATGAAAACTGTTTCAGGGCCAATTGGGCAATTCATTTTTACAACTTTGTCAGAGGTTTGGATAAGTTTGACTGCTTTGCATCATAGTTTCATAATGGACATTTCATTCCGCACTGACTGGACTTAATATTTGCAGCTCGGTGGCAGATTGGAGATCTCAGACGGGGAGTTTTTTTGGATTCCACATCCACCATGGGATTTGGGGTCAAGGTGCATTTCCTGTGGAGCAAAGTGTGCAGAGAAAAAACCTGCTCAATGCTCGAACACGTCTGGAACCACTACACACTTATGGTCACATGTCTTCAATAGCATATGACCCAGAGGGGGTTTATAGGCGATCTGTCTGCATGTTTCCAAGGAATTTTCCTGCACCACATGGGAAGGATGTAGCCGGGTCTTTCCTCTGCTAATGCTATTAATCAAACCGCATGCATTCTCAAGTGCATGTGCTCGCTGCGAAGCCTCCCTTTGAAGCCGAGGGGGGCTCGCACTGCACTTGGAGAGCCGATGAACATGTGAGTGTATTAGCTGTAAGCCTCCTCACAGGAGCAGCTGCCCTGCGTCTCATGTAAGTGAAAGCAGCTTGGAGTAAATAGATACTGTGGTAGAAGCAGGCAGCAGGCACACCTTTCCATTCAGTAGCTGTGTGGGTGGAGCTCTGGGGAGAAAGGAGAGGGCGGGAGGAGGCAGTGAGTGGAAGAAGAGGTTCAGACAGAGGAGCTTTCAGGTCTCTGCACAAAGGGAGCGTGTTCAGGAGGCCCTTCTTTTGTCACATTGTCAACCTGGAGTCAATAATTTATCATCACGGAGCTCTCAGATGACTTTTTACTCTTCAGGGTGTTTTCCTGCTGGAACATACTTGCTCTGTTAACATTGGCAGGTTACTTGAAAAAAATGTCATCAATTACCCTCTCACGATTATTAAATAATTACATTATTGTACATATTCTCCTATTACTCCTTTCATCTTCTCTATTCAAAGAAAAAGGTATTAGTCTATATGCAGCAGCCGGTAAGCTTAACTTAGCTCTATATTGAAAACTGGGTTGAGCTACAGGTTTTGCATGTCCGGTGTACGAGCAATCCATTTGAACCAGAATTAGTCATTTTGACACAATGTTTCAAATTCAAAAGTCGCTGTTACAGATTAGACAGCACTATGTGTTTATGTTATGTTTTTTTTATAATTGGACTAAAGGAGTCGTGTGTGTCACAGGCTTTGAACAATTTACTGCTGAACAGAGACCGGCTCACTGACGGAGATCGAATTTTAGTTAAGACGGAATGGGAAGTTTATTGGGTAAAAAGGTCATTCTTTAGAGTAAATATGTTATGTTATTCCAGATTCTTAGAGACTGTGTTGTGTATGTTGTGTAGACTGCAGTACTGGAGACAGATCACCGTGTCTGGTCGGGAAACCAGCCTAGAGCTGCATTACCATCACCACCAAGTGGGCTGGAGTCACTATGACTGCCTCTCTGTCTCATTATGTTCCTCTCAGGAGCTGCTGCTGGGTTCAGTGCGACACCTAGTGGTAAAATTTGTATACCAGTAGCTTCATATTCAAACGAGAAATTGGAAAGTAGTTTTGTTTTTCTTATCTGAATCTAATCGATGACACACATTTCCAAAATGGGCGCCTGTCATTTGCATTTAGTTCCTCTATCAGTCTTAGATAGAGGCTTTTTAAAATCTAGCCTTTTGAATTTGCGCCTGACAAAGGTGACTGTTCTTTGCCATGGTATTCATTACTTACTACCCAGCTCTTCTTCTGTTTATCCAAAATCAGTAGCTGCTGCGTCTGCCAGGAACTTATCAACGCAACACTTCCCATGCGGCACAGGATTTCTTTCCCAAATGAGTTAAGCTGACTATGAGTGTAGAGCTGTAAGAGCTTTAGGGACACAAAACTAAATGGAGGTTAACACTATTATTTAATCTAAATCTTGGGTAAAATGCATATATGTTAAAGCAAATGTGTTTCCTATCATAGTCATGTTTCCTGTCATAATTGAATCTTGTCACGCTGCCCTGTTTCTGTGTCTGCTGTTTCTCTCCTCTCTTCCTCCTGTTTGTCCGATGTGACTGACTGAGTGGGTGGCAGTGGATGTTAGGAAAAAGTTTTTTCCTTGCTTCAGCGTGTTGAAATCTCCCTCCAGCCTTATCAGGAAGGCTGTCTTCTGCTGCGCTCAGTGTGGTGCGTCACCATTATTTGCTCTGTGTCTAATAAATGGGCAATTGCAGCATTTGAACAATGAAGACAGGATGTTTCTTAGGGTTTTATTTACATTGCAGGCAATTAAGTCTAATTCAGAAGGAGCTTAATTCAGTGTGGTGAGTCAGCCTGCCTAGGTGGCCAATGTTACGGGCTGGGTAATAAGTGCGGCGATTAAAGAAAGGAGCTAAAGCCGGTGTTGTTGTAGACCTGGAATGATGCTAATGTTGGAAACAAATCAATCCATCAATCTGTGTTAGTGAGTCCTTGGGAAGAGAGTGTTGCGTTTGAATCCGAGGCCAGAGGCTATTTGTTCTGCTGCACTCTTCCACTTTTCTAAAGTGGGACAAGTATTGAACGTCTGAATTTCAATCAGTGGCTCTTATTGATCGTCATGTCCGCCGGCACTCATGACCAGTTAGACTTTGACTCCCTGCAGGCGAGTTGCCTTACGCGCCGATGACTCTGATACAGCCTGCATTTTAATTCTGCAGCAGCAACAAGAAGTGACCGACATTTCTTGCCCCTGCACTACTTTG
>JAOWBC010000248.1:3960133-3973756 GCA_028566105.1 Hypoplectrus providencianus | reverse complement strand
TCTTTTTATGAAAACTGACTCAAGAAACTACTAGGGCTAGGGTATGTCAAGCTAACTGTGCTTTGTAATTTAACTGATCACCACAAAAGCATCCCAGGAACCAAAAAAAGAGAGTCCCGAGACCTCCACAAAACAGAGCAGAGAGCAGGACAGCAAAATTCTGTGCATAAAGCCAGAATTTATCTTCACTTTCCTGAAAAGTGTCCTTTTGACAGATTAGTGGGACTGCTACCTTAAAGCATTTCTAGAACTGTAATCAAACAAAAAAAACCCCCACCCTCCTCCAACACCACCTCACCTACCTACCCACTCCATTCGCCCCTTCACCGTCACTGACACCGCTGTATGTGTTGCTGCATGGCCCCCGACGCCTCGCCTGGCACTGGCCTCCCACACCCCAGGACCACTCGGGCACTCTGGGCGCGGAGGAGTTCAAGGCCTGCCTGATCAGCCTGGGCTTCGATATCGCCAACGATGCACAGGTACTTAAACGTAGCCACCCACGCTGTGAGAGGTTTAACTGGTTTCTTTTTTTTTTCTTTTGTACGTTTCCCCTTTGTACTTCTTTCCTTCCCCCTTTCCTCCCTCCTCTACTGCTCCTCCCTCCTGTCTATCTCTTTTGTGACTCCCCACACCTTGCCACGTCCACACTGTGGATTATTGCGGCTTTCCTTCTTAATTCTGCTGTTTGTTCATCCTTTGCTCTCCCAATCGTTTCCCTCCACTGTCCCTGCCACTCCACATCTTTCTCCTCCTCCTGGTTTCGTTTGTCCATCGCTGACCTTGTAGAAGAGATCAGGAATCATGGATGCTGAAGACTTCAAAACCTGCCTTATCTCCATTGGTTACAACCTGGTAAAGCCACGAGCACTCTTCAAATATCAAAGTTTGTTTGTGTGTGAGGCCAGTCCCAAACGGTAATGGATACCTGTGACCTTAATTTTGTGTTATTTAATGTTTGTGTAACTTATGTAGCTATAAAGGTCCATAAAATTTATGTTTTTAAATTATTTTCACTCAACAGGATATGAAATTAATTTAAAACTCCCTGAAGTGTGTGCTTTCTCTAGTTAAAATAACGAACAATGGCAACTGAGCTTCACAGTTCCTCTTTGTTGCCACCAGGGTGAGAACGAGTTCTCCCGCATCATGAGCATAGTGGACCCCAACCGGATGGGAATCGTCACCTTCCAGGCCTTCATCGACTTCATGTCCCGCGAGACGGCCGACACAGACACTGCCGACCAAGTCATGGCCTCCTTCAAGGTCCTGGCTGGGGATAAGGTACGGTACTATAGAAGAACTGAAGAAACTTCTGCTAAAAGAGGAATATCAGTTATCAAACTGTTTTCAACACCAGCTGAGGCAATAAAAGACGTGGCACCGATGATTAGAATAATCATTCTTTGACTTTCATAGGTCTCATTATAGTGAAATGCAGTGAAGCAAAAACAATTCCCCCTGTAACTCCCATAAGCACCCCTGGAGCACCACTGTACTAGAGGACAGAAATAACAACCCAATTTTACTTTCTTGAGGCAACTTACACATGTGACAGAAATAGAGCATTTGACTTCTTTTCTTTTGTACTTGTTGGTTTTGTCTGTCAGTTTATGTTGAGTTTAAGTTGCTATTCTAACACAGAGAAATGTAATTTAATGTTCTTATCTCTGACAGAACTACATTTTAGCCGACGAGCTGCGCAGGGAGCTCCCTCCGGACCAGGCGGAGTACTGCATAGCCCGCATGGCCCCCTACACCGGCCCTGACGGCGTGCCCGGAGCCCTCGACTACATGTCCTTCTCCACCGCTCTGTATGGAGAGAGCGACCTCTGAACACTCTGTCAGTCGTTCTGACTCTGGACCACCAGCCTACCTGCTCTGATCACCGCCACGTCCTCCAGCTGCCCCGTCACCAAACTCCTGTCCAAATACGCTCATTTTTTGTATGTCTCTGGCCTTATCTTTTGTCATTATCCTCTGTCTCCTCCTCCTCCTCCTCCTCCCACCTCTCCAGCCTCCTCACTGCTCCCTCACACTCTGTCTCCGTTGTATTTGCTTCCCACGCAATGCAGCAGCTCTCCAGGTTTACAAAGAGGGAGAGAGAAAAATGTTTGTTTCTGTTTTTATTTTCTTGTTGTCATTGTTTTTCTTCATAAAATGAATAAAGTTAACATATTTTATTATACTGAACAAAAAAAGGTATTTTTCTTCACCTGATTGAAAATAAGAGACAAAATTGTAATAAAGAAAAATTGCTATACTTTCTCTTCTTATTTTCTGTTTGCTTTGAACCAGTTTTAGACCTTCCTCTGAATGAAATTAATGGGAATATTTTTAGTTTTGCACTTTGTGTGCAGGAGTTGAGGATAATGATTATGGTGGGTCAGGATTCTGCACTGTAGGTTACCAAAAGTTACTTTCCATTTTGACCATTTTCTAAACCATTCCTCAGATTATTTACATTTACTGTTTAACAGAAAAATTAATAAACTTTAACTTATAGTCCCTTAAAAAAGTGGAGCCACAAGAATTTCTAAACACTCAAGTGTCTCCTTAAAGGCACATTTACAGGAACCGTTGCTTACTGGTGTACAACACTTCATCTGTGTGAGTGAGAGCAAACTCTAGATTCACCTGTTTTGGAACAAACCGTCCTGTTTGGTTAATTTCCATAGCTTTGTGCTTAAAGTTGTGATGTCCACAAGCATCTGCAACACAACAAATTGAGAAAAGCAGAAAATACAGGCGGAGAGCAGGGTGTCTCCAGGTACAGAGTCTTTCCTATTCTTTAAATGTGAAACTCCTGCATAGTTAAACTCCAATCCTTAAACTATAATTTTTTATCATTCCTGTTCATAAGGTACTTACAAACAAGTCTGGAATATATTACATTACAACAAACCAATTGCCAAATAAACAGGAGTATGAGACTGAGGCCCAGGTAGATGTCCACCACAAGGATGTATATAATACATTATCCAGCCTTGGTTCCGCCCAAAAAGGAAGCACATGCCCATGCACTGCTGCCAAGCTCTACCTCAAAGTGGAAACACCTGAATGGGCCAACAGAGTAGCGTGTGGACTGTAACCAACTGCTGCAGATATGGTAGGAAAATCAGTTAAAATATTATTAAGTGATGTTAAGTGGTCAGCAGTCGTGTAAAATGAATGTGTTCATTGCAAAACGTGTAGATGGTTAGAAGTTTGTGTTTGGCTGAAAGAACGAAAAGGCTTACCTACTGTTAATGCATTGCTTTACTGGAAAAAAAAAAAAAGAAAAAAAAGAATCGTGTATACAGACACAAAATATCGCAAGATCAAAACGACAAAGAACAAGAAAACCTCTGACATTCAACTGATCTTTTTTGCCGACACTGAAAGAGAAAAAATTGCATTTTCCATCGCCGTCTCTGAGACTGACTCAAACAGGAACCTTCAGCCGCTTCTTCACAACCACACGAACAATTTAGTGCGCTGGACCTATCCCGGAAACGTCACCAGGCAGTGACCTGCTCAATGTTTTCTTCAGTAAAATGGACTTGTAGCTGGATCGAAAAGTCATGTTTATCTTAAAGGCATTTCGGAAAAACAAAACGGTCAGATATGGAATCCCTATGCTTGTAAGTTACCATTAATCTTTATATCTTACTGCATTTACTGGCGTTCACCGCTTCTTATCCAACATTTTTGCTAGCAAGTTAGCAGTGAGTAATTTCTGGTAATATTAAAGTCAAATTCCATCATTTATTATGAAAGTTGTTTCTCTGTTTTCTGAGTGTGTGCTAGAGGAAAAAGTAAAGGTTACACATAGCGCTGCACTAATTGTCTTTCAATGTGAACCGATAAGCGGCAGGACTCATCTGTTGTGCAAACGCTTGCATATGTAACACATTCACGCAATTGCAGTGCATTCATTCAGTTGCTAAAGTGAAAGCTGTACTGCTCTGTAAAACACGTTTGTAATACGTTAAACCTATCCTAACTTTTCTGAGTGAATCGTGTTCAAATCTTATCAATGTTTTTTTTTTTATCTAGACTTTGTCTGATTGTGGGTTAAAACTATATTCTATTTGTTAAAAATGCATGATATGTCATGCAGAAACCAGATAATCTAAAGCTTCTATTTTTGTTTAACCTTCCCATTTACTGCTAAATGTATAGCCGCTAGCTTTGGTGTCGTCAACCCTTTCGTGTTTTAATGTTTTTTTTGTTTTTTTTTTTAAAGAGGGATGTTTTTCCAACTATATTGTACAGTATTGTGTGATGTTTTGGTCAAAGAGTTTAATCCTTAGATAATGAGTGCTGAAATAACCATCTTTGTTGTCAAGTTGGCACTTGAATGCAACTATCTGCTTATTGATGTTATTTTTTCCAGTTGCTTGTAGTTGGAGGTTCCTTTGGCCTGCGAGAGTTCACACAAATCCGATATGATGACCAGAGGCTCAGAAAAAAGGTTTGTCTTCGTGAACTCCTACATTACATATATATATTTTTGGAGAGTTGTTTATAACTTATGTGACAGAAGATTAAGGCTCTCACATTCACATCACAAAATCTGTGGAAAGAACCAGCTCAGGCTCTCAGCTGGTCAAAGGCAGCCTCTGTGCAGCTGGTGTGCAATGACTCCTCCCGGTGGTGAGGCACACAATTGCATGCGATGATCATGATTTTATCCAAGAGGATAGTTTAAAAATAGCACACGTATAGAGATGTTACTACATCTGTGAGGACTGCTGGGATCTCGCAGCGCAGTGTGGTTTATTTAGGCTTTATTTATACCTAGAATTAAATACTGTGTCGATCCATCATTTCAGACACTGCACTGACAGGCTTTTCTAACCCATTTAGTGAGTCAATACAAGAGCCAGAAGTGAGAACAAGCCCTAATAATTCATTAAATGACAGACACAATTCATTAGAATGACAGAGGACCAGCCCTTTATTAGAAGCCATCACATTCTGATGAGCTGGCTGCGAGGGGACGTGGCTGTTTTGTGCTATTTTACTCTGACAAACGCCGATGCACGTCATGTGGGTGGAAGCCAGATGGCGGGGGCATCTTTTCTTATTACTGTCCATGTGAGGCGGCACTAGACTGTGGATGACGATGGTGGAGGGAGGCATCGTGCCCCTGGCAGCGTGCCTGTGCAGCTGCCCCCACACGACTCGCTCTCTCCTCACGGGGCCTGCGGCAGCCCGAGCCTCTCTCCTCTCAGACCCTGTGGAGTAGAGATTCAACTCTGCTCAGCGTGTGTGTGCACATGTAATTTAATGCATGGAATATCCAAACAGTTGTCAAATCGCACATGATTAAAACCACTCTTGCGGTTCTCACTTGGAGCTGTTATCAGCCGGTTCCATTATTTTGTTCTCACAGATATTTGCACTCTTAAATCATTAAAACTGCCATCTGAGGGTTAAGTCACTGTATGATCCAATTAGCATTTTCTCTTCAACGATGTAATTTAGCCTGCAGGAAGAGATGAACTTCAAGGCCTTTTGTCTTCCCTGTCCAGGTTTTGTGTGAGTTTCTTCACCTCTGGTGCTCCCAGTTTGTTTTTGAGGCTCAGACTTGTGGCAGTTATAGAAAAGCTAATAACACCTCCATAGTAGGCATCTACTAATTACTTGGGCTATTAATTCCCTGGTCTGAAGGCTGCAAAATATTCTATATATTATTTATTTGCTGTAGTAATGTAGGTCTAATTAAAAATCAATCATGGAATTATGAAACTCATCAGTCACCCGAGTAACTGCGGCATTATTGCAGTGAAATATTAGAACTCATTAAAAGTAATGATTCAGAATGGGATTCATTTCAGTCCTATTCTCGGGCAAAATCAATTTGAATTGCAAAACCCAGATAGCTCCATTGGACTCAACTCTCTCTCTCTGAAAACCCTCTGACACATAATTTTTTCTTTTTTCTGTTTTTTCTTTATTTATTTTTTAACTAAACCTGGTGATGTTGCTGCCAAATCAAGGAGAATAATTTAGAGAGTGAAAACAGGCTAAATTGGATTGTCCCTGTAGGTTCGAAGAGGCTAGACTTTGACGTTGGTGAGAGAAAGTTTTTCGCGGTTATCTCTTCCACACAAGGTTACAGGCCTAAAAACAACCTCACCTCCCCTGAAGCTGTCATCATTTAAACATTAAAGAAATAATGCAGGAACAGAAGGAAGTTTGCGGCCCGCCTAATCCATCTCGAATAAAGAACCCCTCAACATGTTTGACTGTGTTCTCTTCATCTTTTCCTTTCTTTGATTTGCTTTCATTTTCTCTGTTGTTTTTGAATACGTGTCTTTCTATCTGTAACACTTCTCCTCCCCTGTCTCTCTCAGCTTGATCCTTCACTGGAGGCTAAAGTGAACGTCCAGAAGCAGTCAGTCATCCTAGAGGAGGAGTATGCGGTAAGGAGAGACAGGCTGGGCAGCCTGAGGGGGGGAGAGGAGATGAAAGAAACGAACTGGTGTGGTCTGTCTGCCAGACTGTGGAGCAGCTAAACAAAATGTGCTTTTATAGGGTGTCATCAAACTGCAAGATGTTTTTAAAAGGTGTGTAGGGGAGCACATTGTAGGTTAGACATGTTAGAGAAGTAAAAACATGGATGTTCTAAATAATTATAGTGTGGCCCATATTTCCTCTACCATTGATCAGAGGTGGTAAGTCTTTAACGCTTCAAAAATGTATTAATAAAATGCCTGAATAAGAATTTGAATTTTGATTTTAAGAAACCTTTTTTATGTGAACTGGTGCCAATTTTTCACTCTGCAAATGAACTCAGGGAGCTTCTTTGTTTCTTCAACCAAACACCATTACTAAATTATATTTGAAAAAAGAATATCTAACACCATTTCTTAGTCACAACAAGCATCATTTTCTATATTATATGTTGTGAGACCAAAAACCTTTTCATAATGGCATATATCAGACATCATATACTGTCGGCTAGCTAGCTAATTAGCCAAACATTTAAATTTTTACGACGTCTACACACTCTTTTGACAGAGAAAGGAATCGCACATTGCAATCTCCAGATGACTTTTGTCCCTTTTGTCCAGCATGGCAGAATTAGCAGAAAAAGAAATAATTATTTAAGAACCTAAAAATGGGCATAATATGTCACCTTTTAAACCATCATACAAAACAGTCGGTACAAATGTGATATTCAGATTTGAAGCCGAGCCACAGACAGCTCAGACTTCTGCTGTGATCACTTCTTCCTGAAGCTATTATTGCAACACTAACAGAGTGGCAGAGTGAACGCCAGCCGTCATGGAGACATCACCTTGTTTAAATATGGGAAACCGCTCATTCTCTCCTGGAAGACGAGCGGCTGTGACTGTTGGCTTGTTGGCATCAGAGAGCTGCCGAAGTCAGACTCAACTCCTTTAATCCGATGTCAGAAACATGTTCAAGGACTCGGGTTACCAAAGTCGTTTCCCAACACAACAAGCCGTGCTGAAGAAGCACACTGGCAGCTTATTTCTTGCCTCTCTCTCACCTGCGTGACACTCCAGATGGCCAGAATTTTCCACATCTGGATGATCCGTGCAGTAAAGTGAGAAAAGAATCTGAAGCTGACTTTGAAGTTGGTCTCTGGCTCATGCAAGAGCAAATGTTTTCTGTTGGAGACGCTGCTTAATCTGTTTCTGCTGGTCAAACAGTGAATTATTAAAGGTTAAACCTCTTCTGTTGTTCCTTTTGCAGAAGATGGAAAAGCTGAATTTGGACGAATGGAAGAACATTCGTGGTCCTCGTCCCTGGGAGGACTCCAGGGAGTACCAGGAGCAGAAGCGAGCCCAGCTGAGGAAAGAAGATGGAGGTGCAGGGACGACAGACTGACACACACACACACCAACCCTGCAGCGGGAGGACGCAGACAGGACTGGTCGGAGGTGGTGTGGCTGCTGAGACCTGAGTCTGCTTCAGCTTCAGGACATTGACTCCAGCCGTTCAGTGCTGGTTTGTGTTTGGCTTTAAAGTTTTATCTCTTCGAACACACAGCACGACAAGTGTTAGTGTCATGTGAGGCCAAACCGTGAAATGCTTTGGTCCTTGTTGTCACCTGCTGGTTGTTTACTCTCCCCTCTGATCAGGACTTTGTTTTAAAACCAACCAGTAGGTGGCACATCTGTGTACTGCTGCACATTACCTTCACACAAAGCAAATAGCAATGTATGATTTCCATGTCTCAATAAATTATGTTCTATCGATCCAAATTGTTACTTTTACTTTTATTTAGTTTTTGACAAAAGCTCGTAGATGTGGTGAGTCTTTGTTTACAACAGTATCGCATTGATTTACCAGTTGAAAGTATCAAAGAATAAATAACACAACAGTCCAGCCTTTCCTGAGGCTTTATAGATCTCGACAGTAATCTGTTTCTCTGACAGTTATTACTTTGCAATGCGCTGGATTTATTACGTTTATAATGGAAATCGTATTACCTTTTTGCTTTCTTTTTGTTCTACAAACCAAAAGAACATGATTTTTGCTGCGAGTCTTCAGATTGGACGTATAAGTAATGTGTGCGTGACTGACAGATAATGTATGTACTGCCTTTCCTCACTCAGCTTGTGAAATGGGATGTAATGAATATTCTTCAGGTGGAGAGGTCTGTATGAAAATGTCCTCGGATACATATTCTGTAATCACATTTTTTATGTTCATGATTTTTGAGTCACTTTAATGCCCGGTGTTTCTCCTGCTCGGGAACAAACAACAGCTCTTATGTGAGGATTATTTTTTCAAGCACAGGTTGTACAGATCGAAATCTCCTCGCTTTGCCGTCGGTTGTTTGTGTGTCGGGCCGAGCCGCCGTGAAGCAGCAATTGCCGCTAATCCACCAAACAGATTAATCAAGTAATTTGTCACAGGATTGGCAGATCAGATCAAGCCGTTCTCGCCGGGCTGTGTGTTGATAAAAATGTCTTGTTTTTGCTCGTGTTTCTGAAGAGGCCTCTCTAAATTTAGAGCGGCCACATGTTGGTGCGTCTGTAATCTTGGAGGTCAATCACAGTCTTATTGTGGATGCTCCGCAGGGCTGCCCCTGGGCTGTTTCTGATTAGATATGTGCTGTCTGAAAATCAAAACTACAGCGAGGACGCTGCACTTTCTAACTGTGGGAAAGGAGAAATATTGAGTTTGATGGTCGATAAGACAATCTGAAGTGTGCTTGTAAGGTCAGCTGCAGTGCTGGAGTGTCAGGCTTTGAAATCCCTGTTCTGGATAAAACACAAAACAAATCTGCTCTTACAGGGAATATTTCTTTGGTGGACTGTGGAGCCAGTGGAAACTGTTGGCAAGGTACATGTTTATTCCCTCTGCCAAGGAGGTTATGTTTCTGGCTCGGTTCGTCTGTCAACAGGCTTACGGAAAAACTACTGGCCTGATTTCATAAAACTTGGAGGAAGGGAGTGGGATGAGTGAGGAGGAGATCTGAGTCACAGGGCAGGTAGAAGTCATTTGTGTTTGTACTCTTCATGTTGTGCTGAAATAATCGAAACAATGAATTCCTCACTGATTAAAGTCACAAACGTCCCCTTAAGTTGGAATAACTACCTGGAAACTCAGCAGAAATCTTGACTTCACATTTCATTGAACACCTCATGTTTCCTTCCTGAATCATCCCATGGCAACGAGGTGATTTCTGAACGATACTTTTTTCTGATACATTTTTATAAAATTTTTACTCAATTTTTTTTTTTTTTTGTAGCATTTGTGTTATTTCTACATCACGACTAAAAGCTCATAAACTAGAGTCAGAAAAACGACTTCCCATCTTTGGAAATAGTCCAATCTGAGGAGCAGAGCATGCACCATTGACCTTGGCAGAGGTCTGCGCTCTGAGTGCAGTTCTAGTTTGTGATGATTAAAGTGAACTGACCATTATAATGTATGCCAGTTTTCTATAGGCTATTCTGAGGATGAAATGGAGTGTAAAATTACCACATATGACTGCGCTTTCAACTATATATTTCACTCATTTAGTCCTGTTTCCTTTTCTTTATTTCCTCCTCAAAGTCCTTAAATACACATCATATGGTATTTATTATCCGTGTGTTTGGTGAACCATCCGTAACCTCACTTTCTGTGCAAAGCCACACCGCCTCACAGCTTCTCTATATAGAGCCTGCTTCAAATGAACCATGTGAAGGAGACTTTAGAGCGCCGAAGCAGAAGATATGTTGCGGCGCACTGCGGTTCTTTTATGGAGATGCAGCGTTGGGTGTAAGTCGTCAGAGGCCAAAATGGGTCAGTCCACGAGGCCTCGCTATCGTAAGCGAGCTGTCAGGGCGCGTGATGGGTCCTAATTTGAAGAAGGGACACCCCCCCTTCACGTGCTGTTCAATTTTTAATTCGCAAATGCAAGAAAACGCCATCAAATATTCATTTGACATGGCTAAGAAAAGAGGAAATCAAATTCAATATTTACTACTTAGTTCTACGAGCGGCAGAACTAATGAGGTCTTGGAAACGAGAATCATGTAGCTGGTTTCCATTCGGGTCTCTCAAACACTAAACGGTAATCCCTTTTGTCTTTCAGGGGCCCTCTGCAGCTGCGGGGCCCCTGAATCATTCAGATTTTCCGTCTAATCTGCGGCCCTGTGAGCTGGTGTTCTGCTGCCAGATCGTCACAGCTCTCATGCGGAAACACTCTGCACAAGAACCAGGCAGCTCTCAGTCTTCTTGGCCCTGGATGAATAAAAAAATCTCTCCTCCCAAACACACTCACACACTCTCCAGATGAAGATTAATTACCACTGGTATTATCTCACAAGAGGACATTTCTCACAGAGATTAGTGACATGATTATTCAGATCCATGACTGAATGCTAAATGTTCGACCACATTCTGTGAATGGACGGGGATCCCCAGCAAATCCTCAAACCAGGTTTACGGTCCAACATTTTGTTGTTGTTTTTTTGTATTGTTAGTGTGATGTATTTCCTTTTGTTAACCAACAGGCTGCTGCTTGTGGAGGAGTTTGATTTCATAGCAGGCTTTCCAATAATATGTGGTTGGATTTTTAGGAAAGACGACGCAATTCTTTTTACAATTTATAGAACTGATAATGTCATGCGATGTTTGTGTAATATAGAACAATGTAAAATATTATATAATAAAGTTTTATGTTTGAGAAAGTATTCCTCTGGTATCTTTGCAGCGTGATGGAAAACTGGTGAACAATCCACATTAAAAGGGTCTGCTTTCATTCAAGCCAAAAATGAAAATACTGTATCGGCAGCCATATTGGTTATGGAGGAATTTTAAAAATCCTACATCAGTTGGGCACAATAAAGTTTTTACATGTTTTCACATTTGAATCTGGGCTCCTTAGCTGTTGATATAGTTATATCTGTAGTCAGATGGTTTATCGGTGTGTGATCCCCTGGTGCTCAGACTGGTGGGAACCTCCTGCTCTCAGGTCTCTAATACGGTGCTATAATACGGCGCTCTGTCTGGAGCAGCTCACTTGGTTGGTAAACAGTGTGAAGAGCCTACGGTAGATAGGATACATTAAATCCCAACGCCTGTCAGCGAAACGATTAAAAACATGAAAGAACAATTGGTGTGTAGCATAACAGAGTCTTTGTCATCTGAATGTACTTAATGTTTACAGCCTTGTCTTTTCCTTTCACAGGAGCTTGAGTACAAATAAAGTGACTTATTCATAATTTTACACCTCAATTAGCTGATTAAACTGACAGTTGAAAAAAATGACCTTGCAGAGTTTGGTTTGGACTGATTTGTCAGTTTGATCATTTGAAGGTTTAATATGCAGGATTGTCTTAAAAAATACTGTATGGACTCATGCAAATGTATCGTTCCTAATCATAAGTTATGAGGACTGTTTGGTGGTGTGTGTATATTGTTTGGTGGTGTGTGTATCTGTTGAGAAACTGCCCTCTACTTTGGTAATCTCGCTTTGTTTGCAAGCGACAAAACTTGTTCTTCAAAGAGAATGAATTTGTTTGCTTTGACTTTTGTTGAGCCATAGATTTAGAGTTTTAAAGTTTAGTTTCACTGGCTGCCAGTTCTTGCATATCATGCCTTTAAAGTCATTTATTAATTACAAATACTAGCCTTTTTGTTTATTTCCTCTGTTTTGTATCATTGTAATGGATTATATTTAGTTTTTGGACTTTGGGTAAAACAACAAATTTAAGGATGTTTCTTTGGACTGCTGGAAGAAGTGATGGTCAACATTTTATGACAGTTTATCAGCGATAATTATCCATTGGAAAAAGATATCAGAGATCAGTTAAAAGCAGTGCAGGTCTAATGTTCAGTATGTGTGTTTCTATCATCCCCTGTCCCAGATAAGAAATGAGCTGTGGTCAGTGGAAGTCTTAACCTTTACTACATCCACTGACTCACTGAGATGTCATTTACAGTGAGCTGCACAAGCAAAAGACAGAAAATACACTCATTCTGCATGCAGGAGGGAGGAGAGCGAGTGGGGAAATGGCCTCTGTGCTTATTTTATTTAGTCTCCCTCTCTCTCTCTCTTTTTCTCCCTCTCTCTTTCATTTCATTTCTATAAATAGACAGACGCTTGGCAGCTGAGGGGTAGTCCACGCAGAACAAATGCACCCCCTGGCTGTTTCACTTCATTCCCCACATAATGAGCCAGACGGAACGCGCACAGATCGCCGCCGTCACTTCCACTCTCCCCAGGACCGAGGCAGGGGCCACACGTTGCTATGGATACGTGGCTATTGGGCAGAGTGGCGGGGGGGGGGCGTTGGTTCGGCACTGACCCCTCCGCCTTGATCCCTGTCTCATCCTGTCTTCCCCTCCTTTTGATGCCCTGCCCCTCTTCCTCTCTTTCATTCAGCACCATAAGGCACGGGGGAGATGAGTAGATGAGTGTGGAGTCCAGTGTCCTACACTCGTCTTCTGTGCACTGTGTCTCTGATGTAATGGAGTCAGTGCGGGTATCCCTCTCTCACCCATCTTCCTCTGCAAATATATTCCGGACCAGTGAACCACTGAATGCTCAGCTCCAATGGCTGCAGCTGCAGAAGGGGCACTCTCCACAGACGAGCTACACTATATGTGTGCAAATACTGGTCTCTATGGATCTTATTTGAGCTCAAAGCACATACAGTGTGAAGGCTTCGCGCCGGGCTCCTTTTCATCTGCATTGCACTCTGTATATTTATGGAGAGTCAAGGTTTTATTTGAGGAGAGGATTTATTAGTGCAGGGTAGTCAAGGTTATGTAGCGTTATATTCTTCCCTATATGATAATGTGCACCTATCGAGCCTGTATGTCTGGATGAGGGGATGACACAGTGATTGTGGCGATAGATGCAAACTCACCTCTGATGTAAAAGACTGAGGCCTTTTTTTTGCCTGTGGGCATGTAAAGTGAAGTTATATTTGAGAATACAGCTCAAGTTTTAGTGAGAGAGAAGTTCAATCAAAGGGTTTTTCCATCTCAGGCAGTTTGATTTTAAGGATTATTATAGGCTACACAGGTAAATCTATTCAATACTGTGAAAGAAAAGTTAGAAACTTCAATATAATTTTGCCTTACAAAACTTTTTTGTTTTATACTGTGGAAGCAAAACAAGGACCTTAAATAGTTTTGCCTCTTTGTAGTCATTTT
>JAOWBC010000248.1:3947224-3960033 GCA_028566105.1 Hypoplectrus providencianus | reverse complement strand
CTTACAAAACTTTTTTGTTTTATACTGTGGAAGCAAAACAAGGACCTTAAATAGTTTTGCCTCTTTGTAGTCATTTTATATTCCTGGCAGCTGTTTTGCAACTTCTTGTAGTTTAGTCTTGTACTTTTGTCTCCCTGTGGTTGTTTTTAATCTTTCTTTGTGGTCATTTTACATCTAGGTGAAGGCCAGAGGGGCCCTGACACTTTGCCCGGTACACCCATTCAGTAACTCATCCATGCCGATCTGTTCTATTGATCTCCTCCTAGAGTGGTATCTCATTTTGGGTTTTTTAACGTGGACATATCTCCAAACTTGGGCAAATAAGCACAGAAACCTCCTCATGAACAAACAGCACTAGAGGTAAGTAAGGATAATTTTGTAGTTGAACACAGTCCGTTCATTAGACTCACTATGTCCTCACACTGCATGCATCTTTGAGTGTGAGTCCTGAAGGGGCGGTTGGTGCTTTGCTCTGTGTCTGACCCCACCACCACACCACCCACTAAACACACATTCACCAGTGACAGGAAGTGGCCCTGCAGCCTTGAGGGCCTGTGGATCCTGATGCGAGGTGACTTTTTACCTTTCTCATTTCACAACTTCACTATTCATTACTGACCGTCATAAGTGGACGTCGCCCATGGGTGATGTCAGTGTTAACTCCTCTGATGACCCCCCCACCACCCCCCCTCCCCTCTTTTTTTCTCACCAGCCGGGCCCACTGTGTCACCGCCTCACTGTTTTCTTCCACTGGAGTTGTTGCGACTCGAGCCTACAAATTATCAGCATGTGCAGAGTGCCGAGCGCAGCACGGAGAGAGAGAAAATACAAATCACAAAGTGCTAGAGCAGCATTATTCTCCTGCACTGTACTATATCGTTCCCCTGCTCCAGATTCTGAGCTGCTGCTGCATGCCAGACGTTTAAATGAAACCGATCCAGAGACGCAGACGCCGTCGAGTGTCCCGTGGCAGAAACAGGAAGGAGAGGTGAAGTTGCTTTACTCTCAGGGAAATCAATGCAACCAGTCAGTTTCAGGGCTGCGACCATCAAGCTGCCCGCCCTTGGACTGGCTGCTCCTCTCAGTGGGAAGCACAAACAGGCCTGGTGTGTTGATTACAAGTATAATCCATTAATCATCGCTGAACGCATGGAGGACTTTGATGAGAGAGGCAAGAGCAGGCATTGAATTCCAATCACATGATGCATGCTGGCTGCAGGTAAAGAGCCTGCACACCAATCTGTCCGCTGTGTTTTCTGCCTCCACCCTTTTCCCTGCAGATAAGAAAACTTCATTAAAATATCCAGCCATATTCTCCATACTAATTACAGCATTACATGGGGAGTGGGTGGAGGATGTGGTTGTGGCGGGGGACGCCTGACCAGATTGGCCCATCTCATCCCTCCCGTCCCCATTTGGGAAGCGATTGTTTTTGAATTTCATGTTTGAATTTAACAAGCAGGAAAATCTGAACAGGCTAATAAGATTCTGTACCACAGTGCCGGACTATGTAATTAAAATCGGATCCAATTGATTTTTTTTCCCCCCTGCTTTGCATATATGGGCTCCTTCCCAAAAGAAAAAGGGACTCCGCATGCTGCAATAAGAAGACGGCTCCAACTCTCTCTCTCTGTTGTTTCTGGGTGGATTAATGATAATTCATTATTGATTGACCGCTAATTAATTTAAAAGGCTTTAAAATACTTGTATTAATTTAACATGCAGCTTGGTTTGCCCTGGGACTCTGGAGTTTTTCTCCACAGTGCTTCAGGCCTGTATGATTCTGTAATTGGAGGTGGTGGCAGTGTCAACATCCTGCTTTGCTCCTTTCTCTGGGGCTTCTTGTGTCTCGTCAGCAGCAGTTATGGGTGATTGTGCTGCATCAAGGACTGTGTGCCCAGTGAAGCTCATTATCTGCTGGCTATGATGCATTTGACTGGAGAAGGAAGATTACTGGGTTGTGCAATGCAACTACAAGAAGGGTTGAGTGTTTGGTGACAATATCTGCTGGAAATATGAGGAATAGTTACATTTTATGGAAGATACACAAATTGCTTTGTTGAAGAGACGCAGATGTGAAGATTAACACCAGTTTTGTTTCTGTTGGCTTTAGCTAAATATGAAGCTGCAGCTCGGAGATAGTTAGCTTGACTCTTTCTGAAGATAGAAACTCTTTGTTTATAAATGTAATAAATAACGTGTGATATGTAGTGCTACACTGAGGTGCATTGGTTAGCACTTTGCCTCACAGCAAGACAATAGGTCTTCTGTTTCAGTTTGCATGTTTTCCCAGGGGCAGTATTGGTTCTCTCCAGGTTCTCCAACTTCCTCACACAGCATGGTTGGCATGAATCTAAAGGGCCCGTAGGTGTCAATGAGAGTGTGAACGGTTGTCTGTCTCTACGAACCCGTTGAGGTTTGGTTTAAATTTGCACCTTTGGCTGATCAGCGCACAGATGGACATGTGAGACACATTACACTTCACACCTGTGTGTCTCTTGCGTCTGATCAGATTTTGCTAATCCCTCCACCACTTTCACTAGAGGGCGCTTATTGCACCGTGCACATTTATTACGTAGGTTTACAACAACAACTCCAGTCGCTAGTTGCTTTCTTGCTAGCAATGCCTTCTTAATCAGCCATCAGGTACAGCAGTGCTCCTCTCGTTGGTGACTTATTTTCCTGTAACATCCTTGTCTGGGACACATCAGGATGGATCAGTGTTTGTACTACAAAACATTTTGTCAAAAGCCTTCTAGACCTTCTGGCAAGCGGTTTCAGTGATCCGATCACAATGCGTCTTGGACCCTGTTTACTCTTGTATCTAGCGCTGACTATTTGTGATCCGATCGCCCAAGAGGCATTTAAAACCAAGTATAAACAGGCTCTGTGTCCCCTGACCCGTCCTCCGCCCACTGTCAGCTGGGATCGGTTAAGGGTAACACATGAAAAAATGAATGAATGCTGTATTGTTTTAAATCATTGCAGATGACAAACTGTGGTTTTGTTGGGAGTTATGTGGCTATTAGTGACTTCCTGGAGTCTGCTGCCGGCTGATGTGCTGAGCTAACTAGTTATAGCTTTGTTTTTGACTGTCAACATGAGAGAAATATCTTCTCATTTAACTCTTGGACACAAAGCACAGGTTGAACCATACTACCCAAAAATATCATTTAAGAGCCTG
The DNA here is from genome assembly GCA_028566105.1 of Hypoplectrus providencianus. NCBI lineage: Eukaryota > Metazoa > Chordata > Actinopteri > Perciformes > Serranidae > Hypoplectrus > Hypoplectrus providencianus. The sequence continues at coordinate 3,956,849 of JAOWBC010000248.1, read as the reverse complement.
CTGATAATAATTTGGCAGACTTAGCCTCTACTTTTGTGTTTTTTTGTGAGGTTTTTATTTTTTACAGAAAGAAACACTTATGTGGATTGATACTCTTTTCTATGATCTGATATTAGTTTTGCAGAGCACAGCACTTATAAATGTGCTATTTTTTGCATTCTGGCTCTTGTGATTATGCACACGCTTCCAGTCTCTGTTTCTGTGCATACATATTTAATCCAATATCACACTCATTAACCCTCATCCTACATATCTAACATACGAGGATTGTCGACTTGGGAGCCCAAGAAAAAAACAATGTCAATGTCAACTGAAGAAAAAGTAAGATTCTCATTATTTTAGGGCACCAATAGTTAATTTGAACATTGGGTAAAATTTCTCCTTCAAATGACTGTCAGAGCTCTGCCCAGAAAACAAGCAGTTTAAAGGTTGTTTGCTTGTTGTCTAACAGACAGACCTAACAAAGCACCAATTCCTGTTCTATACATCCGCATCATGCTGTAAATGTATAAAGTGCACAACCAACGCTCCAAACTAGTGCAGGACATGCAAGGCAGCCATCATATACATGTGTAACATGTAGTTAGCTGCAATTATATCTCCAGCCTGCAGAGAGCTGGTCCAGGAGTGTGACAGATTAGCTCCAGACAAGCAGACACGCACAGAAAATGATGACTTTGAAGATGAGAATGACTTTATTCTGAAACAATTGATTGACAAAGTCACAAAAATGATGAATATTAAAAAAAAAAAAAAAAACACCCATGAGACATGACAGAAAAGGGGTGTTTGGGTGCCCCAGCCTGAAAGACGTTCAAATATTTGTAAGTCAAACTGTAAATCTGGCACTAGGAGAGCTGTTTGTAAATCTTCCATCTGAGCATCTCTAAAGCCTGGACTGTCTGTGTGTCTGTGTGTGAGGGGGAGTGTGTGTGTGGCATGTGTCCAGAATAAATGTCAGTGATTCACTGATCATCATCCTGCTGTCACTTATTTGTGTGCCTTGAATTAGCAGCATGTGACCCACACATACACACACACACACACACACACACACACACACACACACAGTCTGTAGGGGTAAAATAGTGGCTGATACCTTAATTACAAGCTTCTCCTCTTTACTCCTCCCTCTGCCTCCTGCTGTGAACACTTGTCACGGTGGGCTGTGGGCCTGGATCGGATTCATGCTTTGTGGTGCAGGTTTCTTCTCTCAGCCGATGGTGACGTAGCTGCGCGCCCATAACCGAGCCTGTCTGTGCGACTTTTGAGAAAAAAAAAAAAAAATAAGGGGGGTGGAGGGCTGTAAGGAAGCAACCATTTCACACCTGCACCGCGAATAATAGACCGAATATTAATAATTATTATCCGAGGATGACAATTTCTAGATAGATCACCAGCAAAAGCTCCAGAAACTGAGTCAGCGCAGAGGAGACGCACCGTGGTCATTCCGATGGTGCGCAAAGTCCAGCTGACAGGCTTTTGCTAACTTGACAGCACAGCGGAGTGCTTTTCTCATGTAAGACAGTGTTTAATATTAATTTCAGCGTGCCGTTTCGCTAGAGAGGAGAAGCCGGGGGGAAGAGAGGAGCGACATCATAGATTTCCTGCAGCGGAGAGAGAGGGGGAGGAGGAGAGCGCTGATTCACGGCTTGCAGGAGGAGGGAGAGCCGTGCGGACGCTCTCACAAGATCCATCTCTAATCTTAAAATACCGACCCCCTCCCCCCCCCCCTCCTCCCTCCACACCTCCTCCTCCACCTCCTCCCTCGTCATTGACAGCTCTGCGACCCGGTCAATCCGTCAGACAGGGAGGATCTGGGGAGGAGGGCGCCAAGGCAAGGAGAGGACGAAAGGCGATCACCTCTGGCCGGTTTTTTGATCCAATCGCCAATACACCGAGCCGGCTGGGGGACCTGCCTCTCCGTACATGAGGACGACACAGCGGCTGGGCTTTTTTGGTCTGAGGAGCACGTTTGACTCAAGAGATCCAAACAGCGAGATTATATCGAGACTGCTGAGAGGAGAGGGTGATCCGAACCAAACAATAATAATAATAAAGGGGGCGGACTGGAGCTATTTCGCAGTTTCTACATAAACTCCCCGGAATACAAATCCAGGTAATGAATAACGCATGATGCAAACTCAGTGATGTGGAATAATCAGTGTGTTAATGCAACATGACCGGTGATGGATGGATTAATATGTGACCGATCATAGTCAGCACATTAGATGCGTTTTAACATCCGTGTCGATAAGTGATGTGATGTGGTCCTTCAGTCCGGAGCGCAGCTTTGAACCTGTCGGTTCTCCCATCATCGTGCTGATATGATCCATTGCAACGGGCTGCAATGGATTCGTGATACCGTCTAATGGATGTACCATTAAAATAATTGGCGTCTGTCAACGCAAGTATCGGATACCGGTGGTTACAGCCTCACGAGCTCATCCTGCCGCTGATTGGCTGAACACCTGGACCCCCGGTTTTAATATATGAATCTGTCGCTTTATATTCTGGCTTGTTCTGCACGGCCTGTTAGTGTTTGGAGTTGGAGAGAAGTGTTTGCAGAGCATAAAGGCTCCGTGCATGTTTCCACGTAGGCCTGCATGCACCCTATAAGTTGTCGTGTGGGCCTATGGGTGCTCCAGCAGGGATCCCCCCCTCAGGTAGCACTGACATCGGTTTAGTGAGCGAAAACGGCCCTGTGATGATTAATCAGCAACAGCTGAGGCTCTCTGTGTGTCTGCTGAGTCCATGTTTACGCGCATCTCAAATAGCCTCCTTAAACAAGAGCCTCTTCCCAAAATAGGGAAAGAGATCTGTGAGCAGAGCAGCAACTGTCTCAGCCATAATGCTGCCTGCATCAGTGTAAAGATGCACCAAATCAAATATTAAAATCCACTGTGTTAGAGGTGTTAGTCATCTGCTGTGGAGTGATTATCACTGCAGCAATTTTTTTTAAACTATTTTATCAATTTTAGTTATCAGTTGATCATAAAACTTCAAAAAAATCACCCCAAATCTTCAAATATATATATATTTTTTCAAAACTAGCATGGATCTGTTTAAATACCTTGTTTTATATTAACAACAGCCAAAAACAGAAAGATCTATGGTTTAAGTATCAGAAGAGATCAAGCTGGAAACAGAGACATTTGGGGCATTTGTGCAAGTCTTGCAATACATTATTTTCTTCTGAATATACTTGTTTACAGTTATTTTGTTGATTAAAAAAAAATGTAATTAATTTATCAGAATTTTCCCATATGAGATGCTAAAGGAGATAAATGTGTTTGGACAGGTTGCTTTCCCCTGATGACGGTCTTAATACTTGCTAAGACCTTTTGCAACTTACAGGAAAGAGATTCAGGGCAATCAGGAACTTAAAAAAACAACTTTTGTGACATTTCATTTTAAAATGTGTTATAAAAAAAAAGCCTCCTTGGAGGTTCAGTATAAGAATAATGGCAAAGTTGTAATATGAAATAAGTTATTATCTAGAAGGAAATTTCCGTGTCAGAGATTGCTCTACAATAACATGAAATATACATAAATACATACATGCATACATACATACATAATGGTAAAAACAACAGAAATGGTGACAATAATCTAATCTATTAAATGTAATGTTTTACATTTAAAGATCGTATATAATGAGTCCAAACCCCTTCATTAATCAGTTTGTATTTTATAAGATGCGAGATACAATTTATTGACAGCATTGGCATTTGAAAATATATACTGGAATTCATTTACATTTTTTAATATCTGAAAAAAGACTTTCTTCCCTGAACCTTATAATAATAGTGCTTTGACACACCCATGTGATATTGCATTATAAATATTGTGGTATTAAGGGAAAGGCTTGATGACGTTTGACCTGGTAAATTTCACTCAGTTGCACTTGCCTACATTTACTAAAGAAAGTGGTTAAAAGTTGTATAAATGGAGTTTAAGTGGGTTCACCCTCAACTATTTGCGGTTGAAGAGGTCAGTGTTGGACTTAATTGGAATATGTCAGAGCTGAACTTCACCCTTAATTTAGATGATGTCAGTCGCAGTGTTAAATTTGTGTGCTTTTTGTGAACAACTTTGTCTTCTAAGTTGATTTTTAATACTTCTTGGTGGCAGCTGAACAGTGTTGATTAAACTGCGGTGATGGGCCCTCCTCTACAATCACAATTCAGAATACAATCCTTAAAACAGTAATTAGTATGCAAATTGTTTTGTGTAGCTCCTAATTTAGGGGTCACGGCTCTAATGTTGGTACACATGGAGAAATGAATCGTTCCCTCTGCGTCGGCTGACAGCAGCTGATATACTTAGTGTTGTGATAGAAAATCTATATTTAAAATACTGAATCCCTGTGAGGTCACACACCTGAACCCTCAGTCTGAGAGCTTAAAAGTCATCATTTTAATCTTGTTTTGTCTCTTAAGTTTAGTTTCTCTATGAGTTGACTAACTTATCAAATCAGTCGGTCCACTTTGGTTATATCGCCAATATTTTTTGCAATATAAGGATTTTGTTAAAGGGGCTTCTGTGGATCTGGAGCTGGTGGTGTCTAGTGGGAATTCACCAGTCAGTGGAGGTCCAATTAGGATTGTGGGAATTGTAGGATCCAGCATTTTCAGGGCGTCTAGGGAATTTTGCTACATTGATGTGCTCCTCGATGATCCCATTTTCCAAGTTGAGGAGTTCTGACTTTTTTAGTTCATGAACTTCAATGTGGAAACAACACGGACACTGTGAAGAGCAATCAAGCGATGCATTATTTTCCTAAATCTGCTTCCATTTACTTATTATCAGGCTTAATGGTATAATTAAAACAACTTATTTAAGTCAGTCTATGTGGAGAACAACTAATGGTTACAACCTATTACCAGATAACAAATTTCTTGTACATCAACCCAACAATAGTACTTTTGTCTGTCACATTTCTGCAAATTGTGATCTCAACTCAGCATGTCATGTGACTAAATTTTATACCAGTATTGAAAAACACACCATCTTTTCCTAACCTTAACTATGTGCTTTGAGCTAGCGCAAAGGTTGTTATGGATATTTTAAAGAAAAAATAAAATACTTTGTCAGAGGATTTTACTGATAGATTATTGCAGTTAATATTTGACAACTTTGTAGATACATTTCCATATTATCATGATTAAAAAAACATAATTTGCATGGTATTACAATTATTTTTAAGCATTTGTTATAAATGTAATTTATGGGAGGAAGCTCTTGTGGAAGTGAAAAAGTAAATTACTTCAGTCTACATTGGAAGCTGTGTGTCCATTCAGGCCATAGTAAAAGTAATAACAAGGAAGTTATGGGAGTAGCAGCAACTAGAAATAATCGTAATAATGGCCTAGTCGTAGTTAGTACCAGTATTGTTCTTGATGGGATAGGGAAGTACCGTAATGCTTTTGTTAATAATATTAACAATAGAAGCATAGTAGTGGTACTATAACAATATTCAGAAATTACTAGTTGGAATAGTGATAATATGCAATGTGTGTTTTGGGAGACCTTGAAATGAGCATAGTTTACAATTACAAAATATCTTAATTCAGACCGTGAAATGTCTAAAGGGATGCAGGGAGACAACTTGCTCATGTAATTGTGTGTATTTGGCCTGTTTGTCACTTTGTTGCTCCTCTGTTTATCCAGAGTGGGCTGACTGAGCACAACCTCCTTCCATACCCTGATAACACACATTCACACACAGAGGAGTAAGAGTCTCCAACAACAGAGCTACACTTTAACAATGGACGGGAAATTTCAGATCATTTGATGCTGATGTGATGAGTGTGTATATATAAACAATGGCTGCCGTGCCCATATGTAAGAGAGCTTGTTTGTAGTGATAACCACAGACAGTTATTTCTGCTAATTGTTTCAGTTGTCTGGATCTGTTCTGTTCTGATTCACTGCTCACTACACACAAAGCACTGTCTTTGGCTGTAGAAAACCAAACTAAACAAAAACCTCTAAAAACACAAACCATGTACTACATTCCCAGCAATAAACAGGCTCGTTGTGTGTTTCTAGAGTATTCCCATGGTCCAAGAGTCCCTGAAATGAAGTTCTCCAGCTCTGTATTCACTTCATGTGACATTAGGATTAAGGAGTTATAATTGCACTGGCTCTGGTCTTATTTTAGTTACTTTGTTGGAGAAAGACTCCCCAAACTTTCAGCCATCATTATTAAACATATTGGGATTAGGAAATCAATAGGCTAGTAGTTGGCTACTGCCATTCTCGTCAGGGAAAATTCTCCAACAACTAACTACTCGCATCCCCAGAGAGGTTATTATTAGGAAAATGTTTAGGGTTAACCGGATGACATTTTGTAAATGTCTTAACTTAAAATGGGTCAAATAAGAGCTGAAAACAACAGAAAGGGTTCACGCATTATAAGAGTATTGAACTGAATGCAACACAGATACAATCCACAGACAAAAAGTAGCCAGCTATTTAGCAAACAGGTGACAGTTTGATCATTTACCTGCTAGAGAGCCAATTATTTTCCTCAGGAGTCGGTGGAGACCAAAACAGATCTTGCATGAATAACACGAACAGAAAAAAGGCCAGAATTGAATGCTAATGTTACTTCATGCTGGATGTCTGAACCAGTCTATTTGCTTTTTAGACGACTATAAACAAATGACTATATAATTGTAATAAGTATGAATTTGACACATTAGGATTCAGGATACAGATCTTGTGTATCAGCATACAATGAACTGACCAGTAACTGAATCATTTCTGACTCTCTAACTTTTCAATTCTGGACACTTCGTCTGTTTCTGGCTCATTGCAGTTTCGGCCCATTCAGCCCAGCTAGCCAGCATGCAATAAAAATGACAGGGAGGCGCTAGCAGGTCAGCAGTGCTGCTCTGATCCTGAAACAGGAGGATGCACTTCCTTTAGCCTCCCTGCTGTCACTGTTTAAATAAGTCATTTACATGTTGATGCTGTTTATTTGAATCATTGCATACATTTGGTTAATTCCTAAAAGTTTACTCCTGGAGCTGAGTTTTATTCGGACACAAAAGTCCAAACAGCTGCAAAATCCACAGTTTTCACGTTCAACTTTTCCCTCATTAAGTTACAACTTTGTCACTTAATTATTTCCCTGTTGTTTTTGTTTGTGCTCAGCGCCGCTGGTTCTCACAGGGATTGCATAGCTGGCTCCTGTCCATATAAATGGCTCTGCTGATTCAGTTAAATTTAAGTTCCTTGTCTCCTGCTTCTGCTGCCGTTTGCTGTCATCCTCTTTTCTATCCTCCACATCAGCGCGCTGCTCTGCAATCAACATCTTTTTTTTAACATCTGAGGAGTTTCATTTCAAGCTGAGAGATCCTGTTTTTAGTTTTATCACCTTTTAAAAGGGGACTTTTTGAGAGACATATCTCTAAGTGTTATTAATCCCTTAAAAGACAGCCTAATAATACCGATAGTGATGCAATTATTTGTATCTGTGAAGCATTAAATTGGAAATAGCAGGAATAATTTATTCCAAAATATATTAATTGGTTTTGCTAAGGCCTGAATTTGCACACAAAGATTGATAGAAACTTTGCCAGGTTGTTTTTTTTTGCAGACAGGAGATGTGAAGCTGCTCAGGTTCCAGAGACAATTTGGCTTTTAAATTGGTGTGAGTGCTTCAAATAGGCCAACTCCTGTTTGACTATCCACACCTCCACTGAAAAATCTGTCAGCTATCCAAACTGGCCAGTGGTCCGTCTGGATGATGGATATCATTTCCAAAAATATCACCTGGAAGCTGAAGTAGTTGGAGTTGTTTTAAAAGTCTTCAGATCCAGTGTACTCCACAAGACTTAAATCAAATAAGAAATCTGCATTACACAGCATAACACATGCCTTTTAATGGATGCTTTTACCCAAAGTGCTTTAAAGTGCCGCAACTGCGTACTGTACACATTTTGAGTGCGGGCGGCCCCAGAGGTAATCAAGCCCTTAACCAGGAATAAGAACACAAAAACGCACTTTTAAAAAAACTACATTTACCTCAACAAAAAGAAGGGAAACAAGTGTGACAGTCATAAAACATTTGAATCCTCAGGTGGATTCGGGACAGAATGATTAACTAACATAGTCTGTATCTCTCTGAAGAGATAATTCAAATTCTGACTAAACTGTCTGTGTGTCTCAAGGACCCGGAGGTGTTGTGGAGGCTACAGAGGGGCCCCACCCATCCTCCTGAACCACCATATAATCCCAGGTACCACTGAGAGTTACGCCTTTATAATAAATCCCCTGTGTTATCTCCTTTAAGCGGCGCACATCTTCGAAGTTTGAGGTGGTTAACTGTTCTCCATGCTCCCAGTGCCTCTGGCCTCAGCTGTTAGCATCAAAAGAATTGTCAAGTCCTATCTCATAAGAGCTGAAGAGGTGCATAAGATGCTTAGCCCGAGCTTTTATGAATTTGGACAATGTCGGCATTGTTATTGTAATGCTGCTCTCTCTTGCAGAAGTGGTAAGTGTGCATTTAGAGCTCAGTATATAATGAATTTGGACGGGACATCTGTACCCTTTGTTTCAGTTTGCCTCTTGACGGTCTCCTGCCTCCCCTCTGCTGTTTTTTTTGCCAATGCGACATTTTGGACAGTGCTTAGTTTGGCAACATTGCACGCCTGCTGAGCGAGCTGTTTGGTTCAGAGCTGTGTATTACCCCTGAGATCTCAGACAATCACACTCAAATCCACATTACTGGGCGCACGTATCCACATCTAAGCTGAAGAAACTTTATGATTAGAAATGAACCCAGAGGCTATGGTTTTATTAAACTAATGTTATCTACATTGTTCACATAGTGTTGTACAGACCTGAAAATCTCATGAATTTCTAAGCATGGAGACGTATTTTCCAGCTCGCCTCTCATAGATAACATAAAGGTTTCACGACTATGCTGTTTGTAAAGGAGGCAGGAAGTCACTGAAGGATATAGTGGGATAATTGGAATATTTTTATGAATATGGGATGAAATAGGTGAATAATTTTCTTGCTTCAGATACAGTGTGTGTTTCTTGTGAAATGCAGACTATTGTTGCAGCGATATAACAAGTTCAAGGTGCGTGTGTGTATATCATTCATTTCTTTTGTTCAAAGGGGACATATATGACTTTTTACACATTTTAATTTAAATCATGTGAGCTCTAAGCTAAATTGGATAACTGTAGACACAGAGGTAAGGGATCAGGCTTGCAACCATAGGGTTGCCAGTTTGAATCCCAGGACTGACAGGTCATGGATTGAAGTTCCCTTGAGCAAGGCACATAAGCCCCCACACAGCCCACTGCCCCTAAGCGTGGTGTGTTAGGGTTAGTGTGTGTTCTTAAAGTAGGAGTTAAATGCAGAGGCTGAATTTCCCCATTGTGGGAATAATAAGAGAACCTAATCTTAATTTTAAAACCATCAATGCTGTTGTTAATATTGGAATTTCTATCTAAACATATGAACATCAGAGTCTTATGGTTTGAAACCGCTTCTGTGCATATATCTGTCATGTAACTATTAATAATATCCATCCATCCATCCATTTTCCGAACCGCTTTATCCAGGTAATCCCGGGTCACGGGGAGGCTGTGCCTATCTC
>JAOWBC010000248.1:3929017-3939840 GCA_028566105.1 Hypoplectrus providencianus | reverse complement strand
TATTTTTACAGTGCCTCAGGGTGCAATCACACTTTGTTTTCTTTGGTAATGTGGTGAAGTTTGTTTTGTAGTATTTTTGTATTTGCTTCATTACAGTTTACGTCAGGTTAAAATTGAACTCAGGCTTGTAAACAAAAAGCACACTGACTCACATGTGGCTTCTTTTTTGGACAGTTTTAGTTTTATGATTGTATCAGGTCTAAGATTCCGGCAGAAAAGTAATCAAAACAAATTGCATTCCAGTTGTTTACATCCATTTAAGAAAGTGTTTTACTTATTTATTTATTTTTTTTTTTAACTTTTATGTCCATCTGTGCAAAGTTTGTAAAAGGTGTTTCTAAATTCTTTCACTGAGGGTTTAGATGTCTGTGCATTTTTCTTAAATCTTAGATCCAACCAACATACACCAAGCAAGTTGAGTAAATGATGCAAAGATGCAAACTTCTCTTACCATTTCTAAGCTACCTCTCCATATTGCTAGCCACTGCACCATCACTGGTCAAACTAGCGTGAGTAGCAGTGGTGGGCACAGTGGAGCCTGGATCAAGAGTTTCATAATGAGGGAAAAAGTTTACAGTAGATGAGCTTCCAACCCCTTCTCAAAGCTTTTATTACTCCTTTACTGAACTAGAGTAAAAATGTATTGCGTTCAGTTGTGTTTCAGTTGGAAACCAAATGTTTGAGACATCAAAGTTACATATAACCACAGGACTTATAATGGAGCACTGGGCTGAATGCTAACATTAGCATGCTAACGTACTTTCAGTGACAATGCTAACATGATGGTGTTTAGCAGTGACACAGTCCTATGTTTCAAATCTTATTTTAGGATTTTAGTATGCTAACATTTGCTTATTAGCCCAAAACACAGTGGTCTTTAGTGTAAGTCCAGCTGAGGCTGATAGTTTTGCTGGTATTTGTTCATAACTTTATTGGATAAAGTTAAATTATGACCTGATGATGAGTTTCGATGTAGACACAGAGGATTACCACTGTTAATATGATATATTTCACTAGAAAAGAGACAATTTTAGACCCGCTGGTGCTAGGTGAAGTCACCAAAGTCTTTAGGATTCTTCCTCCCAGCACTGTGTATATCTGTACTAAATTTAAGTTGTTGGTATATTTAGGTCTGGACCAAAGCAATAAAACAACACTGCTACCCATCGAGCCGCACTGCTAGCGTTGCTAAAGTCAAGCCCTCTGTGGTGCAGTGAATGCATTCTTAGTAGGAATTACTGGCTGTAAAATGGCATGAAATTGTTTTCTGTACCACTATCACCTTTCCTTCTGCTGCTATCATCTCAGATCAGTTTGTTAACACACACACATAAAGACACAGGTCCTTACACAGCCACAGGCATGCAGTACTGGAAGATTCATGAGAACATCTCTTATCTTTGCAAACTTATTGTAGCTTTTGCACTTTGGCTCCTGCTTACAAATAATGTACAGAAATACACATGCACACACACAAACACACACACACACACACACACACACACACACACACGCTCTAACTCACGCACAGGTTGAGTGGCAATAAATATGCTGGCCCTGCGTTTGTTCCTCCCAGTTGGGGGAATGCAATTAAGTTAAAGCTTATTTATAACACGATTCAGTGCAGGGCGTGTCGCCAGCTCTGAGCCTCCCCCTGAGTGTTTGTGTGTAAATCTGACTGGGGATCATATATTCAGGCTCCCCGAACTTTTGACAGTCTCTCCGGCCTAATAGAGTTAGAATAAAGGTAAATGCGTCTGTTTGAGCTGTTTGACTGTCAAAGTGTTTAGCTATAGTGTTTTAATAATCCTCTCTGCTCTTTTTCATAATTCCATTTTATCCTAAAAAAGATGACATGAGTCCTGCTACTACACAGTGATTGATAGTGTGAGCTTTAAATAAGTTTGTTTGTGAAGTCAGTGTTATTTTAAGTGCTCGCTTGACAAAATGATAATTTCCAAGATTTGATCCTCTAGAGACTTCGGAGGTTGCGTTTTTGGGATCCCAAAATATATATGCAGCATTTAAAGCTTTCAAAATGAAATGTTTAAAAAGTTAAGGCACTTACTTTATATAGCATGTTTATTTACCCCCTTGTTGTCCTTCTATTGAGGTTATTTTTGATGTTGATGTGAATATGGAGGGATGGTGTGGCGGATCAAATCAAAGCACTCAGTTTGGATTGTTGTAAAATTAAAAGGTCAGTTTACCTTTTAATTACCACTGGTGATATCCAACTGGGAAATTAGTTTTCATCAGGAATTCTTTTTCAGTAAAAGTTCGATTTAAAATCATACACAGCATATTCACTGCTTTAGTAAGTAGTAAAGTGGACATTGTTTCCTTGACATCACTGTTTTTAGCCTCTCCAGCAGCATGGCTTTGGGGAAGTCAATGTTCATTCACCACTTTGGTCTCGACAGAAATATCTCGACAAATTTGGGCATGTTTTCATCAAGCTCATATCCCCAGACTTTAAGATCCCGACATGTCCTGTAGGGCCTCTATGAAGTTGACTGAATGTGTCTCAACACATATTGGATGGATTGTAATGAAATTTGGTTCATCCTGTTTGTGGAAGGATGAATTGATATAATGTTGGTAAACCCAGGTTTTCCAATAGCATCACTGTCAAGTAAAAATAGTAATTTATCCAATATTTGTTTTTTATAGCCAAAACACCATCAACCTGCTAAACACCATCATGTTAATATTGGCACTGTGATTCTATTAACATGCTAATGTTATTAGCAATTAGTAGCTTCACAGGATTTCATTACAGTCAAATTCACTCACATCATTAAATTTTCAGTGCATTGGCCTCAGTGAGCACATCAATCCTATAGACTTCTATAGCCTGGGCAAATCCAATGTCTCCACTCTAGCAAGGAGGAATAAAACATGTTTTGGGCTGTCCACACATACATACATTCAGCTGCATAAATATGATATGGCAATTGTCAATGGATACCTTTAAATTTGGTAGAAAGATACACTGAGACTCATTGATGAACTGATTCAGTTTTGGTGGTCAAAGGTCAAATGACAAAATACATTTTTGGCTATAACTCCAGAATAACCACACTTATTTTGACAGAATTTCAAACAAATGACTGATAGGATAAAATGATGAAGTGATGTCATTTTATATCCCAAAGCTCAAATGTCAACTTCACTCTGACATCATAATGCTCTGCAAAAACACTTTTTCTGGCCATTAAAAGCAAAATAACTCAGGAACTGACGGGGATATTATGTCCATATTTCACATTTGGTCAGATACTGGATTGGTGACAGTAATGTTGGGTGGCCACCTTGAAACTGTGTTGATTGTATAGAACTTCTGAGCTAGTGGGTTGAAGATAAAATCTACTTTTCTGTAGAAAATACTTCTGGGAAATTCAAGTCGGCAACATCCATATTTAAAGCATCGTCTACTGTCATAGCCAGATCTAGTATCTGTCTGGACCAACATGAATGTCTTGAAAACTTGAATGGTTAACAGAGGTAAATGTTGCAACCACAAGGCAGTAAATTTAATTTCTTTTTTTTTGCAGTTAGGATGTACTGACCTTTTAAACTTTATTCAGCTCGGTAGGATGGTTCTGTTAATTTTTTAAACATTTGCCTCATTTTCTTAATTTGGCATCCTGCTGGTTAATTATAATCCTGAAGCTCTTCTGCAAAACACAAACAAAAAACTCAGATCCTCCCAAATAACAAGCCCTATTCAACACTAACACATCCGCGCTGCAAAGGGAGCCTCTTACAGCAGATGTGATCATCCGCAGCCTGAAACCTGAGTACACTGTGGTATTAGATGTGTTTCTTTAATTAGTGCGAGCTGGTTTGTGAGTAGACAGCTCAACTACTCTGATGTTGCCTTCAGTCATATCAGATGTGCTGTAAATAGGAACTGCCTGCTGGGAAAAACTTTTCATGTCGGCCTCCTGGAGGTGACAAGTAAGATATGTGGGAACTTTTTTGGCAGTGGTATCTACAGCTCGACTGCACAAATTGTTGAAGTGTGTCAACAAAAATGGGAAACCGTGATAAGTCTGCGTTTGGAGGCTGCACATTTTTAAAACAAAGCTTGTGTTGCAAATGAAACCGGAGGTGTGGTGTTTGAAGGACATGGATGGTTACTAGGCAGCAGATGCTTTCGAATTGCATTTTGGGAATGGAGGATCTATTATATTCAACAAGATCTGCAACCCTAAACAACAGAATAGAGTGTTTGTAAATAACAGCTAACTCATATGAGCACTTCGCAGTATAGAGTGGAGCGTTCTAAAAATAGTGCACATGAAATTATTTAAAGACGTACAGTTCATTATTATAGAAAAAAACAAAAAGGCTGCAATTGCGTTGAATTTAGACTACAAGACCACTGATCTAGAATTAGGACAAAAAAAATCAATTGTCCACCACCACTACTATCCCTACAAGACAGGATACCAGCATTTAAACGCTTCATTGCCATACAAGCCATGTAAGATGTACAATGTACATTTTTGATGGGAGATCAGACTGACAAGCTTTATTAATATAAGGACCAAAAGTCAGGATATCTACAGTTATACAGCTTTTATTTTGACTTAACAAGTCTCCTAACTCTTCTTTTATCCTTTGCATCATCTAACGGCCTGATTTATCTGATCAACAGTCCGAAGCCTATAACTTTGATCCATTTCTCTATTTTTGTCAATATGTTTCAGTTTACTCTTCCAGCCGTTCATCCCACTTGAGGAGCTGGAAATTTTTTCTTTAATTGCCTGAAAATCATCCAAAGAACTTATTAACTATCAACATAGTTGTTGATTATTTCTCTGTTACTTCACTTATAAATGAATCAACTAACTGTCTCAACTAAACTGTGTTGGTGCTACCTCTTGCTAAATTCAATCCGCTCAGATCTGTGTGTCTCCACACAACAATTCATTCTGTCTCTACGTCTGTTTGCACTTGAAAGAGAGATGAAGAGTGGTGCGTTCAATACAGGGCGCTGCTCTCATTTCATTCCCTGCTTGCCAGGGTGACAGTCTGGGGTGCCAGTGGAGGTGTTCTTCCTGCCCCTGCACCTACACCCAGCATCTGCATACTTTGATAAAGGTCAGTCCCGCTCCACAGCACCTTCCTCCACGCACAGCGCAGCAGCGTTAAGACGAAGAATTGATCCAGCTCACAGCGAGAGGAGCTAAGGTTGCACAGAGCTGTTTTGCAGACGGCTGCAGGAGATGAGAGAAGCGGTCGGCTTTTACGCTTTTTTTTTTTTTAACCTGCAGTTGTCTTATTTTTCATGCCTGAAACAATAATAGAAAAGCATATGAGAGTGTGGAGTTGTTTGCAAATTTTCAAATGTAGAATGCGATTAGAACGTGTGAATTCAGCTCACGGCATTTGACGTCTGACCAATATACAAAATGCTTTACTGAGCAACCCTGAAGGCAGATGAGAGTCAGTCAAGCTGAATGAATGAATTCCAATGAGGCTCTTTTTTTTCTTCTTTTAATGAAAGTCTGCCCACTTTTTCTATAAAATGCTAATCTGTGTCATCTGTTTTCTCTTATGGTGGTGGTGTCTTTTGTGCCCAGTGCTCATTACTCTGTTTTTTTTTTTGCCCTGAACCTCCCAGAGATGTCCTGTCATTCAAACGGTATGGATCTCACTGTGTCACCTTCTCTGTATCATTTCTGCTTGTGACACACCTTTATTTATCATTGTTGAATGCTTCAATGAATACTAGATATTTAGCTAAAAGCAAAAAATAAAATACTTGCGGACTGATTGATTTATTTACCTTTCATGTCATTTTTAGATAAAAATGCTAAGCATTTCCTGCAGGTTCACAGAAATTAAGATTTCCTACTTTTTTGTGGGCATTAATTTGCACGCTTGAGAACTTGAAATGGATTTTTCCCCTTTTTTCTTTGTAGATGAAACAAAGATATTTAATTTATTCCATTCAAAATCATACAAGACAAAGAAAATAAATCACTTTTTAAGCCGGAACAATCAAGTCATTGGTTAATCAAGCACATTTGACTAATTCACCTCTGGATTAATCCATAATGACAGTGAATGTTAGTTGAGGCCCTAATTTGCTACCTTGTTTTCAGAGAAATATTCAAACGTTTTCTGACATTTTATTTGCAGTTTGTCATTAAAACAATAGGTTTCGTGGGTTAGAATCTGGCCAGTGTGGGTACTTCTGGGTCCTCTGGCTTCCTCCAACCACTAACATTCAGCCTATAGGTTTAATGTGTGACTCTAATTTATCCTCAGTGTGAGTGTGAGTGTCAATTACATTATTTTTGATATATTTAATTGTGTATTCCTTTATAAGCTGGACCAGCAAGAATGAGGAGAGGTGGAAGAGAAGTTTTTAGAGGCGGAGGTCGACTCATAACCTTTCTCTATCTTTAAGATAGAAAATACTTTGTGGTCTTTTTTTGCAGTCCTGTCCAATCCATCACTGTTCTCATCTGGTCCAGTCAGTTAGTCAGTGAGTCGGTGACACGCATTAGTGCTGTGAACCCTGACGACAGCCTCAGCTGACACCCTCCTCTGCCTGCCCTTTGACTCCAGACAAGTGCTGTCCTGTCATGAGTTGGTGCATCGGTGCAGTTTAAGGGAAGCTCAACATTCGGCCCTGGAAAGTGACACTGTGTGAGATTTGTGGACTTGACAAAAAGCATGGCTTTTCAAGTCAAAGAAAGGGAGTCAGTGGCTCCTTGCTTTGTTCAGCTGTAAATCACAAGGGGGGCTTGTACCACTTGAAGTTTTTTTTTTCCTTCTCCTGTCTTTGATTATGAGGCTTGTAGCAGCCTCCTCTCTCCACAGCCCTCCATCTCTGCAGTGCAAAACACCCTGAACCGATCCTTGCTGTGATCTCACTCCAGTTTTACTCTGTACACTCTCCACAGTCCCAGGGCTACTCCAATCCTCCTCTCCTCTCCTCCTCTCTCTCTCTCTCCGTGTGTCAGGCCGGACCAGCATGCTCTGCGGGCAGCTCAGGGGACTTCCTTTAGGGGGGAACTCGCTTCTCCGTATTATTCACAGGGTGCTGCAGCAGAAAATGCGCCAGAATGCATCAGTAGTTCCTCTTTACCCTTCTCTATCCTCTTCCTGCACGCCACCCAAACCTTTATGCCTTCCTCCCATACCACCTCCACCTCCTCCTCCTTTGTTTCTCATCATTTCCCTGTTGGGGCAGCAGCTCCGTGGTGCAAAAGCAGGCATGGATCTCAACATTCACGTATCAGCTGTTTTTTTAAGAAACCGCATGATTTGTGTTACAAAGCGAAATTAATTCGCCTCTCGCTTTGCAGGAGGACTTTTACAGAGCCAGCAGGATTTCTGAGATGATTTTACTTTTATTTGCAATGTGGTTTCTATATTTAGATGGGATGTCTGTTTCAGATACCCTTATCATGGATTCTTTGTATTTGCTGAGCAACATCCTCCGTCCTAGAAGCTGCTTGCTGATTAGCGCCGTTTGCGACGCTTTGGTGAGCTCGTGTGATGGGGCGTCTTAAAGAAAGCGAAGGCGGCACATACATGGATGAATCTCATTGCAGAAAGACGGGGCAATCTTTAATTTGCATCCCTCGAATTCTTGTTTTTCCCCACGCCTGTCTCTACTCTGCTTCCCCCGAAGAAAGTCCAATCCTCCAGGCAAAATCTTGCCAAACTCTCTCCCACGTGCCTCGAGGACAGAGTTGAAGACTGGTTGCATGCTCAAAACACACTGGAGGCTTCTGTCTGTGTGTGTGTGTGTGTGTGTGTGTGTGTGTGTGTTCTCCATGATGCATCTGTGCCAGTGGGAGAAAAGGGTTCACTCAGGAGAGGAAATGGATCTTTTGTGTTCCTCCTAATCCTCCCTGTTGATACTCGAGTGGCAGACTTATTAGGCGACTTACGCTCTGCAGCAGGGGGAGCGTCTCTCTCAGGGCTTTCCATGCTCTCCTGGATGATCATATTTACATCAAGCTGAAAACGGTAGGCGCATAAGGAGGGGTCCTCTTTATTCAGAGTGCACCACATCCCTTAAGAGGTTGAAAAATGATTGTGGTAATAGCGTAGCAATCCCTCCCATTTACGCTCACAACAGGCCGAGCGCTGTCTGATAACTTGAAGCCCCGAGGATTTTCGGCAGACGGTACAATAGAAATCGCGGCGGGAGAAGTTGAGCTCACGGCGTCCTGACAGGAAGACATAAGCAGAGGCTGCAGCGTGGCGTAAACAAGCCGAGGTTAAAGGTTCTCTCTGCAGACCAGGACGAGACAAATATTCTCATCCTAGCCTCTTTTATTCTCATCAGTATATTTATTTAGGTTTCTATTCTTGTCCTCGCTGAGTTTTGATGTCTCTTCCGTTCTCTCTTGAGATAAGATGCTTTTTGAAAATTCCCTCTGGGTTTCTTGTCTCACCTGTGGAGTTTATATTTATGTTCCTCTTTTGTTTTTAGCCTTTGTTCAGAAAATCTCAACTCAGACAATCTTCGCCCTCAGAAGTTATATCTGCCTCACCTGCCCCAGGTGTTAGACATCTCAGTTTCTGTGTGTGAGGGTTTGAAGGTGTTTTTTTTTTTCGGAGCAGGGTCGTCAGGTCCATATTCTCTAGTGCTGGAATCCTCCATGTTTATCTGTAGAGATAAAATGTCTGTTTGTTCCCCGCCTGTTGTGCTTCTTGTTGGCTTCTGATGTTTTTGTCAGTTGTTTACCACTTCTCCTTTTAGTCTATTTAAAATCAAAAGTCTAAAACAAAACTCTCTGAGTTATTTTGGTTTACCCGTGGAGTCTTATGTATTTCTTATTTCTTATGTATTTAATTTTTTTAAAACAAAAGAGATCATGGAAAAACTGTTTGACTTATTCAGGGGAAAAAAGCATAAGCTGCACGATATGTCAGTTGACTTTGTGAAACTGAAAGCAGAAATCATAGCAATAAACTTGATTAAGAATCATCACCTGCCTCTGCTCAGCATCTTTTAAATCATTGTTTCAGTTTCATAAAGTTTAGTTTTAATTTAAAAAAAGATGTGACTGGCTGGTGGTGCATTTAGAAACTTATAGACAGATTATTATTATTTTTTTTTTTTAAATCAAAAGTTGGTGGAGCCCAATAGAGCCAAAAGGAGTGCAAGCATTTCACTCAGTTCCATTGAGTAACACCAAAAACATGGCACCCTGTAACTGCTGGATTTGCAACTGTTTGCTAACATGGGGCAAAAAAAGTGCCAACATTGCTTTAGAGCTGTGTTTTTTCCTCCAAGGGCCAAAATAAGTAATCTAAGGCAGATTTGGACTCGAGAAGCCAGAGGTTTGGTTGGTCCCTGTGTGTGACGTCAGATGCTGATAAATGTCACACAACAGATTCATTGCACACCGTCACAGGGAGGGGTTTGATCTGGACCCATGCTAGGTGTTGGCCAACCTTGGCCCACATGTATGTGGGAAGGCCAGATGTGCTAGAGGCTTGGTAATGGAGGTGGAGGGTGGGTAGGCGGGGCATGGAGGGTCAGTTTGGCAAACAAATGTGCCCATGCTGCCCCTCTGGGGTCCTGGAGATGGGTAGAGCTGTCATGTCGAGGGAGCTGGCGAAAGATGAAGAGGTTACGCTGCTTGGATCACAGCTCTGCCAAGGCCTCCGGGACCTCTTTCTCTTTACAACACTCAACCTAATCTCCTCCACTATCGCCCCTTTCATTTCCCTCTCCTTTTCTTCTTTTCATGTTCTTCTGTCTCTTATCGTGTCGGGGGCCCTTGTTCCTGGCTCGCTTCCGCTCTTTTCCCCCCTCCCCGCATTTTTTCTCTCGGTTTTATCTCTCCAAGCCTATTTTCGAGCAACCTTTCTCTTTTTCTCATTTTTTTTTTTTTTTTTTACTCATCTTTCTATTTTCTCTTCATCCTGCTCCCCTTTATCTCATTCTTAATTTCTTTTCATTTGAATCGCTCTAATTCCATTTCGTCTCTTCTCGCCCCGCCACTGTTACTATTTATTATTTAAACCCTCAGCAGTGCCTCCGTATGTGCTTTTCCCTCTTTATAGATGTTGGCCTACTTCTGTCTCAACCTGTGATTGTGATTTGGATTGAGAACTCCGAACCGCCGTCCCTCAGAGTGTCACAGCACCGGGGCTGGGGTGTCAAACATGTTCAAACTGGTTATGTACATACAACAGAATTTATTAAATCGTGACGATAGTAACATGCATATTCTGTTTCGTTTTGGATGAAAAGAACTGTCCCACTGAGTTTTAGCTCTTGATATATTTTCATTACAGAATAATCTTGGTTCATATGTTTATTCGTTGTTTATCTTCTGAAATACCAAAGAAAAAATGCATTTTTTCCAAAGTCCAATACATCTCAAAATGACTTGTATTGTTCAACAAAATTTGCAATATTCAGAGATATATAACAGGAAAAAGCAGTACTAAAATGAAATGATTTTAAATAAGTCATGGAGCTGAAGTTTGGAAGAATATTGCATTTTTTTGTGCTTGTAAACAATTTTTTAATTATCTCCCCTCTCCCCAATAGCCAATTTTCCCATTACAATATACATACTTTGTTAACTAACACATTGGTGTCTTTTATTATCTTTCATAAATAGTGCAACATAATCCAGCCATGGAGAACAACCAAGCTATAATAGGTGACTACCTTAGCTTAATTGCCATATCAGGTTTAACTCTGGTGAAATTCACAATCTGGTACGGCATAATTTTCTTTAACACATATTTTGATTTAAATGGATAAAATTGTCAATCCGATGGAAGCTGGCATCCTCTTGACAGCTCAATAGCCTGAAAATACA
>JAOWBC010000248.1:3901821-3922228 GCA_028566105.1 Hypoplectrus providencianus | reverse complement strand
GCATAAATCAACAGTGAGCAGATGTGTCGAAAGCTAAACAATCAGCTCCAGCCTGATGAGCCTGTCAGTTTACTTTTTCTTTATTTCAGTTTTACAATGCTGTGAGTTTAAAAATTGAATTGCTGTTGATCTCTATTATATCTGTTTATTTTATTCTTTTCATTTGGTGGAACCTACCCTTTAACACTGACCCACAGCATGCTTTATTTGACCCTTCCACCATCTCGTACGGGGTTTCTTCTTTCTGTGTCTCGGTGTTGGCCTCTCTGCAGCAGCAGCAGCATGGCCATCGTGTGTGACCAGTTGCCTGACGGGTCACTGGGTCTTTACCCATAATGCCCCACTTCCTGGAGCTCGCTGGCTGTGTGGCAAGGATGCCTCTCCCCATCCTCAGTCTCCCTTTACTCACCTTCTCGCCAAAGGAAGCAGCAGCGGGGGCCTTGATGGATGTCTGGTTCATAACAGTGATGTGACTGAGGGAAGGGGGTGGGGGGTAATGATTTAATCATCCTATAATGGATGGAGGACATCATTCAGGCCTGGATTAGTGCAGGTGTTTGCCACCCCAAGAATACTCAGGCTGATGAATCTCATTGTCAGCGCTGAAAGTGATGGTGTGCTTTAATCTTCACAGTGAACTGCAAACACAAGCTATTTTTGAAGTGTCAACGATTCATTTCCAGCAGCAGATGCATGAGAATTAGCTCAAGTCTTCATTTGCGGACGCATTTTGCTTTTTTTTTTTATGCTTAAATGGTGATTTTATTTAACACAGTTTCCATGGCTGCAAGTAAGGATTATTTTCATTATCGATTAATCTGTCTGGTATTTTCTCCTTTAATTGATTGATTGTTTATATGAAATGTCAAGCAATAGTGGAAAAATGCCCATCACAGTTTTCTGGAGCACAAGGTGTTGTATCTAAAGGTCTTGTTTGTTATTTCTACTGAAAATAAAATAAAATGAAATAAAATAAAATGATGTATATGAAATTAAGATAATAATATTGAAGTTATTTATAGAGTCAGTTGCAAATGGACAACAAAATTAGACAGTACAGAGACACATGATCAAATACTGTAAATAGATGAGACAACTGTTGGAAAACAATGAATACAGCCTATATCTCTCATAGTGTTTGGTTTTTAGGCCTGTTATAAGGTCATTCATGCCAGTAATTGCTAAAATGCCACATCCTTCAGATGCTGCATGACCTCACGTCTTAGATGGAAAAACAAATGATTGATGGATCATCCAGTAAAAAAGCAGCCTGCAGGTATTTATTAGCAAGCAAGAAACAACATAAAGCATATAAACTCCATATCATTATTTTTGACATTCACAGCTTTCAAAGTTATTACACCATCCTCAAATTGGGATGATTTCTTCTTTATTTGTGGCATCTGCACCTCCACAAAAACAGGAAAAAATCAGTCAGACATGCACTTCTTCTTCCTCTTTTTGAACACCCAGTCTGTCTCTATCTCACACAGGAAAAAAAAAAATTAAACAAACATGTAAGAATCCCAGTCAATTCTCACGGGCCTCAAAGTCATTTTGGATAAAAAATGAATGGAAAATGGAAGTGTATAAAGTGCTCTTTGTGTGAGAGTCCGGTCTTTGAACGTGGCTATAATTGGAGGGTTCGACAAAAGGAGAGCAACGACAAGGGAGAGCTCGTGGGACTCTCCAGCCTCTTGATTTGGAGACAGGCTTGTGTGACAGAGCGGGAAACACAGGGAGAGAGAAAGGGAAAAATATGATGTGATAGATGCACACAGAGACTCACAGATAGGGGAAAAAAAAGACCTGCTGGTTTGGTACGAGCTTCGTCCCCAGCTTGAAGTTTCCATGCCAAATCAGGTATTTTTACCTGTCTGCGCATAAAATCTAAGCGTCTGTTTTCTTTTTTTTTTTTTTTTGTCAGCCTGTCATGATGTCAGCCAAGCAATGTCAACTTTTTCATAAATGACTCTCTGCAGTGTTCAAAGGCCCTGAAACCGTCTGAATGAACAGCATTAGCTCGGATGAGAGTCATTGTATCATTCAGGATCTAGATGGCCAGCGATGGCTGTGCCTGCCGCCGTGGCTGCACTCCACAGACTGTAGAAGTCACTTTGGGACGAGTAGTAAACATGTAGGTGGCCGGCCATGTGAGAACATACCTTTGGGATGCCGTCCAGGCCTTTATAGGTGACAAGAGATGAAGGGGATTTTTGCAAGGTGAGCTCCACGGTTACAGTTTCACGGTGTGTCCCTGTAAGAAGAGGATACGTGTGTGAATGCCTGTGTGCGTATTTAGACACAGCCACAATTTGTTTGTCTCCTTACTGTATCTGCATATGTGTGTGTGTGCAAAAGTGAGTCCACGGGCTGAAGAAGTAAACTCAGCACATTCCACTAATGTAGTCCAGGGGGCCGCCTCGGAGGCTATACGGTTACGAGCCGTCCAAAGCCGGCCCGTGACCAAATGTGGATGAGTTCTCAGTGTGGTTTCTTGCCGTGGCTTAATCATATCACCCAGGGATACATTATACACTCTAAACATTATCTGCAGTATGCACTGTAGAGCGGAGCGCTCATTTACTGTCGGCAAGACTATATCATAGCAGACCGGCTTATTCTGCATATGTCTCAATACTTCTTTAAAGAGGGATTTTAGATTATGATGTAACATCCGCCTCTGGGGGCCATGATGGAGATCCTGAGGTCTCAGACAACAGTGACTGCTAATGTCCGAGTTTTTGAACTCAAGATGCAGCTGTCTGAACATAAAATTGTGTTTGACATGGCTAATTTCTGTGTTGAATTAGCTGGGAGCTGATCGTTTAGCTTCCGACATATGCTCAGAGTTGATTTATGCATTTTATCCTGTTAGCAGTGTTAGCTAACCATATCCAGGTCAAATAAGATCACGTTTTATGGTTTCTTCTTAACATCTGATTAAAAAAACCAGCTATCATCTGTAAATACTCCAATAAAATCTAGCTCTGCAGTATCAAATACAACCTGTGGGCTGAAAGGTGACTCCTTTCAAGTGAAAGTTCAGCAAGATATCTAACCTAAACTACAGAATCGATCGTTTCTTAACACCAGCAACATCTGTGAGTGTTTGTCAAGATGACCCATATCAGCAGCTCGCGGTACAACAGAGCATTCTAAAAATATCACACACGTCACTATACATGCATGCATCGTAATTATAAATGCTGCAGTTTCTGTGATTTTAGGCTCCTAAACCACTGAGTTTAGGGCAAAAGATCCCATATAACTTCTACAACATTAGCCTACAGTGATATATTACACCGCCATGTTCTGACCAAGTACATACATGCAACTTTGTTTAATTGACAGCAGGATGTTTTAGTTTTTAAAAAAGATAATTTATTCAAACAGTGCGAAACTGCAAATTTGTTGGGGACTGTTGTCACTTGCTGTTGAGTGTTTGTAGCAGAAGGAGGGTGTTTGTAGGATTGAGCTAAATTAAACCACAGTGTCCATGTTCACGGTAATAAAGGGACGTGTCAACCACTGTAACAGAGTGTATGACTGATGCGTTTTTAATAGGTTTTGAACAACAATGCTTGTCAATTGGATAATTTCCTTGTTTTTTATTGAACAGAATTTCAGTAGACTGCCATTACGTGGTCTTTTTTTGGCAGGTGGTAAAGACACACGAAGGTTGACAAAGCAGACTCGACTTGAACTCCACCACAGCAGTTATTTACAGGTTTTATTTGGCGAGACGTTATTTTATGCATTGACAAATTTTTAGTGGCCCTCTAGGATGGTAGAGGCACAGCAGTTGCTGTTGCTAGGTAATCTGTGATGTAAATGCAAAAACCTTTTAAAGTGAGTGTGTGTAAATATAGGCAATGTGTGAGAGTGTGAGGCGGAAAATAAAAGAATGTAAGAACAGATACTGTACGCTGTTATTCTGGGGATTACACAACCGGAGCAGCACCTGTAGAGTTTCCCTGTGTTTCTGTGAATGCACGTGGCCTTTCGTTTTGGGGGTTAAAAAAAAAACAACAAGTATCACCTGAGCCCAGACTAGGTGGCTGCTCTTTCACCACAACTCCAAATGTCAGCAGGATGGATCACATGTTTCCAGTAACAGTACCCTCCCCACTCAGCTGCCGCACACCCTCGTGGTCCCCGGGCGTGCTTCTGATGGAAGTCGATGTGATGTGGTCCTCGGCCCGCAGGAGTGGCGCTGCTAAAACAGATGAAACCGGCTCTAAGAGGCCCTTGTTTCCTGCCTGCCAGGCGCTTATAGAGATGGATGGAGGGGAGCACATCACAAGCAGCACATGAGGAGATTACTGATGAAGGTGTGGAGGGGATGAGCAGCAGCCTCATCCTCAGCCCCTGGCACCCGAGCCAGCCAGGTCTCTTTGGAGGGCTTGATGATGGGATTTATGTGTGAGCAGGGATGGGGATCAAGTGAGCGCACAAAGAAAATAAGACAAATGGAACACTGGTGAAGGCTGAAAGTAAGAAATAAAACCAAAAGAAGAAGAAGAAAAGACGCAAGAGTGGCGAGAAGGGCAGGGAGGATGATGTGATGCATGCTGGTTGTGGGAGCGCCTCTGCTCTGCTGTTGCTCTGTCCCTCCAGGAAGTCATACCGCTTCTCCTCTCCATCTGAAGGAGGCTATGTCGTCATGGCAACCGGAGAGAACCTGCGCCCGTCTCTCCGGCTCGCCGGGGCTGGGCTGTACGTGTGCATGCATGAATGTGTTTGGCGCAAACGCATCAGGCTCATCGCCGCTGCATGTGTGCCTCGGTCTGATGCGTCACTGTCATTTGGTCGGTGTGTGTGTGTGTGTGTGTGTGTGTGTGTGTGTGTGTGTGTAAATGTGTGTGTGTGTTTTTTATGAGCATCAAGTGCAGGCATGCGTGTGCGAGAGACACGCACACACAGAGCCTCACATTCACAGTTTGTACTGCAGGCTTTATTTTTAGCACGTGGCACTTATATAATCAGGGTGACACTGGGGGGGAATAAAAGGAAGGGGGAAACAACATCTCCTGCATTTTCTTTACCCTCTATCTGCCGCTCTCGCTCTTTGTTTTTCCTCGTCCACATTTCCCTTCTCTTGCTTTCTATCTTTCCTCTATTACATCTCCTTGTTCCCCCACCCTTCTTTCGCCCTCTCCGGTCTCTCTCTTCTCCCCGTTGCTCCCTGCCTCATTATATAGTTGACTCCACATCCTCTCTTCCCTCTTGCTGCTCTTCTCCTCGTGCATTTCTGTTTCCCTCACCCGTCATCTGTCCTCCTCTTTTCGAGCCTCACCTCTGTCTCCCCTCTTCATGACGCGCCGCAGCCATGGCAGCGTGAGGAACGGAAAGAAACGAGCAAGGGCGAGAAGACGGAGAAGGGAAATGGTGGGGGGAAAGAATGAGAGACAATAAGGCAAAGAGGAGACAGAGAAAAGACAGACAGACAGATGACTAAAGAGGTTGAAAGGCAACGAGAGAGAGAGAGAGAGATGTGAAGTGTGCACAACAAGAGACAAAAACCCTCAGCTCCTCTCTCCAGAAGAGGAGACCAGGGATCCTCTCAGACAGGCTTCCTCGCTGCTTTTAAAGACTCAGATCCCCAAGTGGGCTCTGCTTCACACTCTTATTCGTTTTCTTCTTCTTCCTCCTCCATCCTCTTCTTCTCTTTTGGCCCATTCTTCAAGGCAATTTGAGAATAGATGACATGTCAGGATTACTTAGTGGGATCAGGACAGACTGGGCTCTTGGAATCCCCACTGCCGAGGCGATGGGAAAAACCCACTCGGCCTTTCTCCCGTTACATTCAGCAAATCACGGCTCCCCTCGTAAACGGCCTCTCCGTGGATTAACTCCGGCTTTGCTTTGGAAATAGCCGACACTTGCCATGCATGCTGTGTATAGCCGAGGTGTGTTTGATGCGATCGAGTGCTACACAGGCAGAATGCCACATCTGAGGAGTCATCAAAAAGGGAAATGGTGTCTACTGTATGTACAGCATCCCACAACCTCTGTGGAAAAATTGCTTATGCTATCAGCTCTAATTACTTGAGCCTGACACACAGTAGTGCCACATGAAGTAACTCAAACACTGTAGTTAGGGAAACACGGTGAGCAGCTGCTGATGTGCAGCTATTTGAAACAGCTAAATTGCATGCCAGTTAAATTTGGTAACTAGAAGGGCACTCAAGGCCGTGAGCTACCTCACAAAGTGAACAAAAATAATTTGTGTATCGGCCTCAAGATTTGGATAAACTCTGAGTCCTTCCTTGGTCCATGTCACACATCAAGGTTTCTTAAATTTGTGCTTGTTGTGTTTCTGTAATCTGCTGACAAACAGGCAAGTAAACCGTGCCACCAACATGAGATATTAAAAGATGTTTTTACAAGGATATGGAGATCTTGGGTGGATTGTACTTCAATTTTGACTGATCCACCTGTGATGATATGTTTGAATTCAAAATCGATAACTCTCCCCTCAAACTAGACAACCAATTCTCGTGAAGTAAAAAACTGTTGAAACAACATTTACAAAAATACTTTGCAGGCAAAGCTGTTGCCAGCAGCAAGTCCTAACGTTTAACAGTGCAAGGCAATGCTATTGAAATACGTTTTTCATGACCCCAGCCCTAAAACACTGATGTATCAATCATAGTTTTGTCTTAGTTTTCTTCCTTCCTATAAATCATTATATCTGTGTTTAGTGGATGTTTTTAACTGAATATATCAGTCTAAAAGGAGAGACAGTCATTTCAGTTGTGCCTCATGTACTGTGCAGGAAACACGACTTTGAACGTAGATCCTGTGGAGAGCGCTGCTGTGCACTGGGTCTTTAGAGATGTAAACAGCACTTGTTCTGCTCCTTTGAACATTAATTCAGGTTTTTCATTTTTTCGTTTTGAGTAGTTTCAGTTAAGCTGGTTTGAAACCCCAGCTGGTGTAGGAACGGCGTGTCTGCCAAACTTCTGCATCGTTGGCTTGGAAACCTGCCGCTTTCATCACTGTTGTCTTGACCCTATCCAATAGACAAACGTTGCATGCATGTCGCAAGCTCTCAAATCTGATAATATGGAAAACTATCTCAGGTCAATCAGGAAATTACATCTGGAACCTGTCCAGGGATTACGACGGCAGGCGTGGACAAAGCAGTGTAGTATTATTGTTGATCTTGGATTACAGAGCGAGGCAGCAGAGCGATGACCTATCATGCTGTTGTTGATACAGCTTTTTGGTAATGCCGCTCCTGCTCTGGCTTCTGTTGTACACACAGTTATTTCATCCGGCTCAGTCATTGTGCGGAGCCAGAGGTTTGATGTTCACAGTTGCGGGAGAGTCGAGGAGAAACCGCCAGTTAGCGAGCGCCATGGTGGGGCTGCTCTGATGCTCCGCGGCGCTGTTTGGTCACAGGCGGCTGCAGATGTGCGCTGTGTTTGCTTATATGCACAGGAGATTGAAACAGGCGTTGAGTTTGCATTGTGACAAGCCATGTGAAATGCATGAATGTGTATGTTTACATGCGTGTGTGCAGGTGTTGTGCAGCTCAGCGGTGTCTTTTCGGGGGACTGACAGGAAGCCGCAGTGAGGGTTTTCCAGTGGCTGTATAGTTTTGAGCCTGACAGCTCAGTGACACATCATTACATATTGCTCAAGGCAGTGCAAGCAGCAGTGACCTTTTATGCTGCTGCTGAGTTCCCAGCACATGTGTTCATGTGTATGTTTATGTGGGTATTCTGTCGTATTTGTTTGTACTATCTACTCTTTAATTAACTTTCTCAGTCTATAACTCCTCTGACATTCACCACTGTAGTGGTGGTGTGTATAATGAATGGTTTAACCATGTGTAAACTCTATATTCCTTTTGCAACACAATCCCACAGCCTTATTTTTGCTTTAATAAAATAAAAAGACACGCGCAAAGATGCACATATATAGGTGACACACATTTTACAAGCTGTTTAATCTGATGTTTATTTTTTTTAAATATCACTCTAAACTAATGCTAATTTTTGCTAATGATTTTTTTCAGAAATACATGCGTTTCAAACCCGGCAGGGTGGTGGGGTTCATGGGGTTAAAAATCGACAGATCCTTGTGATAGTTGGCAGTACTTTGCCACAGTCCCCTGAACTGTACAGGATGGTTAAACACCATTTAACAAAAGCAGTCCCCTCATTTTGTGTTTTGATGATGGTGTTGGACCGCGCTGCATAACATCTGTACAAGACCTCTTACAGGTCTTCAATTGGGTTCAGGCCTGAGTTTCACATAATTTATTCAGGGCTAAATTTCCTGCCATCCCTATCCCAATCATTTTCTGAAGTAATTTACACTACATCCTTCCCTTTGCCATCTTGATCCCAAATCCAGGTCAATTAAGCCTGCTCAGCATTATTATACATGTCACAGAGCATGACAGGATGTTAATTGCTTAATTGTATTATGCGCTACATCTGTATGGAAGCATCTGTGTTTGTTATCCTTCTCCACTCACTTATTCAGGTCTTTATCTGGCTGCAGAGCTTGGAGGTCACGTAAGGTTAACCAGCAAGCTAATTGCTATTTATGAGGGGAAAAGACTAATAAGTGTCTGTACTACCTATCAACTAAGCTGCCACTTTGCTGTTAACACATGGCAGTAGATACTCACAATAACAGCGACACTGATGCTGGAGTGAATTTGGCTCATAAAGTTAACATCAAGCTAACTCACTTTAGCTTGATGTGATAATGTTAAGATGCGCACAGCTTATAACTTTCAATCAGTCTCTAAATAAGAAATACACATTTGAGTGACGTTGCCCGATAAAACAGAGGAGCAAAGGCCAACGTGCTGAGCCCAGGCAGCCTCTGTTCATTATAACCTCTCATTATTCTTCTCGTCTACCTCTCCGCAAATAAATGAAGCATATCTCTCAAAATGTCCATCTATTCCTTTAAAATTTGGCAAATTGAAAACTGCACTCTCCAAATAGGTTTCCCCTCATTGTCACAGGTTGTCACACAAGGACGTTTTTGTCTCGCTCTCCTTTCATTACCATCCTTCCATTCAAACAGGACTGACCTAATATTAGGATGTGAGTGGTCCGGGATGGCGTCCTTTGTCAAAATTCAAAGCGCATATGTGTGTTTTTCCCTTCCTCTCGTCTGGCTGCGAGGCGAGGCAATATCGAGTGAAGAAAGTGTTGACTCAGGGGGAAGGAAAGTGTCAGATTAATAATGAAGAAAGGCCATGAGAGGCAGCGGAGGAAGCGATAGAAATTAGACAGGGTGTCCTCGTAGTTCAGCCGGCTGAGGCGTGTGCCATGTGTTTGCAGTGTTGCAGGTTTACATCAGGCTCATATGACTCCTGTGTCCCTCCCTCTGATCCTGTCTTTTTTTTTTTCATCTGTGTACTAATGAGAGCAAAAAGGCAGACAACATTTTAATTTTTAATAACAAAGATGGGTCATGACAGGCGGTGGAGGAAGCAGGGAAATTAGACGGGGAAAGAGTCCCTGGATGAGGTGAGAGCGGAGGAAGGCAGAGTGGCAGGGGAGAATTAAGAGGCAGGTGGGTTAGAGCTGCAACCGATGATCATTTTCATTATTGATTAATCTGTCACCAGTGGTGGAAAGGAAGTAAGTACATCTACTTCAGTACTATGCAGCATTTTGGTACAATTTGGGTGTACTTGTTTGAATATGACTATCTCAATGTACCTCACCCACTATTCCAGCACATTTCAGAGAGAAATACTTTACTTTTTACTGCACTACATTCATCTGACAGATAAAGTTACCTTAAAAATCTAAATTTAACACATAAACACAGTATGGGTCTTACATGCAATATTAAAGCCTAAACCTGTCAACAGTATATAAAGAAGTTCAAATTCATTCTTTATGCCAATCCAGCGTAACACTGACAGAGGCCATGTCTACAAATAATTTTGAAGCAGTAAAGCTGCATGGAGTACCTGCACAGAAGCTTAGCTGGGTACTGGTGTGGATGGGGGCAGCATTGACAGATGCTCAAAGGCACCAGAATCCTCATTTCAACATGCAGAACACATGCATGATGGCCTACCGCTGCTCCTGTCATTTAGTTTGGTGTGTTATTGTGTGACTTTGGTGAATCCATACGAACACTTTAAAAACTCTGAAGTCAGCAACTATTTTGTTCTGTCAAAAGACTTTGGTGGCTTTGAAGAAAGCGTAGATTACAGCTTCAGTTTCCAACCACGTAGACTTCAATGTGGTTGTCTGACAGTTTCAGGATAAAAATCTAAATAAAATATTCTAAATATAGCAAAACACCAGGCATCAGTTGAGGCTAATTTTTGCTGCTGGCCTGGTACACAATAGTGCATTATTTAGCTCCTGTACTGGTACTCCTTCCTGCTGTTCCAAACTGAGGGCATGCTGACCACCAGCCACTGCAGGAAATACACTGACTCATGCAACCCCACTTTGAAACATCCTAACATGCAGACATGCTAATCACGTTGGGGACATCCATTTATACGCTATATGTTTTAAGTGCTCAGCTTCCAGTGAGGTTTTGCTATTTCACCACTGTCTATTGCTTGCTTTGTTGTTGTTAATCTAGTAGTAGTTTAATTGATGCAATGTTTGCAGTTCCCACAGGCTACAGTGGCATCTCTTAACTGTATGTGTTGTCCAACCAAAACCCCAAAGTTATTAATTGTACAATGATGAAAGAGAGAGAGTGGAAGGAGTGCTCACACTGAATAAACTGGAACTATAACAAACCCTTTTTGCTTAATAAATAACTTGATTAATCAAAATGTTGTGAAAATGTGGAGGTATAAAAAAAGAACTGAATGAAGGGACGGACAGAAATAACATGGGAGAAAGAGGCGAAGGAGGAAATGATGAAGAAAAGATGGAGGGAGAGGAAAACAACAACAAGGAGGAGAAACAGGATTCAAAGCAGGACAGAGTGGAAGGTTGGAGGAATGTGTGTGCATGTGTGTGTGTGTGTATGACTCGGGGAGGGTATATGTGACACATGCCATCAGACAGGATCAGGCAGAAGCAAATAAAGTACACGGCATCTCTCCCTGCATCCTGCATTATGCTAATGAGCCTTCTAATGCTGCTGCTGCCGCTCCTCACTGAGTTCATGTAGTGCATATAGCATGAGCACACACACACACACACACACACACAGAGGAGTGGGAAGGTGTGTGAGTGCATGCTCGTGTATACTTACAAAGCTATGTGCATGCACATGTAGGCCTAAGCAGCCAGTCTTATATAATCCTGCATGCACACCTTTCGCATGGTTGCACAGATTTTGGTCAAAAGAAACAACAGTCCACCGCTCCTCCTCCCCCACACCGCTTCTTTCTAAGTCCTGTTTTTTTTTTTTTTTTTAAATGTCTACACTTCTGATGATCAGATATGTAGTTCATTACTCATGGTTGTTAATAGAAAAGTCACTGACGGTGACATCATCCACCTCCTCCTCCTCCTCTTTGCCTTTCTCTCCATCCTCCTCCTCCTTGTTACCGTTTTGCTGTGGGTCACATGACATCGTGTCACTCTCTGAGTCAGGATGTGCAGTCCGTAAGACTGCAGATTTGTTGCTGGTCAGTAGCAGAAACAGGGGATCATTTTCTTAGTTTCTAAGTTATTATGAGTGGTCCACATACTGCCATGCAGGGCTGTTGAGCAGGGAACAGTGCAGCTTTAAAGGGAGCATATTATTCCCTCTTTTTGTGATTGTGGGTTTCTACCAGAACTTGTTCAAAAGCTTCAGTGCTTTCTGATCAAAACAGGCCACAAAAACGGACCTGGTTGTCTTGTCTCACAAGTTTTAGACTTGTATGCACTACAGATATCCACATTTACGTGCACAGCCAGTTCATGTTATGTTCCCTTTAAAGTAAAGATCAAAACAATGGCCGTCATGCTGTACAAACATATATATTCTTAATTGGCTTGTGCTACTGATCGTAACATGCACCAATTTCTTGTATTTTGAATCGTCATTTTGTCAGAACATTTTTCCATCAGTGGATTTTTATATTTTATTCGTAAGAGAATGTTGAAAAAGATTGATAGAACTATTCTTGATTTTACCTGTCCTGATTTCATCTGTGTGTCCACTTATTCATGTTGAGACACATGGTTATAAAACAACAAGCTCGGCTCAGAGCTCTGGTAGATGGTGGGAGGCCAGTGAGGGATCACATCCATGTTTCTGCACTGCGGCTCTTGGTGGTTGGCTCTATGAAGGCTGGCTGGGTAGCATGACCCTCTGCAGCCCGTTACTTCCTCCTGGTAAAAGCTCCTCACTGTTGCGTGAAAAGCAGCAGCTGGTGCGGCTGATACACATGGCTCTCCTCAACCTCCCCGGGACATAATGGGGAGTTAGCAGGGACAGGGACTGTGGGGAGGTGAAGTCATCCAGATTGGAGGAAAAATGGGGAAAGAAACAGTAAAGTAAAACATGCATGTTTTTTTTTTTTTTTGCTTTGTTTCCTCTGACAGTGGATGAATTCTTTTAAAAATGTGCATGGATAGACTTGGTCGGCCTTGAACAGGAGGTGTAAAGTAGATGAGTCAGACGGCAATAAAAGATGAAATGCTTGTGCACAACATGCAGGATAAACTGTGGCGTTAAGAGAAGTTTACACAGGAGGTGCCTTGACTGACAGTGACACACCCAAACTTTACTTGTAGAGTTTTCACTGAGATCTTTATCCAGATTTTATGAAGGTGCTTCTGAGCGCTGCAGTATTCACCAGGTGCCGCTGTGGTGGTGGTTTCGTTGAGGCCTGAGATAAGAGGGCTGGTGCTCATCATGTGGTCGTGGTGGTTTGCTCAGATCTCGGCCGTGTGGGCAGCAGCGTTTGTTCAGCTGTCACAGGGAAGCTCCCACCGAACGTTCACTCATATCTCGTCGGTCATATTAACAATTTATGCCAGAGTGATTTTCCTTTCTTTTGCTTTCTCAGGCTGAAAAAGGTTGACATGAATATTGACGATAGGAAATGTGCTGTGTGTGTGTTCACTAGAGAGACAGAGAGAATTACAAGGCTTGTTTGAGTGAATGAGTGGAGACGCGGGTGGATGTGCAGCGCTGTGTGGATGGAGCTGGATGAACCGGCATCGCAGCGGGAATTGGAGAGCGCAGAGGCCAGGGCCTGGTCAATCACTGTCTTACACAACTGACAGATAAAATATGGAAGCTTTGAGCTCGTCAAACAGAGCGTAGTCAAAAGTGAACTTAAACGTCTAAAATTGGTATTCAAATTCAGATTCAAATTCTGCAACGTATCCCGTTAAACATGAGTTACAAAGAATTTGATTCATTTACTGTTAGAAAGCTGTAATTATTTTATATCCCACCTTTCGATATTAAGCTGATTTATAACAATGCAATCTCAAAATATAATGTGATTAAAAAAGACAGTACCAAACAAAAAATGCATTTCTTCTATTTTTATTTTTTCTGTGATTTTTCTTTGTTCAGAATATTTTTCCTGAAAAGATATTGCGATCCTATCATCTGGATATTGCACTAGACCATATTATGATTTGAACAATATTCTGGTAAATATTTTTATCACTATGTAGAAGTTGGAAGTTCCTGGTTTGGTGAGCTTTTTTTTTTTTTTTTTTGGAAAGTGCCATTTACTTATAAATCTTACCTGATATAAGTCTGATGACTCAAACATTTATCGTAAATGAGGTGAACAACTGATCTGTTTTTTTTCTGTGGGATAATAAATGGAGCTACAGGAGTTACTTGAAACTGTAATTTTCTATTCTGAATGAAAATTATCTCTGCCTTGTTTTAACCTCTCTAATCCGCTGCAAGTCTCTGTCGAGGTGCTTTTGAGCAAACCACAGTGTGTACGTCCTTCAGGGGGCTACATTAGTGTCAGCGGCACAGGGGAGAAGAATACACTCGCAGTGAGTTGAAAAGTTCTCTCCATCTGATATTGTTTTCATACAAATGTGATGCCACACACGACCACACAATGCTGCTATTGTCTGGGTTTGATTCCCTGCAGAGCCGCAGCCATCACCATCAGCCTGCTTGTTAAATACAATTCTTTGGAAGGATTGTTCACTGAATGGAGAAACACGTTTGTCCAGAATCCGTCGTGCTGCTGAGAGAAAACAGTATTGAAGGACAAACTCTGGGCCCTGATCAGATGACACTCATTTAAAACATGTCAGCCGGCTCCTCCCTGCGGGCCACTTTTTTGCCTGCCATGTTCCTATGTCATTTCTTTCCCTCCTTGTCACATGTCATCCCAGTTTGTGTTGATTTACATCAGACTGTGTCTGGCGGCCTTCCCGCACAGAGTCAGACAGATAACTCTAATGGTAACTAACTAATGACGCCTGGCTGTGGATTTGGCTCAAATTGAATGAATGAGAGTCTGTGTGCGACGAGTGGAAAATCCAAGCGGCCGTTGCATGCCAGACGGATATAGCAGGCAGGCAGTCTGTGTACCTCCCCGGCAGATTGGGAGAGGAGGAGGAGGTCTGGATGTGTGAACAGCTGGTGACTGAGTAAAGAGGAGTTTGCGGTGATGGGAAGGAAGCAGTGCAGAGAGGAGGAGATGAGAGGTCAGCAGCACCAGGCAGTAGTCTGTCCCGTGTCTTGGACATGAGTCTTACATTCTTTTTAATTTATCTTGTAGACAGCAAGTGATTAGCAGTATTGCCTCACTGCAAAAAGGACCCCTGGCACGGAAGAAAAGACCTAGTTGATTAGGTTTCTGACTGAGATAATAGACCTGGAAGCATCAGAGGGGTAGCCATGAGAACGGCTAGTTTTTTTTTTTTTTTTTTTACATGCAGGGAATTCAGCACTGTTCCATATTTTGATACTAGTTAATAGTAAGGCAAACTAGCTTCTAAAATGAAAAGAAATATTCCCCACCCACCTTTTATCCATGCGGTTTGGGCTTCTTTAAGGCCAACAGATTTCATCACAGATTCTGCAGACAGACTCACAGGTCAGGAAGGGCCGGGACTCTAAATTGCAAATGCCTGGCCGTGTTAGTCCTGTGGTGGACGGGCAATCTGTGCTGATTCCCACCTGCTTCTTTGACTGTGAAAAAGATCAGCCATGCATTCAAGTTCATTTGTAACTTCCAATATGCATTTTGGATTTTTTTCATATTTAACATGACGCTGTTTTTTAGGTAACCTTGAGCAAATAGTTTTAATTGCCTTTTAAGCATACTTTTACTCTTATGCAACTATAAATCAACATATTGTAGGAATGATTAATTAAGGTATGATTAATTAAAATCCCCCTGCAGACACATTTCAAAGTAAAAAAAAACAAAACTCTATTTACCATGTTCATCAACCTCATTTAGCATGTTAGCACACTGGCGTATGGTAATTAGCACTAAAAAACAAAGCATAGCTAATTTGTAAGTAGTGTAATAAAATAGAAAACTGGTGTAATGACTGCGCCAGATGAAAAATAAAGGGTTCATCAATGTTATTGCATCAGTCATTCTTCCTGAGGGGACATTACTGTCTAAACCAAATTTCATGGCAATCCATCAAATAGATGTGGAGGCATTTACCATTGGCATTGTATGTTGAGATTAGTTGCCTTTAAATGAAATCCACATTTGTGTTTTAATGTGTGAAGAGTCTCGTCGCAGCGTTGAATTGCCTGTGCACGAATTCTCCTCAAGTCTATTTCTGTCTTGTGATGTCAGTGACTTTGACCCCTGCAGCGGACACACTATCAGCCAGGAACAAACCCAAATCCACGCCTTTGTTTCTGACTCTAGTTGTCCCGGTGGCTCCCACATTGACCCTTTTTGATAGAGGTTAATCCTTCAAACATGCACGCTGAATGAGCCATCTCCAGCTGAGTGGCAGGTTTCACTGTGGTGGTGGTGGGGGGGCGGGGGCAGCTGGAGGACGCCAACATCCTCTCCTCTTCTCCTCCCAACTACTTCCTTCCTCCCATCCTTCCTCGCATTCGCACCGCCTCTGTATTTGTCCCAGCCGGCACACCTAGGGGGGCTGTGAACAGGTGTTATTCCCCTGTCAGGGGCCTCACTTGAAGGAGATGGCGGGAATGAAGTTGGCATGGAGATGACTGGGAAATCAGGTCAGCATCCCCAACTCGCACACACACACACACACACACAAACATCGCCGCACACCGCCAAGAGTGTCTAAAAATAACGATGTCACCGACGGGGGGTGGACAGGAAAATAAAGTAAATGAAAGCAGAAGCATTTGCTGAAGTAGAGGATGTGATGAGCGGGAGGGTGGCCTGCAGAGAAACGGATATGGAGGTGGACGATATACATAAAATGAGGGAGTAGAGGAGGCGGAGGTGGCTGGAAAAATGAGGCAGGGGATGAGGATGGTAAAGGAGAAGCTAGCTGGACGAGGCAAACCACATCCCCTGTGATTGTTCCTGCCACACCTTGTTAAAGCGTCGTGCTGCGCCCTCCCCCGCCCCTCTCCCATCCTCGGGTGCTGACACACTGTGTTCCTGACAAACACAGTAGGGGGGGACATGGGGAAAAAAGCAGAGGAGCAGAGGAACAACGGCTGCAGGAGGCTGCGCCGCATTGTTCGGGCTGAATTACATGGTCACGCAGGGTGGGCAAAGCGGGGACTCGACGAGCAAGAGAGGAAGCAAGATGACACGTACTGTAAAGAGGGATTAGCTCAAACAGTAGGGGAGGGGGGTGAATATGAAACGGAGTCAGACCTGGGTCAGATGGTATTTGCAAAAACTTCTTCGTGTTTGCTTTAACTTGCCCGATGGGTGGGAGGCTGCTCGGGTACCATGAGAATACATTTATGCAGAAAAGAGCAACAGAATTGTGTAACTGAGACAATAAGAGGCAGACTGAACTTTTCAACCTCAGGAGCTTTTCCAGGAACATTCTTCAAGAACTTTATCTGCACTTTCACTGGAGGAAACGGGGCCTAAATGTTGGTGTTTACTTCAGCACAACAGTTAATTACAAAAAACACTATTTAATGATTTGTTGTTTTACTAACCAACATTGTAATTCATTGCAGCAAACAATGCAGCAGAAATCTGCTTGTTGAAAAATTGGTGCAGGTCCAGGACTACAGGAAGATTTAAGTTTCACTCACAAGTATATCATATTTTATGTGTTTATTTTATCTTATAAACACTTAATAGGCAGGCTCAATAAAGAATGACTCCGAAGTTGAAAGATTTGGTATTTTCTGTTGAAAAATAAACTAGTGTTTGCTGAAGTCCCATAAACAGACTCACATTTGTACTTGTGCTATTTAAAAAATAAATGAATAAATATTAAGCTGCATAAACACACTAAAATAATAATTTCAGCTCATAATGAAATTGTGGTGGTTTATAAAAGAACAGCACGCAGCTACGGCCTTGAAATCAAATAATTTACATTCGCAACAAACCTTTAAACAGAATTTAACAGCATAAACCACTTTTTGAAAACAAATGAAAAGAACTACCTTACCCTATAACTGGCTCATATCATTTTATTTCTTTACGGTTGCAGCAGTAAATCGCTAAAGGGAAATAAATTTCACCGGACATTATGTCCTTGGGGATTTAAATATATCAGACATATATTGGACTTCAGCAGATCTTTACCCGATAAACGCAAATGCACAACAAGAGCTCAGTTTGGCTCCTCTGAGTATTGGGCCATCGGAGTCAGAGCGGGACGGTGCAGGGATAGAGATGAAGATGGGACGTTGTTAAAGGGACAACAGAGCAGAATGAAAGCAAAAAGATCAGACAGGCATCTTAATTGAATAGGCATGTACAGCTGTAGAGCCCGTCCTCTAGAGGTTTTCAACAAATGTCACAGTGAATGAGGAGGGTGATGGAGGATGCCATCGATCGTTTTAGTTCCCACTCATTCCACCTCTCCGACCATCCTCAGTACCAGAGGACTGAAATGCTCCCCGACTGTGAGACGAGAGCCCGCACTGACTGACTGACTGACTGACTGACTGACTGACTGGTCGGTGATCTTGCTCTCCTCTCTCCCCTCAGGCAGAGCCAGCAGACCTCCTCTGTGCCCCTCTCCCCCCTCGCATGTTCCTTCTACATGGCTGCCTGTTTTAGATATTCTGCAGCTCACCCGCTCTCCTTTAAGTGCTGCTTCCATTTAACAGCAGGAAAGAGGAGGATGATGAAAGGCTTCCTGCAGAACCATATAGGTCAATGTACATTTTACATATTCGGTATTTATCAGGAACATCGTGGTTTAGTGCAGCGAGGACTGCAGCCGTGATCATGCTGTGTACGTAATACAAGCAGGCTTTTCAACTTGGGCCCCACATGAACACAATCATTTATTTGTTGATTCATAACGAGAGATTGCTGTTTTGCACCTAATTTTGATATACAGCTATATTTCTAGGGATTTTTTAACATTTGTTTCCATTATACAAAAAACTTCAATGTAATAAAGTGTTGAGCCATCACAAATTGAAAAAATAAATAAATAAATAAATAAATAAATAAATAAATAAATAAATAAATAAAAAAAAATATATATATTATATTTATACATAATCCTGTTTTACTGTTCTGTCAAATAAAATTGTTCCATGATTAATGGAAATAACTCATCATTAATAATTTTGTCTCTAGCAGAAATGTTTTTTTTTTATTATTATTATTAAATAATTAGCTTTAAGCTTTTACAAAATACAACATATTACCTATTACCCACAACCTATTAGAGGGTATCGTAGAATAATTTTCTGATTTAAAGGGGGACCCAAAATGATCATTTATCAGTGTCTCACCACAAGTTACCTTAAATTTGTGTGGAAACTTTAAAATAAATAGGTCTCTTCATCCACGAATAAACCATGCAAGAATACCAAGTAAAGTTTTCTTCAAGAATTCAAGGTATCACAGGTTAAGCAACTCAAATACAAATGATCATCTCAGGTGTGAAGTCTGCCCATGAAGATGGTTTGCTCCCAGGGTTTGTTCTGAGATGAGAAGATGCTTATGATTTGTTTTGTCCAGAGGCGGATGGATCTGATCCGATTTGATCTGCTGAACTGAAATGTTACTGATGTGACTTGGCATTATGATAAGCTGTGATGAAGGTTCATGATATCAGGAGCTTATCAGCCCACGCAGCTCGCTATTTGTTAATCAGCTCCAGTTTCCAGCAACACTGATGTCTGTCAACTGCTTGCACCTGCTGATAATGTTGAGCTTTCCCTAAAGAGGTGAAATACTACAAAATTTCCCCCCTCCCCGCTCTGTGCTTAGTGGACAGATTGCATGACTCCAGCGTCCAATCCGATCTCCTGCACTGTTAGCTAATGGTAATGAGGATTCAGGAGGACGGATGATGGCAACACGCTCCATGGGATGGAATTAGCGCTGAGCATTTCAACTTTCCCTGTGAGGCAGTGGCCCTTTTATCCCGTCATTATTGGTGGAAACAATGGTGTGGTTAATCTTTTTAAGACAACACAGCAGAGGGCCAGGAGGGAGGGAGGAGCCGTCCAATAATCTCATCAGAGACCAGAGGACATACACTGTGATGGAGGAGAGTTCCTCCCTTACATGTCCAATCATCCTGCTCCTGTGAGTGTGTGTGTGTGTGTGTGTGAGGATGTGTGAGCAGCCTGGGAATACACCACGCAGCAATGTTTTCTCTGCATGTGTGCGTGCAGGCATCCTTCAGTGCATTAAAGTAAGGTGTAATGTGTCGGGGGAGCTGTCAGATGCACAGTGCACATGTAAGGTGAAAGTGTGAAGGGATTCTAAGATGTGCTGGTGTACAAACTGTAGGCTATGATGATATCAGGGGAGCGATCAGAAGAGGGTACGTGTACAGACTGGAGACATTGCGTCCATATCTCCTTTTGTTCTGAGCGCCTCCATCTTTTTTCATCTTTTTTTTTTTTTTTCACGGACACCACTTATGCGGCTGCTTGTCACTGGTTAACCTCCAGTTATTGCTCTTGGTGAAAAATCATTAAGCAGTGAATCATTGAATTAGTAATAAAAAATGCTGAAGTATAACAGTAGTGACGTCCAAGTCATCCGGGTTTTAGGTTGCTATAGCATCAGCTTTTCACCTCTGACAGCAGCATTAATGCCTCCATCATTACAAAAGTGGTGTTCATTTGTGAAGATTATCCTGCTAACAAAATGTTTAATCATTACATTTGAGTTTGCCCAAAAACATATTTTCTGCCATGACCAAAAATCCAACGCATAAAGATCAAGGAATTCTCAATAGCAGCCATGGTGATGCTAATTTCTCACTTCAGCCTGCGAGCTAGCAAAGCCATTAGCAAGTGTAGTGTTATAGAGATTATTCATTCATTCATTTTCCGAACCGCTTCATCCAGGTAATCCCGGGTCACGGGGAGGCTGTGCCTATCTCAGCCG
>JAOWBC010000248.1:3870219-3881868 GCA_028566105.1 Hypoplectrus providencianus | reverse complement strand
TTTTTTTTTACTGTAATTTTTGCAATTTTGTAATCATGTGCAATTACAGTAATCAGATCAATTACACCATTACACCACCCTTACATGGCTCCTTTTGTTCCCCCTGGAGGCGGCTCAGAAAGACACACACGCAGCAAAAGTTATATAAAAGTTACAGAGTCTTGCTTTTTATTAAAACTATCTTTATTTATTTACTTTTTGCTAATTTGAATTTGTGATTGATGAAATACACTCCTGCTCATTTCAGTGCACTCCGATGCTGCAGCCTTCCTTCTTGTCTGGTATCACAAACAGCTTGTTAATGTAAACAGACTTAATAAGTAGATACTGCTGTGTAACTGACAGCGCTGAGTTATTTCTCTGAGACTTTGTACTGCCGCTACACTGACTTAGTATGTCACAGATAAACATTTCAGAAGAAGAAGTAAACACATTGTGCCAATTTATATCATATAATTGCCACTTTTGGGCACAGGGGCTGCTATTAAACAAAAGATACAACAGACTCGCTTTTAATCTGTTCTATTATTAGAAGCAGAGCTTTTTCTGAGAACAAACAGGTCCATACAGTGGTTTATGGTATATTAGGCCGACTTTTCTCCACAGTAAATAATTTTAAGTCAAATCAAGAAGTGAAACAATCACAAGTCAGCAAGTTCGAACAAAAAAACACACAGGTCGCTCTTCAATTCTGCCATGGAGGGTCCTGCAGCTGGATCGTTCCAGGCAGGAAAGATGTGGAGGCAGAGAGGTATCGGCTCAGACGGAGGGAGCGATGACGATAGGTAACGACAGCTGGAGCTAGGGATGACACATGCCAATGGCCAGGTCTAGTCTGAAGAGATCAAACAGCTGCTTTGTTTGGGTCATACACTGACAGGGGAAAGAAAGACGAACCGTGTGTGTGTTTCATTTCAGGCTCAGAGTATTCTGTGATCGGGACAAAGACACATATGAAACTCGGGTCGTCTTTAACACGCTGCTGCACCTTTTCACCTGTTTCCTTGTTGACGTGTTTATTGCACAAGCTTATTAAAATGTTTCTCATTGTAATACTTGAAAGATGACAGCAGATCTGTGCCGCTAATGAAAGCGCAGACAGTGTTGACAATGAGTAATACGAGATACGTCTACTTACTTTTTTTTTAATGCGGGAGGTAATGAATGTTTGATCAAGGGTAATAAATGTTTGATCTATATATGATGAGGAGGTAATGAAAAAGCTTTTCTGTATTATTTCCCATGCAGGATCATCTTTTATGAATGTGCTCGTGCTGATGAAATTGCTTTGATTTGAAATTAGAGAAAAACTCAAGCCAGTGTTTGGCACAGGGGTTACATATATTCTCCCGTTGCCACAGTAGGTGCTGCCGGATCGCACTGATGTGAATGATATGATAATTTCTCACTTTTCATATATAATGTGGCGATTATATTGTTGTTCATAACCGCTGATGTGGGGCTGATTGGGTTTGTTTTTCTCCTTATTAAAGCCAGAGTGGAGGAGCAGAATTGATGAATATTCTATGAGAGCCTTTGTTTTGTTTGGCTTTTTTCATATTCAACAGCCTTGCTCCATTTTCTGACGCAGACTTTCCATCAACGGTGCTTTGCAACCAAAAAAAAACTTCTTTTTTTTTACCTTTTATTTTTCTATTATAGACGATCAAAATAGAATAATCTCAGCTTTCATTCGAACTCTCTGATGTTTTGTGTATTACGAGCAGTTGCATCACTCATTGCAGCTTGTCCACATTAGTTCATACAGTGGGATGCTGATAGCAGGACCTGGCAGATGTGAGCCAGTCCTAAGCTGGCATGTCTGACTTTGGACAGTGTGTGAGTAATGAAAGCAATCAAGCCAACAGTCACCCTGACCTGTCAGTCTGGAGTTGTTTACTGCCGGCTCCAGCTATGCCCTTCTCTAACTTATACTGAAGTGGTCAATACCATTAGCACCTCTGGTGAGGTGGCCAGGCTGCTGCAACACGGCCTTGTAGAGTTGGATATACAGCCATTTTAGACGGTGACTCTGGTCACCGAGGTTACTACGTCACTACCGGTGCTCACATAGTCCTTGTAACACCTGCACTTCCTTTGTTAAAGTGCATTTATTTAACTTTATGAGCTGTCACTCATATCGCCTAATCAGGAACAATTTGCCCCAACCTTAGAGGAGTGGCTTTGGAGGTTATGTAAAGAAATTGCAGCCTTGTTTATTCATGC
Organism: Hypoplectrus providencianus; assembly: GCA_028566105.1. Lineage (NCBI taxonomy): Eukaryota > Metazoa > Chordata > Actinopteri > Perciformes > Serranidae > Hypoplectrus > Hypoplectrus providencianus. The sequence continues at coordinate 3,879,642 of JAOWBC010000248.1, read as the reverse complement.
TCTAAATTTAACGAGTGGTCATTGAATAAGCTGAAAACAACCTTTGCAGTGCCCTACCTGCCCCTTCTCGTGGAAATGAGTGTGCATGTTGTCACCAGGTTCTCTCCTGGTACTCCGGCCACCTCCCACAGTCAAAAGACTCACAGCTTAGGTTTAATTGGTCACTCTAAATTGCCTGTAGGAGTGTATGAGAGCATGAATTGTTTCCTGTCTCTATGTGTCTGTCCTGCAATAGTCCAGCGACCTGTCCAAGGTGATCCCTGCCTCTCGCCCCAGTGTCAGCTGGGTCAGGCTCCAGAGAATAAAGAATGGATGGACATTGGAAAAGGTTTATTTTAGTCACGCTGTGAGATATTTGTTCTGTTCTTTTGGTTAAGTTGGGAAAAACATTTCAATTCACATCCACTTTGCATTTAAATAAAACCACCTGAAAATACACTCTAAAATTCTTCTTTTGAATATTTCAATCCACCACCTGCATTAAACAACAAACATTTTGTTTATAAGTGACTGAGTTTGGATTTGTTCTCACACTTTTTACAGACAAAATCCCATTTAGGGGTTACCAATGCAAAACACGCCGCCTGTCAGGCTTGGTCTTTGTAACATTGAAACAACCTCTCGTTTTTCACTGGTGAGCAGTTTGTACATTAAAGAAACAGCGTGCACCAAGTCCAGCCAGCAAGGTGTGGCTGTGCTTTTGCTTGTTCCAAACAGGCCTGCACCCTGACACAGAAGGCACAAGGACACGAGGACAGAACCTCATAAATAACGATTTATTATCACACAAGACAGCATACATCCCATTATATGTATTTAATATAGGTTGGCACAGCTGAAGATGATCTTTGAACCAGAGAGCAGAGTTCATGCCCATGTGTCAGCGAGTATCTATCCAGCTGAAATAAGACAGAGTATGCTGCAGGGTGCCGCTCTGTATCTGACTGTGACCTCTGACCTCTTTGATGGGCAAAAACTAAACTTACCCTACACAGAAATCAATGAATACAAAGTCAGTCTACAGCATGAGCTGCCTCGGGGCAGTAGTAGTAGCATCGTAACATAAGTTATTCAATAGATAAAATGTCAGAAACTACTAAATATAAAGAAGAATTCTTCTTATTGCGTATATGGTTCACAGCGGTCGAAAAAACAACCAAAAGATTCACTTTAAAGTAATGAAATAATGAGGGTTTCAAAGTGAGAGGCTGGCCTCTGCAGGGGGGCTCAGCAGTTTCAGGGGAGGCTCAGTGAATGGAAGTGAAAAGTATTACATTAGTTATTACATTAGTTATCAAAAGATGATCACAGGGAAGAGACGAAATGCGTGTGATATAGTTCAAGAAATAGTTCAGAGATTCAGTAGTTTGGGGAACTTTTCTGTTTTCCACTTTCTCAGACTCAGAGACTAAAATTTGCCTCCAGACAAACCTTTTATAAGTATTCAGAGTCTGAGGTTATATCAAACATCAGTATTAGCTAGCCCGGTCCCCTAAATATTATAATCCCACACAACTAAACTGCTTTTCAGGGAAACACATTTACTCCAAGATTAGGTACGGCCAGTATGTGTCACAAAACCATAACAATGTAATCAAAGTCCGTGGAAGCTCATGTATCGAGGTGGTCGTAGATTATTGCTCAAATTAACGCTGGTTGTTCACCCATGTGACAGTTTACATCCTGTGTAAACCCAAATGTCAACTGGAGTTATTTAGGCACCGAAGATTCTTAATTTAACCCAAATCATGATCTTTTATTAAAACTAAACATGTAGTTTTGTTGCCTAAACCCAACAACTTTGTTTCTGACGGTAATCCGGGAGAAAATATATCTCCCATGAAATGCAACTTAGTTGTATGGGAATTTAGTTTTTAGGAGACATCAGGTGGAAATGTATCATCCCAATGGACAGGGAGCAACTGAGACGCACCTTTAATGTTAACAAAGCTTTGTATGAAGGGAGGAATAAATAAATCCGACTTGAATAACCCCTGGTATAATATTTACTTTATGGTATAGGTTGGCATCTTCTTTTTTTCAGTCCAAAGACATACATGTTAGGTTAATGGTTGACTCTTTGAAAGTGTCCTCAGGTGTGAAGGTGACTGTGAATGGTTGTCTGTCTCCATGTGTCTGTCCTGTGATAGTGTGTTGACCTATCAAGGCTGTGCCCCACCTTCTGCCCAATGTCAGCTGAGATAAGCTGTTACAGATGATGGATGGGTGGTTAGATATAGAACAATCAGGACAAATCCTCACATTCAAGAAGCTGAATATAGTGAATGTGTGACCATAATGCTCAATGCAGGATTTGTGCGAAATGACCAGTTACTTAGTTTTCTCTTTTGTTATGAGTAAGGGATAGTAGGTGCAATAAGACGCAGTAAATAAATTATGAGTCGTCCTCCTGAGGGTGAAACTTGTCATGCCAAGGTTTGAAATACACAGTCCTGCTGAAAAAACATTAAGAATGGACAGAATGGGAAAAAGAGGGCAGAAACGACAGCGAGCTGCTCTGAAGTGTCTTAAAAAAAAATCAGCAGATGAGAGAAGAGGTTTGGGGGGTGGAGAGCGCCGGGTGGAAACCGAGGTGTAGGACCTTGAAATGACACTGCAAAAAGTGTGCTACAAAGCACTCGTTGGCAGCGTCATCATTCATGTTCGGTTGTGTGTAAGAAGCGTGTGTGTCGTCCGTGTGTGCATAAAACTGACTGAGCACACTAAAGTGGGTATTCTGGAAGTATTATATTATCATGTGCATGTGTCAGTGTGTTTGTGAACGTGTGTGTGTAGCTGTAGGATTAATGCCCCTCTCCCCCCGCGGTAATCCATCTCCCACCCTGCCACTTTCTATTCAAATCATGCCTAGCGTGGGGAAATGTGCCACCCGTCAGCCCCCTCGCTCACTGTGAGCTCTCGTGGCATCTAAGGGCACTTCACATGCTGTTGTTTGAGCTTGGCCGGGTCCTTCTCCCGCTCCTCTCCATCTCACTGACACACACATAAATTCATTACCTCCAAATGAGCTGTGAGTCATATCGAGGAGGGATGCTGAGCCGAAACAACTCAGAAACAGCAGCACAGGACAGATGAAGTTAGCAGGGAGCCTTTTTGATATAATGGGAACACTCTCTCTAAGAAAGTGAAACGATGATGATGTCTCATTGCATTACAGAGCGTCCTCGTGTAGAATGAGGTATTTCATCAGGTTTGGGTACTTGTACATGAGTGTGAGCAAAAATTACTCTGCAGGAAAAAAGATAAGCCTTCAATCAGAAACACGACTGCAAAGCTAAAATGTTTATATATAGAAGCCTCAATCTATTCTCAGTTTACTGCTCACAAGCTAATAAGTAGCAGCAGGAACAATGAAGAATTCAAGATTTGAACTTATTGTCATGCCAGGACAGGCTTTACATGTGGAAATTGCATGAAACATTAACTTTAACCAACCAGTCAGTTGAACAAAGCAATTTAAAAATAATCAGTCTCATGCAAAACAAATTTTATTATTTCACTATTATAACCAAAAATGCTCACTTGAGGTGTTAGTTGTCTTTTTTGGAGAAATGGTTAATGCACTTCACAGTAGAAAAACACTTTTCCAAAATAATTCCCTTAATTTTTTCTCGTGAGTGTCCAAAGTTGTCTTATATTGACAACCTCTTTTTTGTTGTTTTGTTTTTTGTCTCTAGCACAAAGCTCTACTTCCTTACTGTTTACTGACAGGTGAGCCTACAGCAATGCATTACACTGCCATCTTCTGCCCAAAGTCAGTTCTTGCAGTTTTGTGTATTTGCTCTAAACCAGTAGCTGGAAACATCCATAATTCACATTTTCTTTAATGCGACATTTAAAATATTTAGCCAAAAAAATTAATTTTGCCCTTAATGTAAAGCTAGCTGACGAGGGTTGTATGTAGGCAGAGCTTTATTATATTGCTCTCCGGTTTAAACATTTTGTAACCGATGCATTTAAATACAATCTTCCAACACTAACTAACTAAGGTGAAATGGCACTGACTTACTAATATAATGGCTGCATCTAGAAGGTATCCTGTGAAGCTCCTGTTCTTGTTTATGTTCCAAGAGTATGTGCGTGTGTAGAGGAGCAGGGCTTTACATGTAACACCTCAATATTGCAGCATTAAATATTTATTACATTCTAAAGAAGAAGCTCTCTGAGGTTTAGTTCACAATCACATCCACATGAAACCTGAAGTAAACCCACTTGAGGTTCATGTGAGCCTCCACACAAACCTCCTCCAACTCATCAGCTGATGAATAATGTCTGGCTTCCCCGCCGTGAAGGAACCAGGAGCATACCACGTCTGAACTTCGAGCTCATTACATTCCCTTTTGCCGGGGTCACGGGCTGCATAAATCTCTATGACTCAGTGAGTTTCATGAACCTGCCCTTTGTGTTGCTTTAAAAGTCAAGCTTATCATCCCTTTGTTAGCAGTCAACCTGAATTTGACCTCAAATGAATCTCTTCCTTTCAGCGATGTCTCTATGTCAAGGGAAAAGTGTTATTTGCTTCCTGAGAACAGTGAAATGGAGAGCTAGAGGCAGTGTAGGATTAGCAACATGGGGAATGAAAGGCCACATCCAACACTGGAAATAGAGCCAATCATGTGCTGGCAAAAAGCATCAATATCTCATCTGAATGACTTCAATTTTTATCAGCTGTTTAAAATGTAGTTGTTGCTATGCCTCAGGGGCAGGGGACAGGCATCGTGTTTCAGGTTGTCCCATTCTCATGAATGTGATATCCTAGGTCCTAAATTTGGCATGAACTTCCACTTGGATTCAAGAATAACCTGAGATTAGTTAAGGTCAAAGGTCACTGCAACCTCACAAACCATTTTCTTGGCCTTAATTCAAAAATTAATATGTCAATTCAGACAGAATTTCACACAAATTTTTCACTGCACTATAAAAGTCCTGCACTTCTACAAAAAAAGGTGTTTGTGTGCAAGTTGATTTATTTGGATAAATTTTGTTGATTGCAAAAAAACAGAATTAGTCATGGCAGAATGTAATGTTGTTTTAGGCTTTTTAAAGAAAATGAATTGATTGATTTTGAAAAAAAAAAGGTGTCTTAATATGAGAGCAACTCAGTTTTAACAGCTCAACAGTATAGACTGTCCCTGTATTGGCCACATCACCTGGCAACAAAACTCTGGCCATCAGTTGAAATTACCAGCCAGATTTGTCCCTGAAGTAATTGTTTTGTTTTTGTTTTTTGATTTTTTTTTTAACTCTTTAAAGTCCTGTACACTCAGATTTTAATCTCCAGGCTTCGTGGGGTCAAACACACTCTCTCCTCCGGGGATTTCATGTCTGTTCAAAAGGCTGAACTGCTCAATCCCGGGCCTGGAGGAACTCTAAATGACTGATATTGAATCAATTAGCTGCCTAATTGGGCTGAGATAAAGACTCCATTTCCTTATCGCCAGCCCCACCAGCCATTACAGATGGCACTGGGGATCTCCCAGTGGATGTGCCAGTAGGTCACAGTGAAGCTGCTGATGGTTTTGGCAATCTATCTGTAACCAAGGAGCGAGGTAGTGTGCACTGTATATGAAGTGAACAGGACAATATGCAGATAGAAATCATATAGAAAATTAGCAGAATCAGTTAACTGTTTCTGTTTTTAAGGTGTGGGATTGACAAACGAGTGAGTGAAGTTCATATATGATGGGATGGCCCAAAGCAGTCGAGCAGATTCTAATGATTCAGAAAGTAAGTTGGTATGGTTTGAGAAGCCTGTTGAAATCCTCCGAATAATCTATCTGAAATAAATCTCTAATTTGAACAGTTCTACATAACAATATTTCATTAAGCCACGTTCCCTTACATAACATATCCACGTCATGTGCTTTAGATGGACTTCAAACTTGGTCACTACCATCATAAGGCCTTTGGGATCAATTGTTATCAAAAGCTCTGCAAAAGGTTACATCACGTGGGTGTGGCATGGTGGCAAAATATAGTGTTTTGCCATCAGCGTTATTTAAAAGAGATAAAATGTTAACATTGACAAAGACAGACAATAGATGAAACTTGATGATTACTACATGTTAAGAGAAGTCATAGTTGTTTCATTTAATAATTATGAAAACAACTCACAACATGATGCACGAGATAGCTTTGAAGTCATTATTCAACTTTACCTCAATTAACTCACAGCAGGAGAAATTACTGCTTATAAAGTGAATCATCTTGCAGAAACTATAAGGCAGTAAATCAGCACAATACAACAGACAGTGAATTAGTTGTGCTCAGCATCATTTTGACCTCAGTCAGTTTGTCTGGAGGACAGGACAGGTGGTCTGGAGGACAATGTCTGCTGTCCACCTCTGTCCCTCCTTTTTGGTGTTTTTCAGTCCTGACTCTGATTAAAAAATAAGACCTTTACTGTAGCATCCTCTGTGCTGTGCAAGTGTGTGCGGAGTGGATTACTCTACCATTTGCTTGATTGTACAGTGGAACCTCCCACAGCAATACCAGCATGTAAGGACACATCTGTTACCCAGCGTCCCCTGGGAAAGGTATTTAGATTGAGTATTTTTACCATGTGAACAGGCATGCTGAGAACGATCAGCTGCAGTCTTCACAAGGACGCACAGCGAGTAACAATCTGAGGATCTGTGGATTAGATGTCATTTGCTGATCAAATGACACATTTTACGTGGGTCTCAATTAAATTTTATTCAGTATAGTCCTCGTTAATGAGGGATTATGCCATCACATGCATCATTATGCAACGGAACCTCCCACAAAGCAACTCATTATTACCTCAGCTAATGACACACTGGAGCCACTAATCTGCTAATACCTGCCGTTTTCGCAGTCTCCTGGTGCTTCTACCATCAGTTTTCCAGAGGCGTGCCGAGCTTTGCCCTTGTTTCAGCAACTGGGCAGCAGAAGCAGTGAAACCTTGGTGTGTGAGCGATGGGGAACAGCTGTCGTTCCCCACAGGAGCCACAGCCTCACCACCTGTTGGCAGATGATTCAGGGACGTGACCCCAAGACCTCGATCCGCTCCATATGCAGAAGAAAATGTATGGTGGATGGATGGAGACAGTGGATTGACTTTGTCTTCATAAGATGTATGCATATAGATTTCTCTGAGGTGGACAGAACTGAAGAAGACTGTGATATTTATTTGATGAAATATTGTGTTAATAATATCCATGATGATGTGTGAATAATCTTGTTTGGTTGCCTTTTCACCTCCCATTAGTCTAATTGTTATTTTTTATATGGTTGAAGCGCTCCACCTCCTTACAATTGTATTGAAAATGTTATTAATTTGCAAAAAAAACAACAACAAATACATCATAAATATAGTTAGAAATGCCTGACACTGTTATTAATATTATAATACATTTGGCCAAAAAGAAGCACAGTAGCACAACAAAGAAATCTCTAATTTTTTACCTAATGAATTATTTCTGTTCAGGAGCTTAGCTAAGTTGTTGAAGCTAGGCTAGAGGTTGACGTTAGCTTAGCTTAGCACAAAAACTGTATAAAAGCTAAATCTGTGTACAAGCACCTCTAAAGTTACTTCACACTTCATATTTTGTTGGTTCTTTATTTGAACAGAAACCAGGTGGCTGTTTTACAGGTTTATGTGTGGGCCTGTTTCTCGGCCAGAAGCTTCCTTCCTACCAGTGTTTGTGCTTAGCTAAGCTAACCGGTTCACATTCACCATACAAACATAAGAGTGGTATTGGCCTTGTTATTCAACTCTATACCAACTGAAAGATGGCATAGAAATATATTTCTCTCAAAGGTGAAACAATTTCTTGAAGCCATAATGTTGCCACAAGAAAAAAACAAATTCAAGATATAAAACTTGATCAGTGTTTTGCGCAGACATCTAAAATGAGTAAAAACAGAGGCACATACCATAAAATTAAGTTTTAAATAAATTAGAGGTTGCTGCAGGCAGAAGACTGAATGTTTCCTGCCTTTGTCCCACTGAATGTGCTTTGATTCATTATCTAGGCTCAAATTGGTGTCAGATTTGACTTCAGATATGAAAAAACATGAGCAGAGCTTCAGTGTGATGATTATGAGCCATCACTTGGAGCATGTGAGGGTCTGAGGTGTGAGTGGAGCCTTTAGATTTTGTAGCTTTTTTTGAATGCAAAATATCAGCAGCAGACAGCACTGACACAAAACGTAATACACTTGGGTCGAGACCATAAAGGGTTCTTCAAATCGAGTCAATTAGCACTGATGGAAATACAATTCAGTGCTTTGTGTGAAATCTTTCTCCAAATCACTACCCTGACATTTGAGATCAAGCTCTGAAAACATCTCTGATGCACGATTTTGTCTTGACTTAATTGCCGGGGATCTGAGCTGCACGTTGCACACCTGCCTGGTGAACTTGCGTCAGTCCTGGTGGGGGGTTGGCAGTTTGGCTCCCAGTCTAAAATCTGTTAAATCCCCTCTGTGTTGTCAGCAAAGTCTCTAGGTTCGTCCTCGGCTTATTTTAAAAGTGCACAAGGCCCTCTTTGAATACAGATGACACAATTAATACTGAAATCTGAGAGGGATTACCTTAATATGTCAAGAGACTTCTGAAAATTAGAGTGGTGTGACACTGATACTATTCCCAATGCAAGGAATGGATTTAAGTAAAGATTATTATGTAATCATAAAATGTGCCCTGAGGACTGTGTGTCACAGGTGACCTGCAGGATTCAGTCAGTGAGTCTGAGATATGAATGCAGGTTTGTTTGTGCTTGCGAGTGTTTGCTCGTGTGTTTCATTGCAAAATATACGAGGGAACGTGTGTACTGTAATGTCTGCACACCTTGCAACAAACCCATCTGACTTTCACTCTGTGTTTTTCTTTCACCTCTTATCTTTCTCTGTCCAGTCAAAGCCTACGTAATGCACTGGATTTGGAATTGGTGGTCAGGGATATAGGCAGATGGGTGTTCACCTCCCCGCCTGCTCCACCAGCCATGGCACAAATGTCACGACTCAGAGGGCCTTCGGTTGCCTCGGTACCACAGAGAAATCACACTGGCACGGATGAATAGATTTAATTCAAATGGGAGCCCAGCGCTATTCATGCATTCGCAGACCCCGACTTCATTAAAGCTCCACTTCTTTCTGGGGTCACGAGGAGGAATGTCAGAGGCAGGGTGTGACATGATAATGAAGGTTATGAAGTGTTAATGCACTTTCTACATTACTGGACCTCGTTTGATTGAAAAATAGTCATTTAAAAGTTTGGGAATTGAGTTAGTAAAGTTGTAATCCTTTTATCCTGGTCCTGGCTGATTTGGCGATAACTAGTGGTAACAGTATGTGGATAGGTCCCAGAGGAGAAACTGGTATATCTGTTTACTGTGCAGCCAAATAAATTCAGTCAATCACTCATCATCCTTTTTT
>JAOWBC010000248.1:3825648-3840978 GCA_028566105.1 Hypoplectrus providencianus | reverse complement strand
GTTGACTGTTTTTTACTCTTCGCTATGGATTCTGTTTTTATTTCAGGGAATTGTGCATGGACTTTAACATCAATTGTGCATTTTGTTATGCTTTTATTTTTGTTTTGCTTTTTTTGAAGGGGGGTCTATAACTAAATAAAGGAGACAATTTGAGGAAAAAAACGCCTCCTTGTATGTGTTTAATTGGCGTGCAGCAGGTTCATGCTGGGAGAAGGGTGACCAGCATTTGACGCTGACGGGAGGGTGGGATGTAAACTGTTGCTGACGTGTCCCTGCACCAATAGGAAGCCGGGGATGATTCGCACGTTGGCACAATTGGCTTAAAATAAAGACTACTGAGAACGAGGGGTTACGGCGATGATTGGGTGCTGGATTGTGCATTGAAAATCATCAAGCTGGAGCTGTTTGATGGCAGCCAGCGCGTACTGAAACACAGACGATGCTGCAGAATGGTGCGTCCTGTTTCCTGCAGTGTTTGTGTGCAGGATTAGCCGCTACTTAGCTCCGTGAGTGTGTGTGTGCAGACGCAGGGCGCCGCCAGCCAGCCAGCCGCGTCAGGTGGATGCGCCTGCAGTGATCCAGGTCGCCCCTATGGATCGCGTCCATGGATGTCTTCAAACCCGCTTTGGACAATAGTTTGAGTCCCAAGGCGTGCGTTTCCTCATCGGAAGAAGCGGAGGCAGATGTTTTTCGCTGGCCGAGACCGGAGAATGGCATCAGCGCGGCTCCGGATGCGGTCCCCGCTGCACCGGGCTTCTGGACGGCCGTGTTTGACTATGAAGCGACTGCGGAGGACGAGCTCAGCCTGCGGAAGGGGGACCAGGTGGAAGTCCTGTCCAAAGACTCCCTGGTGTCGGGAGATGAGGGCTGGTGGACCGGCATGATAGCAGACCGTGTTGGCATTTTCCCATCCAATTATGTGAGCAACGGGAATGTCATTCCGGAGGAAATACGGGACACCTCAGAGCAGCAGTACTCAGTGCCTCCTCTGCACCGTGAGTATCCCATTGTGCTTCATGTCCCGGGCTAATGAAATCAGTTAGTAGGACAGAGCACAGGGCTGCTGTGTCTTCCCTTGTCTGCTGTCAGAAGGCCAGAGAAAGCCACGTTGAGAGTGCTGTGTCATGGTAGTCGCAGTGCACTCCTGTTGGCCTAGAAACAGGCTGGCCCAGGCATCCTCACAGCTTCAGGACCATTATTCATCACACTGCCTGTCAAACACACAGCCAGCTGCGGTCAGTGATGCACCCAGCCTCAAATTACAATGCACAATGTGCGCTGCATCCTCAGCAGAAACAAAATACAGATGCACATGCACGTCCTGCAAATTCCACATTATAAGCAATATGATACAAAAACTTTGTATGCAGCAACGGAGTGCATTGGCATGATGTGCATTATCATGGTGACTGCTAGTGTTTGCACCAAAATGTGCTGCAAGATAGAAAGAAATGCCAATTTGTGCTTGTGGAGAAAAAGCTTCTGCAGCTATATGTGCAGCCAAGGTTTCAGATACAGTAAGCAGAATCAAAAGCACCGCACTGTGGGGTCTGAAACAAGGATGTTCTGCAGCAGCAAAACTCCCACAGATAATTTCAAATCTTCTATCTGCACATACGCATAAATATGATTATAAAACATGTGTTTTAAGACTGTTCGACCCACATCAGCCCTGTCTGTTTGGGTGGAGCACAGCGCCTCAGCTGTCTTTGTTGGCAGTCTCAGTCTTTGTTGGCTTTCATCTCTTCAGCAGCAGCTGGCCTACTTTTACATACCATCCCACCTGAAATATTCATCAAGGTCAGTCTGCCTAGTAGACTGCTAGGAAACCACACCATGAGAGTTTACAGCCAGATGCACACAAAGGCTCCTGCTCATAACATCACTCACACTTTCATTCAGACAGTAAGAGAAATGGATCATCTTCCTGTCTTCTCTTTACATCCCAGCAGATTTAAGGACAGATGCTCACCCTTGTGTAATAGCAGGAGGGCTTGTACCACCACATTCTGTATTTGGGGCAGCAGGGTGGCTTAGTGAAAGCATCCTTGAACTCAGTGACCTGGTTTTGAGGTTCTTTGCTATCAAACATATGCCTTCCTCAAGAGTAAAACAGTGAATCCCTACCAGCTCCAGACAGGCTGACCCTGACCTTTACTGTCCTTGGAAGGCTGTGTGTTAAAATGTAACATATGAAGATCAATATTGTGTCAAGGGAGTGTGTTTGTTTTGGGGGGAGTGCTGATTTCTTTTCTTTGTCTCTCTAAATCTCATGTTTGTCCTCTGTTCCTGCGCCTCTCTGCAGTCCTGGAGATTGATTTCTTGGAGCTGACCCTGGAAGAAATCATCGGTGTGGGGGGTTTCGGAAAAGTCTACCGTGCGGTGTGGCGGGGCTCAGAGGTGGCAGTGAAGGCAGCACGACGGGACCCTGATGAGGACCCCGAGCAGACTCTGGAGAGTGTGCGCCAGGAGGCCAAACTATTCGCCATGCTCAACCATCCCAACATCATGGGCCTGCTGGGTGTGTGTCTGCAGGAGCCCAACCTGTGTCTGGTCATGGAGTACGCCAGGGGCGGCCCCCTCAACCGGGCCCTCGCAGGGAAACGCATCCCTCCGTGCACGCTGGTGGACTGGGCCGTGCAGATCGCCCGGGGGATACTCTACCTCCACAGCCAGGCCATCGTCCCAATTATTCACCGGGACCTCAAATCCAGCAACAGTAAGATTCCCTCTCTATTGCGGGCGTTTTTATTTCTGCAGTGGTCTCTCACATTAAACATAACATTAACCACTTACAGTTTTGATGATCATTTTAAGAATGATGCAGAGCTACAACTGGTTCGACTTGGTGTTTGGTGTCAGATTTATTGCAACCAAAATGGTAAAAATTCCCATTACAGTTTCCAAGAGGCCAAGGTGACATCTCCATATTGCTTTTTTCTCTAACTTGTCCAGTCCAAAACTCAAATATTTACATTAACAATCAAATAAAGCAACAAAAATGTGTATATTCATTTAATACAGAAGCTGGAAAGCAAATGTTGCTACATCAAAGATAAATTAATAATTACAAAATATTTGCAGGTTATGTTTCTGTAGAAATCAGTTTCACATTTTCTTTCACCTCTATCTTTAAATATTTTCTAACATTATTAAGATTTTATCTGTTTTTTTTAGTCAGACACAAGTGTGGGGTCTGGCAACTCATTTGTCATCTGTAACTGAACAATCATTTCAGGTTCAGGTTCTTTTTTTTTTTTTTTTTACCTCTACTGCACACATCCACCAATTTAAGAAATGTTGCGTCAGCAGTTTTTTGTAATACTGCAGGAATACGAACAAAGAAAACAATTTCTGTTTCCAGCCTCAGTCCTTGTGTTTTTAGTATGTTTTTCTGCAGACTTTTCAGGTGAAACCTTTAGAAACTAGATAAATAAAAAACTAACAAAAAATTGCAGTATCATCAGGTCTATGGCAAAACTAATGGTATGCTGTAATGGACTGTAATATAATTATGGGCAGTATAGTGGCCATTTCTATCTTAAGAGGTTTTTTTTCTTTTTTTAATGCAAGGTTGTTTTCAAATCCTGCCAAACCCCCACAGATGTATTTTATATCGTCTGTGGGACCTAATGCACAGTAATTAATCATCACCATGTTTAGTCTGTGCTCCCTGGAACACGCTGTGATGTGCAGGGATGATAATTACTGTTCAGAAAAGAGAGCAGAAAGCAAAAGGAGTTTGCATGTATGTTTGTGGAGCGGTTGTAATCTTGCATTTTACCCTACTGGATCCCCTAAATCCCAAGCCTATTACTGAGGATTTGCCCAGTTCTCTGCCCCAGCCGCCTCCCTATTGGAGGCTGCAGTGGTACATGCAACCAGCTTCTCGCCTGCCATTGGCTCTGTCTCTGGTGATCAGCTCAGGCGCTTCACTTCCAATAGGCCGAGTTAAAGTGCTAAGTCAGTCTAACTAGTTGCCATCCTGGGCTCTCAGGGGGAAAACCCATGCCCTGTCCACAGCACAGGACAGGACAGTGACAGAGCAGCATGCCAGGCTACTCTTGTACTTTTAATTTAATCCACACAAGTGTCCAATCCAGAGTTGTTTCTGTTTGCCCAAATTTAAGTTCTAACAAGTAAAACAACCTGTCTGTTTTTTATGTGACTAAAACCCAGTGTTTCATTCTTTAAGCACAATCTAGAATTAAATCAGTAAAATTTTTGATGTGCATCAAAATCTGAAACTCTGGACTACTTAGTGGTTGCAAAAGTGGCCCAGGATGTGGCACACTGAGACTCACCCTGTGACGCATCACTGTGGTTATAAAGTGGTTGGTGGTAAAATCATGAAGCCAGGTTCCTACAAAAGTCACAAAAGTCAAGATTTCTTTCTTGCATCTAATGAACAGGACCTTGTTCCATAACAGTTTCTTTTTCATCTACCTCTTTGGTCCGGACCTAAAACCTCTAAACTACCAGAAAGATTGTCATTACATTTCTTATAGGAACTCATGTTTCCCCAATGATATATCCTTCCACAATGTTTGCATTTGTCTTTTCTTCCCTGAAGCCAAAATGGGTCAAAATGACAGACATGACATTTTTCTAAGGAACAAGCCGCTGGAGTTGCTCAGGTGCCCCAGTGTTTGAGTACATGTTTCTTCCATGTTGCAGATCGGACAAAATTATAAACAAACAATAGTCTTGGGCAAGATTACATCTGTTGCTTTCTGAATGTTAGCTTTGATTCATTTTTGATTAAATGCCCAGCCCTAGTAAGAATGACTATATTGATCATAGGATTCCCTATTCCTTTTGACACAAAAAAGGCTGACAACAACTGGACGAGCTATTTGCTGATAGCGCTATGGTCCTGACCATAGTGGAGATTCAGTGGTAACCAGGTTGCGTGGTGGAAGCCATTCTCATGTTGGTTATCACTGATAACAACCTTGCCTCTACAATAACAACAGCACACAGTGTTGGGACAGCATCAGCCAAGTCTCCACAGTGAGGGGGTAGTAAAGACAACCCCACTAACACTGTTAGCTCTGTCAGCACTGCGGCCATTATTTGCATTATTAACACACTTTAGTTCAGAAGCAATTTCAACTGAGTCATATTCATGATTGAGCTCAGACTCAATGATGTTCTAAAAGTCCAGTTCAGTACCAATATAATCAATATGATAATATGATCAAATGTAATCTTGCAACAAATGTATTTATAATTGATGTTTCTAATTTAAAAATGTGTGGGACCACCAAACACTACTCAGTAATTTTTGAGCAGTCCTAGTCACTTAATCCACATGGTTTTGTTTTGTTGTCTACCTTCACCCTTTCCTCTGTCTGTGCTGCCTCCCTCTAACCTAACATGCCGTAGAGTAGATGCTCTTACCTAAAGCACTGTGCATTACAGTGAGTGCATACATTTGGAGCATGATTGGCCTCGGGGGGAATCAGCTGTGTTTCATGTTCTGCCTCTCGAGCAACACAGGAGCAGGATTTACTCACGCCACATGTTTGGGTTTTAGTTTCTTTGGAAAGTGCCTCTGTAGCATTAGAGACACATGAGCAGCAGATGAAGGGGCGCTTGATGTGCACCACAGCCTGCAGACACACCCTCTCCACCGGGCACAGCCACAGCAGATGGCCTGGCATTGTGGAGCTGAATGGGGGAGAGAGAGAGCATGTGGTCAGGAGGAGCACTTCTCTGTGCATGTTGGGAATGGGTTTGGTTTTTTCGATCCTATCAGAGAGTATGAGTGTGTATAACGAGCTATTTCTGTAGTTTAACTGTAGTATTGGTGTTTGTTTGAGATGTGGGATCATAAGCATTGATCAAGGCTGGTGTTTTTCATTTCTGTTGTAGTGGCTCACTGTTTCTTCGTTTCTCTGTTTGTTCTCTCTTTTTCTCTACTCTGCTTTTATCCTTCCAATCCTTTCATCATGGCCTCACACCAACCGCACCCTGTTTTGTTCATCACCATGTTTTGCGTTTCCACATGCATTATGTTTTATCGTGGGTCTGATCCTCCTCCTGCTGCTGCCGCCCCTCACTACATTACACCCCTCCTGATGATCACCTGAAACCTTTTTACTTTACCGCCACCCCGCCTGCCAATCTGCATCCCCCACATCCTCCAACCCTCCTCCCCCATCCGCCCCGACCGAAACCCCCCCCCCATCACCTCTCGCTCCACCTCTACCGGACGCTCCAGTCCTGATCCTGGAGAGGGTTGAGATGGAAGACCTCAGCAACAAGACTCTGAAGATCACAGATTTTGGGCTGGCTCGGGAATGGCACCGCACCACCAAGATGAGCGCCGCCGGCACCTATGCCTGGATGGCCCCCGAGGTCATCCGCTCGTCTACGTTCTCCAAGGGTAGCGACGTTTGGAGGTGGGCAGCGGAAGGAAAGTGGCTTATGCAGCAAACAAACTGCACCGGGTGGTAGAACTGATCTGAAAACAGCCGACCATAGAGAGAATCAGTTTACCCAACATACATGAGAAAAAGTTCAGCTCTGGCAGCAGTTGCTATAGTAACAAAGCAGACTGGCACACAAGGAAAAGAACAGAATGTCGTCTGCTGTGAGACGGGTACGAAACGAGATGAGGATAAAGAGTACATCACTCTGCTACATTGTACAATATAATATAGCCCTCGGGTCCCATGTAGGCGGAAAGGGGACACAGTCACAGTCACAGGGGATCTGGTTTTTCTCTTTTATTAGAAAAAGGCATTAAGACAGTGTAGTGTGAGGTGGCGCTGTATATTTCAATAATCTCTTTCTACTTCAAGATTCAAGACTTTAATAGGGAACTGAGCCACAGTAGCAGGTGGACAAACTGTTAACTTCCAGTCCTGAATTATATGTGCTTCATGACGCTCTCAGGTATGATGCTGTGAGGTAGCCTGCTTTGAAGGGACAGTTTGGATTATTTGAGGTGAGGTTGGAAAAGGTACTTACTCACTCTCACTGTATTCTATGTATTAGAAGATGGTGTGCATGTTCCAAGTTTGGAGATCAAAACTCACGCGCAAGTCACATTAGGAACCACATTGCAGAGGCCCATCCTAGAAATGTTGTGTCAGCTTATGTGTACGCTACACGAATGACATATCCACCAATTTTATTCACTAATTTTTTGCAATGGCACCACTTTCTCCTAACCGTAGAGCTGTGGACTTATGGTTAACATAGCATACACTGAGACAGGTTACATTTTTTAAGGTGGTTAAAATGTGTTCTCCCTTTGATCATCTACTGCAGGTAATATAATACAACCCCACTTAAAAAATCTAAACTATCCCTTTACTACCATCTGTTATTTATTTAGATAATCTTCTCTTGACAATCTGTTATGTTGTCATAGCAACTGCAGTCACAGTAACTCTCCAGTACAGCTATTCTTGACTGAAAGTGGGGTTTCCCTTTTAAATCGGGATTCAAGCGAGCACGAATGTCCACATGAGTGCTGGCCATGGAGGGGAATTACCCAGACTCCCTCACTGCTTCTACTGGAGTGGCTCTGTGTGGAATTTCAGTCATATTTTTGTTTTTTTGCCAGTCTATTTCTAAGCTAACGTTAGCTTGTGTTGCACTGTTGGTGCTGTAGAGGTAGGGCTCTCTGGAGTGTGCATGAATGTCCCATACTTTAGATTTTCCAGGCACATTTTATGTAGAAATCACTCTAAAGGTTTCGATAGGCAACTGAGAAAGTTGCAGAAGGTCTCAGTATTTAAGTTATTTTATCAGTTCACAAACTGACGATGCAACAAAGCACTTTTACATGTAAATGGTTGGCTTGAAATCGTACCTTAAATTTATTTATATGGTTCCAGTTCAAGTATGTCAAGGTATTTGTCGATCCCTGTCCAGTATTAAACTACTCCCATTTACACAACTATCTTATGTTAACACACTTATACCTGCTTTATGTTATTTGTTGCTTGTCATTTACCCACAGTGCATCAGTGTGTGTTTTTGGCATAAGTCACATGAATCTGTCAGCCACTGCACGGCTAGATTTTCTTATTTTGAGCGTATTCTGTCTCACCTTGATATTTACGAGTGCAAAATAATGCCATTCTAATCCCTTCTTAGCGTTTACTCAAACTCGGTGCTTTGCTGTCAACTCCCACTGTTTTTCTGCAAACATCCTGCAAATATTCATATATTCCGACACACATTTATGAAGACCAGATTGTTGTGTATTGTGCAATAGGTGTTTTTACACTTCCATCAAGTCTCTTGCCTAAGGAAGATAATGTAGTATGAAACGTAAAGGGTGTGTTTATCCATATTGTGTTTATGTTTATTTCCAGATTCATTCATCAGTATTTTTTCCCCTTTTTTTTTTCTTTTTTCTTTACACTAAAGTTATGGCGTGCTGTTGTGGGAGCTGCTGACAGGAGAGGTCCCATTTCGCGGTATTGACGGCCTCGCTGTGGCTTACGGGGTGGCAATGAACAAGCTGGCTCTGCCCATTCCTTTGACCTGTCCTGAGCCTTTTGCACGTCTTATGGAAGGTAAATGTAATACCTCTCTGCTGTGGGCAAAGCATTACCCGACAAACTACATGGAAATGATCAAAACTATGTCCAAACCTCAGTGGGTAAACAGAATATTTGATCAGTTTCTGGACCAAAGGGGCCAAATTAATTTTTGCTGAGGCAAAATTGGCCCAAGTTTTTTAAAACGGCCTTTCATCTTGTGCCACAGAATGCTGGAGCCCAGACCCGCACTCCCGACCACAATTCACAACCATCCTGGACCACCTGACGGCCATCGAGGAGTCTGGCTTTTTTGAGATGCCAGCAGAGTCCTTCCACTCTCTGCAGGACGACTGGAAACTGGAGATCCAGGAAATGTTTGATCAGTTGAGGATGAAGGAGAAGGTAAAGATGAAGCGTCTTTAGGTTTTAGGAATTTAGGCTCCAATGGCATATTCATTGTATTAGAAAGTCAGATTTATTGTTATTCTCTTTACTGTTTCTTTATATTTGTCCGATCAGGAGCTGCGGTCGTGGGAGGAGGAGCTGACCCAAGCTGCACTGCAGCAGAAATGCCAGGAGGAGGCATTGAGGAGGCGCGAGCAGGAACTAGCTGAGCGGGAGATCCACATTCTGGAGCGAGAGCTCAACATCATCATTCACCAGCTCTACCAGGAGAAGCCTCACGTGGAGAGCAGGCAGGGCAAGTTCCGCCGCAACCGTCTTAAACTCAAGGACGGGAACAGGATCAGCCTGCCTTCAGGTACTGCACACCACTGCAGCTGCAGCGCAGGTCAACAGTATGCACAGATATAAGCAACATATCATCCAGAACTTCTATGATCAGTCTTATAGGCTACTTTCACACTGCAGGTTATGGTGGCCATAATCCAATTCTTTTTGTTGTTCATATATTTTTATGATCACTTTTTTTCCCATGGATATGAGTTTTCACAACACAAATTATCAGGAATCTGAAGCTAAATTGCAATCCTAAAGTGTTTTAATATGTCTCAGATTTGAATGCCTCATTTCATTAGGTTTATTTCTTATTTAGATTTCCAACACAAAATCACAGTGCAGGCGTCTCCCTCACATGATCGGCGGAGGAGCTTGCTCAGCAGCAGTTCCAGTCCTCCCAGCAGTCCACCGATGCTGCCCCGCCTGAGAGCCATCCAACGTAAGCACCAGCAGAACCCTATCCATTATTTATTTATTTAAAATTTAATTTTACCATGGGGCACAGAAGTTGTGTACTCTCCAAACAAACAACAAACGTCTAAATTAATTTAGTTTCCTCAGTTCAGTTATTATTCATTACAAGATGTTTAATGTTTGCCATTCCTATCCACTTCTTGTAATGTATTCTCTTTAATATGCCTCATTTTGCAGTCACTCCACGGGAGGGATGTACAGCCTGGGGTCGCAACATGTGTTTTTATCAGGATGAAGAGGAGGGTGAGAGGAAGGGGTCCAGGAAAAAGGGCAGATCCCGCGGGTGTGGCCCGTACAGGGAGCACAGCGCTGATGCCAGGTGAGGGGTAACAAAAACACCACAGATACCACACAAACACCTTTACACACTCTTCAGATAACCTCAGTGTTTCAGGCAGTCTTTTTTAATGTGATAGCTCAGTTAAGTTTTTTTTTTCTGCCTTCAGCGTGAAGCCTCCCCATGAAGGTAGCAGGCAGCGGTCCTGCAGCGCTCCGAACCTTCGCAGATCCCCGAGACACAGCCCTGCAGTGCCTGGAGTGCCAAGCCTTGTGGAGATGGGTACGCAGGCTTGTTACTTCCATTTTATCTGGCATACAGTATGAGCACTCCAGTTGTGTTAGAGAAGTGGCAGACTGACTGGAAAAACATGGAAGGGGAATGAGAGAGTGAGATACTTCGCTCCCACATGGCTCTT
Source organism: Hypoplectrus providencianus (assembly GCA_028566105.1). NCBI lineage: Eukaryota > Metazoa > Chordata > Actinopteri > Perciformes > Serranidae > Hypoplectrus > Hypoplectrus providencianus. The sequence continues at coordinate 3,830,564 of JAOWBC010000248.1, read as the reverse complement.
AGTGGTTGACCAGAGAAACTCACAGATGTGCATGTTTGCAGCTGTGTGAATGTAAACAAGCTGATCCTGAAAAAGCATCGAGCACACTCAGCAAAACAAACTTGGATGGATGGGATTCGAATGGCAATGTCACAGCAGCAGGCCTCAAGCCTCATGATATTTAGGAATGTCAAGTGTGCAGCAGAAACTGTTGTGTCTGAAAGCTAATAATTTCTATTTCTATGGTTTGGACACAGCTTCTTATTCTATGTTTTTTTCATTTTGTTCTTATTGTTCTAAATTGTAGTTTAAAACAAGGATATCAAAACTATGAAAAACACAAATGTAGTCATGTAAAAGAAGTTTTAAACAGACCCGAATATGTTTTATAATTTACTTTAATTTTCAACTATCCACCTTTGCTTTGACATTCTCTCAATCGGCTTCATGAGCTGATCACCTGGAAGGGTTTTCATAAACAGGGCTGCCTTGTCAAAAGTTACCTTGGGGAATTTCTTGCCTTCTGATTTTTTTGACACCATTTTTGAGACAGTTTAGTTTACTACTTAAATCTCCTTGTGTTCCATAATAGTTTCGATGCCTGTAATATTAAGCTGCAATGTAAAAAATATGAAAATATGAAAAGTCTTAAATGAGAAGGTGTGTCCAAACTCTGACGGGTACTGTATGTGTTGCTGCTTCCATTCTTGTAATATTAACATGTGAGTGATCCTCTGCTTAGAAAATGAAGACTGCTGCTTCACCACTGAGCCAGGAGCAGCTTCTGGTCAGTCCTACCTCTGCATCCCCTTCCAAAAGGAGGGCCACACGGCCGCCGCTGCTGCTGACGGTGACGGAGACGAGTACTGCCCCAGCGGCCAAGTCCCAGGGACTCCACCATGCAGGAAGAGCCCCGGTGGGGGTAGGCGGTCCGAGCTGGTCCTGCTGGGCTGTGGAGCTCTGCTGGCAGCCGTGGGACTGGGCTGCAACCTGTTAAATATGGCCCATCCAGAGGAGAGCATCAAACCACGATGGGAGGGTTTCTTCCACAGGACAGGGGGGCAGAGGAGGAGCACCAGCCCCCCGACTCGCAGACTCTTCCGGCGGGAAAGCCCGCTGAAGCCCTCGGCGCCCACGCTTCCCGAGCGAGGCTTGCCCTCGTCTTACACGCTGCTGTCCTTATCATCAGTGTCTGACTGCAACTCCACCCGCTCACTGCTGCGCTCTGACAGCGAGGAGCTGCTGGTCTGCCGCCCTGCCTCCCCGCTCAAACAGTCTCCTCTGTCCAAGCAGCAGGCCGTCCAGTCCCCGGTCAACCCGCTGGTCAACACCCACCTAGAGAGCTTCAAGCGCAATCCTCGCCAGTCTCTCACACCCACGCATGTACCATCTGCACCCAGTTCCTCACGCAGCCTCCGGCGAACACCATCAGACGGGGCCATCAAGAAGAGCTGCCCTTCTAATAATCTGGAAACATTGCCAGAAAAAACTGCATTAGAAAACACAGGTAGAGTCTTGTGTCCTCTTAGAGTCTAACTACGTCTGCCAGCTGCATGCTAAAAAATCAGCAAAAAGGTTTTCTTGTAAGTCGGGGGCCTGTTTGGCACTGCGTCAAAATTTCTTATTTTTAGGGGCACCCTAGACACCACTTACCAGCATTTCTTTCTTTTTCAAAAGATATTTTAATGTATTTTTCTTTACAACTCAAAACATTAAAATATTGGGCACCACATAGTTATACTATGATTTTTCCTTTCAAATCTGTATGCATCAGTCTAATGTAATCAACCATTTGGGCATAAAAGAGGGCCTTTTCCTATATTTATTTTATCTTTGTGATCTTCAATTATGTTATATTATTTCAGCAATTCATTTATTAACCAACAAAATCTATTGCCAACATTGGTCTGATAACCAACCAACCAAAACATTTGTCTAAAAACATACATTGCAGAAACACTGACATGAGTTTCTTCACGCATTTTCCTTTCTTTTTGATTTCCTTTTTCACCACAGCCAGTGGCTTCAGAGGATTGAAAGAAGACTGTCCCGAGGTCCCCCGGCTCCCCGATCCAAACCTCGTGTTCCCTCCGACTCCCCGTCGTCGCTGTGCTCCCGAACGCCCTAAAACCCTAGACTTTGTGGCTCGTCCTCGGCCCTCACCACGAGCACGTTGCGACGTATTTTGGGCGGACACGCGGCCCAGAGGTAACGGACAAAACTTGGGTAATGGCGACTCTCCCGCCCACACCTCCAGCACAGAGACTCCTCCGACTGTAGAGTTTGGCAGGGACCCGGCGGTGCTCCCCACCCCCATGGAGGCCCCGACGCCCTACTCCCCCCGCAAGAAGGAAAACCTGTTGGATCAGCTGGATGAGGGACAGTGCCGGGATGGAACCGTCCCACTCTGCAGACCAGAGATCAGCTTTCCCAAAGACTCACCTTACCGCTACAGACCTGGATTCTGGTCTTAACTCAGCCCCGGCCCTTCACCAGTCCAACACAAGGAGGGGGCTGTCCTTAAAGGTTCTTACAGGTCTGGGTCAACTAGTGCTGACAAAATGAATCTGTTTAGCTTTAATGAGTACTAAATGATGATGGCTCACCATTACCAGTATTAAATATTGTCACTAAATTACAGGAAGTCATTTACTGTGATTACTCTACCTGTTGGACATCTGCTGTATTGCCATTTGTGATAACATCTTCAGATGTGCCGACTAAAACTGCTAAAAACCATAAAAAGTATTTGAAAATATAATTTGACCCCGATATGGTTGTTACCGCACAAGAGTGACAGAACAACACCTTTTTTTCTTGAGTTTTCTCACTTCCAGAAACCCTGACATTTGCCATTCGAGATGTAAATTCTTTCTTTGGGAAGAAACTGATTAATGGCTTGGTAGCAGAATGCCACTGACAGTTTCACAAAGCTTTACATACTTTTCCTAATTTCGAGCGTAGGTTTAAGATTGTGCATTTAATGAAGTGCACTTTTGGAAAGCATCATGAATGTAAAGCTTCAGGTTTTTTTTCCATCGTCTAAAAAACAAAAACCCCTGTCTCTGATTATTTGTAATTTGTCCGTAAAGGCATTATGTTAGGTGAACTCATCTGTGTTATTCACTCCCCTGTGCTAGTGGCTGATGGATTCCTGTTTTGTACTGAGCACCTGTCATCACCGATCACATGTACGCAGTAATATCCCAGGGACGGGGGATGCTGTTGTATAATATGAACACTTCTTTGCATTAGCAACCTGCGGTTTTGATTCAGTGTCAGTACAATAATGTCTGACACTGTCTCCAGCCCTGTACAGGGAAATGTATTTAAAGAAGAATGTCACTGCTGCTTGGGTTTGAACTGGGACCGAAACACTGTCAGGAAGTCACAACCAAACATATCAAGGAACTCATTAATTCCCCATTGAGTTCATTCTTTGTTTGTGACCCCGTTAAAGCAGCTTGTTTGGATCCCGACCCGACGGCTGAGAAACATTTCTTCCAAACAAAAAAGGGAACTTTGTATTTGTAAATTGTCTGCCTCATAAATTGTTGATCGAGATAAAATGAGGGATGTAAAGTATGCAAGTGACAAACTGCACGAGTGTTGAGTGGCACATGGGTGAAGCAGGCCCTGGTGGCATGTTGAAATGAATTCCTGGTTATTTGTATTTGTAATGATTCGGTTTTATTTATTGATTATTATTTATTTTTTTATAACTCATTGTATTTGCCTTGATTATTATTGTTTGTCAAATGTAGCTGCCAAATAAGGCAGCCATATTTGACTTGCTTCATATTAATTATCTGTTTTAATGCATTTCAAATCATCTTTATCTTTAAACAAATTTGACAAGGATACAAGTAGGTTATCTCACTAGAGGACTTAATCTGACACCATTAGTTCATAATTGGTCAATGATTTGTCTGGGATCTCAATTAGAAGAATTTGCTGCTTTTCTTTTGCTTGTCTGGTAGTAAATTGAACATTTGGATTTGGTTATGGACTTATCAGATTTATGTAATAATGTCATGAATCATTAGATGCAACCCCAGATCCACCCATCAAAAAGTTATTTACCTGAACTAAATCCAAGCAAACTGGTTTGTGCACATTGGTTAGTTTTGTTTCTGCATTTTACTTGTGTTTTGTGTTATGGACTGGATGGGTGTTACCATTTTCCTCAGCCAACTTCACAAGAAAATTTACAATATTCAAGGAAGTGCCAGGATACTGGTACAGTTATATGTGGGAAATCCCACTCCTTAACTGTTAGATTATAAAAAGAGCTAATTAATCATCTGTTATTTGAGACCGTAACACTATCTGACTCTGGTCTTCATGTCCATTTCTCTCAATTGAATGTTAAGTGACCTCTCAGCCTGAAGGGAGAGTGGATCTGTCTTTAACCTGACTATGCCAGATGTACATGTAAATGTGAATGCTTTTTCTCTGAAGGCTGTGCAGAATGTGATCTTGCTCAATGTACAAACACAGTATTTCAACTAAACGGGTGCTAGTTGAAACAAAGCTCTCTTGTCTGAGGTGTAGCCAAGGTGTCATTATCTGTCTGAAATGTTACCACGAATAAGCTGATCCTACTGTTGCTGATGGACATTGTTCAGGTTGGGAAAAATACCGTTACTGACTGACTTGTATTTGCACTGGAACACTGATTTGAGTAAAATCATACTAAACAATACAACAAAGTTACCACGTCTTTCATAAAGCTTTGTGTTTCCCTGTTGAATTAATATCCATATCCATAACAACAGAGTTACTGAGAAGTGGATGAAGAAAGTGGAGCACTTAGCATTTAGCAGCTAACAAACAGCATATTTCCCTCTGGGGTAAGTGGCTACTAGCACTAGCTTCCTATGTAATATCTTTAATGTCAACAATTAGTCAAAGAGGACTTGATAAACTACCTGACA
>JAOWBC010000248.1:3809048-3825548 GCA_028566105.1 Hypoplectrus providencianus | reverse complement strand
GCTACTAGCACTAGCTTCCTATGTAATATCTTTAATGTCAACAATTAGTCAAAGAGGACTTGATAAACTACCTGACAATGTTAGGTAACTTACTTTTTTTGTGGTGAACAGACTTAAAATATTCCACTACGTTCACTTGCTAACTGCTAACTCTGTCAATCTGCTGTTTGTTGCTGGGTAACCTCAGTTTATGCCTCTCATGTTTTAGCATTAGCTATATTTAAAACAGTGGTTTCTCGGAAAACAAACAGTACACTGTACAATTAATTATTTTCTTACAGCTGTCTTTCACACCCAGGTAACTGTATGACTGTCCTCTTAGTTTGGAGTTGGAGGGAAAAAAAAGACACGACTTGGGAAGCAGGTAAAATTAATTTTCATTGTGCAGTGACAGATTCTTGTTTTTAATCCTGATTTATTGTCTGGTTAGAACCTGGCAGAAATTATTGCCATTGGGTAAGGGCATCAAAATGTGGCATTTCATTAGATGCAAATTAATATACTCCCCCCTAATTCAGGATGAGGCATCAACATTTTATTTTTATAATTTTTCAGAACAGTAAAAACTCTGTTTAGTTTAGGAACAAAGCAGAAAACTTAAAGTGAAATCTGCTGCACCACAACAAAAACATACTTCAACCAATGAATACATTTATTACACACATACCTTTACAGTAAACATACATTATTTCTCAATACAGTAAATGCTGTGAATGAAGTGCTTTGTTTTGGCATCAATAACACAAATAGCTTTTCTCTTCATTATATTTTCCATCATTCATATAAAGTATTTACATTTTGTGATATGTCTCTTGAGTTCATACTGCAGTTAGCACCAAGGTGCTCTTGATTTTACTTGCCTACACACTTAGAAACATACTTAATGAAAGCACCTTTACTTTAGATTTAATCAAGAGTATAAAAAATGTATCTTTTGTTGTACTTTCAAAATAAAAGCATGGTGGTGTAGGTGGTTGTTACTCCTTGCCATTCAAGAGACATCTTGTGCGAGGGCTTGTGCTAATTTACAGTTACACTCCCCTGCAGATGTGCTGGACTCACTCTATGGGAATGGTTGCTTTTGTCTCCATCACAAGTCTTGGCCTGTATGTACAATGTTTGGACTGGCAGTGCATCAGAGTGTAATAGTTAAAAAATATTCGGGATGGATTCATACTCGATAAAATTTGGCGGGTTGGAGACAAAAAAACTCAGCATCTGGTACAATTTTTTTTTTTTTTTTAAAGAAAATACTTCAAGCACACAACGATGAAGTTCAATCACATAACTAGCAACCGGATGCTGTGCAAGGCAAAAGCAGACGAATATCTCTTCACACCAAGACTTCTGACTCATGGTGTGTAAGGTCTGGGTGGCACACAGTAGGACTTAAATTTAGGACGCGTGAGAAGCTATCAGACAGCCAGTGCTTATGTCGCCTCTTTCTTTTCCCTTTGAGCATTCCGGCGAATCTTCATCTCTGTCAGCTGGATGTAGCGGATGGCATTGGTGTCTGCAAAACAAAGACAGGAAAAGGCTGATTTAGTTCCTGCTCAGACAGGAAATGGAGCATCAATATGCTCATAAATCTTCCACATAAACTGAACTCAGTGGGGACAGAGTAAAAACAGTACAGGAAATCATTTTTGGAACTGTTTTTTCAGGACCTATAAATAAACATGTTTGGTGTGTCAATAGTAAAATTTCAAGGCCAAAATCACCCATGTGCATTAGATGACAATAATGACAGTAACTTTGGCTGGAAATAAATTCAACACTTCTATGCACATTTGCATTGAAAAAAAAAGCTTCGTCCTGACCTGATGGCTCCTGTTTGTGTGACTCCTTCAGGTAGTACAGGGCCTTCTGGAAGTCTCCTAAGTGGTAATAAGCTACACCGGACCGGTACAGAGCTTTGAAGTTCTTCCCTTCCTTGTGGAGCACTTTCAGACAGTATTCCTTCACTCGTTCATAGTTCACCAGCTCCATTTGCAGCAGGCAGGCTACAGTGGGAGCACAAGATAAGACAGAGGGGGTGAAAAAGTTACTGATAACACAGCATGAGCAAATGTTTAAATTTCATTATACAGTAGAGGTACTAATGTCCTTCCTGTCAGGCAGTTACGGAGGATTCTTTAATACAGAGCAAATCATTAAATTTGCCAAGGGTTGAATAAATATACCATCAATATGAAGTGGATATGAAAAGAAAGTGGGGATAGTGGGGTAAGCCTGAGAATGACTCATTCGCTGTATGAATCATTCATGAGCTCAGGAGTATTCCCAGAATCTTTCTCTGCTGAAAAGACAGCAAATAAGTGTGTGTGTGTGTGTGTGTGTGTGTGTGTGTGTGTGTGTGTGTGTGTGTGTGTGTGTGAGGGACGTCTCTTACCAGCCAAGCTGTTGTAACACTCCAGCTCTGCATTCTCCATGGCCCCCTTCTGCTCATCTGTCAGCGTGCTGGACTTGCTGATAGTCGGCAGGAGGGGGGACGGCGGCTTGGAGCCTGTGTCCGGATCCCCCAGTACCCTGCACAGCCCCTTTATCTCCAGCAGAGCGCGGTGATACTTGCCAATCGCCTCTCGGTACTTTTTATCCTTGTAGCACTGGGTGCCCTGGCATTTGAAGTCCAGCGCCCGCCTCACGACGTCGGCCGGCTCGTTGAGTGATGGTTGCTTCAGCATCGACCCACCATGATGCCGCTGCTGCTGGAGCTGCTGCTGGTATCTGGCATCTTTGGTCCGGCCGCTGCTGCTGCTGTTGGGAGGCTGAGCGCAGTGCTGGAGCCTCGGGGAGCCGCCGCCGTTGTCGGTGTGGCTGCCTCTGCCTCCGTCCACCCTGCCGTCGTGCCCGGCTTGGATCACGCTCATTTTCAGTCCTTATTGTATAATCGCTGCCCTGACGCCAGGCTGTAAATTAGCAGGGAGAAATTGAGCCTCTTTCACTGCATCCTCTCGGCCGTAGACGCGTCTTTGCCTCGCCAGTGTCGCAGCTACGTCTTCTCTGTGCGCACCCCTGCGCGATGCGCGCTCCTCCTGTTGGAGCCTGTTCGCGTGTTGTGTCCTCCAACCAGCCGATTGGTCGATAAATACAAGGCCATAGTCCCATGGGGGTCCTCCAGCAGGAAAGGGGAGAGGGTTTGATTTCATTATCAGTTTATGTAAGGATGATTAAATCATCAGTTTGTTTGCAAACAATTTGCGGACAGTGCCTATTTTACAAAACTTGAGTGATATTTTATTTAAAGTATTTGTTCTGAATTGAGGAAAAATTCACAAGTTATATTTTCATCAATGTATAATATTTAAAAATATTTTTCATAAATACATTTGGTAAAATAAAGTCACACGAGCCTATATGCTTCAAATAGTGTATGTATTGTTTTCTTATGCATTCATTATAATCAGATAAAAGCCCTTGATCTGTTTTTAATTAGATAATCGTAATTATTAATCATTAACAGTAATATTTATCGATGTAAATTCCTTTCGAAAACACAATATTTCAGTCTCCCGACGTTAAAGTAAGAGGGGCACTTTGCACCAGTGAAAATCCACCCCCCTTCCTCTACTTAAACATCCCTTTCAGTGTCTCGCTCTTATCTCAGATCGCAGGAATGCAATCATCTCCACTGAGATGAATCAGATAAAGATCATCCAGGCTGTCGTCTCTCGCCCGAGCGGCTTGCAACTTGCCTCCCCCAGACTGCACGCATTCTGCGCAGCCACTCTGGACACACTCATGACACACACTCCAGTCCCCAATGACAGACTATGATGTCATTCAAACCGGGGGTTTATTCGGGGTAATGGTGTTATTATGAGTCTCTATTATGAAGAGGGAAGAAGACAGCTAGGTGATGAATACGACCTTCCCTCTTTATCATGAGAAAAGAGCTTTTCATTTTGACTGCCATATTAATAATAGCAATGTGTGTCTAAGCGTGTGTATTCACCATGCTTAAATCCATCTGTCCTGTCATAAAGGGCAGTGAAGTCAGCTGTCTGGGTGTGTCTCTGGAATTCCAGCTCTCTGGAGCAAATGTTGTTTATCAGATATAAATACTGTAACGAATTACATTTGACTACTTGTGTAATGCTCAAACCAATGCTTGCTGTTAAGAAATCTGCACGCATATATCCCCAGAACATTACGTCCTTCGATTACAATTCAGTTTAAGGCTTCGAATAAAATTCAAATGCAAATACAACATTGCCAAATTAGGATAAAACATTATGATATTAATTATTATATCAAAGCAACGTTCTCTTTGGTTATTGTGTTTGCATTTGTATTCTATGGCTGTAGGTTAAATTAAAGATTTTTAAAAACTCAACCCTTTTAATAAAATTAATTTATAAAGATGTATTTGTTCCTGCTTTCCCAATTCATTTAATTATTACCATTAAGGAGACGTCATCAAAATTCGTCCGGAAGCATTCCTAATACGTCGTCATTGTGAGACAGTTGTTTACATCATGGCGGCGGTGGACTTCAGAGGTAGCTAAATCGCCGGGGGTTTTTTGTTAGACAATAATTTCCATGGCTAATATTTGCCACTGTAGCTATATTAAATGAATTGATGGTTTATGTATTTTGTTTAAACCACTAAAATAAGCTAATGCTTATGTTGTCAGCTGTTGGCGGATATGTTTGTTAGAGCTAACAGAGAAGCTAACGTTAGCAACGAAATAGCTTTTATTAGCACTTCAGCTAACTAAGCTAATGCTGACTGGCTACCACGGTGATTAATAAAACACCATACTTCACATGTTGACGTGACAGTGGTGTTGGTTAAGATGGATTTAAATAACGTTATTCAGATCCCCCATTCAGTTGCGGCCACTGACTGTTTACTATTATTTTCATCATCTCGCTACAGCTTTTTGTTTTGTTTATAAATAGGTTGTCAAATGATCAGCCCTTCCGAGACGAAATTGTAATCACTTCTCATCCATATTCAGTGGTGGAAAAAGTACTCAAGAGCGAGTATTGGCATCAAAATATACTAGTACTAATAATAAAACCTTTCGTCATGCAGAATCACAGTTTCTTGAGTAGTGGGTATCTCACTACTGGCTTATTATTATTAGTGATGCATTTGTTTTTGTTGCCTTCATGTTGCTGGGTAGTTTATTTTACACAAATACGTCATACTTTGTTAGTTGATTTATCATTTTAATTCAGCAAAAAGCTTTTAAATAAATGTAGCTGAGCAAAACGTATAATACTTGCTCCTGCTTTCAAAATGTAGTAGGTATGAAGTTGTGTTAAATAGAAATGCTATGGTAATGTACAAGAATTACACAATTCTTCTTATGTAAAGTACTTATACAGTTATATTTATTCTCAAACATAATACTGTAATACTTGTACCCTACAAGAAAGACAGGAAATGGAGAAACACATCCAAGCAAAGCCAGATATGACTGGATATTGTTTTGTCATAAGCAGAAGAGTGCATGAACATTCATATAACAAAAAGAAAACTTAAAAAAAATAATAATGACACAGCTATATCAGATCTGTCTAAAGAAATTGTTTAAATTGTGATTTGGCTTATCTGACTTGCTTAAAAACAGAGTTTAACATTATAACTTGAGGCTTTAAAGATGCTAATGATGTGAGATATTGGAATGCTAATGGTATGAACACATGTAGCAATGTAGCATTTGTCAAATCTTTCATTAAATTTTCAGACAACCTTCTTGGGATATCCTGGGTGGACAGTGGCTGGGTGCCAATCCTCAACCCTGGAAATGTATTGGACTACTTCTCTGAGAGAAGTAACCCCTTCTATGACAGAACCTGTAATAATGAGGTAGTGAAGATGCAGCGACTTACTCTGGAACATCTGAAGTAAGTTAGTCATACATTATACAATGTGATGCGACTTGGAAAATTGTTGCAGATACTAAATTAAGTGTCTGATTGAACTAATTGTGGTAACAGCTTAAAGAAGATTGTATTTTAGGATTCATGCAATTTATTCAACATGTTGAGCTTAAATATAACCGAGTAAAACTCACAGTTATATTCATTATTAAATATATAATTATTAAATATATATATATATACACTGAGTTGTATCTGCAAAACTTATAGCAAATTTTGTTTCTGTCTTGTTTTCAGTCAGATGGTGGGAGTGGAGTACATTCTTCTTCATGCTCAGGAACCAATTCTTTATATAATCCGAAAACAACAGAGACAGTCGGCAACACAAGGTAAGGTGTGTCATGTCTGATTGAATGTTCAGATAATTAAATTGTGTCAGACTGCTCAATCATTATGAAAAGTGTATGTATATTACAGTTTAATAAAGATGTAATTGCTTGATGAAGTGGAGCATCGCTGTTGCAGCTAACCTCAGATGTCATCCCTCATTACAATTCTAGTAATTGGATCTGTGATTATATAGACTAATAGTTTTGGCCTAAGGTACATACAATCATGCAATTGAGCCTCCATGTGAGGATATTATTTTCACTTCTATTGTATGCTTTCATCATCTAGTGATTCCCTTGGCTGATTACTACATCATAGCAGGAGTGGTGTATCAGGCCCCAGACCTTGGAACAGTTATCAGCTCCAGAGCGGTGAGAATTTATCCTTTCATCCTATAGTAATCACTATTTCAAAAGCTGTTGATGGTAGATTTTAAGATAAAACAAATCATTTGAAACAAATCACATATGTTTTAGCTTTCTGCTGTCCATGGAATCCAGTCTGCTTTTGACGAAGCCATGTCGTATTGCCGCTATCACCCATCCAAAGGATACTGGTGGCACTTCAAGGACCAGGAGGAGAGAGGTCAGGGTCTCATATTTCAACTACAGTATAGACATTTAGAGTCATAGTCTCATAAATTGTGGGATTCTTACTGGAATGAGATTTATAACAACAGATAGTAAAAACTATAAGAGCCAGAGCTATGGTTCCCTGCAATCACAGAATGTTTAACATGATGACTTTGGCAAAATCTGGTAAAGAACTCTTTAATTTACAGAAAAAGCCAAACCCAAGTCTAAGAAGAAAGAGGAACCAAGTTCATTGTTTCAGAGGCACCGTGTTGACACACTCCTTTTGGACCTCAGGTCAAAGTTTCCCCCAACATTTTATCAGGTATGTTAAACTGACAGTTATTCATGTTGAATATCCTCAGTCTTTTAATCTGAAAGTTCCAATATAATTAATGATTTCTTGTAAAGGTTTTGGTATCTGACTCCTTGTGTTGTGCTGTTGTTTGCTATTTCAGCCTAAGCCTGGAGAGAAGCCTATTCCAGGTATGACCTTGAAATAGTTAGTCATATATTCTGTCAGTGTCCCAAAGTTAAATAATAAAGTCAGTCTGTGAACATCAGTGCTTCACTTAAAAAGGAATGTAAACAGTTTTATGTTAATTCATTTAAATGCTGAATGTAGTTTTGCATTTATATCGTGTGTGCTGTAGTGGTATTATTATGCTCACATTTTATAGTTATTAAAATGTAGATGACCTTAAAATGTAGTTCTTTTATTTAAAATTCAAAGTAGATAGTACATCCACAAATTCCTTTTTTTCCTCTGATGGCCTGCTTTTGAATTGCAGTTGAGGTGAAGAAAGAGCCCGAACCCCCCACAGAGGCTGTTAAACAAGAGGAAAGGGAACCAGCTACAAAGTCCTCCGCCCCAGCTCCGCCGAGCAAACCGCCTCCTGAGAAGAGAGCAAGACTTCAGTGAGAAGAACTGTCATTCTTCTCGCTCACCGGGAAGATGGAGCAAGGAAATGCAAAGTCCTACAGCACTGACTGAACAAACAGCTCAAAAGTATTTTTGTTCCCTCTTCAGATTTATAAGGTCATCTGACACACTGCTTATTTCATCAGTTTACATGAGGCTAATAATGAACTGGCACAAAAAGTGTCAGTGGCTTGTCTCAGTGCCAGAACTACTTTTACACTGTAACCTTAGTCATGTGCACGCCATGGGTTTGGCATCATGGACATTTCTGGCAGCTGGACTACCAGCAGGGTTTAAGTGCTTGATGTCAGCAGGCATTTAGCAGTTTTCACTTAGGATGAGGGTTTTTTTTTTTTTTTTTGACGATAAGCTGACATCAGCATCAGTGTCGGTTTATTGCTGACATCAGCATAATGTTTGTGTTGTAGTGACTTCAGAGGGCAGTTAAATTCTTCTGCTGTGTATGGTGATGTGTCATAATAATGCATCATCTCATCTAAAAAGCAACTTCTCTTTCATTTCAAACACTTTCATCTGTTATTTTGTAAAGAATACTTTTTTGTGTTTTTCTATTAAAACTTAAGAGCTCATTTGTTTCTCAAGTCTTGTTGATCAGTGTTTACTCATTATCTTCTATTCATATACAATGTAGGTGTACTCTATTTGAGTAATTTAATTTTATGAAATGTCATGTTGCTACCTGATGACATTTTCGAGGGAAACATTGTATGTTTGCTCCACTACCTGTCATCTACCTGACAGCAGGACTTCATGGTTATTTTAGGGATTACATTTTTATGTTAGAAAAGGGTAGGAGCTGCTTCAAAAAAGGATAATTAAAATCCATTAGTCATGTTTCTGATATTGATATGTTGTAAGCAGTTCCACCAAATAGACATTTCCTTTCTAAATTTAAATATTCTAATTCTTTACACATAAAAGGAAAGATACAAATAATTTAAAACAAATGTGTAAAGAATCTCAATATACTTTCATGATGTTTCATCAAGTTTCATGATTTTCTGTTTTTTGGTACTGTGTCACTTTTCAAAAACTCCATGGTTACTTGATCATAAAACTACTCAGCCTCAAAATGTACTTAAAATATCAAAAGTAGTACTCAATATGCAAAATGCCACACAGATGCTGTATATATTCCATATATTATTGATGCAATTGTAAGCTTTTTTTTTCTTTTTTTCTCAAGGTTGAGCTCATTTTAACTACCTAATATACTGATATTAGGTGATGTCAAATCGAGGTAAATGTATAATTTGTTATGTTAAATCTTGATCTGAGAAGTAACTGAAAGCTGTCAACTAAATGTGGAGTAGGAAGTACAGTGTTTACACATCCAAAGCAATGGAGTACAAGTAAACTTAAAAATTGTACTTAAGTAAATGTACTTTATTTTAACACAGGTGAAAGGGGAAAATTGTATTTTTCTGCAGAAGTTATATTACTATGTATACAATTTTCCTCAAAGTGTTTGAAGGGTATAAACTGAGCAGAAAAATACCATAGTTTGCACAGCAGGTGTCGCCAGTTGGTCATATTTTATCCAGCTCCTAATTGCCTAATGGTACATTTTATTTCAAGCATTCGTGCTGTCTGCCATCACTGCGTAGAGTCGTGTTCAAGTCAAACATGCATACTCACTCAGGGACCGTGATTGTTCACCAAGGAGAGAAAGCGGAGCCATATAACTGTGAGTGCACAAAGCTATGGTGCGTATTTTATTCTGGACATTTAGACAGTAGCTGCTTCCCTGGCTACTACGAACGGATGCCACGAAGAAGAAGTTTCTCGCAGGGCGTGGTGGGATAGGAGTCTCCTCAGTGGAGGACTGAGAACAGTGCCCCAGCTGGCTGGCTAGCAGCACAGAAGATGGCTGCAGAGGGGATTCTCAGGCCAGTGTCTGAAAACAGAGCACCGTTTGTCATGTTCAACGACGACTAGCCAGCGTGTCACCCCGGTTGTTCCGTTGCACGGTTCCGCTCGGATTCGTTGGAGGGGATAAAACAACATGGGGTCGCAGACTCTACAGATCCTGAGGCAGGGGGTCTGGGCTTCAGTCACAGGCGGATGGTACTACGACCCCGATCAAAATACATTCGTCAACGCTTTACATCTCTACATCTGGCTGTTTCTGCTATGTTTCCCCTTCACACTTTACATGGTGAGCCTTGTTGCTTTTTTAACCCCTTTATGATCCCTTTATTTGTGTTTTTGTCTTGACTGTTGACTCCGCAAGTTGCCAAACCAAGTGTCCGTTAGGTTAGCTGCCACAGGATACTAACGGTCGGTCCCAGTCTATTATCTGGAGCGGAGACAATGTAACGTCTCCTTAAACTAACAAAACGAAGCGGAATATTTCCAGTATACACTAAATGTTTAATAAAACCAAAAGCTTGTCGGGATTACACGCAGAAAAGCTTCATTTTAAGGACAAAAAGGACTAAATAAGCTTTAAATGGCTGCCCCCTTCAGTGTACCATCCATCAAATAGATTGGACCAGAATGCTCTTTTGTTTAAATTCTGGGTTTATCACAGCAATGCAGTTAAGATCCGTTAGGCTATTAGCAGTCGATTACACTGTGCCCAGGATGTAATCAGTGAATTTAATTCCCCCACCCCCCTTTTATCTAGTTGTTTTCCTCCTGTCGGTAGTGATTTGCGGTATCACCAGTTTTCAGAAGCTACCAGCTGTGACTGCAAGAGCACAGCTGACAGGGATGTAACAGTTATCTGGAAACTGTAATGTCCAAGAAACACACTACATGGACTGGCTGCTGTTTGCTCAGTTCTTTCGCCACACGGTGTCTTTGTTTGTCTGCCCTGTGTTTACTTTTGCACAGTGGAAGCTCGCCCTCTTAACTATCATTAGTACTTGACACATCAGTATAAGAAATAATCCACGTGCATGATATTTATAGGTCAAATATTCCAGATTCTAGATAGGCTACAGAACAAATTACCAATGAATCATTGTGGTCTTTTGGTGAATATATCTCTATAAATGTGACCAGGTCAGGAAATGACTGTTTGCTAAGCATACTAACTTCTATATTGAGAAGCTGATGTTTCAAATCGGTTTGTGGTTTCCGTTCTATTCCTGGAGTGGAAATACGTTGGTCAGCTCTGTGGTTTATATCGGGCCACAGGTTTCAGTGGTGGTGGTGCTGCTGTTTGTTGTAACTGCAAACAGATGCAGCAGCGGGATATCTCAAGGACAACAGAGACGCAGAAGATGGAGCTCAGACACCTTGTGGTAAACATTACAGGTGCCTGGTGATAGCCCACTTCCTCTGCAGCTTCACAATTACAAGAGGAGTTGAAAAGATGGTTCAGTGCAGGAGTTTTTAAAATGCTGCGAGTGTGTGCCATAAATAATTGTCATAGCTGGTGCAACAATGCATTCAATCTTTCTTTGGGCTGTGTTTAGAGGAGATAACTTGGATGCAGTAGTTGGTTGCAGTTCATATGTTTGATTTAGTCAGTGCCTCACCGACTGTCACTCCTCATGCCTGAATGTCCTTCAGCAAGACATTATTAATTGACCTACCTGTGTCATTTGCATTTTCCCTTTTTGTAAACACAGCTTTGTTTAAATTTTCAGTATTCAGTATTTCAGTATTAGTATGTCATTACGATGACACTTTCTTGCCCTTGAATTAAATGATAAAATAAAGTATCTGGTCAGCATCATCCTGTTTCCTCTACAAGATCAGATACCCAAATTAACATATTTTTTTTTAAATCCCAGGCCCTGCAGCCAACCATGGTGATAGTGGGAATCTACTGTGGTGTTATTGCTGCCATGTTCCTGCTGCTGAAGACGGTGAACTACCGCCTCCACCATGCCCTGGATGAGGGGGAGGTGGTGGAGCACCAGGCCAAGGAGAGTCAGGGCAGCAGAGGTGGCACTGAGGGGGCTAATGATGGCGGTGTCACTCGTCGGGAGGACAGCAACGGCCCGGGGTAAGTTCATGTCTTTCTCAGCCCAGTGTTGGACATGAGATGTAGGACAGAGACGCTCCAGGAGTGTGACTAAGCTGCTGAGATGATGTGGCAGACACAGAAAAGACTGTGTAGGAGCATTGTCAATTAGGTGGAAGATGTCATGCTTCCCGATCAATTGTGGTGAAGAGTCACATGATGTGTGGTTGTGGAGTCATTTAAAGGTGATGCAATCTGGAGCAAAGGGCCAAAGGTCTAGTCCTCGGGTGGTTAAAAGACACAGGTTACTATTGGGAGAATCAATATGTCGCTTTAAAGGCTTTCCAGATCAGAGAAAATTGAGCACATCTTTGACAGTAACAGTGATGGAGAAAGTAAGATTTTTACTTTTGTTACTTTTTTCATTTATTTGTAGACACCTGTGGAAAAAGACAGGTAATGAACGCAACAGTAGTTTTAGGCTGAGTTCAAATTATGAGACCAAGGCAATTTGGATTTTTTTTAAAGAAATAGGTTATGTTATTCCAAACATGCATATCTGAATGAGCATGGCATTTTAAAAATACTGACATGTTCAAGATTTGAAAGTACTTTCTTCCTCACCAGCGAAGAAAAGTTGCCACAGACATCAGACACCATCTTACATACTGCAAAATACTGGGAGTTTTCCCTGGTGGAACTCTGCTTAGTCAATATTGTGTATTGTTTTTACAAGGGCTTGAATGTACCCAATGTTCTTTGATATGTAAAAGCTTTGCACTCTGGTTTTTAAATGCCCCGCATGATTATTGCTTCACATTGACAGCCGGTCTCATTTTATTAGCAAACAGAAGGAGCTCACATGATTTGTCTTGAAAACATTCTTTCTATTTACATCCAGAGCTTTTCACCTAAACACATTGTTTGTGTCCTTGAGGCCCAACAGACATGTGCAATGCATTTCTCTATTTTGAATTGTTTGTAACTACCATCCATGTTATCTTGCCAGTATTCATTTTCACTGGGGCATATACTTGTTTCTTGCTGAGTTACAGCCACCTGTGGGACCTGACTGATAGTTATGGGGAGTTAGCAGGTCTCTTCTTTCTTTCTCGTCATACATTTCTTATATATCATATATATATTGACCTTTGAATATCAAACCTTTTGACATTTAAAGATTTCTGCAGAAGCTGTATAATTAGGTGATTGCATAGTCCCTTTATCAAAGAATATAGGAAAGCTGAGCATCCCCTAATGTCCTTGGCCTCCAGTTTGATTTTTCCAGTTTCATTAGGCTGTCATAGAGGTCTCAGCAGGTCATTTTATATGGTGAGGTCAAGGTTCAAAAAGTGTTGTCATTAAAATAAAATGGCACTCTGATGACTCATGGCCACACACATGAATGCAGTTGAATTCAAACAAGCTTCCAGTTATAGCCAATTAATGCAATTCCAGGAGTGTTTAGGGAACCAACTATGCAGAAATATACAAATTAACCATTTTTTGACCAGGAGATAATGACCAACAATCATACTGCATGCAAAGCCCTGCAGGATATTTGCACAAAACCACATTGGTTTACTGTGAAATGGGCATTTCTGTGAAAGGGAGACTCATGGGTACCTATCGAACCCAATTTTATTAATATACATTGAGGTCAAAGGTGTAGGGACCCCAGTGGAAATGGCCAAGCCAGTTTTTCCCTCGGCAACATGTAACCTTGCTGTGGGTCATTATTAAGCCTTTTTCCAGACAGGTCTTAAATTCAATGAGACAGCAAGGTTGACCACAACTTATCAGGTCTCTGACCTTTAGGATAATTTCTCGTTCAATTGTTAGTATTCTCTTTATCCAACACATAACTGGTTTTTCTGTTTACTCTCAACTTTAAAGATTCCGCAATCGTGTATTATTGTATTTGTGTGTTTTTATGCCCGAGTGGTTGTGTTTAGACACATATAACCCATATTGGCTGATATCATTACATGACAAAACTTCTTATATGATCTATTTCAGTCAGACTAGACTATAGATCATCTTACTCCATAAATTGGTATATATCTGAAGCCACTGAATTTCCTCATAGCACAACAATTCTACATAAAACCATATGTTTTAAAGCCAAGTATTCTGACAGTGAATTATGTGCTAATTAATACTGTGATTAGGGTAAGTAATGAGCTCATTAGTGTGGGGGCCACATTTAGCATGGTTAAACAATCACATTAACAACTAATAGAGAGTTACACAAGCTGAAATTTACATCAATCACATGATCAGATACCATCAAAAAAACAGGAAAAGTAACATTAAAAGAACAAAATCATCAGCTTGAACTCCACATGCCAGGCTTGTTTTTTTTGTTGTTGTTTTTTAATTGAAAAGGTTAAGCTTTCATTGAGAAAGAACAAAAGCCAGTAAGGTTCCAGCGTTTTACTGCCCATGACTCGGAGAAGTGACTCATATTCACATTCCACAGGGAGTGCTTAGCAGGACGCTGAGAGAGGGAAAAGGCAACAAGAAGAATGAGCGCTCTCGACCACAGGGGCAGACGCAGTCGCAGCTTTGCCCACACATCTGGAGTTACATTCCAGGTTGTTTGAGTTTACAGTAAAGCAGACGAGCCGAGCTGAAGTTGATTAAGGTGTTTTTTGCACCAGCACCCACTCATTTTCCCCTCGCTGGTGCTTTTTTCCAGTCTCTGCTCATCCGCTCTGTGCGTTATACTTCGTTATTTGGAGTGTTTGTGTTGTGGTTTGACCCGTTATGAAACATTTTTGGCATATGGAAATGATTTATAGACAATCCCTGGCAAGTTGTTTGTTTCGACATACCGACTGGTTAAACAAGCACGTCCGGGCTAAATATAGACCCAGAGAAAATCTCCATGGATGCTTTCATCTGTTTTTATGACTTCAGTTGATTTTCAAAACTCATAGATATAAAATACTGGCCTGTTAAATAAAGTAACATGTTTCTGGTTTATTGAGTCAGTTGTCCTGGTTGAAGGGAAGGACATAAATGACATAAAACAGTATATTATCTGAACAGCATGGGTGGCACTTTTCAGTCTGTACCATTTGATCAGATTGGTGTCTGTACTGGTACTGCAAGTGTATGCATGTGTTTGTGTGTCTACATAGGGATCCTGGAGGGGGTATTGAGATGGCAGACTTCATCAGACAAGAGACTCCACCAGTGGACTGCAGCTCCAGGAACTCCTACATTGGGTTAGAGTCTCACCAGCAGGTAAGCATTGCACTGGTCTGCTGCATACTACACACCATATAAGACCCAACTAACTGCCTGAGAAAATGTGTTCTTGAATGTATAGGGTAAGATAACTTGTTTTTTTGTAATGTTATTTCCTGGGAAAATGGCTCTGGTTTACATTATTCTTATGGCTTGCACCAAGTTAGTCTAGAACTGAAAATACTCTATATTAAATATTGCACAGAAATGATTGATGATCAATGCCAAAGAATTGATTGTCTAAAAATTCCAGGAACTCTGTTTACATGTATATTTCATTATGAGATTACTAATGTAAGTTTTGATCTGTGAAATTGTGACAGCAATTCATACTCAGACATCTGACCATATTGAGGGTCAGATGTATGCATTAGAGTGCCCTTAAATAAATCCATGGCATGTACTGAACACTACTCTCTGCATAATCATGAAAGTAGTGCTCTGAATTGGGGGTTGTTAATAGAAAAATGACAGTTGTACAAAACTGCAGCTGTCAGTGAAGACTCAAAATGATTGATTTGATTAAGTCTGAAATGTTGAGTGCCTAGAACACTATGCTCCCTATACTGATGGGGACAACAATTTTTAGAAATTGGTCCAGTATTTCACAAGAGTGCTGCTGTCAGCAGCTGCAAAATGAGCCACAGTGGTTATCCTGCCATGTTTTCCATGTACTGATGACAACACAGTCAACACACTAACTTCAGTAAATTAGCCTACCTCTGCTCCGTCTGAAGATGGTCTCTTCACTTTTGGAACAACATTTTTGTTTATGAAAATATATTTTACTATATGATTTCTCCTCCCTTTTTCCAATGTGTTTCGATCAGTTTGTTGCACAACTAGCCACATTCCTCCAATCTCCATCTTTGTATCTGACAAAGATATTCGATGAAAGCTGTGTTGCCCAACATTTTGCTGAAACAATTTGGAAATGTGTAAACGTATATTATTGTTTTTATTGAAAACTTTTTAGATGATACAAAGCTACGCTCTCTACACTTACCAGGACTCCTCTCTCCAACTCTCATTCACATATAATTTTTGAGATTACATAAAAAAAAATCTTTCGACGTTGTTGTCAGACAACTTTAACAGCAATGTGAGATTCTCTGTAACGAAAGTACTTTTGTTAGCTGTGATTTGTCAGTACAAAGTTGTGTGTTGCTATTTTATTATAAATCATCTTACAGCTGCAAACTGCAGTCTCTCGCAGTACCTGAATAATTAAAAAAAAATGTTATCCCTAATAGTCACAAACCATGGAGAAATAGAGTGCAGGGTGAAAGAAAAAGAAATGAATCTTTAAGCAAACAAACATGAGATAACAAGTAGTAGTGTATGAACAAACTATTATGCAACTTCATGTGTTTGCTTTTGATCCAAACGGTGTCTTCACTTGTTCAAAACCGTTCTAAATGATCAGTAAACTACTGCTACACAGGAAGTAATCTCTAATCTTCCCACATAGAAGTGTCAACTGCAGAGTCCTTGCAGATTTTAAACCTCCTTTCATTTCAGTGTGTGTGTACTATGCTTACTGAAGCTCATCTGGTGTACCCAAACACCAAGTTTGATTTAGTTGC
>JAOWBC010000248.1:3789690-3808948 GCA_028566105.1 Hypoplectrus providencianus | reverse complement strand
CTTTCATTTCAGTGTGTGTGTACTATGCTTACTGAAGCTCATCTGGTGTACCCAAACACCAAGTTTGATTTAGTTGCTGGACCAAAATAAGTAGCTGTGTGTTTATGTGTGTGTGTCTTTTCATTAGGTATGATCCACACACAGCTTGCTGTCAACTGATATCTCCTTAAATATTCAAAGTTATTTAGCCATTTTAATTTGTGAGATATATTTAACCTCTGAATCCCCATGGGTGCTGCGCTCTCAGTCTTTGTACTGTGTGTCCTTGAGTCGCTAATCATCCGGCATGTTCTGCTCAGCTGCTGCGTACAGAGTTGGAAGGGAAGCCAAAACTTTTCTTTGTGATGACAGGGGCTCCTGCTGTTTTTTTTTACACACAAACAGCGTCTTCCTTTTAGATGTTGCATCTTTAGAAATCACACACTTTGTCAATTTGCCTTTACGAAATGTGCTTTTGATGTCTTGCTGATCTTCTTTTTCAAAGTCAAACGACTCGACTTATCTTTTTTATTTAAATTTCAGATCGCGTCCGCACATGGAAGAGCAACAGTAGCCAAAGGTAACTATGACTACCTTGTCATGTTTACTTAAATCATATGCCAAATCATTGTCCGTTATGTCTGTGTAAGGACTGACCTGTAGCAAGCACATAACCCGTCACTTTTTCTGTCGTCTCTGTGACCCCGTGATGCATATTCTTTTCTGCGGGATCACCACATCCCTGACCATGATCACCCCGGCTGCTCGGGAGATGTGGTCTGACTCAGCATAACCGTGACCTCAACAGTCACACTAAGACGAGGCAGCTTTAGACAGCCACTGCCGAGTAAGAACAAAAACATGCAATACAGTTTAAGACCCAGCATGGGAGATGTTTTCCAGGAAGTGTTTATTGGAAAACAGGGAGACAATAAATGAACTTGTAGCTTTGGGTTTATTTCTTGAGTGTGAGAGCGAGGTGGCTGCGTCGTCTGAATAATTCAACAAGCCTGTTCGATGCCATTCTAATTAACTGGCAGTTTTTGATGACAGGAAATGGTCGGAAGTGGGACAAGGGCTCTGCTGGGGTTTAGTTTTTTAATCTTCTTCCCTTCAAGGACTCCATTTAGTCAGACTGTCCGTCACAAACTCCAAGTAAGATGTACACGATTTGAACAGTGGTTACAAAGAACAGTCGCAACAGTCGTTATCTTGCAAAGCCACCAGCGCTCTCAGTGAATGTATTTAGAAGAGCTCAAAATATTTGGCTTTTCAGGTATATAACTTTGGAGAAGGAGCACTTTGAGAAGTGTTGATTCTGGGGAAGGGGTATCTGTTCCATGTGTGTGCCCATGGTAGTGGTTGTGAATGTGTAAATAATTGATTAAACATGTCATCATGTAAATGCTTTCTTCCTATCTTCGCAGGAGACGTGGGAAAGACTTCAGATGACATCAGTCTGACCCTTGTTGAGAGCTGCAGCCATGATCACGGTATATACATGGTGTTCACATGAAAACAAAAAATCGCTCTTTTCTAACTGGCTGTGACATGTCAGTACTGTCCTTGATGTTTTTTTCTCCTTTCTGTCTATTTAGATCTGCTATCAGATGCAAAGATGTACTGCCTTGTTCCCAATGACTCCTTCGCGTCCTTGCAGCCGTCAACCTCCTTGTGTCCTTCGGAGCTGTCCAGGGAGCCTGCTGATCTCTGTAATTCTGCTGCTTATCACTTCAGCCTGTCACACTCCTCCTGTGACACAGAGGTGACCACTCATGCATCCATGCAATCTCAGAGCTACAGGAAGGAACTCCGTTCTCGGGGCCTGCCTCGGACCTCCAGCTCGGCAGGTTCTGCTTTCCCCGACCCGTGTCTACCAGACTTTGCTCTGTACCCTCCGCCCCGGAGAGGTGGCCTTGACCCTGTGTGTGAGCTGGAGACTGC
Organism: Hypoplectrus providencianus; assembly: GCA_028566105.1. Lineage (NCBI taxonomy): Eukaryota > Metazoa > Chordata > Actinopteri > Perciformes > Serranidae > Hypoplectrus > Hypoplectrus providencianus. The sequence goes on along the minus strand of JAOWBC010000248.1, from coordinate 3,807,025 downwards.
CAGACCACACAGGCCGGGTATTTGTGGCAGAGAGGCGGCCGAGCGGCTGTACCAGCAGGACCAAGCTGTGCCCTCCACCTCAGGAATAGAGTGTTACAGGCACAAAGAATCACGCAGAGTAGCCCGCTCAGCCTCCAGGGAGGCAGGGGAGGGTAGCTCAGGTCTGTACCAGGTGGAAGTGGGTGGTGGTGGTGCTGGGAAAGGCTCCAGTGGAGGAGGAAAATCCCAGGGAGGAGAGCGCAGTGCTGATAGCTTGAGGAGCTTGAGTACTCGCAGTAGCGGCTCCACTGAGAGCTACTGCAGTGGCACAGACAGAGACACCAACAGCACTGTAAGCAGCTTTCACAGTGAACAGACCAGCTCCACACATGTGGAGAGTCTGCTGTCACTTTCAGGGGACGAGCGTGTACGGGACAGAGGAGATGCCGTTGCTGCTCCTGCAGACGGCAGGACTTCAAGCCTCGGCAGTATTAGCTCCCGAGGTCTCAGCAACCTTCCCTCCAGGGAGGCCAATAAAAACCCTCATGCCAATGAGCTGACTGCTAAACAACCTGCTGACACGCCGTCCGCTGCGACCCAAGAGTTGGTAGAACCTGGCAGGGGCCAGGAAGAGCCTGGCATTAGGACCAATGCTGATGGCTCAACCGGTGTAGCTGCCACGGAGCAGGAGCAGGTGAAAGACGACAGTCAACCAAAGTCAGCCAACAATGTTCAGAGGACTTCCTCCCTGTCAACAGGGCGCAGTGGACGTCGGCGGACTGGCAAGAAAAGGGCAAGTAGCTTTGATGCCAGCCGTCACCGGGACTACATGTCTATACGTGGAATGGCCAAGCCTTGTAGTGCTGTGTTTACTGGGGGTGGGGAGGAGGACTCCAGCGATCAGAGTGAACTCAGTTGTGCCTCTAGTCTCCACTCCACCCACCACCTAAGCACAGACAGCTCATCTAGCACCACCTCCCGCTCCTGCCACTCACCAGAGGGCTGCTACAGGGCCCTGAAAGCCAAGCACACTGCAACCTCCTCCTCCTCCACAGCAAAAGCTGCGGCAGGATCTGAGGCAGGAGTGCGAAGTGAAGGGAAGCGGCGCACCTCCCGCCGTACCCCCAGCACAGGCAGTGCCAAAACACATGCCAGAGTGTTGAGTTTGGACAGTGGTACGGCTGCCTGCCTTAACGATCCCAGCCGCCTAGGAGCTCCAGCTGGGCCCCGGCCCCTTACCACCTCCAAGTCAGACCTGGAAGCCAAAGAAGGGGAAGTCCTGGATGCGGCATCCCTGCTGGGTCGGGCCTCCCAGCTGGAGTCAGTGACCCGCTCCAGAAACAGTCTGCCCAATCAGGCAGCTTTCACTGAGCCTCAGGATGCCACTGCTGCTTCCCTGCGGGGTATGTACCACACACAGCGCTCTAACATACTGTACACACTGCATTCTGTCAGGTTTACTACAAGTGTTTGATCACTTGTCCACATTTTATGTTGTGTGAAATGCATCAAGAAATGTTCAACCCAATACATATTTAACGGGTCTGTTTACTCCACTTGTTTATATATGCACTCTGTTGAATGAAACAGCAACAGAACAATATAATACTTAAATGGTCTTAAACAGAATATTTATTCTTGGATATTGAACGTACTTAATCTGGAAACCATGCTGCTGCTCACTTTCTTGGATAGATGTTTTCTGGCCTCTGCTCAGGAGCAGATGGATAGAACTGACAAAATTGAGTGTTTTTGGTGTAGTCCTCCAGACATTAGGCTTGCTTCATTATTGCTTGTGTGTGTGCGTGTGTGCGTGCGTGCCTGCAGGTCTGCATACGAGATGTTGTCTGCCTTGCTCATTCAGTGTAACCATGGTGAGTTTCCATGGAGTGACAATTCTGACCCAGGCATAGTGTTCCTTGTGTAGATCACTATTAGCATGACGGCACAGTGTGTGCTTTGTGCTGAGGTTAGACAAACAGCAGCTCTCTTATTAGTGTCATACACACCGAGACCCGTAGACACTCCCTGCCCCACATTCTTTATTCCATGGTTCTTTTTCCTTTGCTTCTGTGTGTTGTGTACATTTTTCAGGATGTTGCTGTTGATTGTTTCTTAGCTTAGAGAGTACACCTCCTGGGATATACAATTTTAAAAGGCAGGATATGCCTGGGCATGTCAGCTGCTGCCTGGAAAGATTTCATTATTGGTGTTTAGTTCATGCTGTCTGGATTTGTATTTACCTGACTCTAAGCCATTATGGTCACAGTCAGTTTCATATAAGGGCATTTAATGGTAGTGGAATTTGGTGAGCAATTGGTTGGCTTTCTTTAACTCGACTCAAGGTTCTGGGTATTGGTGGGAATTTGCAGGGCTGAGAATATTTGTATGGCACTCTGCACACACTTGGTATCATTATTCTGAAGACTTCCTATTCATCTTGTCAGATAGATTTTTCTTATACCAATGGAAAGTTGAATTTGTTAGTAAATTACCCCTGCCCTGTTTAATACACCTGAGGGTTTTGCCACTACAGCCTGACTTGTTGTACTGACCTACATCCAATGTTATTATGGCTTATTCTAGCTAAGAGTAAGCTAACTATAGCTACAGTTTGCCAAGTCTTTCTGACTCGGATGTACAGCAATATGAAATATATTTATGGTATTAAATTATAAACTGACCATGATGTGTTGTCAGAGATTAAGGTAACATGCTTAAATGACTTTCATTGCAGTGCAGAACAACATTTCCTTCTGTGTGCTACTGTAGCGTTGACTTTAAACATGCAATGAATTACATTTATTTACTACTTCTCACTACAGTGGATTTTGACCTGCAAAAGCTGTAAGACTTGCTTTGAATGCTGCATATTTGCATTGAAAATGTGTCACTTCATACATATGTTCCGCTACTGTGCGAAGATTATTTGGAGGCATTTGTGTTGTCAGTCATGTTGTCCTTTGGGGATTTCTTGCTTTAAATGGTTGCTCTGAGCCAAACTCTTACTAATCTAAAGTTCAAGCAGCCAATGTTGTAACTTTTGTTGCTTTGTTTTTAAAAGTAGCTTCCATAAAGCATTACACGTGGAAATTTTACCTGATACTAGTGTCCACATTAAGCTCCCAATAAGGAAACGCATCAAATCTGACCGGCCAATGATGTCTCTCACCATGACAGCCCCAGGGAGTGAGGAGACGGTCATATTTCGGCGTGAACGTAGCACGTTTCGTCGGCAGGCTGTGCGGCGGCGACACAACGCAGGGAGTAACCCCACCCCACCCACCTCTCTCATTGGATCTCCTCTCAGGTACGCCGTGCATGGAGCAGGGAATTGTTTCTGTCGTTGTGTTGCCTGGTATGAGCATGCTACCAGGTGGCGCTCTCTCCTCTCCCACATCAGCCCCAGTTTGCGTCTTCTGCAGTGCATGACATCAAGCAAGACGTCATCCATCATTGGATTGCTATCTCCACCCTGCATGTGATGCCTTTCGTCCTCCTTTTTTCAAGACTTCTCTCTTTTCATCCTGCTATCACACGATCTAATCCTTTTAAATTTCACATTTTGAGCCTGGATCAAAGAATGGAGTCCTTACAATCTCAAAGGCACAAGGCCTGACTAATCTACTTGGCTGACAGATGGTCTGCTCTCAGAACTATGCATGATTTGTTCGATAAAACACATAGACGCCCTGCTGTATCACATTGCTTTTGCCCTTTTTAGCGATCTTTCTAAGAAGAAAGATAAAGATGATATTGATCATTTTGAAAATCAAAGGTTTAAGTCAGTCCCTGCAGAAAAACACTGTTTTTGGGTGTTTTTCTTGTCATTACAGTCTCTAGTTCCCTGTTCTAGTACACTTATCAGACCAATTTGCAGCTTAATATAAGATCTAACCTTGAAAACTCAAGTGACTTCGACCAACTAAGCACTGCCCAGCAGAATACATTAGATGAACTGTCACAACCAAGGTCACAGCCTGATTAGGGAGGCATTGTCCTAACTGGCTGGTCACAGGTTCCCTCATGGCAACAACCTGTCTGTACATCCTGTCAAATTAGCACAGCATAAGGTCCCTCTGGGATGCCTAAGAAAGAATAGAACTGTACGGAAAGTGGCATTTTAATCACTGTTACAAATATAGAACAGGTTAAATGTTAATGTCCCACTAGTCTTTTGCTGTGGATATATACATCAGTTCCTGGGGTCTGTATCACTCCTCCAGCTTTGATGTACGACTGCCAGCAGCAGCTATCCACCTCCAGCCAGGACTGTGTTTTCCTGTATCTATCTCGCAAGGTCACATTTCCAAATGCTGAGCCTTGAAAAATGTTAAGTAAGGAAAACAAGTGTACAGCCTGCCAGGGGTCAATACACTCGCAAAATGCTAAATCGTCCCCTCTTCCAGTGATCCTCCACCCTGCCCTGGCCCTTCACTCCAAACACTTTTTTGACTTTCTTAGTGTTGCAAAAGGAATGTTAGGCTTGTCAAATAGATTTGTTCCTGTTTGCTTCATGAAAATACTTAATACTTAAATACTACATTTAAGAAAACATACACTTAATCTACCATTGGTATAACTTATTGGAATTACTGAGAATGGTCTCCATCTAAACTTTGCAGCGGAGCTCAACCAGTAAAGGATTTTTGATGCTGATGCTGATTTCGGAGGGGACAATTAACATTTTGTTGATTATGCACCATTTTCCCAAAACTTCATTAAATAATATTTAATGTTGTTATGCACTACAAATAATGTATACCACTGTCAGACAATTTTATGAATGATAAATAAGGAATGAACAGGAATAAAATTGATAAATCATTAGTTTTTGTTATCATCCAGTTGTAGTCGTTTGCTATTTATAAAAAGGAGAAGAATAACAAAAATGATCAGGTAACTCCATTGCTATATCAGCTCATATCTAATTTTTTGTCTTAGATGCTGATGACAAAATGTTTTCTTAAAGGCACATATCTGACATAATATCCACTGATTCCGATAGGCATTCAATAGTTTTATATTGGCTGCTAATATCCGTCAACCAATATATCTGTTGTGCGTTATTCTGCTGCTTCACTGCTTGGACTTTGAACATTTAGAGGTTTTAGAAAGGGCTTTCTAAGCATTAAATGTATAGATTTCACAATCAGTGCATAAAGACGCACCCAGAGCTGAGATTCTAAATTTGTATCAGACATCAGCCATAAAAAAAACAAAAAAACAACCAGTTTGGTGCCAGTTTTGCTCTTGATTTGGGGACATCCAGCATCGGCATCACATCACCTGAAACCCCCTTAGTGTCAAATGACCACATCTTCTCCCTGTGATGATGTTGCATAACAACAGCACCCCTCTGACCTCCGCCACTTCTCATTTCCTCCCCTTCTCCCTTCTCCTCCAACAGTCTTCAGGAGGCTCTCAGCCAGGCCTCCCAGCCTTCTACTTCCCAGGTGAAAAGTCAGCCATCCAGAACCCCATCCCAGGTTACCGTGCTGAGCGCAAGCGCCTCCCTGCTGGCCAGGAATGGAAGCACACACCTGGAGGGTTCTCAGGACAAGGCCTCAACTGTTGGCGCAACCAGCTTGCAGGATGACTTCGGTAGGGAGAGCCGAGATGTTAAGATGACGGAATTTCTCATGGAAATGATGGAGAGTTGCTTGTTTGTGGAGAAGTGAATCCATGTGACAGATTTGAATCTTTCATTGTTTTGGGCTGTGTTGTTCTGGTTTGTATGTTGTGGTTGGACAGCTGCTGCAGTGGTTTTGTTGGTTTGGAATTGCTCGAGGAGAGCTTGTCTCAGATATGACTGCTGCATTCAGTCATAGCAGAGCACCATTATCCACGGTCGGTGGACTGACGCTATCGGTCAAAGCAGAGCGCAATTATCCATGCTCCATTTATCTCTGTCTGTGGTTGTGTCTGTAGCCAATACTTGACCTCACTTGGATGTTACCCTTTGGTCACAGAACTCAAACCCCCACCTCTAATATCTGTGATGCAGATTGCTGAGGATAGCTATACATAAACATGCTTCACTGATATCCTTATCATGTCAATAATTGTAGAAAAAAACATTTTGCAAGAGCTGTTATATGTCCTTCCCCTGAACTGCTGGTAAATGGATTACAGCTCCTACTTATAATTTGACCCGGAGCAGATGGCTATTATGAGAAACCTGCTGGTCTGAGTGTCTGTGTCTATGCTTGTCATCTCAGAGCACTAATAATTCTTGTCTAGCTGCACATGATTTTACTATTTATTAAGCTTATGAGCAGTCAGGATGTCTGAGTTCCAGTGCACACTGTCTTAAATATACTAAATATGTAGTTCTCTGATGAAAACTTGGAGAAAAACACTGCATTGCTCAAGTTCAACTTTGTCCTTAACAGATATCCTTGAATAATTTTTTTTTTCCTGAAGTGCATTTCAGATCTTTAAGGAATTCCTGAAAGTTCATCATAAGTTGCAGGCTTATCTTTAAGTATGAAAAGGGTAAATGTTTTATTTATTAATTGGCAAACAGGAGGAAATTAGTTTTTTTAGGACGATTTTTATTTTTAGTCTTGTCATATTTGTGGATTCACACTGGAAAATACTTCTGGGTTATACACGCTTACCATGCAACATATTTTCTCCTATTTATGTATCAACAGCTCTCCCCTCCTCATTCCAGCGTTGCCTTCTTTTTCTCATTCTTTCCCAGCATGTATTAAAAAAACCAAACTATTAAAAACACGAACAATATAGAGTTTGGATCACAGTTGAGGTTTCATTAACCTGAGCTGGAGCAGTGTTGCCATGGCAACTTTTATATGTTCCTCCTTGACTGTTAGGAATAAGGCAATGTTTTAGGAATCAATTTTAAAATTTTCTGGCAAAATCCATCAGCACTCAGTTTGGAAATGAGAAAACCATGTTGTAATAGAAGAATAAAAGAGAATATCTATTTAACAATGCAGTGTGTGTGTAGAGATGGTGTAGTTGTCAAGCTTTATGGTGACTACATTTCTATGCTGCTTTCATGCCTCATCACAGGATAAACTGCAATAAAGCTGCACAGAAGCACCAGACGTAGAAGGGAACAAGCTGACTGCTGTAGAAGGAAATGACAGAATCGCTCATAGCCTCTTTGGGAGGAGACACATTCACTCAATGAGCCCCATTAGCTCCAGTGAACACAGTTATACGACCGAAGCCATCTAATACTCTGCATGTAACCATGGAATTCAATGTAATTATTCCCACAGACGAAGCCACCATTTGTTTGTGATTTCCGCAGACTGACTTTGTCTTTCTCTCTCTTGTTGTATTTTGTTTCAGGAAAGCTCACGCCCTCCTTGTATGAGGCCGGCGGGTGTGATATGTCACTGGTCAATTTTGAACCTGCAACCAGACGAGCCTCCAATAACCTATGGTAAGAGTCAAACTAATAACTGATGTATTTTCCTATGTTTGTCCCTGCAAAAGAGAATACGCCTGACAAACGTCTGACATTTTTACTGTTGGTGACTAGAAAACATATATCATTAATTAATTAATAACATTCCTGGGCCTGTGTTTGATTCCCTTAAAGATCCCCTCCACTCAAAAATATAAATTTTTCTTCTTTTTTAATGTCCCCTAATTTGTCTGGCTTTGATAAAACATATTTGTTTCTATGCAGAGTTTGTCACTAGAAATGTGTTTTCAGGCTAAAGTAGACTTGTTGCAACCAACTTTAAAAGCCTGGATGCTGCCAGTGCAGTAGCACATATTATTGAACATTTTTTATACCACAAACACAGTCACCCAGTTACAAGCTAACAAGCAGTGTAAATAAAGAAAATATACTAACTGTGCTTATCATTCTGATACATTGCTAGTTGCCAATTTCGGTGCACAACAGACTCCTAATCTGAGTGTGAGTCTGGCTGACATATGGCTGAATCTTTCTCTGTTGTCTCCTGTAATATTAGCCTTTTTGAGTTATTCTGCTCCTTCACCAGTTAACCTCACATGACATCCCGGCCCTTTTAGACTTTTTCTCATGGGGGAAAACTGTTTTTGAAAATAATATTCAGTGACAGTGATATTCAGCAGTCCTTCAAAACTTGGCTCCTAAGTTATTGTTAGTGAACATGTTTTGAAATGTGCTCTATAATTAAACTTTACTGGAATTTATCTTAATGTACACCAAAAATATATATTTAAAACATATATTTAGCCAGCAATTTAGCCTTTTCTTTATGCACTCATTTCTTCTCCATTGGCCCTTATTAGATTACGACATGGCTGTAATTTAAAAAAAAAAAAAAAAAAAAGCACTACCATACAGTACAAAAGCAAAGCAAATAGCCTATTGGCTATTTAGTTTGAGGTCACCAGGATATGAATCATGATTTAATACAGTAAGTGCAGCAGATGCTTTTCTCTCATCACTGTGCTCATTTCATCTAATGCCCTGCAGGGACACCGACTCCCACCTCTCCAGTTCTACCTCAGTTCGCTTCTACCCTCATGACCTGGTGAGTACACATCCAGTGTGCGTCTGTGTGCGTGATGGGGAGAAAAACACAAGAAGAGCGAGACTTACAGGGGGAGACAGACAGGCTGACAAACTGGAACACATACAGTGAAAAAAACCCAATGTTTTTCGCCCCTGCATCTCTGTTTTGCATACATCTGCATATTATTTTTGGCATTCAAGATTGTCAGTTTGAGCAGTTTTCTTGCTGTGCTGGCTGTTGCTCCCCTCTCCCTGTTCTTGCCTGTTCTTGTTTCCTCAGACCAAAGACAAATCAAATTACACCAATTGTAAAATCACTACACCAGCTACCAGTTGGCTCCTGAGTTGATTCTGAAAAATTCTTTATTGCATTTCCAAACATTTTAAAGCCTGGCACCTGCGTACTTTTCTGATGTGCTTGTTCTATATGAGCAAGAAAGGTGTCTTTGATCATCTGTTGCCGGCTTTTTAACCATTTCTGCAACAAGAATCCAGATGGCTTGGAGTGGGTGGGGTGGTGGTACAGTCTTTTACAGTCTCTGTGTACCAGCCAAAAACACTCTCAGTAGTATTAAGATTATTCTAATACTTTTTTATTTTTATCCACCCTGAGTTAATTATCCTGTTCTTATTTAAAAGCACATTTGTAAAATACTTTTGAAGGAGTTTGAGTGACATTATGAGTTAAAATGCAGCATGAATAGGTTTGCCTGACCGTTGGGCAGATCTCCCTCCCTCAGATCCGTCTCAACCGTCTGCTGACGATGGACCCAGAGCTGCTAGAGCAGCAGGACGGAGATCTGAGCCCAGAGCTCCAGGATGCACCGCTGGGACAAGAGGACCCTGCAGCCACTGCAGCCGCCGGCAAAGCCAGGCAGTATTACCGCTTGTGGCTTCTGCCCTTCCTGTGGGTTGGCCTGCACTTTGACCGGCTCACACTGCTGGCACTATTTGACAGGTAAGATAGCCCTTGTCACCTGTTTTAGCTGAACCTTAACTCAGCTTTAGGCTGCTTTGTGCTCTGGTGCCCCCAAGTGAATTGTCAAACTTCAGCCTCCATGATTTATGTTTTACAATTAAGTTATACCAGAAAAAGTGAGTGTATCTACTGCCATGTTTGTCTGTATTGATAACTTATGCAATATGTGACAAAAACAAAGACACTGTATCCCAGAAAAAATGTCACTCTTCACACTACCTGTCAGTAAAACGCAGCATTAACTATTTATTTAATCAGGACCGTCCAACTAAAATTAAAGTTAATTATGTTCAAGATAGCTGTGGGACAGTTCCCGACTGATACAAAGCATGAAACACAAGGGGGACACAGCAGCATACAACCAGCAAAATTTTAAAAACAAATAAAAAAATTACCGTAATATGCTTTAATCTCACAGATAGGTACAGTTCTTTAAATGGCACTTTGCGTTGTCCGGGTGACTTGGATGATGTGAGCATTTAAATCCGGTGGGAAACAGCAGAAGTCACTCTTGGGGTTGTTTTGACTTTCTCTTTGTGAATTTTGTACACTACCTGTAGGAATTTTTTAACTCTGTCTCCTAAACTAGCTGGTAAAAAATGTAAAAAAGTGTTACTGGGATTGTGGTAGTTTAATTTGAAGATGTGACAATAGAACCAAATATATACCGTTTCCCATCCATGTACTGTGGGATACCACCAGGCTCCTCACAAAGAAAAACCAAAATTAAATGTAGATTTATAGATTCTTTTGTTTTTTTTCTTAGACCTCTTCAGGCCCATATTTTAGCTTCCACCTGCTCCCAAATTTTTAAAATGATGCTATTTTGTCTAACATTCAAGAACAGTTGAATCTTCTCCAAGGCTGACGTTTCCCCATTGTGTTCCAGGAACCGTGAGGTTTTAGAGAACGTGCTTGCTGTAGTGCTGGCCGTCCTGGTGGCCTTCCTGGGTTCAGTGCTGCTGGTCCACGGCTTCTTCACTGACATCTGGGTCTTTCAGTTCTGCCTCGTCATTGCTAGTTGCCAGTATTCTCTACTAAAGGTAAATACTTAAGTAACTAGCACAACATTATTAAACTTTACTTTAACAAGTAAACAAAAAAAAAGATGTAATGCGTTATTTGCCAGAGGTTATTTCAGGGGACATCATTATGAGAGATTTTACCTGTGTCTTTTTTGATTGGCAGAGTGTTCAACCAGACTCCTCTTCCCCTCGACATGTAAGTAATTATAACTCATAAATCTTTTTTTTACTCTTGACACTTATGTGGCTATTAAAGTATCCACATTTTGGGGAGTTTCAATTCCTAGGCCATGACTAGGAAGGTCAAGAGTGCAGAAAAATAGACAGAAAATGTATTGACCTTTACACTTTACCATTTGCCTGGTGGCAAACAAAAAGAGATGCAATCTCCTTTTCATCTATAATATGACCTGTGGTTATTATTCAGTATTTATTTACTGATTCTGTTGTGGTTCTTGTAAATGATGTTGCTTTTCCCCCTCGAGTCTGTGTGTTTCTTCCTCCCTGCCGTCAGTAGCCTGCACTGAAACGGCGTCTTTTATTAATGCAGCTCTTACTCAGCTGCAGGCACAAGCTTTAAATAGCTGGCCAGGGTTTAGACCACGGCTCGCTCTCTCACTCTTTGTCTCTATCTCCCTTTTCCCCCTCTCGTTTCTCCTCTTCCCCTGGTGTCGTCCCCTTTTCCTTCACCTCACTTCACCTCATGAATGTCTCTCCTTCCATCGCCACAACATGGTTGACACCTTTTGAGCAATCCTGGTCTATTTAACGTGATTGTTGATGCGTAAACTATCAACACTCCCTTTGGTGAAAAAGCGGGACAGCTCGTAGCCTCTTGGGCTGAAAGCTGCACAGTGCAGACGTGCATTCTCCCTCTCTTGTGAAACCCTACACTTGAAGCTATTCCTGTTTATACCTGTGTCACTGTCCCCGGGGCTCATATGACACTGATATTTCTGACTGAATTCTTTCTTGTTAGAATTTTTTTTATTTCATTTAGTTTTGCAGTGAGATTCATTTTTTGTACGCTTTCATGCACAGTGAATCACAAGACCACACATTTTTAGTGTTGTAGCGCATGGTGGGAATTGCCTCCCTAATTTTTGCAGTTCAGTCTCTAAAAATAAAAGAGCAACTTGTGATCTAAAAAGTAAACCATATTTGAATAAATCTAATTTTCATTTTAGTTTTATGTACAAGGCTGCATGATCTGAATACTGAGCTGCACTGGGTCATAATAGGGAAGCCTGGCTCCGATAAAGAACCATTTGTATGATCATACCCTTGTCCCTGCAGGGCCATAATCGTATCATAGCATACAGCCGGCCTGTCTACTTCTGCCTGTGCTGTGGCCTCATTTGGCTGCTCCACTACGGCAGCCTGAGGACCACTTCATCCCGCTTCACCCTGTACGGAGTCGCGCTTACCAGCTCCCTGGTCCTCGCCTCTGCCAGGGACCTCGTCATTGGTAAGTCACCCCCCCCCCGTGGCACCTTTGTCCAATCATAGTAGTTATAAACACTACATAAACACTAACTTGAATTTGCCACAGCTCTAAACTTTTGGCTATAGTTTGCAGATGGCCAATCTTTTACCAACATTTTCTTTTAGTCTCTAAAAGAATCTTGGATCTTGGATATCAACACACTTTGTTTTTATTATCTGACTCTTTCATACTCGTCTTCTCTTGTAGTGTTGCTCTTCAGTGTAGCCATTTAGAGCCGAAGCTGGAATAGCAACTTGTTATGCAGGATTTTTCCCCTATTAAATCAAACTTTCACCATCTGAAGGGGCGTGCTTTAGGTTTTGGTGGTATTACAGTATTTGGTACCTCAAAGTATTTCAAAGGCCTGACAGTGTGATTTTAGCAAGCATTCATAAAAAGTACAGCTGCTGTTCTCCTCTGCGTCTATTCAATGAATTCATAGGGAGATGCTGTGTTTTTTATGTTTAGTCGGCAGCATCCACCACCTCAGGATGGCACAAGTGCTGCAAAGGCAAATATCTATGTCCTTCCAGCCAGCCAACATGGGCCGAGCGGTTTGGGAGAATCTGTATTAGAGCTAACTGCTATAGCTGACAGATATTATTGGGCAAAATTATCAAAGGCATATTGGTATCTTGTCTAAATATGAGCTGTAAAAATATGTTTTTAGACCAAGAGGTGCCTTAAAAAGTTAAACCTTATAATATGTTTGAAAATCAACAGGCAACAATTGCAAAGTTGTTTAAATTGTGGTTATGCAAAGTAGCCGCAGAACTTCATAATTAAGAGAACAATTGAAATAACTCTGAATGATCATAATTCACTTATTGTTTTAACATCGTAGCTTGGCTGGAGATTTGTTGTCCCCATATTTTCGGGTTGTCACAAAAGGTAGGATATTGTTATTAGAACACAGAAATGATACATGAGAGAATCCACAGCTGCACATTCGATAAACAACACACACAAGACAAATTGATTTGTATCAAGATCAGAAGTGCCTTATGAAAAAAAAACCACAATCTCTCTACAAAAGCAATCTTTATTTGTTTAGAGGATATTAAAGCCACCTGTCAGCAAACAACAATCAACATTAATTGCTGCAGTTGCCTTAGAGACGTGCCACTGTGTACTGATGTGATCCAGTCATATCTTTAGCTCACAGTCACATGCAGAAGAATAAACACTAAATCATGGTATCTGACTATTTCATAACTGATGTTTAAAAACTCAAAAACCTCTGGATTAACATTGTATAAACTGATTAATTTGTCCCTATGTGTGTGTGTGTGTGTGTGTGTTTCTGCAGTCTTCACTCTGTGTTTCCCCATCATCTTCTTTGTGGGGCTGCTGCCACAAGTCAACACATTCGTCATGTATATCTTCGAGCAGCTGGACATCCATGTGTTCGGGGGCAACGGTGAGCGACTTGTAGATGCACCGCTTCTCTGCGAGGGGTGACTTTGACCTCTACAGCATGAGACAACAGACACTCACACACTCTTGCCTTTTTATATTATGATTTAGCAGGCCTAATAAGAGACCAAAGTGCTGATTTGCATTCTGCCTGGCCTGGTGCCTGTCAGGTTGAGCGGTCTCATCGCTGACATCTTTCTCTGTACTCTCTGCAGCCACCACAAGCCTTCTGTCAGCGCTGTACAGCATCCTGCGCAGCATCGTCACCGTCGCTCTGCTTTATGGCTTCTGCTACGGAGCTCTGAAGGTGAGAGCAACGCCAACTAAGCATCTTAATCTCATGTAGATGCAATTTTATCAGCTAGATATCATCTGTGACCATACACATACCTGAGGACAGAAAACCAGTCAAAATGTACTGTACAAGTACGTCAATATTTAATTTTTTTTTAAGTTTTTTTTTTTAATGAAGGTGTTTCAAGACAGTGATGCACAGCTGAAGCGCCACAGTGTTATTGATCCACTTGTAGCCAAGGAACATTCTTGGCAGAGAACTGGATTAGTGTCACTCTTTAAACTAACTTTGTTGTTTTGGAGTGTTTCCAACTGTTTATTACAAAACACATTGCGCAGCTCTTTATAAGATAAGATTATACGCCTTTATTGATCCCCAGCAGGGACATTCGGTGTCTGCAGCAGCACAGGACACAGATAGAACAGCTAAATTGAGAGGGTTAGATTAGAAAAATAGATTAACAAAGAGCTACACGCATTAGAAAAGAATAGATTAGATTATTCAAACTGTAATACTTTTGTATTCACTGTTTCTCAGCAAAATATCAGAAACGCTAACAGTCTCCAGCTTTACCTGCGTCACTATTAGAGCAATTTGTGCTGCAATTACAGAAAAAAAAATCAAATTTCCACCAAATTAAGTCCTGTTCTCATGTTTGCCGCATGGGGCAATCACATGCCTCTACCTGGTTTCCACCTCAGGATGTTGCTACTGTATTGTAGAGTACTGGAGTGTTTATTGCATTAAGATCAGATTTGCTTATCATTGATCTATCCCACATGGTGAAACAAAAGCCCCCTAGCATTTAGTATTCAGATAATACTGCAATTGTTGTTTAGTTTTCTCCTTAAAAAGCTGAAGTGGCATTATGTCAACAAATTGGGATTTAAATGGTCTTTTGGTTAAAATGGAACTCAGTTAAAGTGTAATAATAATATGGATATATAACATTTTATCAGTTAAGGAAGGAGATATTTTGGTCTTCGAAGGATATCAGCGCAACCTTTCAGTCACGCACAGAGGTTAATTATTGATAATATATATTAAAACTTTGTCCTTTCTGTGTCGTAGGAGACCTGGGAGCCTCATCACATCCCCGTATTATTCTCTGTGTTCTGCGGCCTCTTGGTGGCAGTGTCTTACCACCTGAGCCGGCAAAGCAGCGACCCTTCTGTCCTCATGTAAGTTCACAACAGACCTCGCTCAGATAGTATTTGAAGCGTCTGAGCTGTGCCCGCTTGTCAGCAAATAGATGTGAAAGCGATGTTGAAATATTTGCCCCAGTGAGTGCAAAAAAAGTCTGGCACTGATGGTCCTATGTGGTGAACTCACCCATCTGGCACATAAGCAGGCAAAAACAGACCATCACAAGTATTTTCCATTAACTGCTTGACCCACATCTGCTAGAAAGAAATCCATATTAATGAATAATCTGTGACTTTTCTACTCATACATATGCTGTGTGGATTAACTGACTGGGCTCTTCAAAGCATTTCAAAAATGCTCACTTTTAATGACTTGAAGCTGCTTCACACAATGGTTGTCGTGTTAAGATAAGTTATCGCCAAGAGATGCATGGTATGTGTGAAACAGCTAACTTTTGTGCTTATTGCTTCATAGCTCACTGATACAGTCTAAGATTGTGCCCAATTTAAAAGACAAGAACCCAGAGGACCCTCTGTCAGAAGTACAGGACCCTCTACCGGAGAAGCTCAGGGCCTCAGTCGTGAGTTGACCTCTGTTGTTAAATATCAACTATACAAATTGTTAATGCTTCTAAGGGGTCTAAGCGTATCTTTTTTCTTTGAATGTTTCTATGAATGCACAGAATGAGCGTCTGCAGTCTGACCTGATCGTCTGTGTGGTCATTGCTGTCCTTTACTTCGCCATCCATGTCAGCACGGTCTTTATTGCACTGCAGGTAGGGCAAATGTTTTCTTATGAATTAAATTCTAAGCTTATTATACCCCATACAAACGTTTACCTATCTTTTATTAAAGAGCAGAGGTGTAGCAGAACACAGGAGAAACAACCAAAAAAAACATCATTAATTTTCATTCATTTGAACAATTTGCATACTGGTGTGTTTTTCAGCGTGGCCTTATTTGCACAGACAGATAAACGTAGAGCGCAAGGATTAATTTTCACCATATCTGTGATCCCTCAGCCTTTCCTCAGTTATGTCCTGTACGCGCTGTTGGGGACGGTGGGGTTGCTCACTCACTACCTGCTGCCTCAAGTCCGCAAGCAGCTGCCCTGGTACTGCTTCTCTCACCCTCTGCTCAAAACCAAGGAGTACTATCAGTTTGAAGTCAGAGGTAAGAAAGCAACTTATATTTTTCCTCTTAAGGTTGCTGTATCTCCATATGATGGTGACTAGATGGAGAAACCCTTTTCTATAACTTCACCTGTCTTGTTCCATAGATGCAGCTCACGTGATGTGGTTCGAAAAGCTCCACGTGTGGCTGCTGTTTGTGGAGAAGAACGTTCTCTATCCACTCGTCATCCTCAATGAGCTGAGTGGCAGCGCCAGAGAGCTGGCCAGTCCAAAGAGACTCGACACAGAGTGAGGATTCGTACTGTTTTCAAACCCTTGATTTTGACAGTTAATACATTTGTGTATTGTGTTCTTGGTTAGCAAAGTGAACTTTTAAGTTACGGCTAGATAATCCAGAAACTAAAAATAAAGGGTTTCACCTTTTAAAGATAAGAATCACTTTTCCTTGCAAACATCTAAAGGTGAATTTGACATTTCTGAAAGTACTTTTTGCCGCCACTGTAAATACGAAGTTACAGCCAGTTAGCTTAGCTAAGCTTAACTGGGAAACAACTAGCCTGGTTCTATCCAAACAACAAAAACTCTCAAACTGTATTATAAACAGGTGTGTTTCTGATAGGCAGATTTGCCTGTGGACAAAATGCTTCCTTGAACATTTCCTTTAGTTGTCTAATAGCTTATAAATACTAAAAAGCTCATTAATTTATGGTAGTTCAAGTATATTTTTAACTACTTTCATAATAATTTTCCCGTCAACCTTTACAATCTCTCCCACGTTTTTCTTCCTGCCACTCGCTGAATTTGTTTAAATATCCTCCAGGGTGGGCGCTCTGATGATCACTGTGGCTGGCCTGAAGCTGCTCCGTTCCTCCTACAGCAGTCCCACCTACCAGTATGTGACGATCCTCTTCACCGTCCTCTTCTTCACCTTCGACTTCCGCCATCTGTCAGAGACGCTGCTGCTCGACCTCTTCCTCATGTCCATCGTTTTCAGCAAGGTGAGAGGAATTTATAATGAGCTGCACAGCTGGTGCTGGGGGCATTGTGCTTTTATTTAATGTCATATAAAAACCTTATAATTAAATAAAAGTGAGTCATGCGCAGTTATTTTTGTTATGGTCAGGGCAAAGTATCACTGTATTTTTATGATGCATTCACAGGATTTTCTAGTTTAAGACTTTGGTGTTCTAAAGTTCACTGTGTTTCCTTTTTGTTATACTGTTTTGTTCGTTACAGATGTGGGAGCTGTTCTACAAGCTGCACTTTGTCTACACCTACATCGCCCCCTGGCAGATCACATGGGGCTCAGCCTTCCACGCCTTTGCTCAGCCCTTTGCTGTGCCTCGTATCCTTTTCACTGCCGTCTTAATCACGACACGCAGTGAA
>JAOWBC010000248.1:3747087-3764320 GCA_028566105.1 Hypoplectrus providencianus | reverse complement strand
CACCTTAACTACAGGTTGATTTTTCCCAGACAGTCTCATATCCTGTATTTTGGCTTCCTCCATGTTATTTGTTGTCCATCTTGGTCACGGTGACATTGTGCGACCTGTAATTGCCATAAGCTCTGGGTTAAGTGACTCAGACAGATCTCTTGTTTTGCGCAAAACATTTGTGTCACTTACTTCATGTGAGGCTTGAGCCTGTTCGCACTCTAAAACGTGCAACTCAAAGTGATGTTTGTTCGCCTGTTTTTTCACTAAACTGTGTTTAAAATTATAGAATCAACTGTGGCTCATGTTTACTCACGATTTAACTTTAATAACCACATATTATCATGTGTAGTGCTTAAATACACAGAGCACAACTTCCATGTTGTTTGAACAAACATCATGCCAATTCTTTAATCTTTAAACTGTGTTGCTGGTTTTCATTAACCATGAAGAGACGTTTTGTTCATTCTTCCAGGTCTTACGGATGATGGTTGGTGTAAACATTTCAGATGAACAGCTCGGCAGCATCGCTGACAGGACCATTCAGGAAGCTGACACGAACGGAGATAACTCCATTTCCTTTAATGAATTCATCAAGGCAAGTGTCCCATCCTCTTACACGTACAACTCTTTTCTTGGGGTGCATGATTTAGGAAAAGCAAGAAATCGTTAAATAAATTTGATCAAAACATGCAATGACAGTTCACATGAACTGCTGTTACAATACAAAAATACAAAAAGATTGTGTTTATTGATTTTTAGGATATAAAGACGTTCCGTAAATGTTATTTTGGCAATTGTGATGTGATGATAAAGGCCTTAAAGGTCTGGAAGGTTACAGGGTTCTTATATTCAAAAAGCTGTATATACCATGATTTAAATATATATGCTGATTCAATATTCACATTCTATTTTTTTCTCCTAGAGTGAATGTTTTTGAGTTAATATTCTGACATAGATTTTTTGTCATTTGAAAGAACATTTATCAACAAAATGCAATTACATTCTCACCAATTACAAATAATAAAATAACAAGGATGTTAAAAAATATAAAGAAGTAAATAACATTACAAGAAAAAAGAGAAAAAACAACCATCATTTATGTAACAAAAATAAAAGAAAACAACCCAAATTTGCAAGGCCCATAACTGTCACTTCATCTTTCAACTAGATCTCCAGATATGATCTGTTCTTATCTACCACCATATTCTTCCTCCTGTCTTTGAAGATGGGAGGAAAACAAAAAAGAAGGGAAACTCCACTCCACTGAAGCCTATCTGTCATTTCTACTAATGTTCTGAAGGGATGGGGATAGATATCATAAGCAGGCAGACAATCTCAAACACCCTCATCCCAAAGTACAATGTTTAATGTTTGTGTGTCTTAGTTAATGTTAAGAGTTGCTACGAGCTCTTAAAACCATCTGTGTCTGTTACACATTAAAGAACCACAACACAGAAATATTTTAGCGTCTAAACTTCTGTTTTTATGTTTCCTCAGGTGTTGGAGAAGGTGGATGTGGAACAGAAAATGAGCATCAGGTTCCTACACTAAATAAGCTTTTTTGTTTTCTTTTTAAAAAAAAAGATTTTGAGTAGAGCTCCAACATGTCAGTTGACGTCAGAACACAACCTCATCCAGCTTCTCAGCAGGCTGCTGTGGCCCACACTACGAGTTCACGCGGTCAGACCGTGCATTAGAAAGATAATATCAAAGATTTTGAGTTTCTGCCTCTGCGCCGCTCTGTAAACAAAGGGAAAAGTTGCGTGCCTTGGGTTGTTTTATGCAATGTCACTATGTATAGTTTTTCCCAGAAATGAACATTATTTATTAGAAATCTTTTAGAGGGTCACAGTAAATATCACTGCTCTTCTACATTTCACAGGAAAATGATTTTAATAGCACGGTACGATGAAGCTTTTGCTATTGCAGTGAGTACATTTACTCTACTCATGCAGCTCAATGTTAGCACATGTTGTGTCTTTGTCGGTATAAATATGCAATGGTTCAAAGTGTGTGATTCCACTTTCAAACAGACAGTGTTTTTCATGCTAACAAGATCTTATGACTCCTTTTCTTTGACTTGTGGCAGAGCAAGTCAGACCAGCCAGCTATAAGTTAGTCCCACAAATCAAAGCAGGACCTGCTCCACAGATCTTTGTGTTTTACACACTGAAGTGCCATGACTTTGGTTTCCCTTTGTAACTTATTGTCATAAACATTAACAACATTAAACCAGAACCTATGGCCATGTTTATGTATTGTTTCATATGGATTAACCTAGTTACTGCCAATAGATTGTTGCGACCTGTTTCAGTTTTTGGACTTCAACCAAAGTTATCAAAGTCAGTAACCACCTGGGGCTTGTTGGAGCCACTGTGGATCCAACATGTTTATAATGTTAAATTAAAAACTGCTTGTTAATTAACAACTACAAACAGTGGCATTAAGACTAAAGAGTTCACACAAAATGATGTCATCTCTTTGGTGAGTGTGTGTTATCCCTTGCACAAGTTGGTTTCACTAGTATTCACCTGCCACAGTCGCCTGTATTCAAAACATTTTCTCGATTGAGTCTTAAAGAAGCCCTGACTAACAGTGTCAGGCCCTTTGGACCAGTTAGTTTGTAGACTAAAACATCTAAATTCATAATAACACGCTGCTCTCCTATTTATCTCATTAGTCTCTGTAGTTGAGATGTGTCCGTTGATGTATGCACTGCTTGACATTTGTTTGGTATTTTTTCCCATTGACAATTCCATATGCTAAAGAGAATCAAATGCATTACAAATATATTTTCTGTGCAGGCAAGTATACATGAACTGTGCAAATGTCTGACCATTTTAATCTTTAATGTGAGTTTGTTAAATCATTACACCCTCCAGCAGCTGAGTGCAGGAAATACGACTTGACCGTTTTATTAATCAGTATGTGATTATCAATCAGATATGATTCACATGTTATGTGATGTTGGTCTAGGTATTATCAATGATTCATGAATTTTGATTTGAATAAATTAAGTGCCATGCTTGCCTTGTGTTGTTCATTGTTGAAGAAGCTGCTGTTTAACTCTCTGTATGTTATATTTTTTCAATTCTTAGACAGTATGAACAGTTATTATTGTAGGCCCAGTCAGAGGAGATACATTTTCGTCCATGAGAGACAATCGGCTTGCACAATAAAGTGGCAAAGACGGACAAATCCAAACCTAAGCCAAAGCATATCTTTTGCTACTTATTTTTGGATTTAATGGATTTAATACAAAAAGGTGTGAATTCAATCGTACAAAACTTTATTTACTCTTCCATTTATACTGTACATTTAGACTAATTTATTTATACTGTCCTCTTTCATTTTAACACAATCATGGATCACAATTTCCAGCATTATGATTTACATATTTTAGCATATTCACGATATATTTTTATCTATGTTTTCCTTGAAATGGCTAGGGTTTTTTTTTGTTTTTGTTTTTTTTTTAGAATTAGTGGTTTATTCATCATGTACATTTTAGTACTGACACACACACAAACCTACAGTTCAAATAAATATATAACTTCGTTGAAATCTGTGTATTTCGGTTATAGTCGTGTACATTTAGCGTCGGTAAACGCTCCATAAGGATGATTGATCACTGTCAGGAGAGAAGAAGAAGAAGCGTTTCCGGGGCGGGTTTTTATTTTGATTGACATGTCTCCCGGCTAATCCTTGCCCTCTTCCGTTGGCTCGTAGTAACAGAGCGAAAATGGCGTAGAGTGGAGGGTGTGCGGCGGAGACGGGGACGAGAGGACCTTCTCCTCTCCGGGGTGTACGGAGAGGAGAAAACAGGGCCCGGTCGTTTTTCGGTCTATTCTTCTCTAAACGTCGTCACCCGATGCGGGCCCTTTCTCCAAAGAATTAACCCGGCAGACGTCCAGTGTTGGAGACTGAATGTGTCACCGTAGAGGAAGAAACCCTCCGGCTTTTGTTTACCATTGTGAGCTGCAGCAGCTCGAACCCCGGTGGAAATACCTCTGCACCATCCAGAACCAACGCTCCCACCAAGGTCAGTGCTTCTTATCATGCCAGACCCGAGTGCAGCCTTTAACTTTAATTTTACTCTACATTTCCATCATATTGGCAAGTGACTATGTATTTATAAGAAAAAAAAAAATACTTTTACATTAAACAGACATTCTGCTATTCCAGTGATTGTAGACACTACAATCAGTGTAAAAAAATAAAAATAAGTCTAATTATTTGCCAGAACCTTTCAATTGACCCATTAACAGTCTGTGACTGTTATATTGTATTGTTGCACTTTGAGGTAGTATATATGAAACTATGGTATGTCAGATTTTAACTACACGATTACCGCGGCCAAAAGATTTCACGATAATAGTATCGCAATACCAAAGGGAAGCTGAGAGGAAAATCTTTAAAAATATTTATATTTTTTTACTTCGATGGATGTGTATTTTGGGAAAATGAATGCCAAAATAATTTGCTAATAGAATAATTTCCCATTTACACAGCATTAACATGTGAATTATTAGAAATCAATATTTCATGTATGATAGTGCTATATTGGGTAAATTGCGACCTGATTCAGACAAAATAATTAATTTGTCTATTATTTTTCTGCAGCAGTTTTGACAATCAATATGTTGGCATTATCAAATAACAATATTCCTTTACAAGTTGTAACAGGTGTGTTTCCGTGTTTTAATTGAGAAACTATAATAAGATCCATCTCTTGATGACATTTCAATATAGGCTTCTCTTGCAGCTAATAGGCTGTAATTTTACAGCTATTTTTTTGTATTTGTTTTTAAAGGATGGGTTTTCCTGTGAATGCAGGCGTTAAACCAGCTGAAGTCCAGTCAAGGAAGGACATCTCTCTTCAAACTAATGATGGACCACTGTCACGCCTACCTAGACTTGGGGAGGTGAAGGATGAAGAGTTATTGTGAAGATGACCTTTTGGTGCATGGTGCTCTCCGTCCTGCTGTCAATGGGACTTTGGCCCTCTCTCCCCCACACCACCCTCCCTTTCCTGGTCTGTTTCTGCAGCATGATCTTCAGTCAGCACATCAGCCCAGATGTGGGTTAGTCTGACATCTATCATGCACTATGGCTACGTCTACATGAAGCCAAACGCCTGTTTTTCAGCTGCTAAGTCAGCTTCATTTCTCAGTGTAATGGCCAATAGGTCTTCATAATTTGGGCATCAGGTTTGTCAGGTTTGTGTTAGACTCATTTCAGGCTGCATGTAAACGTAGTCACTGATGCTTCTTGAGTAAGTATTTTTAAAAATCCCCACCTGCTCTGTAATTGGATCTAAGCAGTTTGAACAGCTCCCGTTTGCGGGGACGAAATTAAAGACACAAGATACTGTAGCAAAGATCAAGGCCTGTGATTAAATTAGACTCATGTGGTGTTTTGTTTTAGTTTTTTGCACTACCTCATCTCCATAACAAGTCCAACAGGAGTGAATGGGAGCGTGATCAGTACAAATAACTTAATGGTTGTCAAGTGCCACATCAGTTTTATGTTGTTCTTGGACAAATCAAGTGTTGGAGGGTTAATAATAAGTGAGGTTGATGGCTGGCGAATAGGAGAAGGCCAAGCAGCCCAGAAGCACATGATGCCATTTACTTTCACTTTACCTATTTTGAGGAAAACTCAAACTGTGGTCCCCTATGCATCTGTTCTAAAGGAAGGTCACAAGATAGTGGAGCTACCCTAAATTTTGCTCCCTTTTTTTTGCATTCAGGTGATTTCTTTGTAAAGTCTGCAGGTTTATTCACAAATTAATGGGAGGGAAAAATTGTTTGGAGGTGTAGTCCAGTTTTCTTTCTTTCTTTTTTTTTTTTCTTCTCCCCCTCTTTATATGCTTTTATTTGGTCTTCTCTGAAGACATGCTCTTGTTTTGTCCTTTTCCCCCATTAACATTAGTTTTTTTTTAATATAAGAGACATATAAGCTTGACAGTCATTGGACATTGGGCCTCTTGCAAGAACATTTCCATATACAAATTGTAACTTTCTATATTTATTTGTTATTCGTATGGATTTTCAAACCCAAAATCACTAAAAAATAATGACATTTGTAATCTTTGGTCTGAATATTATTAGCAAATAAATATAAAATTAGTGGAAAAATGCACAACTCCTAAAATACATTTTGAACAAAAGTAAATTGTCTTTTTTTTTTCTGCCAAAGAGAAAATTCAAAATGTGAAAAAAAATGGTGAATTTGGCAAATTCTCCTTCACCATTCAAGCCACCAAAAAATGAATATATTCATTCCAGCGGTTCTTGCTTGAGGCCCATTGTTTTCTTTTAGTGCCATGAATTGTAAGACGTGAGTTTGGCTTATCGAACATCCTGCTTCGTCTCTACCTGCTGTTTCTATGTGTCCAGTCAGCAGAAAGATACCAGTGCTGAAAGCAGCTCCTTTGATCCAAGCTTGAATTGGATTTGTCCTTACATGAAGGAAACCCTGGTCTCATTTTTTCACACATTTTTTTCTTTTTGGGGGGTTTATTTTTATATATATAAAAAGAAAATCATATTTACCGGGATTTGTGCAATATTTGATCTTAACTGTCATGTTGTTGACCAAACTGTATATTGTATAAACAAGTGACAAGTTGTTTGAAAGCAACAAAATCACCAATGTCTTCCATTAAGATATGTATAGACTCATGTGCATTAGCTTATTTAGCGGGACTGTGGTGCCAACATTATAGTAGCCATGCATGACCAGTAGTGATGCTTGCTTCATGAAGAATAGTGAAATCAATTTCTAGACTAAGCTGGGGCTCAAAACAGAGGAAACTATTTCAGCAGAATTAAAGGCTGGTAGATTGACAAACTACGCCTTTTTAAACACACCACATTTAGATTCAGCTTTGCCCATAAATCCTAGACTAATGCAAGATCTCCTTTCCGTTCCATGGATATAGATTAAGTTGTGTATTAAAAGTACAATCAGGGTAAGCAGTTAATAAGAATTGATTCAAGCTGCTTTATATAGGCGTATATGCTAAATATAAGTGCTTTCTATAAAAACTGCTGTACTTTTTTAGGATTCTTATAAAAAATAAAAAAGCATAACGACGTCCTAAATTGTACCCACGCACTCTCAATAATCATAATAATTTGCTTTTTATGCGATAGCCAAAAGTCTAATGGTCTATTAAGAGTACTGCTGCTTTAATCCTAGATCTGGATATAATTGGTAGGGATCTGATGTCGTGTTTTAGTCCTAGAATTAAGATCTCATCATGACATTGTATTGTACATAATACCTCATAGTTTTGGGATTCAGAACGAGATATTTTAATCCATAAAATTGTATTTGATTATAGTTTTAGAAGCAATAACCTACAATAATGCATGAGTTTAGTGCCAGGGTGTAAGTGTTAAAAGGAGTCTGTAATGCCCCCCTCCCCCTTCAATCTTTTATGCCTATGGTAGCAAACTATTAGTCACTTTTTTTTTCAGAGTCCTATAATATTTGGCTTTAGAATACAGTATCACTTATGAAGGTTTGGGATACTTCCTGCAGAACAAGATATATTTATATATATAAGGACAGCTGTAGCATCATTAATTACACAGACAAATTCAACACTTATATATGTTCCTCTGCCCTGTATTCTTTCAAAACCAAAACAATAATCGTAACCAATCGGTACATGAGAGAAGCTTTAAATTCCAATTCCTGTAGCATTTTTACATCACTGAAACCCAGCCCCTCTTTTAGAAATATAGAATTTCAGTAACTCTGTGGCTGCAAAGGACTTACTGAATGAACTTGACACTTGTTTGAAAAGCACTTTCTCTCTATGTACTGACTTGCACTGTCATCATCACCATCCTGTCTTGAATACTGTGTTCTAAAAACCCTGTAATACTCTTTGTGGGGATTTATAATCATGATTTATAAACATGTAGGCGTCTAGCAACATGAATATATGGGTTTAAAAAATATGCATGACTTAGCAGAGTAATGAATGATTTGTATTGCATGCAATAATCCAACTTTGTAATGTGAATGAGTGTAATTAGGCTATTGAAATGTTCTTCTCAGATGTTCTGTGACAAGGTGACAACCTGGGGACGGTTGTTTGACACAACAGCAAGCATGTTAAAGTAGCTTTTATCACCTCTTGTTGTTTTTACAGACTGAAGTGCACCAAAAAAGAATCAACAGAGAGTATTTTTAAGTGTTTCTGCTCTCTCTGTTGTGTCAAACGTGACCATGGCAGTACAGCCACAGTGCAGCTGAAAAACACTGATCAGCCTTCGTTCCCATGAAAAAAACTAAACAAAAGCTTAGGTAAAATGATTTATGACATTACTTTGTTGATCAACTTTTCCACTGAAGAGGTGGACTGTGTAGAAACTATGCACTCCAGAGGGAGGAAATGGGCATGCTTATTATGTGTGAGCCTCTTGTCTGGTTTTGTATTAACTAAAAAAAAAAAGAAAAGAAAAGAATCTGTATCAGAAATTCAGCAATAAAATGCAGCATGGTGCCAATTGGATGGCTGTGTGTTGATGTTTACTTACAGTTTGAGTGCTGTTACAGAATGAGATACATTATGGACATCATGATGTTTGCAGTAAAGGCATAAAGTCAATTATTATGAAAATGCAAGTTCATACAAAGTTATTCTTATGTCCTCAACACTTAAAAATAATATCTGCTATATTTTGAGCTAATAAATTATGGGAAATAAAACCTTTTAACTGAGAGTTCCATTAAAGAGAAATGAGATAACTGGGCTATTTTAAAATTTAAAATACCTGCGAAGTAGCACCCCTATAGCTCAAAAATATTCACAATGCAAGTTGTTTGTTAAATCCCTTTATTGTGGTGTAACAATTTTTTTGGCTTCTCTAACTAAACAGAATATATAACAAAGATATAAACCATACAAAACATATGCTATGTAATACAAACATCAAAACTAGTACATATTAACAAGAGGAAGCAAGTAATATACAAATGAAACATACAGTAGAAATTGTGTGTTTGGGTTATAATAGACAACATTTTTCTTGTATACAGTCTGGACCGTTGTGCACATTAATTGACCAGTGTGCTGGTAACACTACTGTCCACCAGTCTGCTCTGAGTGCGCGACATCAGATCCAACTGCGCTTCAAACTGCTGTTTCATCTGCAGCGGAAAGAAACATTTATTTTATCAATGAGTGGTAATTAAATTTTCAGCCTGGATTTTGCTTACACAGCAGCCCTTTTAGGAGGTATGAATCGTGGTCTTCAGAATAAACCATATTAGATTTGGTTGTCTCACCTTATCCATGCTTTCTCTGAGGGGCTTCACATCAAATGTGAGCGTGGAGGCTTTCACCATTGAGCTGCGGTTGAAGATGTAACTGCAGAGAAAAGTAGGAAAAGAAAGTCATACGGTGATGATGTCAAAACGCTTTTCATTCAAACAGTAGCCATAAATTAATCAGTCACTCATGAATTGTCTAAAGAACCTGTGAAATTGGCTGTTTCATTTCTAACCTGAGCTTCACAAAGGCACTTGTTTATTTCAGCCTCTCCTGACAGCAGTAAACTTGCACACAAGAAGTCAATATGCTTGTGTGCTTACGGAGGCAGCAGAGCTTACCAACTGATGTTTGCTTTGTTGAGGAGAAACAAGGAGCGAGCCATGGCCAAACGCGATGTGGCAGAGTGAATAACTTTGCCCACAGCACAGTGACAGCCGCAGCATTTTAGAGAACTGTAGATGCTGAAGAGAAAACAACAGCAGTGACAGCAGTGGAAACAGACAGAGACCTTTAGTCCACTCAAAAACGGATAACATTTATCACAATCAATAACCTGTTCATGACTTATATAGAGACTTCTGTCAGCTGATCCATGGAAACAGTGTGCTGGCTGTCAAGGTAAATGCTTCAGTGCTTGCACTGTATCAGTTAAGTCCAAGGACTTCTTTAAAACACCAAAAATAGAAAAAAATAGCATGGATTGCAATCTTGTACGTTTGCCATAAGATTCAAATTTTGTGAGGTTGTCTCCTGAAACTGTAGCTGCATAAATGCCTCTAAAGGAGCATTAACTAGTTAAACAAATGCTGAGGTATATTAGCAGCTTTTTTTTTTTCCACTCACCAATAAGCCATTTCCCCTTTATGTCCTGACTCCACTTTATCACTGACAACCACATCATTGGTTACACCTGGAGGAAGACAAGCAGAATCATAATGTGTAATGTTAATGTGACCTCAGGTTAAGCAGAAATTAAAGAAAAACACTGAATTTAAAAAAAATCTAAATGACATGTCACAAAAAAAGAGCAATGCAGTGGGTTTCAAAAATAAATCCAATTCATAAAAACATTGCAAAAATGCTAGTTTACGAAAACAGTAGTATAACATCATAAAAAGCTTTTTAAACAAACAAATAAAGATTTTCTTGGGTTAAATAATGTGACAATTTATAATGATGGCAGAAATGCCACTCAAAGTCTCACTTTGATAAAATAAGGTCCTATACAGTTGTACTGTTGTCTCCCTACTACTGAGCTACACAGAAATATCTTGATATCTAAAACACCCAAATCACTTTTCTCTCGAGAAAATAGCATTCTGTGAGAGATAAAGTGAACTTACTCAGACATAGGATAGAGTCCAGACATTTAATCTCCCCACAAATGCCGTGAGAGTCCCCCAAGACAGTGTTGCACTGCGTGCAGTGTAGAGTTATCTGCTGTTTGGGGTCCACCTCTGTGGCCAGCTTTGAAGCTTTGCTTCGTTGGATTAGGATGCTTTCGTTAAATTCCATGCTGATTCTGTTTTATAGAGACCAGCTAGGGAGCTAACTAGCTGACTTTAGTAGTCCCGCTTGTGAATTCGAACTACCATCGAGAAGAGGGCGTCTCTTCTTCGGCTTGCTGTAACGTTTGCTTGGTGTAACACTGCCGCCATCTGGAATAATGTGAGAAATACCTAAGAACATTTTTGGAACATCA
Source organism: Hypoplectrus providencianus (assembly GCA_028566105.1). NCBI lineage: Eukaryota > Metazoa > Chordata > Actinopteri > Perciformes > Serranidae > Hypoplectrus > Hypoplectrus providencianus. Next base: position 3,753,332 of record JAOWBC010000248.1, on the reverse strand, counting down.
ACATCATAAAACCTGAATACTATATACGCTTGAGATTTTTTTCTTTTTTTTTAAAGAATCATTTAATTTAATTGGATGTAAATTATATACATTAAGTTAACTGACAACGGATAAAAGACTCAAAATTAAGGTCGAATACTAAAAAAATATCTTCACTCTGATTGGGTATGAGGTACATCCGGTCTTATGAAGGAGCCAATCAAATTGCTCTCGCTGCTGTGTTTTGAATCTGAGTGCTTTTAACCGTCGGGCGCCGTAACAGCTTCGTGTGTATGGGGAACGTAACGTCTGTATGCTGATTTCTTCCCAAAAAACGGAATACACTAACGCAGAAACATGGATTTTGACTCCATGAAATATTCAGAGTTGAGGAGCCTCGCTAAGGAGATGGGGCTTAAAGCGAATATGAAGGTAATTAAGTTGTACTGTTTTAGTTACTTCGAGGTTATTGTCCAGCTGTGTTAACGCTAACGGTTACTAAAGCTGACGTTTCTGTCGTTAAGTGGGCAACGTTTACTCACCCCGATAACATTTTTTACTTCTAAAATAGGCCGATAAACTTCTGAAAGCGATCAAGCAGCGCTATGAACAAGAAAAAAACAACGAAGAGGAAGAGCAGGTAATTTAACCCTGGTCAATAATGCTGTTTCTTTACAAAATCTTAATGCTAAACCATGTCTATGTGTTCATAGCTGATGTGTAATAGCTACATTGCCGTCCATTATTGTGTTGTTTAGGGACAGGAGAATTGTGTTACTGCTGTTCAAGAAGATGCAACTACGGCTCAGGACTGTGTACAGGAAAATAAAGACGCGTTTCGCAATGAAGATGTTTCCAGCCCCACGGTGTTTGTGAACACGCGTCGAGGCAGAGGAAACGGTACCAAGAGAAAGATCTCTGATACTGTAACAGCGGCTGAGAGTGATGCGAAGTTGCCTTCAAGTGCCCCGGAGGTATTGCTGCATATCATAAACATACCATATCTGAAGTAACTCTCTTGTATGATTAAATACAACAACAGTTTCATTCTGGCATGTGTATTTAGTATTTGTACCCCCCACTCCTCATTGTTCCCAAAATACGTTTTTCCTTTTGCACTTTGCCGCGGTGCTCAACAAATCATTGTACTTAGGATAACTAAAAACTCAACTGGCTGTTTCTTACAAGGGTGACACAGCTAGCACCACTGGCACTAAAAGGAGAAAGGTTTCCTCTGACAAAAGTGAAACTAAGCCTCTGAAGCAGCAGTCTGACCTTAAGGATGAAGCATCTGCTAAGGGTGATGCAGGTCAGCAGTCAAAACTTTTAACTGTTTAACTTTCCAAGTATATTTGACTTAATGTTATCATTACATAACTTTGTTTGACACATATATTTTAAATGTCCAGAAAAAGCACCCAAGGTGACCCAAGCAGGTAAAATCCCTCGTCTGAAGAGCAAGCCGCTGTTGAAGCCTATCACTCCCAGTAAGTTTCTTGGATTTGTATGTTTCATGCTCACTTTCACCCATCAATTTACTTTTTTAACCACAAATCAACACACCATATAGGTAAGTAAGTGGTGTTCACCTTTAAACTCTCAAAAATCTCTTTTGAAGATTTCAAAAAACTCCATGAGGCACACTTTAACAAGATGGAGTCGATCGACTCTTACGTCCAGAGAAAGACCAAGCAGATGGAGAGTTTGAAAGGTTCAGTTAAAGAACTGAAGGTAATCAAAAGCTTCTGGTCAGTTTTAGTAAACTTTATTCAGCAGAAAATATCATGTTTTTCTTTTATTTGTGTTTTGTAGAAGCCTTTGGACAAAACTAAACTGCAGCAAGTTGATACCAAAACCCAAGTGGTAAGTGTTTCGGTCATGTCTCTGCAGAATTTAAAGTTGGATTAATTGTACCTCTTCCCAAGAGCAGTTAATGTGATGGGCTATGTGTATTTATTTTTTTTTTTTTTTGTGCAGAAGTCAAGTCAGAGTCGTGCTTCAATGTTCAGCCCTGCCCCGGTGAATAAGAGACCAGCGGAGGACAAACGCAGACACACGTTGCTCTCAGCCAGTAAGGCTCCTCCAAAGAAGGCTGCTGGAAGGGAAGATGCTCCATTCAGACCATCTGTCCTTTCTACTCGCAGGATTAATGTTCGGTGAGGCCGTTTGTATTCAGATGTTCACTGTGACAGAAATATATTTCAATAGCCAAATGCTGTTCCCTCTTGCTGGAACTTTTGTAACCATCTGGTCGCTGGTAATGTTTCAGACAGACAGATTGTTTCCTAAACCCTCTCTTGTCCATAACACTTTTAGAAGGATTGTTTCTTGTTTTTACAAAATTGCCTCATTAGGCATGAATTTTCTTTTTTGTTCTTTTACACTGATCAACTGAAAACAAATGTGCATTATTTGGTACTGTTAATAAAGTGTTAAATGAGAAGCTTTAACAGCCAATTGGTTTGCAGGTTTTCAGAAGCCACTCATGACAATGAATATAAGAAGTCTCTTGTGAAGACGCCGGCTCGCATGTCACCCTGTGTAGCCTCAAGCACTCCACAAACACAGACCAATGATGAAGGAAAGCCCAAAAATACCAGGACTTCAGTCTTCTCTGCCACAAAAATTCCAGGTAGGGTTACTGGTCATTATTGGAGTAATTTGATTTCGACATTTGCCCCCTACAAATGTATAGACGGCCTAGATGACCTTTTCCCCATTAATTTAAAGGACCGTTTGTTTTCACCGGCAACACAAGTACTTCTACAACACCTGGTACACAGAAGAAGTCTGCATTTGATCTGAAAGCAAGTTTGTCTCGTCCCCTCAGCTACAAGCCTCATACAGGTACAATACCAATTTGTCCAATGTCTCTGCTTCAGTTAATTAAAGCACCAGTTAACGGTCATATTCCTGATTGTTGTTGTTGGGTTTGTTTTTTTGTTTTTTGTTTTTTTGTAGGTAAGTTGAAGCCGTTCGGAGAGACCAAAGAAAACACGGCAGCGAACAAGTCGCTTATCACAAACTCCCATCAGAAAAACTACAAACAGCACCAGGTTCAGACGAGGTATGTTTAAAATTAAAGCTCACACTGGATTATAGTGAGGAGTCTCCCATAAAAACTTACTCTTACAACATCTCTCTCTTATGGATGTGTCTGTGTCTTATTTTAGAGGGGACAGGAGAGCCAAACACATGGAAGACCGGAAGCAGAAGAAGGAGAGTGCACTTGGGGCAAGAAGAGGCCTTGTCATGATGTAAAATCATGTTTCCTTGTCGACGTTTGTACAGCCTGTTCTTCCATTGTAAATATTTTGTTGTTGGTGATTCTTAAATTCCTGCAGTCTCTTTTTAGCCTGCTGTTAGAAAGCTCATGTTTTCTGCTTTTATCTGACCTGCTTTGCAATGTTTTTAGATTTGACTCATTGTGTAGTTTACAGCTTGAATGATGACTTTTATGCATTTTGAGCTGTAGAAAATTGATGTCCTGTCTCAAAAGCAATTAGCTGCTCATTTTGTTAAAAAATTTGCTTTTTTATTTCTTTGGGAAAGACTGATAAAAAGACAGATGTGTGATTACCTTGCCTACATTTTCCAGTTTTATATTAAAATTGCTCTTGCAGTTTCCCAAAGTGTATTGTTTTAACACTTGTGTGCAATCCCATTATGATCATAAAATCTATCTGAAAAATGTAAATTCATGTGAGAAAGTTGTTAATTATGATATGGTTAGTTGACATTGTTAGTGAAAGACATGTCGCATATGGTGTGAGGAGCAGGTTTAACAACTTAAAATACAAAACATTCACTAGTGTCATGTAGCTGAAGGGCTGTCAACGGTTGTCAGTCTGATTCATTTTCAGTAGATTCTCTTCCATAACACACATTCACCTAGGGGATGTTTTTCTTGTAAACAGAACCCTGCTTTAACAGGGTTCTCCAGGTGAGTATACTAAACTTTGTTACTGAAGTATAGCAGTTCATGTAATAGAATCTACATAAACAGTGTCTTAAATAAGAGAGTCCAAAAATTATAGATGGATTGTTAGTTATTAATAGTCCACCACAAGAAGATACATTTGTTTGACAGTTTTATTATATCACCTATCAACAGTTTAAATAAAACCACTCCTATCATTCAACAACAGATCATCTGCAGTATTCTAGCAGAAGCTCTCAAACTTCAGGATTCCTCTTGTACATCTCATAGGCAAACTCTTCAGTGTGTGCATAATCTTTGCAGACACCGATATAATCGATCTCCAGCTGGAATGGCCCGTCTGCTCGATCTCCCAAGGTAAATGCAATCGTGTTAATCTGTTGATACAAAAAGATTTGTAAACAATTAATTAGTGAACCAAAAGTAAGGAAAATGCACCACATAATGCCTTAAAATCAGAATGACTGTATACATTTGTAACTTCCCAGTTTGAGAATTAGATATTTTTACTGTATTCAACTGAATGTAAATATGTTAAGGATTTGACAATAATTGACAATTTTTTTTAGGAATTGGGGTTGTATTAGAATGCTACAGTTAGTGATTATATTTCTTTAGGCAACTATACACATATATATAAATAAACCAGTGTAACTTGCTACGTTTATGTACTTGATACTTTTTCCGCTTCTTTACCTTGTCCAGCCATACAGGATGCTGGTCGTCCTGCACCCTCCCACGATGTGTGAGGAAGAACTTGGAGAAAGGTATCTATAAAGGAGTAACACAGGTTTAAGAAAAACTGTCCACATCTCATTTTAGACAGCCATTAATTCCAATTCACTTTATGATACCCAGTTAACTGAAAATGAGTCATTCACCTTGACATCTTGCCAGTAGGGTCCTCCCCTGGTATACAGAAAATAATTGTATAGGTCATCTTTTTGGTGAGAGTAGTACATTTCTGGTGCGATGCTGATCATCCATGGACGGCCATCACCACGTACTCGCAGATGCAGGGTGTTAAAACTGGTCCAGTCATGGTGCTTTTTTCTATCGAATGCAGCCTTAAGGAAATTAACAGTTTAGTTAACATTTAGTGCAGCTGTATGAGTCACCTTACTATACATGGTTTTCCGTCATCTGCATCAAGGTGTTGGTAAAGCTAGATGACATGCAACAGAAAAATACTTTGTATTAAAAGAATAAATGCAATTTCTGTATAGTTGTTGGATATTCCCTCTTTAATTATTTTGAGTTTCTCAGAAATAATTCAATGAGAAGTTCATTTTGTAAGGCAAAAGTAAAGATGAACAAAGAAATGCAGCATCAGGCACTGTAGATCATATTCCAAAAATAAAATCTACAATAACAGATTTGTTAAAGTTAAGTGCACCAAGAATAATGTTCTGGTTGTAGAAAACCAAGGCTGATATTAATTGGACTAAGAATTCAGAGAAAATACATGGAACATGACCTCAGTGTCCTCATTTGACCAACTGCAATAATTCCCTAGTTCATCAGAAATCTATGATTCCACAAACTTGAAAGAGGAAAATTAGCAGGGCACTAACCAGTTGTTGCTTTGAGCGCATGGTGCAGTAGCCACTGTAGCGTGTTTCTCCATCCCTTGGAGGAGTAGAGCACAAAGTCCCATACAGAAAACAACTATTATTGTTCTTGCCAAGCTTCAGGTAAACTTCACTTTGGCCCCCTATCTCACGATCTGAAGACACCGTCCACTGCTTCAGGCTCTCTGGACCTCTGAACTCCCATACCAATCTGTTCTGCTCTGCCATGTGCTCCTCGAGTGGTCTGCCCTCCGGACCAACTAGGTTGGCAAAAAATTCATCCTTCAGCAGTCTGAAATGCTTCTTTATCCCCTCCAACCCCTTTGAGAATTTAAAGTTAACAGGTTGCAATGGGAACTTGTCTTCTTTGGGCTGGCCCGGTCGTCTGTATTCACCCTGACTCACAGCTCTTCTGGGCACCGTGAGAGGAGTGAAGGAGGGAAGCCGCTGCTGGATGGAGCTTAGAAGCCTTACTGATGGGAGACGTGTGATCTTTGGCAGGGACATTTCAGTGGTGATGGAAGATTCACTGCTGTAGTAAATCATACAGAAAAGTAATATAATTACACTCTTGTTACCACATGATCTTAGTCAATCTTTTTCAACTGGTTTTCTACTGTGATAAGTTGTCTCCAAAGCCCTTTGCTTGAGAGAACAACACACCTCAGACTCATACTGAAACTACTAACAGATTTAGGTTTTGCCTATTTTATTGGTCCCGCTGGGTTCATCATTTGTGATTGGACTTGTCTTAA
>JAOWBC010000248.1:3711474-3725493 GCA_028566105.1 Hypoplectrus providencianus | reverse complement strand
TGTTCTTTATACAATGTTTGTTTGTGTCCTCCAGGTGGAGATCAGCCACCTGAAAGCTCGGCAGAGTGGACTCCAAGAAGAAGTCCAGAACCTGCAGCAGTCGGCTCAGGCTGCCTCCCTCGGCCCCGCCATGCTGCCCGTCACCACTGCTTCCTCCACCACTACCTCCTCTTCTGCCTCCTCTTTCCTGTCACGGCCATCAGGGTCCCACCAGGGCTTCCATGGCGACGAGATGGACCTTAGCGAGGTTATCTGGTCACAGCAGGAGATCAACCGGCTGTCGACAGAAGTCATGCGCCTGGAGGGAGAGGTGGCTCACTGGAGGCGGATGTCTCAGGTAACAATGATGGGAATGTGATAATGGGACAGATGGGTCTGATATAGGGAGGTAAACCTGGGTCATCTCGTTCAAAGAATTCTTTGCTTTATTAGAATTTTTTTTTTTACTTTCCTATGAAGAGTTTGGATTAAAAGACTGATATCAGGCTTGGATATGTCATATGCTAATTCTAAGAAATATAGATGCACAGCTGTACAGTTTTGCAACAAAAGCGGAGATCTACATTATTTTCCATTTCAGACATCGACAGCAGCAGGAGCTGGTAATGGTGACCAGAGTGACATTGTCAAACTTCAAAGAACTATTAAGGTGAATTTTTCATTTTTTTGGTAGAATCTAAATCTTATAGCTTGTATGATCAGTATTTTTATATTGACAATAGTTTAATGAACAATGTGTTTGTGAAAGGGGTTACTCATATTTCCCAGCTGAAGTTCCTCTAAGCTCTGTGAAACTTTGTAGCAGCTTTCAGTTCATTGTTTTAATTTTTACAGTTCGCATCTATTATGTTAAGCCCTCAATGCTGTCATCAGTGTCCAATATGCAGCTTTGCTGAACTACCAACTGTGTACCAAACGGCAGACAAACACACAAAGTTAGCAATATGCTGGTAAACATATTTCCATCAGGAGTTGGTGGAGGCCAAAGCACATATTTAAATATGCGCCTTGTACAGAAGGTGGTGAGACTGAGACTCTGACCTTGATGCTTCTGCTGCTTTGGAACAGGAGCTGCGAGAGGAGATGAGCCGTGAGGTGGATGAACACCAACATGAACTGGCAGCTTTGCAGGACGCCCAGCGGCAGAAGATGGCCGACATCACTCGGCGACACAGACAGGACTTAGCAGAGTACGAGGAGAGGATAGAGGAGCTGGAGGAGCAGATACAGAGTGGTTAGCTGTGTTTTTGTATTTCCTGTTGTAACTTGTTGTGGGGAGAAGAATCAGGAAGAAATCCTGACTTTAAGACTAAAAATGTTAATGTGTTTTATTTCTGCAAGGCACTTTTGCACAATGCAATACATCTGACAAATCCTTTCAATGCAGACACAAATTGAACTCCATCCTCAAAACCCTTCTCCCCAGGTGCTGGTCAAGCCACTTCTCCATCAGATTCCTCCAAACTGCCTGAACTTCAGAAGACTATCAGCTCCTTGCAGGAAGCGGCAGATCAGCGGGAGAAGCAGCTGGCCGAGCTGTCTGCCAGTCTGGAGGAGGCGCAGAGGAAACAGGCATCGCTGCAGCTGGAGAAAGATGAGGTCCAGGAGGAGAACACCGGGCTGCTGCAGAACTACACGCGGCTGCAGGCCTCCGTCACGGAGCTGCAGACTCGAGTACAAGAGCAGGAGGGAAAGTCTCTGCAAAAAGCTCAGCTAGACCACGAGATCCAAGTGTTGAGAAAAAACCTGGCAGGTATACTACCGTGTATATAATTAATGCTTAATTAAAGCAGCAAAGTACTGTGATGATGTGATTCCTCCTTAAATCTATATGGCATGTACACAGACTGTTTTTCTGAATTCCCACTATATTCCATAGGTTGTTGTATTTATAATCACCCTTCGTATTAATTAAGATTTCTACTTTCCAGCTGCGGAAAAACAAATAGAGGAACTGAAAAGCCTTGCTGAGGTAAGAGTAAATGTAAACCATTTCCCATACATCATGCTTGATATTTATAACATATGCATGTTGCGGTGGGTTTTCATGATTTATCCCCCCAGAAATTATAACTTTTTCAACATTTTGTATAATTAGGCAGAACCAAAGGAAGAGGTCGAGCATGCAGACATCTTAGAACTGAACACCATTATTGGGACATTGAGGCAAGAAAAGGAAGTCCTAGAACAAGAAAAGGTTTGTTTATCTGATGCAATCTTCACTTCACTTCAGACTATTCAAATATGTGTAATAACTTTATTGATACGATAATAGTCTGTGTTTGTTTGCAATTCTTGTCACTTGTCACATGAATTGGCAGCAGTATTGAACAAGATGATACATTTTTCTTTGTAGGTTTACTTTTTAACATTATTTAGGGTAAAACAGAAACTGTCAGATAGAGAAAAACTAACTTTGAAGTAACATAATATTAGCATTGGGACATGTAAATGAGAATAGTTTAAATAACAGTGGTCTATTGTAATATATTTTAAAAAATTCAGATTTTTGTTCTCTCTTTGTCTCTTCAAAGCTTAATCTGCAAGACAGACTAAAAGTGGCAGAGGAACGAGCAGTTAGCAACACTGAGACTGAATCCAGTGAATCAGAGTCAATGGAGGATCTTAGGACAGAACTGGAGAGGAGAGAAAAGGCCCTGAGAAACACTGAGGAGGAGCGGGACACACTAATGTCTGAGCTGGAGGAACTGGACCAGCAAAACCAGGAAGCAACACAGGTATGACTGAGCACGGTGGCCCACTTTTGCTATGGATCATTTTTATACATTATTGTTATTATTATGTATTTTCTCACATGAGGTCGGTCTAAAACTGTTTCTTTGTGCCAAGAATACAGTACGCAGAACAATGGCAGACAAAAATAGAAAAAGAAAAATCTCAAACTGTGAGCAAGAGGTCATGACCAACAATTTACTAATTTCTTCTTTGGGTTATGTTTCTAATTCCCTGTCTCCAGCATATGATCTCAGTGAAGGAGCAGCTTTCTGGACAGCTGAAGGAGGCTGAGGCAGAAGTGACGCGACTGACCAGAGAGCTGAACACAACCAAAGACCAGAAGAGTGCACTGCAGCAAGAGCTGGAAACCCAAAAAGACAAAACGAGCAATAGCGCTTTCACACTGAATGAGCTGCATATGGGCAAACAGGAGCTGGAGCGGACAGTGAAGGTGCTGAAAGACAAGCTGGGGCACGCACAGGAGCAGAGCAGGGAGGCACGTAGAGAGATCACAGAGCTGAAGAAGACTTTACAGGAGAGAGAGGAGCAATTTTCCAATGCCAAAGCAGGCCTGGCTCAGGCAGGGGAGAGAGGAACTGAGGGAGATAAAGAGAAGCTAGCAGGGAAGGAGAGGGAGCTATCAGACCTCATGAGAGAACTTGATGAGATGAGGAGCTCCCAAGAGAAGGTGATGTCCGAGGACTACGAGTTGAAAATGGAAAACAGGAGGTTGAAGGAGGAGAATGAGCAGGCTCTGGGTAAAGCTGAAGAACTAGCTAAGCAGATGAAGGAAAGTCAGGCAAATCTGAACAGGACAGTAAGGGAGAAGGACACCCGTATCGAAGCTTTAAAGCTGGAGAAAAATCAGCTGGAAGGTGAACTGGGGCAGACTGAGAAAACGCTAACAGAACAAGCCAAGCAGTACCAGCAGACTATAGAGGAGTTGACTCGAGCCCGCTCCATGGATGCCTCCGCTTTACAGACAGAGCATGAGCGAGCCATCAAGCTCAACCAGGAGAAAGACATGGAGATAGCTCAGCTGAAGAGAGACATCGAGCAGCTGGCATCCGACCACAGAGACACCAATGAGATGCTTTCAATCACAGTGGCAGGGCAGAAGCAGCTGACAGATCTGCTGCAGGAGAAGGACAGCTTCATGGACACCTTGAAACAAAACGCTTCAGATTTGCAGACAGAGATGGAGGGTAAAATTTCAGCTCTAACAAAGGAAGCTGATGCCCTCAAACAGGCAGTAGAGGAGAAGGACAAACAGCTGGGGGTTATGAAGGAGGAAAACAGTCATTTGAAGGAAGAGATTGACCGACTCAGGGATCAGCAGAGCCGGCCTCAAACTCTGGCTGAGCCCAGGACGTTAGACATCATAACAGAGCTCGAGACAGAGATCACACAGCTCAAGGCTTCCAAGAATGGTCTGGAAGAGGAGGTGCAGACTTCGAGGAGAACTGTGGAAGAGCTGCAGGCGTCTCTCCTCCTGTCACAGCAATCCTTCCAAGCTCAGCAGACCGAGCTTGAGCAGGCTCATGCTCGCCATCAGCAGACCACGCTGAACTACGACAGACTCATCCACGCCAGAGATGAAGAGATTTCCTGCCTCCAGCGGTCTGTCAATCAGCTCAGTGAGGGTCGAGTACGTGCCGACTCCCCTCCTGTTCAGGTAGAGGTCATCCTGCAGGAGGAGAAGACCCAGACTTTGAATCAGGAGAATGACAATGAGAAACACGACCTCTCTAAAGTAGAAATAGAAAGACTGGTGAAAGGCATCAAGGAGAAAGAGACTGAGATCAGCCAGCTGAATGAAAAGAACCTCTCCCTGACCAAACAGCTGGATCAGCTGGTTGTGTCTCGGGATGAAGTGGGCAAACTGTCCCAGATGATCCTGCAGAAAGATCTGGAGATCCAGGCCCTTCATGCCAGGGTCACCATGAGTGGAGGCGGAGGACACAGCCAGGATGTCATGTTCCTACAGCAGCAGCTTCAAGCCTATGCTGTGGAGAGAGAGCAAGTGCTTGCCGTGCTCAACGAGAAGACCAGAGAGAACAGCCAGCTCCGCTCCGACTATCACCGCCTAATGGATATCATAGGGGGGAAGGAGGCGGCGCTGCTGAAGCTTCAGCAGGAGAACCAACGCCTCTCCAACATGAGCGACCCCTCAGGAAGCCAAGAGATGTTCAAGGAGACCATCCAGAACCTGTCCCGCATCATCAGGGAAAAGGACATAGAGATCGATGCTTTGACCCAGAAGTGCCAAACCCTGGTGACCGTCCTGCAGACTTCAGGAGGAGAGTCTGGCTCCGGCTCTGGAGGCGTCAGCAGCAACCAATTCGAGGAGCTGCTGCAGGAGCGGGACACTCTGAAACAGCAAGTGAAGAAGATGGAGGAGTGGAAGCAGCAGGTGATCACCACAGTGAAGAACATGCAGCATGAGTCGGCTCAGCTGCAGGAGGAGCTGATCAAGCTGCAGGGTCAGGTGTCTGCTGACAGCGACTGCAGCTCCAAGCTGTCAGTGGACTATGCTGGACTCATCCAGAGCTATGAGCAGAAGGAGAGGAGGCTGGGAAGTCTGAGTCAGGAACTTGCTCAGGTCCAGCAGACCATCACCCAGCTCAGCACCACCAAAGATGTCCTGCTGGGTAAACTGGACAGCGTCGCACAGACTCCTGAAGTCGTAGTTGCTCAGTCTAGTGGACCTCCTCTCACAGCTGATGCTCCAATTCCCCAAACATCTCCGACAGCAAACAATGGGAAACTACAGGAACAAATTGTGCAACTGCAAAACCAGTTGGTTGAGAAGGAAAACATGATCAGGACTCTTCAGGAGAACAACCACCGGCTCTCCAACTCAGCATCTGCCACAGAGAGCGAGCAGAGGAGTCAGGCCGAGGAGGTTCGGCTGGTCAAAGAGCGGCTAGAAGCCCTGCAGAGGTCTGTGAGGGAGAAAGACCTGCTCATCAAAACCAAAGGTGACCAGCTGATTCACATCAGCGAGTCGCTACGTAACCGCGAGAATGACAACGAGGTGCTGAAGCAGGCAGTGACCAATCTGAAGGAGCGCGCTCTTATTCTGGAATTGGACATAAAGAAGCTGAAGGAGGAGAACGAGTTGGTGACTTCGCGCTCTCGAGAGAAAGAGTCGGAGTTCAGAGCGCTGCAGGAAACCAACATGCAGGTTTCCCTCCTGCTGAGAGAGAAAGAGTTTGAGCTGAGTGCAGTGAGCGAGAAGGCTGCGACTGTGGAGAGGATGCTTAAAGACAAAGAGCAGGTCAGTTTGAAACTAAGGCTTCAGAATCGTTTGTCTTTATAAACCACAAACACTTAAGATGTTGGTCTCTTGAACCTCTTAATATGATGAAAACAATTATTCATCGAAACAACAATCGACTGGAAACAGGGTTTTCTTTTGTCCTTTATTCTTCAAATGGTTACATTTTTAATTTATTATGTTGTCAATGTGATGCAGGGTAAATCTGGTGAGCTGAATCAGCTCCTGAACGAGCTAAAGTCCATGCAGGAAAAGGCTGTAGCGTTCCAGCAGGAGAGGGATCAAGTCATGATGGCACTCAAGCAAAAACAAATGGAAACCACTGCAGTTCAAGCCGAGGTAGGAGGACAGATTGTGTTCACTCACTACTCTGTGATTTCAACTGTAAGGACACTTCATCTGTGTTTGCTTACGACTGTGCAAAAAAAAAAAAAAATCTGCACGTTTTCTGTGATATTCTTCCCAGAGTTTGTACAGAGTCCTGAAAGTTCAAAACAGCTTAAGTTTACCAACTGAATTTGCAATTTTAGAAATGGGTTTCAAGTACACCCATAACTTGGTGTTTTCATCTACACAATCATTCATGTAATTATAGAGTATAATCATGATCAAAACATACAATCAATCTGCTTAAATGTCGACTAATTATCAATACTCAGCAGGAAACTAGTAATGTTTTCTCTGTTTTACATTTGTTTTTACATTATAAAGTAAATCAACACAAACTATATGAATGCATTCAAATCATTAGCATTCACATTCATCTCTTTTGTACATTGTACATTATTATAAAGATCAAAATATATTAAAACAGCCAGTTTGAGGTATTATCTTTCACCATATATTAGCCTACCTAGGACCTAGGATGTAGTTTATATGTCTACATGCAGATAAATAGGCTTCTCATATCACCAGAGATTTTCTGCATAACTCTTAAGAAATAGATTATAAATAAATGTAATATGTAATACTGTAAAACAACTGTTAGTTCTTTATTAATATTGCCTCCTTATCATGTTGTCCAATCGCATAACATGTTTTCATGAATTCCCTTGTCTGTTGATCAAAACTTTAAAATCCATCAAATATATTTAAGTATGCACATGTTCTGATGTTTCTGTTTCCTTTGTAGCTTCAGCACATGAGGGACAAAGAACAGCGTCTCACCTTGGAGCTGGAAAGGTTGCGTAATCACCTCTTGGAGATTGAGGACTCGTACACGAGAGAAGCCCTAGCGGCAGAGGACAGGGAGACTGAGCTACGTAGGAGGGTGGCGCTGCTGGATGAGAAGCTGGCAACGTCCTCGAGTGCTGTGGAGAATGCCAGGTAAGCATGATCTAAAACTGCAGTGTGTGTGTGAGAAGTGAAGTATAGTACATAGGGAAACAATTTTGTGTGTCTCTGGTGCAAAACAAAAGAATGAGAATTAACATAAGGTGCACACTGCAAAATACTAAAATAGGGCCGATCACAAACATGTAGCACAAAAAAAAATGCTATCATGCGTTCATCCACACCATCATATTAAAAGGTAGGTTAAAAAAGAGCATTATGTGCAGTTGAAACTAAATCATCAGGGGATATAACTGCACATTTTTAATGTCTCACTACATTCAGAACTGTGGGCTTTGGGGCAAAAGCAAAAAAAAGTCCAAATGTCCTAAAAAATAAAAAAAAAATGAAGCTTTCTGGATTTGCATGTTAGATATGCTTTTAAATTTCCCCTAAATAGCCACTCAGAGTTTATAATGGTCCTTGTACCCAGTAGGGTCCCAAATGGACCCAAAACAGGTGGGAAATCTTCCTGGGAAGTTATGAAAGTCAAGTGATGGGATCAGATCTTTTTTCCCTCTCCCCTCCTTTCATTGGCCTTAATCTTAGCTCAGCATCTGAGTGAAATAAAAAGGTTTATTTTATTTTGAGATTACCTGATATAATGCATGTTTTTCTAAAATTGTTAAGGTCAGTTTTTTGCTCATTGATACTCTGTTTCCAGCCAACAGGCCAGCATGCAGGTGGAGTCTCTGCAGGAGCAGCTGAGTGGAGTGGTGAAGCAGAGGGACGACGCACTGATCCACCTCAGAACCTCCCAGGAGCAGGTCAACCAGTACGCAGTGTCGCTCTCCAACCTGCAGATGGTGCTGGAGCAGTTTCAACAAGGCAAGTCAGCCGCTTCCACAGGAGGACACTGCTGGTGTTGTAGTATCTATTTTTTTTTTTTTTTGTAAATCCAGAGACCCAGATGGTAGCATTTAGAGGTTTGTGTTGCAGTCTGGTAATGAAGTTCTTTATTAGCTGTAGTAATACTTTTACTCTCTGCCCCATCAGAAGAGAAAGCCATGTACTCGGCAGAGCTTGACAGGCACAAGAAGGAGAAGGACGAGTGGAAAAGAAAAGCTGAGAGGCTGGAAGACCAAGCATCCGCCCTTCAGGTAAACTAACTATAACTGATGCATTGTTTGATTCAAACATTAACAGTCCACAACACATAAAATATTCCTCACTGACGGCTGAAGCTGCAGTTGTATTTAGAAGCTGTGATGAATAATGGTTTTCCTGCTCTCTGCCAGATTAACTTGGACGAAGCCAATGCTGCTCTAGAGTCAGCGTCTCGCCTCACAGATCAGCTCGATCTGAAGGAGGAGCAACTTGAAGAGCTGAAAAAACAAGGTGAGCTTCACCTGTCAACTCCAACACGTCGACATGATGAGAGTATCAGACAGAGCTCCTTATAAACCTCTGCTGTCCATTTTTACAGTGAAATAAAATGTATCTTCACAAGGTTGCAATAAAATAAATATTTTTTTCGCTCTTCTTTAACATCTGCTCAGTTTAAAGACCTATGTACCACCTTTAAGGTTTTATTTAAGATGGAATGCATCTGCTGTCTTTGGCTTTTTTCTGGCCCATACAGCCTTCGAATCTGTTTTTTTCTTTTTCCCAGGCTTATGTTTTTATTTTAGTGTGCACATGCCCTTATCTTGGTCTGCATTACAGAGCAAATGAAACACTAGTTGCCCCCGGGGTTCGGTTATTTTTTTGTGCCACACTCAGCAGATTTCACTCTTATCACTTTCAGATTTGGCCATTACATCACAGCAAAGTCTCAGACCATTTTTATTTATTTTATTTACCCCTTTCAGGCCGCTGTATTGTAATCTCTCGGCCTCGTTATCAGGCCATATATTTACTTTACAAAATCTGCCTATAGAAAATTTACATTGGGTCTATTAATAGATGTTTAGCTGTGAGAATGTCTCACCAACGTGAGGATAATGTAGATATGTGCAGATTAGCACCAGTTTGAGCCTCTTAACAAAAGATAAAGCAGCAACTCAAAGAATCATATATATATATATATATATATCTGTTCTTACCCTAACTATTATTTTGCTGTGAAGTGAATGTACAGATCTGTACTTTTCTTTTCTTTTCTTTTAATAATGAAAAGGCGTAACATACGAATTTTGGCTCAATTTGAAGGCAAGAAGCTGTTTCCAAGTAGTTTGTTGAACAAGGGGGAACAGAGCTGCTCCAGGAGCTTCACTGGTTGAACGTCAATTTAAAGTTAATGTTATTATTATGTTATATTATTTTATTGATGTTGCTTTCTGATATTGTAATATTTTCAAACAGCGTTTATATTTTGTTTATGTGGTGCTATCTACTCTTAAGTGAATGAGTAGGTTAACTTGAAAGATATATGCTCCTTTGCATTCCAGGTGATTTTTGACTGACAGGTTGGTAAACTATCAGCCTATCAGGAAGAAGAGGCGGTTATATCCTGTTTACCATCAGATACCCTTCACTAAACTGCTGCTGGTGTTTTATAAAACAACCAAGGACTTTTCTGACTACGTGGCTACAAAGTATAGCTGAAAAGGGTTAAAGATCTTCTTGATCATATGTATTAAATAACCATCCAGATGGTTAGAAAGTCTTTGATGCTTCTGAAATACCTTCAGGGCAGCATGAAGGGTTGTTAAACAGATTTCTGGGTTATTCAAGGTTGCTGGTATTCACTTTTGTCATTAGATCAGCTGTTTAGCACTCTGACTTTAGTGGAACGATAATACATTAATGACAGTGGGGCACATAGGTGCAGCAGACATGAGCAGTACTTCAGAGGATTGAAATGATCTCTTCACACTCTATGTGTGTGTTTGTGTGTGTGTTACAGTGGATGTGAGACAGGAGATGCTGGAGGAGGCGCAAAAGAAACTGATGAACCTTCTGAACAGCACAGAGGGGAAGATAGACAAGTAAGCTCAGTCCTTTCTGGTTTAAGTATTACATTCTTTGATTCATCTAAATGAGATTATGATTAAGAGCACACATGGTTTTTATTTTTACACTTTCCCACAGTTTCATGTGAATGTAGACAGTCACGCTGCACCAAAAATTTATAAAGTCTCACTTTTTAAAGCATTATGACACAAGCGCATGATCATTGCATTGTTTTTATATAGTAAGTGAAAGTTTACATGTTTCTTTAGCTATATGCAAAGCCATTACAATACTGCAAAAATGCATTGGTATAAAACTGGAAATATGGCTGTTTTAACTCATCAATAGTTGAAAACACATAAAACATAGCTTATACACATAGCTTTTACGAGACAGATACAATTATGGGAAAGCTATTTATTCTCTCATTCTGTCGGTGCTTGAGTTGCTTTGAAGACATCTGGTGTACCTTAGTTCTCCTAGATAACTAATGGAAACAAATACTGAATGAAAAATACATTTATGGTTTATTCATAATTCGTGCTGCTGTATGAAAGTGGGACTGGGGGCTTGAATGACGTCACCCCCTTTCTATCCCTGCTGTTCTGTTTCCAGAGTCCTGATGCGTAACCTGTTCTTGGGATACTTCCACACACCTAAAACCAAGCGTGCCGATGTGCTGAGGCTCATGGGAAGTGTTCTGGGACTGAGCAGAGAAGATGTCGACAAGGTAAGAAATTTCCTGACTCATATTAAAGGTATTTAGAAGCAATAACAGAATCATAGATTTATGTTTTTCGGCCGCAGCAGCTTTGTTATTACAGCGTAATGGCATTACCAGCCAGTGAGCAACGGTTGTGGCATTATGCCTCATTGGTGACTCATGTTCTTGCTGATAAATTAAGTACATATTACATTAATGTAATTATAAAGACTTGTATTCATTTACCAAATAAATTAAAAGATCGTTTGATAATCTTTTGTTGAAGGAGTACTGCATATGCTATAGACATGCTTAAGATAGTGTTAAACCTCATTCAAAAACATGACAAAATAAAAATATGTTTTATGTTAAAATTAGTTTTTGAATGAAGAAAGTACTGACCTATTTAAGGGGAGACAGTAGGTGAACAGGGTCATTTTTTTATTTATAGGTAACACCGTGAAACTGCTGGTTTCTTATTTACATTAAGACAACATTTTTGACATGTTATGACAAGTTGTTTTGCAATTGTTTCTTTGATATGCAAAGCACAGGGAGCTCGTTAAATATGCACAAATTTGCATATATGTTAAGGAAATGTGAATAAAGCTAATTTCAGTTCAATTTCAAGGAAATTTAGATAAGGCAAGACTGTGAAAAGCTATATGGAATACTTTTTTATCATGTTTATAGGAATACATGTTTTATAAATCTAGGTGTGCATGACACATCATGCATTCCTGATGAAAATTTAACTCTATTGGAGAAAATTGCCCAGAACCTCAAAATTGATCAGTGAATGAAAAAACAGTTTTCACCTGGAGTTTCTCACCTAAACACCATAAGAGAGAAAGTGCAACATTATACACGTCTAGTCATTTGCGCTGGAGAAAAACTCACTTTTCAAGTCAAATTGATATGTTGCCTGTAAAGCTGAGATTAAAATTTCCTCTTTAGATATAAATCTCTCTTTCAATATTTACGGGAAAAAGAATTGGTTCTGCAGTTTTGCTCTCTGTTTTTGACCACAGTGATGCTGTAAACGGGCGGCCAGTTTCACTCGCAGCTCTTTAGATGCAGTAAATCAGTCAGCCTGAGGATTTATCACTGGACGTCGTTATGGGACGCAACATTGTCTACTTTAACAAAGAAACAGAGAAATTCAATATTTTAATTTATTTATTTATGTTCACTCCAGAGCCCCAAGGATGTTGATTGACTGACTGTAGACTGTTATTATCGGCTAATGTTGGCCTATCACAGGCCTGTTTGTATCATGTAAACCAAGAATCTTTTAATATTTAATGAAACCATCTTTTCTCTTTACTATTTTTTTTTAACTCTTAGCATCTCACACCAGATTAGCTGATCTGCTATTAGCTAAAACAAGAAAAAAAGATGCAAAATATTTTGACAGGAACAAAAAAAAAAAAAAAAAAGTCTAAAAGCAAACCGGATGATAAAGATCAGGAGTGCTGGTAGCCTGAAACTTACTGACAGAGATCAATGTGAAAAAGCTGACCCCAGATTCTTTAAAGTGTTTTGGCCTCATTCTAGCACCGTACTTGACAGACTGTCACTGTTCCAGGTCACTCTGACTTAAAGACAACAGAACTTTTTTGGCTCTCAAAATGTTTAAATAGTTAAACACGACCTTGAGAAACAAACACTGAAACTCACTGTGACTTTTAAATCCGGCAGCTCTGAAAAAAATCCTCTCAGTGCTCAGGCCTGAAAAAGAAAGCATTTCCTTATGCAGATCTTCTGGCAGGAGGTCTATGGGACTCCATCCAGTATATTACCCAACACTGCTAAAGGAAAACAGATACAGGGCGAGGGGCAAATGCGATTACAACTCCTCAGAAGACCCATTTTTATTGTGTTGGAGGTCGTTCCAGTTATTTTTTTCATCTCTCCCTCATCTCCTGTTAATGCTATTTAATTTTCCACTCAACTCGTGTTCACGGCAGCCAAGTGTCCCACAAAACCAGACGACTTTTCAGAATCCGACTCAGTGGAAGAGCTCCCCTCACGGCTGCTTTTTTTTTTTTGCTTTTTTTTTTTGCTTTTTTTTTTTATATAAAGCACCAAAGCCGTGATCCATACACTCTATATATGGTGTCCATCCAGCTGAGTCCTGCCAGGCAAATGGTGCTTATGATTAGGGAGTATGACTGACAGTGAATTATAAAGCCATAAGTTTCTGAGAGCAATGTGAGCTGTCAGCAAAGAATCTGTGTGCCTGTATATAGGCTCTACTGGTGAGTGGGTCCACAAAATAATTTTCCAGAAAGTGGTGGCAGGCAGAAAGGAAAATAAGGGCAATTAAAATGGAAATAATCCAACTGCTTCTTTGAAAACAGAAGAAAAAATACAAAAAAAGTTGCCTGAATTGAAGTTGAACTGAATGGGACTTTTACTTTTACTGTACCTGCCCTTTTGATCCTTTTGCCTGGTAAACTCCCTTATTTAATGTAGTCGATCATAAAATATGAGGTGTTTCTGCTGACTTGGAGACACCATCCGTTCCAAGAATCCAGTAGTATTTGTCTGCTCTTCCTCTCCTCCCCTGTGCAGATGTTGGAGGAGGACGGACGAGGAGGTGTTACTGGATGGGTGTCGACCTGGCTGGGAGGCAGAGGAGCACAAAGTGTCCCAAACACTCCCCAGAGGCCCACCAGTGGCCAAGGGCTCAACTCGGTAAGGAACTTCAGAGATACACCTTGAAAAATGTTTGAATTAGACGTAATATCTGCACACGCATGTGAACCAAAACAGTTCCTATTTGAAATGAGACAGTCCCGTAGCTGTATTTGTTAGTTGTCTTCTGGCATCTCACACCAGAAGAGCTAAGCTAACTAGATAAATCCTCTGCTAATCCCTAAGTCTGGATATTAGCAAGTAATAAATGAAAATGATGAAACATGACAAAGTTTGAATATACATGCCATGCTGTGGGTGTAAACTGATTCTGTACACTTGTGTTTGTTGCGATAGCATTGTTTTGATTTTATTGGCTGAATTTTGCTCTTAAAAGTGGCACAAACTATATTTTGTACAGTGTATCATACCG
>JAOWBC010000248.1:3673820-3692756 GCA_028566105.1 Hypoplectrus providencianus | reverse complement strand
CTGTTGATTGTCCTGAACTAAGTGCTGTTTGATCAGTAATACAACAGGGAAAATAATGAGTAGGTTGGGGCGTATTTCTTTGTTCTGTAAAGGATGTGGTGTAAGGAGCCTGTCAACATGCCTGCACACTAACTGAAGCTGTGTTACAAACAATTAATCTAATGTCTCGCCCCAAAACCTCACTCACTGTGTGGCTTATTGTGAACCAACACGGATACATTTTTTCTCACCTTTATTTCAGTTGATGTCCTTTTAGTCAAGAACAACATGCAGTGGAGGTAGAATTACAGTTCATTAAGCTCAAATGTTTAGTTTGGCAGCATCACAAGCAAACAGTCGTAGGTAATGAAAGCATGAAAGGTGTAGCACCTTGGCAGTAGATCTAACAGTAAACAAACAAACAAAACCAGTTTCCAGAATGAAGATGTGGAGTAATAAAAGTGCAGACAAAAAGATAAGAATGAGTGAGAGATATGTGACAGGTTTAAGGAGAAGCAGTAGTGGTTTAAAGGATGGTAACAAAAAAATGTTTGGCAATGAAAGTTGTTACAGAAATCATATTAGCAAAAGTTTAAATGCTAATGAGAGGGTTGAATTTGAATGCATTGACATAATGAAATGTCAATGCAACAACTGGAGTTTGCAATAAAACTTTGTGAATACAGTCAGTAGAGTAGAGAGTAGAGCCTCTCAAAGCCTCTAGAGACTCTTGTGATATGATGGTTTTGGGTTCCACTGGGAAAATCTGAATCTTTAATCCTGCATTTGTTTCACCTGCAGCGCTTTGACTCCGTCTCCAGCGTCCTCAGCAGCACCTCCTCCATGATTGGCTCCATTGAAAGCAGCCTGGGTAACTTAAATAGAGATTTGTCTCCGGCGACAAACACCTCCTCTTTCAAACTTTCTATGAATTCTGATTACGATCACTCTGCATTGTGCAGTCAGAAAAGGGCAGACACAGTAATCGCTTGCAAATGTTTTTAGCGAGGGCCACCAGTGAGCTTCAGATAAGCCTTCTTACACACGATAACATTATTCCATGAAGAGAAGCTGCTATGTTATAATAAGAGATAAAACATTTCCAAGAAGATAAAATTGTTTTTCTTTCTAGTTTGAAGATTCTTAACATGGCTTGCAATGGAAATTTGAACAAAGTCCTGCACAGCATGACAAATTTCTACTTGTGTTACTTTTATATACAATGCATCACTAACACTGTTAATTTGTTCCTGTTGTGCTGCTGGTTCCAGACTCCATCACTCTGTCCGGGGACGAGCGCGAGCTGGGGAAGGTGTGCGTCCGTGTGAGCTACCAGGAGGCCGTGGAGCAGGTGTGGATCACTGTGGTTCAGGTAAGGTTACACGCTGTGAGGAGAGTGAAGCAGGAGAACACAAAAAGCTGCATTGTGAAGCGTTTCTCAATGGACCCTGTGTGTCCAGAACACAAGCCTCTGTGAGAGCATCTGTGCTCTGTTAACTCCGGCTCGGACACTCAGGAGGAAAAGGTTGTTTTTTTTAAAGAAGGTCCTCATTGATGCTGAAACACAGAGAAGAGTGTATCTGTGCAGTCATGCAAAATGCATCAGCTACAGTGCATGTGTGTGTGTATGTACTTCAAATCCTGTTTACAGTTTTCAAACTTCAGTGCAGAAACGTGCACTAATTTATCAATGAACGGGGCCAAAATGAATAATGGGGCACCTCTTACCTACCCAACATTCAGGTTTTGGTTAGAGGTCATTTTTGTCCCACGAGCAATGGGGTCACACAAACACTGTTGTGTGACATTTTGTTTGTCCTGCTTAAATAAAAGTTTTGTTGCTGTTGTTTAAGTATAAATTATGCATAATAAATTATGCAAGTTTTGCAGCATTTTGTTATTGTATTTTTGTCCTCTTTGCTAAGTCGAACAGTTTGTTTTAAAGCTGTTTGCCTAAGGGCACTGTAGCCTATAAATAGCTTTGACCGGCCTAAACTAAAACACTCTTTTCCCTCTCATGTTATCAGTGTTCAGACCTCAGCGTCGTTCCAGATGGAGTGGAACAACAAAAGATTGGACTTAAAGGGATCATCACCATCCCCAAACCTATACAGTTCAAGACCTCGATCAAGGACTACTGTCAGGTAAAACTGCAGACTGCTGTCTAAAACCTGAAGAAATGAAATCAAGTTGTTGCCCCATTTTAAGGCAGTTTAGTAAACAAGGCTGGTTTTGACTAATCACAATCTGACCTTTCTATTCAGACTCTGTACATACTTAAATAATCCTTGTTATGTTGCTACTGATTTTTACGATCTGTTCCATCTGTTCTTCAGGACGTGTCCTTCATGGAGACCTTTGTGTTTGCGCTGCGTCTTGAGCAGTTGCGCTGCAGTGCCTTGGTGTTGCGGCTGCAGACACACAATCCCAAGAAACGTACGGTGGCGGAGTGCGTCCTCTCCCTACGACAGCTCGGCCCTCAGGAGATGGAGCACTGGCTCGAGCTCAACCTTCCGTCCAAATCCTCTGTGAGTGTTGTGAAGGCGTTATATCTTGTTTTTGGTCTTTTAGGAATAGTGAGTCAAACTTTGTGGCATCTAGGTGAGTTTGCAATTGAACTCCCAAATATCACGATGATACATCCAATCGTTGTCATTAAAAATCCACAGGTGGGCCTTTGTGGCGGCTCTAGGGGAAAGGTCAGGCTATCACCACAGTTTACAGCTGATAGAGTTATTCCCGCTGTGCAGCTGCTGTGGCCAAGAGGAAAAACTTGCAATGTGGGAATATCCCGGAGTTTTATTACTTATTCTCCACCATTTTCCCTGTTGGCTGCTGTCTTTTATTACCCCTTTGTACATGTACAGAAAATAATAACAAAGCACTGAGTGTGCCTTATAAAACTGTCACCATGATGCATTGTAGCCCGCTGGCTTGTACCGTACTCTTGGCTGTAACAGGGTAACATCGACGCTGAGGCACACTTTATGTTCTTGCATAATCACAGAAAAAGAGAAAGGAGATTCATTATCGAAGAGAAATTGGGAAACAGCTTTTATTGGGGAGAAGAGACCAGAGTGCGGATTCTGAGAATGTACGACACAGAAAGTAGGTCAAACCTCAAACCATTTCTGCAGCAGAGAGTGGTTTTGTTGATAAATGGATGCATGTCTGGCCAGTGGCAGTAAAATGTGAACTGTTTCTGCACTTAGTGGATCAGACAGCGAATCATCATTAGGTTCTCAGACTGTCGATTTCATTCAGTGAGTGATTTTACCCATCTGTTGGACACAAAAAGCCCAAATTGTCCAAATCACTGTGACTCAGCAGAGGCTCTTAACGGTCAAGACAGCCGAACTTGTGAAAGTCTCGAACAAGAGAATCATTAGCAGCATTTTGAAGAGAAACAGAACAGCTGGCAGTCTGAATCACACAACACCAGCCAGGCTGCAGGCTGACCTGTGAGGCTGCACTGAGCTAACGCTAACACCAGTATGCTAATATGCTCACGATGCTAATAAACAGGTCTGACGTTCAATTTGTGTGTCAGATGACATCCTAAATATCTCTTCCCCATTTTATTTTGAGCAATCTCACATTTTTTGCGATGATTCAGTGAAAGCCATTAACTTAAAACTCGCCCACTTTTGGAGATAGCTGATGAGCTATGTGTAATATCCAGAATAAACTCTTGAGTCATGATTACATGAATACTTCCTCCTTAAAATGGCCATTTGTTAATCAGTTATTTAGCCTTTGTTACCTTGAATGTTACTTTAAATATTCTTTTACACTATTTAAAAGTGAAAGGTCAGTGGTCTCTCGTATTTAAACTTCAACTTCTAGTAAATGCTCAGCTCAGTTAAAGGGGTAACCAACAAAAGCCAAAGAGAGTTATGATGGTCCTGGATCCCAAAACTACAAATTGAGCCATAAGAAGTTTTTTTGTTTGTTTGTTTGTTTAAGAAAAAAAAAAGGCCTGCCTCCAATTTACCAAGGGGAAATGCACTTTAAAAATGTGACAAATTATCTTGTCTTGTCTTACAGTTTTCTTGTACAATCGGTGGAAGGTTCCCAAATATATGCTCTTCATTCAGTATTTGACAACTTGTTGCTGCAGGTTTTTGTTGGCAGCGTACTTATATTTATAATATTGTAGGCTATTACAAACCCAGCACTATATATATGCAACTCAAGTACCATTAAAGTGTTTTTAAGAAGAAATACCAGTTATGAGAGAACACAGGAAAGTTATTTTGTATTAATGAAATGTTAAAAGATTCTTGTTTCATAGCTGATGGATCAGAGCGCTGAGGTTATAAGGGAGTAATTATATAATTTATCTTCCAGGTGTGCCACGCTGAGCTGCATCTCACCACCTGCTTTCAGCCAGTCAACGGACGCATCCAGCTCCAAGTCCTCGCTGCCCAAAACCTCCCAGCATCCACTTCTCCGCTCACCCAAGGTACTGCTAGTGTCAGAAGAGATGAATCTAATGTGAAATATTCACAGAGCTGCAGTCCTCTGTGGCTCATGTGAGTAATCATATCGTTGTTTCCCCCTCTGAAGCCTTTTTTGTCAAAGTGGAGATGCACCAGTTGGGGCGGATGGTGATGAAGAAGAAGACTCGAGTGCTGAAGGCGTCGGGGGGGCAGTGTAAGTGGAAGGAGACTTTTCACTTCCTGCTGGCTGCGTTGGACCACGCCTGCTCGCTGACAGTCAAACTCTACAGCCGGAGCTCAGTCAGGAGGAAACAGTGTCTCGGACAGGTGGGTTGTTCTGACACCAGGGTGGTCATGGAGGAATAAAACTCACACTTCTCTATTAGGTATTAGGCCCTAGAATGTTTTATTGTTGTTTGTTTTTATCATCCTCAGTGTCAGTGAACTAAAAGTCCCTAAGCTATGCATTTTTTTTTTCTTAATGCATCCTAGAGTATCTCATTTTTTCAAGATGTTTCACCCAAGAATGTATAAGTATCAGCTGCATCAATAATATCAATACATCCAGACAAAAGTATACATATTAGCCTTGAAGAGGACATATTATGGTCATTTGACCAAGATTTTGTTACTTTTTCTCTAAACTAACATCTTTGGTAATAAGATTTGAAGATGACTGGAGATTAAATGCAGCAAGCTGAGAAATGAGTACTTTCCCAATGTGTCTGGCAGGTTCAGCTGGGATTCGACAGCCCTGTCCCAGAAGCGGTGGAGCAGTGGAAGGACATGATGGCTCACCCAGAGAAAGTGGTGTCCGCATGGCACAGGCTGAGCGCCGCCTAAGCCTCTTCTCTTCACACGCAACAGATGTGATGCTCTCGTGCCACAGGACCAGCTGTGACTGCTTGTTTGTCCAGGAGCCGGCCAGGCTCGGACCCTGGCTAAGTGGACTCTGATGGACTGTAACCTGCTGAACGTGATCGGAGGGACCAGGTTCCCACGGTTCAGGTGATCGGATGTAAATAGGTGTTTCGAACAAAGTATAATTACTGAAATTGTTTTGTTTTTTTGGTGGTTTTGGAGTAGAGAAAATTGTTATTTTTTCTTTAAAAGAGACTGTAGAGCATTTATCCAACTGACATTGAGGTCAGCTGCATAGCATTTAGCTGTATATGATGTTCTCGACTTTAATGCCTTTTTAGGGAAAACCTTGGCTCTGTTTCAGTTAGATAGGAAGTTTACAAGCCGAGAAAGTCACCATGAAGCCGAACTCACTGCATAGAAAACCTTATGTAATTTAGATCCATCTTAAAGGATAAGGCTGGAAATATTCTATATTTTTCTGATTGTCAACAAACCCACAAAAAGATCAAAACGGGCACTTCCTTCTAGGTACTCTTAGACTCTGACTGAAAACATACATCTTCAATAAGAAGAAGTGATGGATATAAATTTTTACAGAGTGAAATGAATTTTAAAAGGGGCTGTCTTTAGAAAACATTACTAAAAAATTACTAAAAGTTTAGGATCTTCCAACACTGACATATAATCACCTTTGAAGTTGAGCAGGATGGTGAATGTTACAAATGTTCTTTGTAATGAAGGATTTATCAGCAACAATGTGCTCACTGATATGTTTGAACTGTTTTGGATAATAAGTGATATCAGAGGTTAGATACACAGTTTTGTTCGTTTAATCAATTTACTGTTGATTTGGTCTTTTCATGGTATTTGTTGACAATAAGAGAAAAATACAGCAGTATCAAACCTTAGCTGGACGCTTTTGATAAAAGCACTTTAATTTTTTTTTACGTATTTAATGTATTCATTTAGGTATTTAGTGATTAAATATAGGTGTCATTTGAAAAATAAATCACATTGGTTTGTGTGTTTATTAAAAAAGAAAGACTTTAAAAGAATATTTCATGGAAGATCACAATTTGAACAACAGAAATGTGCTGTTTTCAGTGAGGTGTGAATGAATCCTTTTTTTACTGTCCTGTTTTTGGCACGTGGAAGAAAAGCAGGACTGAGTCACGCTTGTTACACAAAGTCTGTCAGAACCAGTAAAATAGGTCAACAACCATAAAAGCAAAGTGTCACAATGTCACTTTTTATTGAAGAGGCCACTGCTTGAGTAATCTCAAAGCAAACAGCAAGAGAATCTGCTGCGGCGCCTCTCCTCTGGCACATCCTGTTTTTTTCAATTTCACCCTTTATTATAACAGCAATTTAATGTCACTACTGTATGTGGGCAATCTCAATCTCAGTGTTTGAGGAGTGATTACAGAAAAGAACATTTGCCATTTGTGGGGGAAAAATTGAAACAATTTCCTTTCAGCTGCAGCACTTCGAAAAGCTAAGTTTCAGTTCTATTAATTATATCCACGTTTTGAGATTGCATGCACTTCAAAAAACAATTTCCCTGGTGGTTTTATATTTACTTTTCAAGTAATAATTTTAAACATAAAGCACTTTTTTGACAGGCAAACTGGTTCTATTTGTGAATAAAATGCTCAGGTTCATCATCCCAGAGGGAATCCTGTCTCCATTTCAGTCTCAAAAAACAGGCGATTGACCGGCAGCCTGCTCTGTGTGACCAGCTGTAGACGTGGACCAGCAAACACACACCCAGTGAACAATAAGTCTGTGGACCAAGAAAACAGAATCCGGCGAGTGTTTGTGTTTAAAGTGTGTGTGACCAGGACAACCGGGTGCCCCACGTGAGCTGACCTGCGTCAGAGCCTTCCATATCCTGGCGTGCCAAAACACCCATCGTCTATTTTTTTACGTAATTATTGTTTGATTTATGGTTAATGTTACACAGAGGGCATTCCAGACACACCTTAACCTGTGACTTGACTTAGCACTCAGCACAGAGAGAGTGTTTGACTTTTATTCAAGGAAGGTGCTTGAGTCTCAGCAGCAGGATTTGGTGTTATTGTTCCTGTATGTGTGGAGCAGATTCTCTCCTGGACACACATTTGGACGGACGCCACACGGAGTCTGCTGCACATTCCAGCTGTCTCATAACCACATGCTCGTTTGTGCAGGTTCCTTCACCTGGGAGACACAATGCAGAGTTTACAGGAGTCCTGCAGCAGAGAGGACAGCTGTAAGACAATGCCTATTCAGTCATTTGACTGACTTTTTTTTTTGGTTTTGTCCAATATTACAGTTTATGTGACAATGCATGATATATGACCCTCTGACCTTATTAAAAGTTGCTGACAGCCGGTTGGAAAAAAAACTCAAAACACTGTGCACTGTGAAGGAATCCAGCTGGATTTTTAAAGACAAAATTAAATTCTTAAGGAAACTTCCAGCTGTGTTTTTGAGATATAAGACTTTGTGGCAGTACATATTCAGATTAAAAATGATGAAAGAGGGCTAAAGCTGTTGCTCACAACTCAAAGCAAAACAATATTGATGATAGTTGTTTCTTGAAATGACCCAAAGACGTTGGGGCTGAAGTTTTTAAGATATTCAAGAATAAGTCTAGTGATATTCTCTATATTCCTAATTGTTCACACATGTCATTTAAGAGATAGCAGTTGTGTCAGGGAATTCATTGACAATAATCTAAACAAAAAAGAACTCCAACCTTATTGTAAACATCAGATTAAAAAAAAAAAAAATCATCATTGAAACTGTTGCTGTGTCATTTTTTGTGGAGTTTCTGATATTGCCACTAGAGGGCGCCAACGCTTTAGCAATTTAAATACAACACATAGCAGCTTTAAAATTATGTATCTGTTCAGCAATAAAATGACTAAGAGCAACTAGGCATGCTATATCTTTTGTTCTTTTGTTATATTATGTTGCATTATCCCTATTTATTTATTTTGCAACAATTTACACACCAGGAGGAATCCACGATTTGAGTCAAGTGTCAGTTTTGTGTTTGCTGCCCCCAAGTGGCCAAACTAACCAAAGCACCCTTAGATGAGATTTTCCTCCCAACAATTTAACCTGAGTTTATTAGAGAGTTAGAACACTTGGAAGGTTTAAAGTAAGTTACAGTGACAGACTTTCTCAGGCTCACTGCCTTCACTGCACACACTAATCAGGTACATGTGCTTTCTGTCCTCCGATTGGCTACAGCTGTATTTTACCACCAGCTGCTGGTATTTCATCAAAATTGGATTTAAAAATCTCTCTCACCCATCTGGAGGATGTTTCCTACAGCTTCATGTCCTGGTTATGAATTCTTGTGAACCTTGTTCTGACCTTTGTGGTTTAAAAGGACTCATTATCATTATCATCAGCATTATTGTTATCAAAAAGGTTATTCTTAAGTTTCTTTTTAAATATATTTAAATTAGTTTTTGGAGTGAGTCTCAGATCAGAGAGTGACTTTCTGAAACAATCCTCAGACATGCTGAGCCTCTGAAGGAGTCAGTGCGACCTCATGTGACGGCTGGCAGAGACTGCAGCACTAAATCAGTGCTGAGGGAGGTGTGTTTGAGGGTGTGAGCAGGGTGATGCAAAGGAAAGGAAAGGAAAAAAAAAAAAAAAGTTCCCCTCGACATTCAATAATCTGAGCAGGCAGAGACAGGCAACACTTACCTGCCAGGATCACAGAGAGCAGAATGGATACAGACAAGAAGAATGTGACTCTCAGAGAAGGATTCCTGGTGAAAAGGGTAAGTGTCTGAAATACATAATATAATTCCAGTAATATAGTTTACAATGAGGAAAGTAGCAGCCAGATAATCCTATTTTAATTGGAAGAAAGTTTCTATTCCTCAGACTGATGTAAACTTTTATTACCAAAATCCAAGTAAACCAAACATACCAGCAGGGCCTATGAGAGAGAAGAGAGCTTTTCAGTGGCTAGCAGTAACATTTTTATAATGTTTAATATTGTCATTATACAGGGTCATCTTGTACACAACTGGAAGGCTCGCTGGTTCGTGTTGATGCCTGACAAACTGCTGTATTACAAGTACGATGGAGGGAAAAGAGACTCGTGTCAGCGAGGGAAAATCCTGCTGAAGGACTGTGTGATAACTTGTCCTTTTCTGGAGCATGAAAACAGACCGGTGAGTATTTTCAGACTCAAGAGTTAGCTGTTGTGCATTGATATAGAAAACAAAAGTTTGAAAGGATAATTCTTTTTTTTATTGAATTGGGAATTCACTTTGGAAAAATGTTAATGTGAATAATCACAGCATTCCCTGTGTTAGGCTTATGAATTAAGGGAACAACAGCTGGTCATTCTGTTGCATTGAAAAAATGAAAGAGCAATAAAATCTCATAACATGTCTAGTTTGTGAAATCAGCAGTCAAATCTTAAATAAATTAACAACAACAACAACCACATAAAGGTTTTTCTTTGTGAAAAGACAGCTACCTTAATTTATTTCTGTCATAAAAAAGAACAACAAAAATACACTCTTTTTTTTAAAAGTTTTCCCAAGGTTGCCATGTCCTGAAAATGCCTCAAGTAAAAGTCCTACATTTAAAATTATTCTGAAATAAAATAAAAAAAGTATTGTCAGCATGGTGTTAAGGTTGTCATGGATCAATGTGGAGCCAATTTTAGCTGCTTTGCATGCCACTGGGTTGATCGGTAGTAAAGTATTGCACCATATCATATAAGCATAATGTGCTTTTTATGTATGCAGCAACTTAGAAGTTATAAAATAGATGTAGAGGAGGAAAAATAACATTTTTCCCCTGTAGTGGGGAAAAAGTATAAAGACATAAAGGAACTCATGTAAAATACTAATTTGTTCTAAATTGTAGTACGTAACATAAATGTACTTTTAACATCAACATGAAGTGTAACTTGGGCTATGACAACCTGGATGCACTGAGTGTTTTCTAATGTTGATATTTTTATGAGTAGAAACCACACTGAAGGCGTGACTCCCTTCACGCTTTGCCTCAGGTTGCTTTTTTGTCTGGACCTGATCTCCATCATCGAAAAACGTTTAATAACCGTTTGTTATCTGTGTTTTTGGCTGAATAGTAACATCCTTTTCATATTTTTTTTCCTAGCTGGTGTTCAAACTCCAGACAAAGAATGGGGTGGATCATTTTTTGGAGGCTTGTTCCCGGGAGGAGAGAGACGACTGGGCCGGTGACATCACTGCCGCCGTGGGTAAGCTGGGGACAGCTGACGGCGGGAAGGCGGCAAACCAGGAGGAGCCTGATGGATCCCAGTCACACAACATCAACCTGAGGTTAGTCTCACTAAGGTGTTCTCACTGTCTCGCCCTGCAGACACCTTACTTATGTCTCAGCTTGTAAATGACTGTACATCTCTTTACCCTCCTCTGTTTGTTTGTCTGTTTTAAAGCAAAGTGCTGGACGCCATGTATGACGTCCACAGTGGCATCAGCATGAGCAACCATGTGGAGCAGGGCATCACTTACAGCAACTGTTTCTCAGGTAAACCTTCTAAATATCTTAATTCTCAGCTCATCTTCATTCAGAATTTGGTGTAATTGCAAGATGCAAAAAGTCTCAAAAGATATCAAATATTTCAGACTGAATTTTGGAGAAATATGAATGAAATAACAAAACATCTACATCGATACATATCTGATTACATTAAATACTGCAAATCTGGTTTCAGTGCCACAAACACAGTGTTAAAATGTAACTAAGTACATTTACTCAAATCATGTACTTTAGTGCAAGTTTGTGGTTTGTACTTCCACATATGTCTCTTTATATTTCTACTTTACTACATGTTGAGGCAAATATTGTACTTCTTACTCCACTACATTCGCCTGAAATCATCAGGTCAAGGTTTGAAATAAAATCATGATCATTTTAAAGTGATGACATTTTATTAGACCTCAAAACAGTATTTTAAGTAGCTCAAGTGAGCTTTACAAAATAAAAACGGTACTTAGCAAAATACATGACTATA
The DNA here is from genome assembly GCA_028566105.1 of Hypoplectrus providencianus. Lineage (NCBI taxonomy): Eukaryota > Metazoa > Chordata > Actinopteri > Perciformes > Serranidae > Hypoplectrus > Hypoplectrus providencianus. The sequence continues at coordinate 3,681,449 of JAOWBC010000248.1, read as the reverse complement.
TTAATCCAATAATATATTTAGAATATATATTACAGTCTGCACAACCAGTACTTTCACTTTTGATACTTAAAGTGCATGTTGATGCTGATACTTTCTTACTTTTACTTCTGTGAGATTTTTAATGCAGGACTTTCTTGTAGTGTCGTTATTCTGCTCTATGGTGTTTGTATTTTTACTTCTGTAAGAGACGTGAAAGCCTCAATCCATGTAAACTTTGTGACTGTGGTGCCCTGCAGGTTCAGCTGTGGTGGACTGGCTGGTGTTCATGCAGCTCGCTCTGACCCGTGTGGAGGCCATGACCTTGGCCTCGGCCCTGCTGGAGGAGGGGTTCCTGCGCACCATCGGTCTGAAGAGCGTGGAGGCGCTCCGCACTGCCGGCCTCAGTGAGCTGTTCATGGACGACTCCACCGCACTGTACAGCTTTGTGAGTCTGACACCAGCAGAACTTCTTTCATCAACATGCATGCAGATGTATCTTTTAGCTGTTTGTTCGTGTATTTAGTAGGTTGGATGTTTGTGTTTGATCACAGGCTGAGAACTTAAAGAAAAGAGGCAGCGTGAAGGCAGAGACATCCCTGTCTGCAGTGGAGCTCAGTGGGAAAGTGATCAAGAGAGGATATCTACTAAAACAGGTGAACACACCTTTTTATCCCCAGTGCTAAGAAGCTAAATAAATCATATTTAGGGCCCATTTCAAATATTCAAAAGTGATCAATTTAACCATCACCCTTGATTGGAATTTTTTCCTCTTTGTTGTACCCAAATGGAAAAACTTGTGACAGACAGTAAAGCCAAACTACATGCACAGCATTTATTTCTATTGGAAATTAAACATCATGTAAATTCTGAAACTGCTTGTTTGGTGTGTTGGCAAACCCAATTTTAGGAATATAAGTTGAAATATAGCTCCAAAGGATTTTTCTTTTGGGGCTTCCTCTACAATAACCCATCACTGAATAGACAAATATAAATAACAAATAGAGATTCATCAAAGCACTTCTTTAAACACAGGGACACCGGAGGAAGAACTGGAAGGTGCGACTGTTTGTGCTGCGCTCAGAGCCAGCTTACCTTCACTATTATGATCCCACCAAGGTGAGTGTGCAATCCGCCAATAATGAGAAGAAATCTGCTGCTTGTGTTGACTTATGAGCAGAAACATAGTTACATGACCACAATAACTGCTTAGATGATGATGACAGCAGCACAGATGCAAAACAAAGCAGTGGTTTTGTGTGTCAGCCTCAGGCCGCCTGTGACTCTGAAGCTGCTGTTACTCAGGATTCTCTGTCATTAGTTTCTACATATGCGAGTCAGACTCATCCACTTCCTGTCTTGTGTCACTTGTCAGGATGACCTCAGCCCTGCAGGCGGCTTCCCGCTGCGGTCCTGTCTGGTGTCTTCTCTGGGCGATAACGGAGTTCCCTCAGGTGAGTCACTGTCTACAACTCCAGCAACCTCAGGAGAGTTTTATAAACAAACAAAGTTATTAAAGCAAATTATTACAGGATAGGACAAGCAATAAGAAGAAATGGTGTTGGTGTGATTCCGTTGACAGCGGTTATATGTCCAGGAGATCATTTTTTCTCGTTATATGAGAGCTTAGAAAACGTCCCAACATTCATTAAAGGATAATAGGTTCCTAAATTGTGATGTTTCTGTCAATACCACTTTATTCCTCATGTGTAATAATATACTTATGTATTGTTATTATTTATATAACATAAAAATATACTGTTTGAATAATTAGATCATTTTAAAAACATTAAATTCTGTGCTCCTCAGCAAAACTGGGTAGCCACGATTTGTCTAGGACCAACAGTCACATAACAGTGCACAGCTGGCTGTTTACACAGAGCAGAGAGGAGAGGACAGGACAGGCTGGAAGCAGAGGTTGTTTAAGGCAAATAGTTCAATATGTATGGAGACTCAATTTATTTTCCTGATACTCATGACACTTGTGGTCACTCTGAAGTGTTGTATAGAGAAATATGTTTTTTTATCTCTTTTTTTATGATGTATTTTATCCACTTTGTCATGATTATGCTGATTCCAAAAGGGTACAGGACTAAAATATGTTGCCCAGAAAAACAACAACAACAACAACAATATAGATGTTCAGAGGGTTATCCTGCCTGATTTGTTCCATCCTAACACAGTGTGATCCTTTACTCGGCCTAATTTCTCCTCCCACACAGGTGTGAAAGGCAACATTCAGGGCAACTTGTTTAAAATCATCACTCAGTCAGACACACATTACTTCATCCAGGCTCCGACCCACCAGGACAAGATGGACTGGATCGATGCGATCAGAGAGCTCACATAGAGCCAGAGTGCAAACTCCACTTCACTTCCAGAGAGTTCATGAAGAAGACTGAAATACACATTCTGTGAATGTACGCTGTAGCAACAAACTGGGACCAGGCAATTTAAATGGCAGTGTTAGTGGTTAAAACATTTCTGTTCATCTATATCTTTAAGTTTGGTTATTTTGTATTTTAAAGTTTTAAAGGGTCTTCAAAGCCCAGTCTTTGTAACATTTTCTTTTGCAATCATCCATTCTTTATTCTCTACACTGACTTTTATAAATCACTTCCTTAAAAAAGAAGAGGATTATACTAATGGAGGCTGTCAGCTACTAATGGCCTCCATTAGTTGGTGATGGAGGCCCTGAATAGAAACATGCTGATCTCACAACACGTCAGACTTTGGAAGTGTGTAAAACTCTTTTTCTGCAGAGGTTTATGTGATGTGTGTCTTGTGATACTGCTCATACTTTCACTTAAGTAAAAAAGGTTACAAGTAGATTGCTTAAAGTGATTATTTCATTTCCTCCACCAAGGATTTCTTTTTCTTGCTTATTTGTCCGTTTTAAGGACAAAAAATACGGGCACCATTTTTATAAAAGGCACCATCAGACCTGCAACGGAAATCAAAAATCATTTTAAAAAATTCCTTCGATTCCAATACAATAGGTTCCTCGCACCCATTCGGTGCTCGGGACCTAATTATTGTCACAAACTGCTGGGAAGTAGTGGAAAATGTATGATATAATAATAACAATAATACTCATCATGGTTTTCTATCATAGTTTCCTACTTTTGTCAACATGACAATAAGTCAGGTATCAAATTTAACTTTTTATGATTTAAAAAAGGTCTTAAACATCGAACTCGTTGAGTGGAATATTCTGTTTGGTTTTATAGGGTGTTAAAGGCTCTTAGAGAAAGCACAAGCTGAGACAAGAAAAGCCTCTGGACGTATTTCCCACAATCATCAAACTTAAGCTGCGCCCGGCAATCACAGACGGCACTCCCACTCAGCAGGCTGAGTCGAGCCTTTATCTGAATGACTCAAGCTGAGCTGGTGTTTGTTCAGAGCCGCCTTTCCACTGAAGTCATCAGGGCCTCAGTGAGATATGTTACTGTTAAACTCGGTTTGGAGTCAATCCAAGAGGCTGTTACTGACCACAAAGCGGATACAAAGAAAAATAACAACAAAAGTGATTTATTGCAGTGGAGTAAAGCCAATATGAAACATTTACATGGTAAAAAGTGCTCAGGGTAACAGAAAGGTACACAAACTAGCAGGCGTTAATCGCTTTTTAAAGGTGATAATGATACAAAACGTGTAATCCCTCCAGGTTTGTGTTTCGTCTGAAGGCAAACTGAAACATACTGTGTGTTACTGGCATGCACTAATGTCGGCTAAAGTATCTGACTTTATTACACCTGTTACAGTTCTCAGTCGGGCACAGAATTACAATCAGCTGATTTCAGAAACATTCATCTTCATGCAGGCGCTCGTAAACGTAAGTGCTTTCAAAGGTTAACTCCAGAGAAATCAAAGACAAACGTCTGAGATTTGAATGCACAAAGACGGGTGCAGCACTCCTTTTGTTTTTTTTAGCAGTGACACATCATGTTTGTGCAAATGTTCATCTGGGAGGGAAAATTATTATAGCTTGGACCACATTGGTTTCAGTTCAAATCACATTCCTCGGTTGATTTTCAAGACATTGACGACTGTCGCATTATCTTCAAGTCCCCATACAGGTAATCTAGTGAAGGCACTTTGTCTTAACACGTGATTACGAGGCAGGTGTAACTTTGTTTCCCCACATCCCCATCACCGTTTAATTCACTCATTCACTCACGAAGTAGCTCTATTCTAACCGCATGTATCGTAAACTGTCCCCAAACATCCTCAAACGTTGGTGCTAGGCCACCTTGGTGAGCTGCAGGTCTCCAAAGACTCGTAAGGCAGTGAGGGAGGCGAGCGGGGAGAGCCGGTGGCTGAATCCACACAGAGGCTGTCCGTCCACCAAGATACGAAACTGCTGGTGCTCACAAACGATCTCCATCTAGCAGGCAGAGGGGTGGAGGGGAGGAGAGGGTCAGGGACAGTCCAAACCAGCCAAAAGTTTAAACACACACTCCTATTTAGTGGGATTCCTTTATTTTTTATAAATTGTATGTAGATTAATACAGAGAAGGAACATATAAGGAATTATGAAGTATCAAAAGCAAAAGGTGGACACTTCAAATCTGAAATATAGGTCAGATTCTACTTTGTTTGACATTTCTGTTCTTTACATATTTCCATATGTGTTCTTTCATAGTTTTGATGTATTTAGTATTAATCTGCAATGTACAAAATATAAGAAAAAAAAGAAGAAGAATCTTTGAATGAGAGGGTGTGTCCAAACTTTGACTGTTCCTGTATGTAAAAGCTTTATGCACACAGTATAATGCTTTAAATTCAGTGTTGGAATGTAACTCAGTTAATATATTCAAGGATTGTACTTGTGTGTTAATTTATGTTACTGATTAATTTGATTGTTTTCGTTTGGTGCCACTTTCCACTTGATTATGACTCAGTCATAATCACTTTAGAATAGAAGCATATTACACTTTAAAAGACAATTTACAAATTAAAGTTTTTGTACACAAAACATAATACAAAAAAATCCAACAGGGCTCCAGCCTAGTACTTAAGAAGTTTAGCATAATTATTTAAAAATGTATTAGATTTTTTTTTTTACATCAATTTCTTACTTTGGCTACTTTAAATTGGAATACCACCTTAATCAGGATTTCCAATTGTTATTTTTAGGAAAATTTAATCAGTATTTAAGCAAATATTCTCAAAGCCAGAAACCAGATGGATAAAATCCAGCTGAGACCAAAGATCTACAAAAATGCTAAAAAGGCAGGAAAGATATTTTCTCTGTCATAATTGGGTTTTTTTTGCATGAAAAAACTGCTGTCGTAGCCTATTTCACTATGAGTTCCTGTGGATTAGTTTCATTGCCAGTAACTGATCCTGTTCATGAACATCAGGGATCATTTATAACTACCTTGAAGGATTCTCCAGGTGCAAAAGGAAAGAAGGAGAGGGTAGTTTCAGGTCTTCCCCACTTTCCAGCCAGGCGGGCGTTGCGTTGAACCGCTTTATCCATGAAGCTCACCTTGAGCTGGAGCCCCACGTCGCCCTCCGTGTCCTCCTCCTGAGGCTTACTGGACAGAACCACCTCGATGCTGCTCACACACACAACACGTCAGAGACAGATCAAACCGGAGGTACTTTCACTTTATTTCACTATAGCTGGAAAAAGTTGACTTTTTTTCTCCACTTCTTTGACAGCTTTAGCACACGTAGAAACAATATATTTTACATATTTATTTATTTAAAAATACATATTTTTAAAAGAGTACAGCAAAAAATAATTGGTCGCATTCCTCTTCGTTATATTTTCTTGAATTTAAATGTGTGTGTTTTAGAATTAGATGCAGTCCTGTACTTACTCATGTTTTTATTATTCATTAAACATAATCTAATCTCTCAGAGTAAAACGATCACATTGACCATTATTTAGAATATAGAACTCCTCTACTTGCATTAAAGACTTAGTAGCATTTTCAATATTTCACAGTGTCATATTAGTACTTGTACCTTTCAGTTTTACTTCTAATTATAAACATAAATAGGTTAAAAACATATGGATCCTTAAGGAAAAAGTGACATCTTCTGGTCTTTATCATTACTGAAATGTAGTAATATAGTAGCAATAAATGATAAATGGTGTGGATGCTGTGGGTTTTTGCAATCTACCTAATAAGAAATGAGTTAGCATATTCCTGCAGGAGAATTAATAAAACTGCTTTTTGTGCATCTAAGTACATTTACTCAGTGTAAGTATAGATTTGAGATCAGTAATAAGTAATTTGGGTGCAATTTATGGAGGTTCAAATTTAATTTTGAACCTGATCTGAATACTAAGATGACAAAGGATATTCTTTTGGCAGCACATTGTTGTTGACACTTCTAGTAGATGTGGTATCTAAACTGTTAGCCTAGATTTTTTATTATTTTTACAAAGATTAATGAGAAACATTCATAACATAAAGAAGGAAAGCTCTGTCATGTTACATTCAGTGACCAGGAAAATGCTCCTCTGAGAGCATCTGTCCTTAAAACGTGGATGTAACTGCAGCTAAAAATAAGTTCCCTGACAAAAATACATCTGCGTAATACTTTGTTTAAGCTAAGTGTTTTTTTGTTTGTTTGTTTTTGTGTGCTGAATCATTTTCTCTTTTACTAGACTAATTGACGGCTAAACGTCCAGCTGATGTTATCAACCAAAGCCATTCCAGTATGACTCTTCAGATTTCATGGGATTTTGCAGCTCTCCCACGCGCATTCACATACTAACCTATAATTAGGAAACGCTCTGGCATTACCAAGATATTTTCCCAAAACGGGCTCTAGCTGGGTGGTTGGCACACACACTCAAACAGAGACAACAGCTGTCTATGTTGAAATTCAGAGCATTTATAGCAGTAACTTTAATTGTCTGCCACGTCATATGTGCAACAGCGGCTTTTATCAATAATGTAATAACCGTTTTTTTAAATTAGAAAATGAAAACAGGTGTGTGCACTTACCTTTTGGGTTTCTTGTTAATAATTCCCATAACAACGAGTTTCATTGAAGGCCGCAGCCCACCCTTTATCTCTCCGGTGTACTCCCCCTGTGAAACAATAGAAATGTTCAGCGGTCACACAGGATGCGGCCTACCTACAAACTACTAGTTTATTACTGCATGGTGTGTCTTCATCATGCAGCCTGTTGTTGTCTCAATCTGCGGTGAGCTGCAACCTAATGGCACCGATGGGAACAAAAGCTTTATTGATCCACATTTAAACAACCAGTGACTCAGCTGCGCAAACTCTGCATCTCTATTTCTCTCATTAAACCCCGAAGTCTAAATGAATTCATCATTTGGGCACAAACGATGCATGCATGCAGTAAAAACTGAAGCAAAGAGCACAAAGCTACATACATTTTGTTTCTTGTCGTTTTCTTCCATTCCACTCAGGGCGTGATGCAGTGTGGAGGGTTTCGAGCCGTGATGCCAACTGAAGGACTGATTGACTCTTCCTCCAGCTGGCAAACCCCGCCTGCACTGCGTTGTCATAGAGACAGGCTCCCAATTTGGTGGTGATGATGGTGGGAGACAGGCAGAGTGTGTATTTTACAATGTGAATAGACAACATGCTTGTATAACAATATTTTTTATGAAGTAAAGATTGAGTATAGAAGTAGTTTGTTATGGAGTACATTTAA
>JAOWBC010000248.1:3618972-3642355 GCA_028566105.1 Hypoplectrus providencianus | reverse complement strand
TGTTGGCATATGTTACATGTTGTGTGGTCTGCAGCTACAGATTATTATTATTATTATTATTATTATTATTATTATTAATAATACAAAACACTCTTTTCGCACCCATACAGTCCCATTCTATCACCCAACGGTGTTTCCTGAGGAGATTATATGGGGTGTAAGAGTCAGGATGAGTTGGGTGTCTAGGCTTGAATTTGACTGAATAATGAAAATTAAGGTTTGTAAACTTGCAAAAGTTCAAAGGGATAGTATGGATTTAGTAAACTGGGTTTGTCTGAGGTATTTATCTATAATTTGTGTATAACCTGCAATAGATGGCCATCGGCACAATCCCAGTTTAGAGAATCAGGCAGGAGCACAGACACACAGGTAAGAAATGTACTACTGTGGATGAGGATAGCAGCAAAATGTGTTTTGGCCACATAAAAAACACAATATCAAATTAGGTGTGTATAAAGTGCTATATTTTTAATACTGAAATTACATCAGTGCTCTCTTTAAAGTCACCAGACTCCAAAGACAGAAATAGTGATCTAACCTCACAGAACACAGCAGTTTGTTGTCTTCATTGCCTCAATGGGTTCGTTTGTTGTGAGTAATCAGAAACTGTGTTTTGTGAAGTAAAATTACTATTTTTCTCAATGAAGCCTGATGGCTTTGAAGGAAGTACTACCGCTTCAGGTCACCTAAACTGATGCTATTTATTTATTTATTTATTTTGGCGGGCCTTTCATCAAAAGGCTAAAATAAGCTTTCCTGCTGCTCTCGTCCACAGCAGTACATTACACTGTTACATAGCTGGTACACATTTCCTGCCTCTCTCGCTGGGGGAGTGTCAACCGCCATCCACTGTATGTAACACCGACTGTGGATTGGTACCTCATGCAAAGACATTTAAAAAAAAAATACATTTAAAACCAACCCATAATATTTCCACCTTTTTATAGAGGTGTAGTCTGGGACACTGTGACATGACTCTGATGTTTGTCAGTCAGTCACCTGTCAGTGATGCTGGGTGTGATCAGCCAGACAAAAAGCTTTCAACCAGACAGTCTGTTCAGCCTGGTGTTTAAGTTACCATTTAATTGGATTCATCCAGAAACCCTGGCGATCACTCTCTGTTTGTTCTGCCTTCTGTCTATAAATCTAACAAATCACCGCCGTGCTTTATTTCCAGACCGGAAATATGTTGCTGTTATCTCTCATCTGTTCAGTATCTGAGAGGGAACACTGTTACTGCTACTACTTACTATTACACAACGAAATGGCTAACTGCAATGTTAACTGGCATTTTTACACAATATAAACATATCGATAATTCAGTATTTGACTTAAATTAATCTCCTACCTCAGCCAAAAGGGAAAATATCGTTAACTGACGCAAGGGCCTCTGACAAATGTGTCATATGTCCTTTTTTTGTCATTTTTATGTGCTCGTTGTTTCTGTGTGAATTTACTCAGATGTCTTGTCCTCCGCCAAGAACAGTACATGTTCAGTCCTTGAAGAAACTAAATCTCTTGTTTTTTGTAATCCTGATAAAGCTGTTTACCTTTTTAAATGATACTGTATCGCACATTTTATGGCCAGCTTTCAGTCATATTTCCCTTTTGGTAAGGGAAATTAATAAGGAACTAAATCTGATGCATATAAAGGCATTGTTGAGAAATTCAAAAGAAAGTTTTAGGTTGGATAAAGAAAGGGACCGACTTATCCATCATGCTATTGTTGAAGTTGAAATGAATTATGCATAATATAAACTTTAGAGTCAGTTTTGTCTCTGGATGGCTCAGTTTTTATGTATAATCTTGTGTTGCTAGTTTTAAATCATGCTTTTCACCTCTTCACAACTGTCTGAAATGTATAATTCCACAATTATTAACTTACAGTGAAAATCAGTCAAATAATATTTTTAAAAAAGGGATATATCTTTCGCCATATGGTTTTCCTTTATGTTTAATTTTGCCAATTTTTCACAGAGCTACACCCTGGCCAAAACACTGCAAATGTATTGTCACCATGTAAAAAGTTAGTAGTTAATATACGTGACAATCACCTGTGTTGCTGAAGCTGCCTTTTGAAGGATGATGTGTACTTCAGAGCGACTCTGATGACATGGTCGAGTCTTTCTTTGTTTAGAGGAGATGCTGTGTTGCCGTTTTGTCTTGCTTTCCTCTGCTGCACTAGTCTGAAGACTGAGACTGACGGATCTCCCTGTGATAGTAAGTGTTGACCGGCAGGAGATGAAAAGAAGCCAGTGTAGACATTCTTGCACTCTTATCCTCCTTAACTTGGACTGTTGTCTCACCACTGCCGCACTTTATACCTAATGAGTTTGAAAAATAATAATTCTTTTGGTAAAAATTGTAAAAAATGTAACTGCTTTGTGATGCAGGGACTAATGATTTTGAAATGTAATTGATTTCTTCATCCCCTGTAAAATAAAATGAGCAAATAATAAAAAAAAAAACATACAAAAATATGTTGTATTGGGCTTTTTAAAGTTTCCTGAAATAAAAGAAAATGTTTAGCATGTTGGGAAATACACTTATTAAATTGTTAGTGTGATGAGAAGATTATGAGCTGCACAGTAAATATATATTTTTATCATTGTAAAATCAACATGCATGATAAACATTGTATAAGAAGAAGATATTTCTCCATGTTTTCTCCATGCACTTCACATCAAGCTGTAACTCTATATAGCTATAGCTTATTTCATTTTTTTTTTTTTATCATATCATGCAGCCAGAGAGTCGTAAAGATTGGTACTACAGCAACTATACATAACATATAAAGCTAAGGCTAGCAGTAAGCTAACTAAGACCCTGATCCCTAAAACGTTGTGATGCTGTTAAAAACAATAACTTGGAAATCCTTTGCTTCCTACATGTGAATGAATACATTACAAGAACAGGATATTGTCACATTTTTTTCCATGTAGTTTAGTATCATGACTGGAAAGGGAAAAACGTTTAGCCTTGCTAACCATTACCTGTGGACAGAGCGATGCTAGCTGTTTTCCATCTTTGTGCTAAGTTAACTGACTATTGGCATGAAAGTGGAGTCAATATTGCAACTCACATGGAATTAAGTCAGCAAATGTCGCAAAATGTATAACTTTTCATCACAATCAGTATTAACACAAACACTGCTAGTATGTGCTTATGACATGTAACTACAGATGAACACGCGAGCGCTTTGTTTAGGTCCTCCTGTGCAAGTAAGGGTAGAAAACTGACTCTAGACTCGAGTTAAACAAATATCAGCCTGGCAGCGAGAAGTAACCCAACATTCATGTCTGCCTCCAGTTCCGCCTGTTTCAGAGGTGAAACAGTTTGTCATCGCAGTTGATCACTTTCTTTCTTTGACTTGAATCCTTCCTCTCAGTTTCTGGAGCATCCGGTCCAGTCGCTTTTCTTGGCTGCTTCTTAGATTTTCCATCATAGCCGTGGGCATACTCTTAGCTGCTGCTCCATGGCTGTGGTTTCTCCCTCCTTCCTGCCCCCTTTAGCTCTGGCTGGTCTGCGTAACATGCATGACTTCCTTTGCTCCGGCATGGAAAATGTGGCCACAGGCACCTCAGCCTCTGATACACTGCGAAAAATACAAAGAGCTTTCCCCGGCAGCAATAGGAGTCATCAGCACTGTGTGAACTCCAGGGCTTGAATGAAACAGATATTATTATCCAGATAGAAGTTTCACACCCTAGCTTTAAGATGACCCATTTCTCTATTCCTGTTTGTGGTTCTTTGCTGACAGCATTTTGTTGATGTGAAACTTGAAAATCAGAGGACGGATGCGAGCACCTTTATAGTAATATCTCCGTTTATTTACATCAAATGTAAACATTCAACTCTTAACATGAATGTAAGTGTAGTAAAAGGCATGTTTCACTTGTATAAAACACAGAATGTAAACTCTTGGCAACCTTGCACGTGAATGCTGAGCAGGAAACATGACTGGGGAGATCCTTATAAATGTAAAACTGTAGTTCCTCCATGAATGTGCAGTTTTAGGAAATGGATTTTGCAATGGCATGATTCTAAATCTGAACTGGTTAAAATAGAAAAGCCTCCTTATAATAACCTATATTGATTACAGTTATCACAAAATACATTTATGCAATTCAAGCGGTAATCGTGGCTCAGACTTTGATAGTTTACTAATTTTTTTATCAACCTGGAACAACTGTAAGAACCCCTGCAATTGTTTAGAAACGCTGGCACAAAAGTCAAGCAATTTAGCTGCAAATTCTGGAGAAATTAAAAAAAACAAAAAAAAAAACTAAACACAATATTTGATAAAGATGCTGGTCATTTACCCTGACTTGACCCTTCACAGTATCCTACAGCATTACAATACATCAAGTTGCTTTTTTGCCTACACTGTTTTCACATTGTGTCACAAAAATATAGAGTCAAAAAGTTATTTGTGGTTACATGATAATACAGTTGAGTGGTTTTGGTTTGAGGAGCTGTTGTGGAGCACCAAATTACTCAAGTTATTAAAATGTAATTACTGCATTATTACACAAAAAAGCAACTTCACATTATAGTACCTCTTTACAGTATTACCTGACTGCTTATTAGGTAAGAAACGCTCAAAGTTACAGAACATCAAAACCAAAATGAAATGAATGATGAAAGAAAGAATAAGGTCTCCTCTGAGAACTGAAATAGATTGTGGTTAAAAGTTGAATCAGTCCCACTCGATGCCAAGAAGCTCACAGCTGACGTCCCACAGTCTCCTCGCTGTCTCCTCACTTCTTCCCTGAGGGGCTACAAAGGCCGGGGCGCAGTCACTGAAACGAAAGGAGAAGGATGATTATTACATAAGAGCTAATGATGCGGTGAGTCATCTCTCTGTGTGCAGTGGACTCATTTCTCTTTGACCTTGAGCATCATAACCGCGTTTAGTATCGAGGTATTTCATCTGTCGGCATTTTTTAAAGGGCAGACGACACAAATAACTTATGTCTGTTTTTGCTACAGTCTTAAAGTCAAAATTGCAAGATTCTATTTCCAAAGGAAAAATGTCTGTTTAGCAGAGCTCGACCAAGACTGATTACAGAAGCCAAAAACTCACAGATTCAAGGCCCATATGGTGAATGTTTCATCTAGATTGAAATATTTTCTCTGCACTAACATGACCCTCAGAAAGCTGCTGTTTTAAACAAAAACACATTTTAAAGCGTATGTAACTTTATTATACACTATAATGATGATGGTCAACATTGTTGACCATCATGCACCACACTGCATTATGGGAGATATGGAGTGCACAATGTAGTTTATAGCAATGCTCCCTCTGAATTCAGACACCGCGACAAAATGGCATGTTCACTATATAGTGCATCAGGAATGATTTTGGTTACAAGACTTAAAAAGTAAGATTGGAATCCCATAAAACACCTGCAGTTACCACATATCACCACTGGTGTTGCCAAAGAGAGCAACAATGAGATTTTAAATATTGTGATTTCCAGTAAATTGCACATGCTGAATCCTCACTTCATGTGTGGCAGCTTAGAAAGAAAAAACAAACAAACAAGAGACTAGTTTTAGGTTGTAAAAAGCACAGAGGACAGCTTCCTTTTGCCAAGAGTTCTGGGTCCAGAGGGGAATTTTCCCCAAATCACATCATAAAAGAGATGCGTGTGAACAGCTGTTGATTGGATCGCCATGAAATTAAAATAAACTTGGGGCCTGAGAGATTACTCCTCGTGCTATTTGTGATCTTCTGACTTTTCCTCACTGTCTCTGTGAGGTTGACACTCGTGGTTGAGGTGATTGAAATGTCTTGACAGTTACCAGATAGATTGCCATGGAATGTGGGACAGACATTTGTTTTCCCCTCAGGAGAAAAAGTAATCACACTCGCTTGGCTGGAGACTCTTTCCTCTCCAGTATGATCCCTTACCTCTGAGATATAAAATACTACAAGCAAGCTTTTATGATTAGATATCAATGTAATGAGGAAACTGATGAGAACCAAAACAAGTTGAGATGAAAAATGACTCACCCTCTATTTCAGTTATGGAAGACGAGTTTAGAGCTTTAATTATATTTATTTTGGTCTAACTCAGTGGGACTTACATTTCCTCAGTACAAGATAAAATAATACTAAAAAAAACGTCTAATGGCCAAACCATGTTGGAATCACTGGGGGTAGCAAAGTTTTGAAACAGGCAGTGCTCCCGTAGAGAAACACAAGCTTGTGGGATGTAAAGTTTAGTTTTACAAGAAACTGAGAAATGAAACATTAATGAAGATGTTGAGGGCATAAGAGAACTTGCTTGTTGCACAATTTCATACCTTGTTTAGCATTAGTCTTCTAACAGCAAAAGTTTCCCACATCAAAATGTCCTAAAACGACTATGTTAAATATGTAATGACCTATGTTATATATTTGGTTGAGTTTTACCTAGCTGCGAGAAAATCTGGAAGTTTACTAAATGCCTGTTTCCTTCGCTCTCCTGTCAGGTTTGTGGTTATCTTGCAGAAGCTCTCATGAATGGGCTTTTTATCCAGTTTTAAGACACATTGTAATGAGACACTTATTCAGTCTTTGTCATTTTTAATTATATATATTTACTGATTTAAGGATTTTACTGATCTGAGGAGAAGCTGATCAAACGTGAGTGGCGGCTCAGCTTGCAGCCCCTCCTGGACGTCCCATATTAGAGAAAAACTGATTTTTAGCAAGAAACTGGATATATATTTCTTGTGGTCTGTCAAACAAATTGAAATAAAGAAGTAAAATGGTAAAATAACATCATAACATCATCCAATTTGAACCAAATAAATACATAATTAATATTCAGAGAAGACGCATTGAACTATAACAAGTAAGAGCTTAATCCTTTATCAGTTTAAATCAACTCCTATGGTTTTGGAAAATTGAAGGAATTATAACTCTGACTAAAGCTGTGTTTAGGAACAGTCGGCAGGTCCCTGGAGCTCCGTGTCTCCTACCTGAAGTGTTTCCCAGAGATTGAGTGCAGCTCGTCTGCCACGGCACAGTAGATGCTGGTCTGTGCTCCTTCCCGTGGGGTTTTTAGGAACATGGCGAAGACTGTGAAAAATATCGTCATGAGGGTCGAGTGTCTGGTCAGGTCAGAGTTCACCGTCCCCGGGTGGACTGAGTTCACTGTCACATTGGTGCCTGTGAGGAGGACGACACACCTGCGTTACCATGGCGATATTTTATCCTCTTTCTAATTGGCAGCATCAGGCTGATTATCATTATCAAATCCTAAAAATCAACCCAAGTGCCTTGACGCTCTCCTTTAATTTTCATAAACTAACTGTCAAACAAAAATATTCTGTATTTAAAGACTTTTGCTTTTACCTATTTAGTTTTAACACAAAGTGAATATAACAGGCAGTGATGGAATGTAAATTGTAAATTGCTCCCATGTTGTGTGTGTGTGTGTGTGTGTCTGTGTGTACCTTTGAGTCTTCGCGCCAGCTCTCTGGCAAAGAGCACATTTGCCAGTTTGCTCTGGCAGTACGCTAATCCGCTGTTGTAGCTCCCCTGGCTGTGAAGGTCATGGAAACGGATCCAGCCGAAGTTGTGAGCCAGAGATGAGACGACCACGATCCGGGCCGGCGCACTGCGCTTCAGCAGCCCGATCAGGAGCGACGTCAACAGGAAGTGACCTGGTAGAAGTAAGAGATGCAAACAGCCGGTGCTGAACACACAGTCTGTGTTTTTAGTAAAGGGATAGTCCACACTAAAATCAAATGCTTACTTATCAGTTTCATGAAAGTAATACACAAATTCAGAATTTCCCCACTGTGGGACGAATAAAGGACTATCTATCTATCAACAGAAAGAATATTAACCACATGCAACTGCTCAAAACAAGGCCTGTAGAAATCACTAACAGGTTGTTCATAAATAACATTCAAGATAGGAGGGAAAATATGTATTTCTGATTTTGGGGTGAACATTTTAACCTTTTAGCTTTTAAATTTTGATCTTTCACATTGTCTATGAGGATGGATAGTTGAGTAAGATTTGAGGAAGTAAGAAAAAAAAATCTTAAAAAAATATATTTTTGACTTGGCAAAGCAAGGAGTCATTTTTTTGTAGGACAATAAAAGATAGATATGTGACTTCAAATTTAGAAAAAATTATCTGTTCTTTTTTGCATAAAAGGAGCATGTATCAAACAAATCATAATTAATTAACCCACCATTGATTAAAAGCAAATGAAATTTGTATTTAAGATACAGGTTGACTGCGTATTATGTCCCCATCTCATCTATGTACTGTAAATAAAAAATTTAAGAGCTGTTAAATCATTCTCACAATTTGCTTATTTAGGCCAAATAGTTGTGCATGAAAATATTCTGATACATTAATCAAATTATCCATCTTGATTTCAGTCCTGTTTAAGGTTTGATTTACCCATTTATTGGACTAGATTTCAGTGCAGTCTCACCTAAATGATTGACTCCCATGTGCATCTCAAAGCCGTCGATGGTTTTTGTGTATGGGCACATCATCACCCCGGCGTTGTTGATGAGGATATGAAGATGGTTGACCTCTGAGGAAGAAAACATCACACAGAGCAAACATGGCAGCTGTGATAAGTAACAACAAAGCGTGGCTCTGTGTGTAGATGTGACGCCGCGTTTACCTCTCAGGAACTGCTGTGCGAAGGCTCGTATCGAGCAGGTGTCTGCCAGGTCGAGCTCTCTGACCTCCACTTGTGCTTGAGGACACGTGGCTCGTATACTGGCCGCAGCCTCCTCGCCTTTGTCCACGTCTCGGCACGCCATGATCACCCGAGCCCCTGGCGTGTTAAAAAAAAGAACTATGAGCAAAATGTATACGGCATTAATTTAAAGAAGAGAAGACATTTTAAGATGGAGATATCAAAGGATTGTGTCAATCACAGCACCTTAATTCTAAAAACTAAAGTTTAGGATAAATAAAAATATTATTGAAATGTCCCATGTAACGTAAGACTGCCAATGGTACATTAAGTGTTTAAAATCACTGTGCTGTGTGTGTGGTAATGTAAGACCAAATGGTCACCTCGCACTGCCAGGTCCAGGGCTGTCTCCTTCCCAATCCCTGTGTTGGCCCCTGTGATAAGAACTGTCTTCCCGTCCAGACTAGTTGTGGACGTGCACACACCTCCTGCTGCATACTTTCTGTAAAAACACAAAGACCACTGATTAATACCAGTTTGTTATTAACTACACGCTCCATTTGCATGACTGAAAGATCCCTTCTGCACTTAGTGTAAGTTATGTTCTCGTTATTATTGGACATATGGACAGCTTGGCTTAATTATTCATAGAGAAACTTGGACAATGAGCAGGAATGAGCGTCAAGTCGTACGACCCACGCCACTGAGCAGGGCCTCCCCATAACCAATGGCTCTGCTGGAGTAATGCATACAGATATAACTCCTCCTACGCTCAGCCTCCTGATAGGCCCGAGCAGCTCAGATGGAAGACTCCTGGTTCATCTCTGTGCAAAAACTCCCACAGCTCCATCATTCTGTTTAATTGATTTTCTGCTTAAAATATCAGCCAGCGTCGAGGGGAGTAATATGTGATGCGAAAAGAGGCTTTAAAATGACGATCGGTTGGGTTAAGAGGGCGGACAGTAATTTATATAATGTAAATGAACCTCATCGTAATAATTACATCAGTGCACTGTAATGCCCTGTCAACCAAGTAACAACCTCTGCGTGATGTGCTAAAATACATTGATTTGTACGAGAATGAATGGGTGCATTAATTGCGACTTACCTTATGTGTGGTGCAAATAAAATCACCAGTAGCGTCACCACTCCGAGGCCCGCGACAATTACTAAAAGCAACATCATACCACGGATGTGCGCTTTTCTGTTTCTTCCAGCAGGACGCCACTGCTCTGTAGGCAGAACAGCTGATGTCAAAGCATAAAGGGGTGCAGAACGTAGCAGGGGTGAAAGAACAACGCGAAAGGGATCATGGGATTGTAGTTTATACAGCATGTAAGTAAATTAACTCTAGGCTTCCCAAGGCATCTTTATTTTAATGTCATTCCTATAATTTTCAGTAAGCTTACACCGATGTTTTTATTTGCAGGTTGATTTTATAAAGAGTGAATTGCCATTGATAATCAAGACATATTTTGAATATTGAATGGATGTATATAGAAACAAATAAATCATTTACGATTGATCATATTGTATTTATTATTATTTTATGTTTTAAAAATATTTCGACATGTATTAATTAACTAATTAATTTAACAAAAATATATAATTTAAATGGGTTGTATTGTTCGTTTTCAGTAAGTGTAGTAACAGTAGTCGTAGTGTTTTAAACGTCATTTCCCAGAAGGCTCAGTGGGAGCTGTCTGCGTAGTGCCTGAATAAAAATGTTATCCGGGTGCTTTTAAATTGTTCTCACCAAAGTTTTATATTATTTTGATAGGTTTTATTTTGCCCTAGAATGTAACATATCGCTAGTTTCCTTTTGTGGTTCCAAAAATATACTGAAACATGTTTGTGTTTGATTTTATATCCGGCGTTTTAGACTTTGGGTCACGAGGGCCATCATGCGGAAATCCCGGGGATGTGATTATCATCAAAGCAAAAGTAGTTGTGAGTGTTATTAGTGATTTATTTAACAAAATAGTAGACAGCTACGTTACAGTTTAAAAATGTCTTCGGAAGAATTTGAAAAGTTGCACGAAATGTACCAGTCACTGTACGAGGAGCTGAAGCTGATGCCGGAGAGAGCTCTGAAATGCCACGGAGGTAAACAGTTTTTGTTGGTCTTTTATCGCCTGAAATTAACGTTAGCTAGCTGCGAAACAAACTCAGCAGCATATGATTTTTTCTGTGTTATAAAACTGGAACTTGTTTTTTTTATCCACAGAGGAGAGGAAAAGACTGGTGAGGACCTTCGATGAGAGGCTTGGGGAGGCTGAGGAAGTGGTGAGCTGTTCTCTTGTTTGTTTGTTTTTGGAAGTGAAATACGCAATGTTAGCTGCGCACAGACTGTTAAAAAAAATGGTCTGCAATGTACTGTTGCATTTTTTAAGTTAAATCACAGCATTTTGTTTAAAAACCACAGTATAACTCCAACATTCTCCAGAATCAAACTTGGGTATCCTTTATTAATGCAGCTACTGCGCTTAAGCACAAATTTGAGTTATCTGTATGTTACTTGAATATTTACTGCTGCTTTATACTTCTCTACATTTGATAGGTAAATGTGTTTGACTTTTTACTCCACCTCAATTGCATGACAGTTTGAATTAATATTTGATGTTATAAAAGTGTGTTAAGAAGAGATAAAAAAAAACAAACAAGCAAACCCTATGAACAGAAAATACACCTACAACCTTTCTGATTTTATGATTTGTAAGTTCTTTCTTAATGCAAAGATGACAAAGATGACATGGTTCCCTCTTGTCAATCTGAGGATTTGCTGAATTTCTTTTTTATCATTTTAGTTTATTTACAAAGGAGAGGTTTAAACCACCACAGTGTAACGATGTTGTTGTATTATTCATCAACCTCCAGCTTTGTATTTTAACACTGGTGAAAGTAGCAATACCTCAATATGAAAATACTCCATGACAAGTGAAAGCCTTGCATATTAAACATGTCAGTGTGTTCACATACACTTCACAGAGAAATATCTCTCCCTGGAATCACACTATTTTCTTTTCTGTTTACAGTTAGAAGGAATGGAAGAAGAGCTCCGTGCTGCCCCTCCAACCTACCGAAATGCAATGAGTACTAAATTGCGCATGTACCGCAGAGACATGGGAAAGCTGCAGAGAGACATGAAAAGCTCTGCTCCTGGCTTCGGCTCATCTTCTCAGGCAGTGGAAGGCAGTTGTCAGGGGATCTATGCATCACAAAACCAACAAAGTGTAAGTGTGTGGCCCTGGACTTTGATACGTTACACAACCAAGAAAACCTGGAAAAACTGTGACATTAGCACGAAAGCCTCATTTCCTGCTCATGTTTCAAAATCAGAACTGTTTTTAAGTTCTATCTGCTTGGTTTCGCTCACTCTCTCATGTTGGGAAGACGTGTAAGATAGTTATAAAATATCCCCTGGAATTTTTTCAGCAAAACTAACTGATATGTAAACGAGTGCCTATAATGGATTTGTTTTGCTTGCAGATGGTTTTACTTACTTTTCTGTCACAATAAATAATTTACCCTGGCTGGTTTTCTGTCATATCTGCTCACCTATGCAGACTCACCAGCAGTCCCAGAGAACCTTGCTCCTCCAGGGCTTAGACTCTCTGAACAACGCCAGCCAGAGCATTGAACGAAGTCAGCGCATTGCTGCAGAGACGGACCAGATCGGCACAGATATCATCGAGGAGCTGGGAGAGCAGAGGGAGCAGCTGGACCGCACCAGAAACAGAGTGAGCTGAGAGCGGTTATCATTTTACTCTGCTGTGATGAGATGGTGGTGCTGCATCGTTATAACCTGTTTAAGATTGTATTTTAGATGATGTGTTGCTGTCAGACCATGATTTTGTAAAAATCAATTCTGTCTTTTGTTTATTTTGTAGTTGGTTGATACTGGAGAGAATCTCAGTCGAAGTAGGAAAATTCTCCGTGCCATGTCACGACGGTAAGCATTGCCCTTGAAGCGGTTTAATCTGATGCAGTAAATGCTAAAATTACTTCAATTTTGTTATTTCTGCCTTGATTTCTCTTGAGAACCACTTGTTTTGACCATAGATTGAAGTTCTATAGTGATCATATAATTGTGGCAGCTACACTGGTGATGTTTTACAAATCCTTTTGAATGTGTATAAGTATTTTTTTTTTCAGTTTTCTCTTGACAGACCAACTGTTTTATATGATACAAACTTTAACTGTAAAAAAAATGAATGAATCAATATTTTGTGTTATTGCTTGTGGAACAATGATCAGAAGCTATAATATGGACTTCTTTTTTTTGCCTTGCAGGCTGGTGACGAACAAGTTGCTGTTAGCTGTCATCATTATAATGGAGTTGGCCATTCTAGGTGCTGTTGTTTATCTGAAGTTCTTCCGGTGATGATCAAACTATCCCACTTAAACAGTCTAAGCTCTAAGACTCGCTACATCTGACTATCCTACAGCAATAACTCTCCTCTGCTGTACCAGCCAACTGTTTCTTTCGATGCAAATAAGGACAAGGAGATGCTTCAGTCCTAAAATGAACCTTCACGGAGAGGGGATTCTGTCCATGCACAGGTGATGTTCACATGACATGAACAATGACATTTTGAACCTGTTAATGGACCAAACCAACAAGAACTCCATGCACAAACTGTGATCTTATCTTTGCACTCTTTTATCAGACTGTTAATACCCTTGATGCTCTGCAAGGTTATTATTATTTAGACTTGTGTGCTTGCTGCTGCAGGCCCTAGAGATGATTCTCTGTAAGGAATTTTTCCAGCCTGAGTATGATCGACTTACTCCCACATGTTTAGACTCTCCGGGGGAGGTACTTGTAAAATGTTACTGACAGACATTGCCGCAACAGTTATTGGAGGCTTATAGAATCTCCGATTGGGATACCTTCTTATTAGTTTGCAAAAAAAGTTGGGCCATTATATGTAAAATGCTAAACTGCATTTGATGATATGGCACCAGTTGATTTATTTTTATTATATAATAATGACTTGTCTCCAAATGGAAAAAATATTTTTAAATTCCGTGTACTCTGAGGCCAAAGATGTCAGTCAGAGATGTGAATGTAAACTTGGTGAAAACTCTTAATACATGTAATATTCTTAACTGTTAATAATCTTGTCTGATCACTGTATTATACAAATATCACTGTTAAAAATAGGCCTCAGTATTCCTTATTTGACAGATTATTAAACCTAATCTTTAACCTCAGTTTGCCTTGTATGTAATCTTTCCAGGTACGGCAGGAAAACTAGGTAAAGTTAGAAAAACATCCGCTTTGGAGCTGACGTCAGCACCAAACCAGGCCAGGTTGGTGATAGGTACACTGCACCTGTTACTATGGAATTAATTCTCAAATAATAGGTGATAAGGTTGTTTTTAGCACTGTGTGCTTGAAGTGGCACATCTGCCACTCTGTTCTTTTTCCACACAGATATCACGCCTTGCTCGTGTGATGCCAAGGACAAAAACATGTTGGTTGACCTGTTAGTCAAAATAAGGTGGAAAGGGAGGGCTGTGTGTAGAAGGAAATATGTGTGGTGTTTTTTTTTTTGTTTGTTTTTTTTGCTTTTATCTAAATTATTGCTTTATGTACCCCAAAAAGCACAGCTTTTTTCTGTTTCCTAGTACTAACTGTGATTACTGTGGTATCAGTGAGGCTGAGATGTATTTCTGTGGGTTTCCTGTGAGATGTGGGTCAAGTATAACAACAGTTGAAATGGTGTAACACATGAACAGGATGGGACTGTAGATATTCTTTCAACCATTCTGCATAAGGAGTACTTTTATGTTTGCTACTTCAGGTACATTTCATGCTTATGCAAAAATCTGGGCTTTGTGTCTATCCAGTACAACTGTTTAATTAATACGCTGAATGGCTCACTGTGTGGAGTTGTTCTGTTAAGGGCAGACTGCACTTAAATTTTTCTTTCTAGATCTATTGGTTTAAAAAACCCCAATAGATATAGATATAAGGTATTGCCTGGTTGTTTTATAAATAATAAATAGAGCTGCAGCAACTTACTCAAGAATCTTC
This sequence comes from Hypoplectrus providencianus, assembly GCA_028566105.1. NCBI lineage: Eukaryota > Metazoa > Chordata > Actinopteri > Perciformes > Serranidae > Hypoplectrus > Hypoplectrus providencianus. Next base: position 3,627,646 of record JAOWBC010000248.1, on the reverse strand, counting down.
CATATTGACAGGAATTAAAATTAAAGTGTAAGCAGCAAATGTAATGACAAATAGTTAGTAGCAGGAGTTTATAAAACATAAAAATATAACACAATGCCACTGCATAAGATGAGAGCCAGTCATTTCATTTTTTGGCTTGATACTTCTGGAAGTGCTAAATTAAGTTGGTTGAAAAACCTTTCAGAGCGAACTGCCAACCCTCCAACTGCGACTTCTTTACAGGAATGCTACCAGTCATGTAACTTGTTGGCACAGGATGTGTGAAATGCGTCCTGTCAGCTGATATGTTTGTTGTTGGCTCCCTCAGCTATGCAGTCTGTGTGTGCTGCTGATGCCTGATATATTACATAACCATGTAACGAGACATAAACATAGAGGTGAATAGATCAGCCTCATTGTCAGGTATCTGATTGATGCATCACTCAAGTTCATATTTCATTCAGGATTAATTGTTATTATCAAAGTGTTAGTCATTCATTCTTACGTGTATGAACAGGTAATTGTATTCCCTTAAGACAAAGTTTATGTGTTGTTATGTACCTTCAGAATGAAATAAACTACTAATGAGGAAACAAGACACGTATACACAAGAATGAAAAATGCAATCACATTTATGGAAGACCAAAATATAAACTCTTTGTTACAATGACAATCATCTTTTAGTGGCCACATCAAATCAAGCATCAGATCAGTTTAAGCTTAAAGCTTAATAGGTATGCCAGCATTTAAATTAAAGCTGGAAAATTGAGTGTTTATTAAACCAATTAATACTGATGTAGTCAGTAAATACCAGTACACAGTCTTTGTAGCACATGTACTGGTAAGTTAATTGTGAAATACAAAAGTAAACTCTAAAGTAAATACAGTAACCACAGCTGGTCCAAAAGTGCAAACACATCATTACTAGTTTTTAGTATCTGGCACAGCCACAAAACACTTGAGTCCATGTTACGCAATGGACTCCAAACTAAGTCAAACTTGGTTTAGCATACCTCTGAGGCAGGTTCATTCTCTTGTAAACCAAACGCATAATAAATATGTGGCAGCTGTGTCCTCTAACACTTAACCATTAACATACAGGAACAAAATAAGTTAGTATTGCTATTTAAATGAGTAATTCTTCCCTCAATACATGTAGTAGTCAGTGAAATTATGTCAAAAGGCTTTCCTCTCATCACCATGAATGTGAACTTTTCTCTTCATGTCCGAAAAAGCCCTTTTTTTGGGGGGTTTATGATTTTAGACATAATTTTGTTTTCTTCATGAAACAGTAAAACAGCAGAGAAATGACGACAAAACCTTCAGCTACGATTACTTCAGAGTTGCGGAATGCTGATGTTGACAGAGTTCATAGCTTTGCTTCATGCTTTCAGAGGCGAAGCTGCTCTGTGTCTTCCTTCACAGCCGGAATCTCATCCATGGCCACGTGTGCGCCTTCTCTCGTCTGTCCCAGAGAGGACACGATGACGTCGACCGCTAAAGAGGCGGTGGCCTCCACGGCTTCACGGCTGGCCCCCAGCACCGGGTTAACTTCTACCAGGTCCATGGCTGACAGCAGACCTATACGTCAACACATGCACAGGTTAGACACCAAAACCTGATAGTTAGAGCTCTTTAAGGACAGAAATACAAACAAAAATATAACTGCAAGAAGTCACTATGGGGTCCATTAGAAGTTCAAGGTCTTTGACACCTGTGTTTAAGAAAAAACTAACAGATTTTAAGCTGATAGGGCCAAAGAATGTTTGTTTAGGATCCAGTTGATGGTTTTCCTTGGCAATGCACTTCTTATTTGTTGATTTCAACTGGAGACATGGACAAAATATTCTAAGAGGGCTGCAAAGTTTGGCCAAACTGTCACTTAGATATGGCCAAATTTGTGACGTCCCATAAACATGTTTGGACAAACAATTTCTGATTTACAGCCTAATTTTAGCCCATTTTAATGCATTTCCAGTTACCCTAGCGCTTGATTTCAGGTACTTCTGTGGACCTATCCTATAGTTTTGAGACCACTGGCCCATCTGTTATGGAATTAGGTCTTTTGATCACACATACGACCTTTGTTTAAAAGGAGAGTAGCCAAAATGTGTTGTTGATTTAAAATTAAATGTGAATACAAAATTGTTAAATATGTGGTCAGGCAGACCTTGATGCAAATCCCCATAAGGGTGATTGTGGTTATATTTCTTATGCAGCCTTTGCATAGTAATTCCAATGTTTGGATAAAAAAATAAACCAATTTTTTGAAGACAAATCAAAATCTAATATGCGTCAGTCATTCGGGCTTGAAGGGAAGGAATCTGAAACGATCTAAAGGATGTTTCCACCATATTTGTGGTCATCTGTACCTGTGTTATGGATTTCCTCTGTGATGTAGATTCCCTCCCTGTAGGTCAAACCGCCATTGACTGGAGTTCCTGTGGCCGGAGCCAGAGACGGGTCGAATGCATCGATGTCAAAGCTCAAGTGGATCGGCCGCTGTTTTCTGTTCAAGAAGGTGAGGAAGTTAAAGTGTGAATTAGAAGTTCACTTCATCTCAGACATGCGCAATCATTTGGTTTTATTGAATAAAAACAATTTAAAGATTGTCAGTCAACAATGACTTTTCCAATCTTAAGAAAGAATAAAAGATTTAAGCTAAAAAGTAAAAGATACCTTGATAGAAGGTGGTCAAGGGTGACTTCCATAACCCTTTGGATGCCTAGTCTGTCGATATCCCTCATGGTGAAGTACTGGATTCCCAGGTTTTTCAGGATTTGGCTGCAATTCAAAAACAAAATCAAAAACATCAAGAACTATTTCACAGTGCTTCCATGAGATTTTATGAGCCCATGTGGTTATGTACTGCCTCCAGCCATTTTTATGAGGGGGAGGCGGCAGAGATTTTGTCCTTGGTGGTAGGGGCGTGAAGGGGCTGCTACCCACGTGAACACACAGATGTTTATCTGACGGAAGGGATTCTTTTTTGGGGGGTGTGGAACTCTCTTGACCTTTAAGTTCATATAAAGCACACAGTAAAAGTTGTGATAGTTTGTACTTACTGCTCTCCGGGGTCAACGTCCCGCAATCCAATGTACACCAGGTCGGTCGAGGAGAGGAACGGCTTTGCCCAGGAGAACCCTGGGATCGCTGGCATCTGTGTAGGACAGGAAGAGTTCATTTATTATGGAATGTATAAAAGAGAAAAAATAATCAATTTATCTCACAGGCTATACAAAAGTTATCAAAGGCATGTTGAGAGTAATCCAAATCTTTTTGTTTTTTAAACAGTTTTTCTCTCTTTCAGCCTGGATGTCCTCTTGTGTGGTTGAGGTGTGGGGCCTTTACATGTCTGTGCACAGCGGCTCATTATCTCATAATCTGCCCCTGTTTGCATAAGAGGAAGTTTCGTCATTGTCGTTGTTTGTTCTGGTTGTTAGAAATGAATGGCTTTCTGAGATTACTCCATGCAGTGTTTCGTAAATTGAGAATCCTTTTAGTTTTTTCGAGTTTTACATTGAAACTGATGATGTGATAACCTTGCACCATCATCAAAATAAGAAATGTTTCTATGAGCCTATGAGTCTAAAATGCTGTCAAAAGCCTGATATTTCTCCTCACCTTGTCTTGCAGCTCTTTGAGCATGAATGCCACCGGCTGGCCGTGGAGGTTTCCTGATGGAGAAGTCATGGGCGTGTTAATGTCTGCATGAGCATCAACCCAGATGAGACACAGGTCAGGACACTGCTGGGCGTGACCTCCCACTGATCCAATGGCAAGGCTATGAAACAGGAGGGACAGTCTCATAAGTATCTGGTGTTAAATCAGTGTGTGACGGTATCCAAGGGAGTTGTGGAATAATACAAAAGGGGAAAAGATGACGGACACTAGTTGCAATGCCTGAATCCAAAGCAGGTTCTGCAAAAGTCATCATACAATACATCCAACAATAATGTAATTACCTGTGATCACCTCCCAGCATGACGAGGGTGTGTCCCGCACCGACAGCTCTGCTCACTGCACCAGACAGCATCTTATTTGCTGCGCCCACACTGCGGGGAAACTTAACATCCATGTAGGGTTCGTCCTTCTCGAGGTGGTGGAAGCTGAGGTCGCCAAAATCATGGACAGAGTAGTCTAAGAAAGACAGCAAGAATGTACTGTCAATGGAAGCAATTAATGTGTTTAAGGCATTTTGCTGATTCAGACTTTTTGTTGCACACATCTGACTGTTGATGGACACTGAATGCAATGTATTGTTATTGTATGATCTGTCCAATAGTTAGAATCCTTCCCTGTCTACAATTTTGAAGAAACATGAATGTTTTTTTGGTTCAAAAGCTTAAGTAATCTTTAGCTTCTACAACATGACTTTACAAAATACTGTCCGTCTAGCCGCAGTCTGAAGACGCAGATTCACTAAACGGCAATGGAACATGAGTGACGAAGCACTTTCCACTTGTCCCATTTCCCTGTGTCAGCTCAGGTTTCACTCAGGACTCCCAGCAGTCGGAGCAGTAAAGGCTGAAAAATTTCCACTTACTTTGGGACTTGAACTGTGAAGTAAACAAGTGATGTGATCTGCCATATTGGGGGTTCATCTGGACATGTGAGCCTTTATGGCAGTGTAGTGTTACTCTGCTGATCTAAGGGGAACCAATATGGTCCATTGCCATTCGTAGACAAGACAGGAATAGCCCTTGTCTTGGTGCAATAGTGAAAACCTATTGCAGGACAATTCAGAAAGTGTTTTGGCACAGAAAAGCAGCAACTTCTGCTTCTGTTTACCATGAAAAGAGAGACTACAACAACATGTCTGCTTTATACAATTTTAACTACATATAATTACTGGTTTAATTATATGTATTTTTTTTACTTAGGGAGTTTGAAAAAGCTGACACCAATCCAGTGAGTGTAAAGATTGCAAGGTGACATGGTATTCAGTTCAGATGGGGTTTGGTTTCCTACGCTCTGCTCAGCTATAGTGACTTGGCAGCTTGATCCTTTTTCACTGAGGCCAAATTGATATCAGGCTACCCTGAGGACAACTCCTCACCTCACGATAAGCAGACGATGGACACTGTTTAAACATTTCAAGCCATGTTTTGGATAGTTAGCTGTTGGTTTCTAAACAGTTATTGGGCTTTGACTGCATTAAACTGCTGTAAAATAAATATATGAATGCATGTAGACTGACATGTAAAAATGACATGTCAGTGGCATAAAATACAATGCTGCCCTTGGGGGATGGGGGGGTCCTGCCTGTTGCACATCTAATGTTTGCGGCTGATGAGCAGATATCTGGAGCCAGACGTGCTTGGGTTTCTTATTTGATTGGCTGCAGCACAGGTACAGGTACTTCTATCCTTGACTGCCACACACCTAGATTATCCGTTGTATGAAGATTTGCTTTAAACATTATCAAGGATATTAGTGTCACACCAGCAGTCTGTGGAAATCATTAGGGAACTTACGGTGACCTTGAATTCCTGTCAGCGGTAATAGCGGTGTAATGATATATTTATACTTAGACTTTGGTCTATAGTGCATGTATTTATAGAAACTTTTTCATGCATATGGTAGCTGAATTAGTTAGTCTTGTTGGAGTCAACAGGCACCTCTGGCTTGAGACTCTTTCGGTACTTCATATCTTATGGATTTTTTTTATTTAATATTGCATAATTATTCTAATTAACAAGATAATCCTGTCAAAAATTAACTCCTCTGTGTATAATACACTTTTTTAAATGAAAAATGTTAAATAATATATACGCTTCTTTTGGGCCAACTTGTAATTTGCACTCTTTAAAGAAGTCTTTCATTGAAATTCTTATCAAAGTTAAAGTAATTTGCACCAAAATATACTTACAGGACCAAAAGTTACAGCACTCAGATGGCAGAATGGCCCATTCCATAACAATGGGATGCAACGTCAGGCATTATTGTGTAAAGTCTAGTCTTAAATACTTTATATATAACTTGGTAGCTTAACCTATCATAGAATAATTCATTAGTTTCTTTTTTCTTTGTACTAATAACTAAAACAGCTAAGAAACTTAAGCAATTGAATTAATATGAAGTAGATATTGGCCTCAGAAAGGTAGTATAGAGCAGAAGAAGAAGTACCCAAAAAGAGTTTACACAATTAACTACTTTGATTCTACATTACTTTCCACCTCTGGCAAACGAATCATTTAATTCTAGGTGTGGCCCTGGTTTCAACAGCGTTTTATCTGTGTGTGACAACATAAAACTAAGTCGTCTTTTTATAATTCCTGACGTGACTTGCTCATTCTGTTGAGTCATTCCTCGAGCCAAGCGCATCACATGTTGATGGAAAAAATAAAGCCCTTTTGTCGTGCTATGTAGGCGTGGGATCCACACCACAATGCAAACCCGTTGACCTGAGCTCTAAAATAAAGCCGAAACTTTTCCGCCTGCGGTGTCCCCTTTCATGTTCAGAGCAGCCCGCCCCTTTCTTATAGGAAACTCGATTGAAGAACTTTTTTTTTTTGAAGTAGTTGTTTCAGCTGGAGGGGGAAGAGTCTGTTTGCAGCAGTGACGACAGCGTGGAAAACACATCAGCCTATCCTCTTCCTGCGCCCTTCCGAGCATGTGCCGGAGACAAGAATGACTAAACCAGACATGTGGCTACCGAGAGAGAGAGAGAAGAATTCATCCTGCATGGTGGAGAGTTTCCACTGTGTCCTCTAACGTGTCTTTTCTCAAAGTGACCCCTTGGTAATTTATGGTGGCTGTTTTGCCCTTTTATGGCATCGCGAAGATTGAATGAGTTAGTTGCCGCCATTACTGCCTTAATGTTACAGGGATATACATCATCGCGACTTTAGAGCGCTCATTTTTATATTGTCTGTCCTGCCATGAAACTTCTTTCTACAGAAAGTGCTAAATAAAATAAACGGACAAAAGGCAATTTATCCTATCTAATTGTATATGTTGTTGAATAACTATAAAATAAATATTTTAATAAGAAGTGTTCGCAAACAGACACGGGGGGATTTATTTAAATTAGTCTGAGGCAGGGATCACTCTGTTCCCTAAAGCATATGCGCTAGAATAACCTCTCCCATACAGGCTACTTGGCGGATGTTTATATTTACTGCCTCCCGGTGATGTAACAGGCTGGCTACCGGAGGTTGGACGGTAAATCTGTATAAACGCTACCCAGGCGAACCTGCAGGCGACACCCATCCACTGTTACATAACGCAACTACTCCATGATTATACCGCTCTCCTCTCACCTACCTAAACCGGAGAGCCTCTCGATGAGCCCCGCATCTCTGATAGCCTTAGGGCCGTGCTCCACGCCTCTTCTTTTCTGATGTAAAATAAGCAAGAAATATATTAGCCAGTGCTGTAGATGTTAAATAAAACGTGTTTAAAAAGTCAGATATTTTTTACCTGTCCTTTTGAAAACGGAGCTCCCAGCACAGCCACGGATTGAGCTCTGCTTTGTTGGCACGTGTGGCCGACTTGAGTCCTGAGAAGACGAAATAGAGGTCCTCTCAAAGCCATTTTCCTATTTTTCAATAAAACTTTAAGAAAAATCAGAATCGTCCAAATCCAATTATATTGGAGCCCAGCCGCTGAGAAAAGTCTGATGAAAGCGCTGTGAGATGTTGCGCTGGTGGATGCTGAATGTGGCCGCGCTGGTGCAGGGGGCTGGTCTTATTGCTCCGAAATCTACTTAATATTCATGAGCTTGTGAAAACAGCACAAAGAAGAAAAGTAGAGCTGTCACACCAAATTTTTCTTCTTGGAAAACCCAACATTCACTGAGAATTTTGGAATCTCAATCCTGCAAGCTTTTATGAGCTGTCATAAATTTGGTTAAACTGTACGTGCTGTTTTATGGAGAGCGTGTTGCGTCAGGTTGGATGACACACCTTCAGGGTTACCAATAGGAAATGTTGAAATAAGTGGGTTCGCTCTGTGGGCGTGGCCTGTGAGCTGATGTGAGTCAGGTGCTTTCATAAAATGTTTGTTGTGAAGCACTATACTGCAGTCTCATCTAGGTGGAAATTTCCAGAGCGGCAGCCAAGCGAGGATGATAGGCTTGTTTACATTTTAGCATTCGGCCCCCTTTTCCGTCAATAAGTGTCCCCATAGTTAGGTCAAAAACATATTAGGTTTCAGGTCAAGATGAAACATATACGCTAAGCATCTTTACATCTTTATTTAGGGTGCCTTGCTTATGTCTATTCTTGGATCAGTGGTGAAATAGTCTCAAACGTTATACATAAATGAGTATTTCCATAGTACCAGACTATGTAGACCTAAAAGGCTACTATTATTGTGAATTAAAGTTTTATAATAAAATTCTTGATTTAAAACAAATATTATCAGCAAAATATATATAACAAATCATCAGTATTCACCATACAAAACTATTTGATATATGTTCATACAATGGATTATTAATTACAATACACCAAGACCCGCGGATCAAAATAATAGAAAGATATTTGGCGCCACCAAGCGTGGGAAAATAGGGACTTTCTAAATGTGTAATTGTGAGAAAAGGGATCTCAACACCCTGATCACCAACTGTCAGGCAGCCATACTTTGGTTCTACGTTTTTGTTCTACATGTCTATGTAGTCAATTCGTTAGAAATCCTACTTTTTTTAACTGATGCCTGTTCCATTGCATGGTCTATATATATATTGCTT
>JAOWBC010000248.1:3584684-3616513 GCA_028566105.1 Hypoplectrus providencianus | reverse complement strand
TCAGCCGGCATCGGGCCAGAGGCGGGGTACACCCAGGACAGGTGGCCAGCCTATCGCAGGGCAGACAAACAGACAGATAAACACATTCACACCTACGGCCAAGTTAGAGTTGCCAATTCACCTAATGTGCAGGGTTTTTTTGGACTGTGGGAGGAAACCGGAGTACCCGGAGTAAACCCACGCACCCACGGGGAGAACCTGCCAACTCCATACAGAAGTGCCCCGAACTGTACAAAATCCCCAAAGAATATCTAAAATCATGATGTAAAACAAAGCAAAGCAACAACATTTTGTTTTTGACAATTTAGAACGAGATAATTTAATTTACTATGAATTGACCTCTGTGGATCAGTGAATCAATTCATCAACTTACACTTTCCCTACTGCTTATAGTAAAATACTTTTTATCTCAGTGACAGATGTTAGTGTTTGGAAGTTGATTTTTATACAATATTGTGAAGTATGGTAAACAAAGAAAGTATGATTTGGCATATTGCCACCAGTAATGTTAGGTTGAAAGTAATAAGCTAAAACATATAAATACATTGGACTGTTGCTGGGCTAGGGGAAAAACTATACAGTATTGTACTTTCACTGCAAAATAAGTCTGTATTTACAGTACCTTTTCTTAAGTTGAGGTTTGCATGTTTTAATGCAAATTTTGGTATTTGGTCATTATTAACCTTTTTTTCCCCAAACGTTTTCTGTTTAACGTGTCCCTTGGCTGGTTTCAATGGTCCAAGACAGTACAAAATTATAAATCTTTCTGAAATACAATTTTTTTATTGTTATCTTTTCGTCTCATTTACCTGGAAGAAAAAATCAGTGCTAAAATACCATAGGTAAATTTGAGTGCCTGCCTGACAGACTAAACTTAGGGCATTGAAGCGATAACATTTCCGTGATATCCCATGATTCATTTCGAAAAGAATAGGTCCCAGTTATTTGTATCCATAGGGGTTCCTGTAGCGCTCCGTGAGCAACTATAACGCTAATAGTTAGCATTACGTTTTTCCGTAAACTGTATTTAATGGGCTTTTATTCAGACAACCTGTAGTTTTAGTAGACACTGGGCTTTATTTTATACTTGACTACAGGTGAGTAAATTCGCACATGACCGCTGAATCTAATGAGAACTAGCAAAGGCCACACAGTACATGCTAGCTAGCTTGAGCTAATTCAGCTAGTTAACGTTAAACGAGGAGAAAATCTACCTTGGTTTGAGCAGTTATCACAACCGGTTCGTATGTAACGTTAGCCAGGCAGTGAAGCTTTCCATCTTATTACATTAATACTATGATGCACTTGACATTACTGATGTTAACCCTGACATCAGTAATGTCCCCCTAGTCTTTACTTGAACACATACTCTTGAGAAGTTGACAGATAGAAATAACTCATGATTTCGAAATACACCACGATTTAAACACAACACTAGAAGTAATCCCCAGAGGTTCCTCTGAAATATGGAGAAATTAATTTTCAGCAAAGCATTGATATGCATCTCTCTATCTGACAGCGAGAAGAAAAACATCTACAATTTGATTTATTAGTCTCGTTAAAATCCCGAACCATTTTAGTGATGGATTGAGCATTCAGTTAATCTTTCATGTAAAAATGGCAGAGAATGTTAATATTTGGCTTTTGGCCTGAGAACACAAGACATGAAAAAACATCACCTCACACTTTGAGAAACGGAAGTGGACATATTCCAGTGTCATTTCATTTATTAAGTGATCGGCACGTTAATTGAAAATTAAAATAAGTGTTAGTTGCAGCCCCACTGAATGTATTCCAGAACAAGAATAAAAACTTACTTTTTCATAGAAGACATTTTTTTTGTTTCTTTTTTTAACCATCAAGATCAGCATCAATATGACTCCACAATAAGATGATTTAAACAAACACGGACCGTTTATACACAATTTAAAAACAGTGTTAAAAATACTGTTTATGTACACATGATTTCTAAACAAAGTCAAAGAAACTAAAATCCTCTCTCCTTTTAGGTTCTTGTATATTTCAGGATGTCATATCCGCCTCCACTCAACCGCCAGCAGATTGGCATCCCACAGTTACCTCCCAGGATCCCACCTCCTCAGTATGCAGGATTTGCTCCGACTGTCCCTCCAGGTAATGTTTCATATATCTCTATTAATCAGGCTCAAGATCCTTTGTGTGCCTTTTAGTTTAACCACTTAAAAATCATAAATGGCCAATAAATTATGAACAAAACGTACATAAACAAAACGCAAGTGAGTTGCAATCATATATTTGAAATCTCTGACTGGTTATTGCCTTGGGTAATCAAACAAAACACAATTAAATTCTGTGGTTGAGTTCAGTAGTTATGCCTCAATACATGATTAGGTTAATGTGTTTTTTTTTTATGTTTTCAGGTACTCCCATGATCCCGGTTCATATGGGTGTAGTGACCCCCACACCCACAGTGAGTTAGATACTGGAGTTCTTACTTTATGCCAAAATATGCTGTTCTGTATGACCTGTTGTTAAGTAGCCTACATGATCATCATTCATTATCAGTTTAGTGTTTTGTATTGTTCTTTGTCAAGTGCTGCCCAACTGAATAAGTTTTACCAACTATTGCACCACTTACCAGATTCTTTTAGTATTAGCATTTTCCTCTGTTGCTTTTATACTTGGCCTGAAGTAGAATAACACTTGAATTTGTTAAATGTGATTTGATGTTACAGGTCCTTGTCCCGACCACAGTTGCTGTAGCACACAAGCCAATGCTTCCAAAGAAGGAGCCAACAATCAGAGCCAAGGACACAGATGACAGTAGCGGCCCCACCACCACTGTATTTGTAGGGAACATCTCTGAAAAGGCATCTGACATGTTGGTCAGACAGCTTCTAGCAGTGAGTTGACCTATTGTCCCAACTCTATTTGTTATTCCAAAAACGCTAAGATGAGGGCCATGCTATTATTATACTAAAGTAAAGAGTTCCAATTACATTAATTTTAGTTTGTACAGACCCAAAGCTTCAACACATTATTTGTAAATGCAGCACCTTAAATTGGCTCATACATTTTGCTCTGCTATATTTAAGTTTTCATCTGTGTTGTGTCTTAAGGGTGTAGCTCAGAAACATCCTGAACACAGCAAAATCAAGTTAAAGAAAAAAAAAAAAAATACAAAGCGGACACTGAAGATACAGACCCTGCCACACATTTCCAGTGGATCATTATTGGTGTTGCTTGTGTTTTGCCTTTTTATTATTTTGATGGGAATCATAATTCAAATATCTCATAACACTAGTGTTTGTAATATTTAATTAAACAACTGTTTTTTCTCTATATATAGAAATGTGGTATTGTCCTAAGCTGGAAAAGGGTCCAAGGTGCCTCTGGAAAACTTCAAGGTAAAAAGGACTCAACTCAACGCATGAAAGTCACTGTGATAGGGATAAAATTACACACCCACTACAGTTTTAACAGCTCTTGAAAGCTTTTCTTGGCATAAAGTTACAGAAGGAGACTCTTTGTAATTTTAATGCAAATTTCAATTCTTGTTTCAAATGTCTTGTATTTTCACTGCAAATATTGAAAGTTTTGAGTTATTTTTTAACTTCTGTGGTACTAACTTTGTATCTCCTCTGTTCTCCTGTAAGCTTTTGGCTTCTGTGAGTATAAAGAGCCTGAATCTACACTGCGAGCTCTCAGACTTTTGCACGAGTTGCTTTTGGGTGATAAAAAGCTGCTGGTGAAGGTAGATGCCAAGACCAAGGCCCAGCTAGATGAGTGGAAGGCCAAGAAAAGGAGTGCCAATGGGGTATGCGGTTCACCTGTAAATCAAAACAAAAAACATTAATATTTAATTGTTATATTTTGCTTATACTTACGTTTGTCCCTTTTTCGGCTTAACCATATAGGGAGCCAGTGGTGGGTCAAAGAATGGGGAAGATGATGAGGAAGAGGTTCTTGATGAAGAAACCGTGCGCCGGGACCAGGTTGTTAAAGGGGCAATTGATGTTCTCATCCGAGAGTATGCAAGTGAGCTCAATGCTCCTTCCCAAGACGCTGACAGTCAACCTCGCAACAAGAAGAGGAAAGAGAAGAAAGAGGAGGTAGTGATTGCAAAATGTAGTTCTGTGATTTATAGCCATTTCTTTTACCTCTGTGTACTTAGTGAATTTTTTCTTGTCTTTCTTTCTTTTGTGTAAGGAGGATATCAATGCCATGGAGATGGAGGATGACAAGAGAGACTTGATTTCCAGAGAGATCAGCAAATTTCGGGATACACATAAGGTAATGTATCAAACTGCTGTTATTACTCTCTAATTTAAGTTTTTGGAGAAGAAATTCTCCACATTTGTAATTACAAATTCCTCAACTTCAAAGTGAAGCTGCAATTTCTATAATTAATGGAAGTAATTCCTCCATAAGTTTGTTCTGTACTGTCAACTATAGTAAGTTGGTAGTGTGTTAATATATAGATTAATTAGTGAGACTCAAACATAGAATAGAAAGCAGATGTTGATTCAGTTATTTTATAGAATCCATCAAAGGCTTAAAGGGATGGTTGGGATAGTCAGTGTTTTTTCCAACAATAAATGGTGTGCTTACTCCCAGTTTGGGGAATCGAGCAGGAATACTGCCATGAAAGCTAAGCAATGAACTACTGTGGGCGGGGATGGCAGCAAAACATACAGTGTTATAACCGCCAAAAAAAGGCCAACCCGAAGAGGTCTATATCAGGGTAAAAGCAGAGTATATTTAGAAAACTTATAGCACTTTCAAATGGGAAAATAAAGCCTATATATATATATATATATTTTTTTTTTCAAAACTGCCAGACTTCTTTGACAGAAACAGAAATTTTACCTTGTAAAACACATGGGATTTTAGTCTGCCAATGCCTAAAGTTTTGGTTGCTTAATATTATTGTGTGAATTTGGTTAATCCAAATAACACCTTAGAATACCAAAATCACACAATAACACACACAGACGGCTTGAAATAACTGCAGAGCAGCAACTCCTGTAAAATGTGGATATAACAGCTTCAGTTCCTGTCAGAAAGGACTGTGTGAAAGAAGATAAAGCAGTGAGAATATTTTAGATACAGTGAGCACTCATGGCAACATTTTGTTTCTAACAATCTACAGTCTTACCTTGTTTAGCTTCTGTGTGGGTTCCCCCCTCTACTTTAGGTGATACACTGGCTGGATAAGTACCTGATACAACCCCACTTCACAAAATCCAAACTGTCCCTTTAAAGTCCTCAAATATGACATTAACCACTCATAGATGACTTTTAGTATCCGTCCATGTTTCCAAATTGGACAAGAGTTTTTATTAATAATGCTTATTTGAGACTTGAGGTTTTAGTTCTGCATAAACTAAAGTCATCACACAGAGTGCATGGACACAATGTTAAATTCCATCCCAAGCTAATCTATTGATTAAACCCCACCAATGTGGTAGAGTTCATTTGGTGACTAGAGCAAGATGAATCTCAGAATCTCAGCTTTGGAAAAAGTTGCGTGGATAGGATGTAAGTATGATCTTTCCTTTCTTCTCAACTCACGTTGGGCGCTCCCTTCTCGAGGGTCTGCAGAGGGGCAACTGGCTCCCAGTCCAGCTCCAATATTTCTTTTTGCCCATGGACTGTGGGAAACAAAGTGCCCCTAGTTGTGGTGCTTGAATTTAAATTTTCAAATTCGTAATAATTTATGTAAATGTAGCAAGTTGTACAGTTTTTAGCGGTCAGGGCAGCTAAGTGAACCTCAGCAGGTCCTCAGATGATAAATGATGTGTTTGAAGAACACACACATACTTAATGAGCCTAACCACTGCAGTAGTTTGAACTGCAGTCTGTATTATGACAAAAGCAGGGAGCGCCCCTTCACAGCACTCTGTGGTCTGAAGTCTTTCAAGGTAAGAGCTTGCATTTTTTTTTTTTTCCCCTCTTAATTTTTCTTTCAAACATTTATTTATTTTATATTTCCTCTGTTCTATGCCTAAGTGACTCGACCCCACACCTTCCGTTAAATGATGAGGGAAAAAAAAAAAATATATATATATATGAATTGTGAATCACATTGACATTACTTGTGTTTAAGTGAGGAGGACAAAGTTGCAGGAACAATAAATTGAAGCACCCAATGGAACAGCACTGTCACAATTTCATACACTGCTGCAGACATGGAGAGTATTAGGATGAACAGATTTGAATTAAGTAATGGATAACTAATAGAGCTCAAAAGAGGTTAAATTGCATACCATTTAAGCAGTGGAAGTCATTGTTTTTTTTAATAAGTGGCATTTTATAATGAGAGGTAAGTCTTATAGGAGGAAGTCAAGAAAGAAAACATGACAACACAATGAGCCAGGTAGTTAACTGTTGATGCTAAATTAAACCAAGGCTAGCTGAATTACAAAGTAGAACTCAGAGCTCATGTGAAAATGGGTAATTTTGACCTCTTCCATCATTTCCTCTTTTTTTTTGTGTCTTAATCACTAAACAGTAGTCAGACTCAAAATTCCAACAAAGCTCCACAACTGTCAACATTTTCTTAAATTAGTTAGAAGAATTGAACTGTGGGCCTGACTCAGTTGAGGTTTTTGTTTTTTTATATATATAATTTTTTATTGGGTTGGAGAGACCAAAGAGATGAAAGAAGACAACCGACAGGTAAGACTGTTTCACTAATTTCCTTGTGTCAACATGGAATACAGTATCTGAATTGTTTCAGACATTACTTTTCAAACAAAGTGTTTCTTGATGTTATATATGTGGATGAACTGTGATTAGAAAAATTGCTTTACAGGTATCGTTCAGACACTTTCCTGGTTCTTTTGACTTTACAAGTAACTTGCTTTTCCTCCCACATGTAGCATGTAGGGTGTGTAGGGGCAGAGAAGCGCTGAAACTCTAGTTGATTACCTGTGAGTTGCACATCAATATATTTGAAACAGTGTGTAGAAAATTATCACGGTGATGATTTTTATGTCAGCTATTTTAAAGAAAACAAATGGCCAGTAATACTTAGTGCTCATTAGATGTTCAGAGTATATTTCTAATAGACTGATATAAATATATTGTTACTGGAAATGTTTATAAAGGTAAAGGGGGGACTGTTTGCTGTTATGTGAAGTTATTTGATGAGGTATGTGATGCTGTACATATTGTATATACATACATAAAGCATCTCTGGTTCTCTTAAAAAGTTATATAAACATAATTACATATTTAGACCCGTCTGATGACTAAAAAGTAATTTATACTGCAAAGAAATGTTAAAAATCCACATGTATTGCAATTATTTCCCATTAACCACATAAAATTGCAATGCAAACATAAGAGAAACAACTCTGCAGTACAATACTCCCTGTCCTTGTCCTGTCACTCTGCTGCAAAAAGACCTCCCACTCTGCTGCAGGGAAGCACTTGCGCTGGAATCTGGCACTTCTCCCTTGCATCTCAGATGACCATGTAGAAAACACATGGGAGCTGATTATGTAATTCACTTAGTTGGGCCATTTGCCACGTTAAGCTTGGGCTTGTTTTAATCCACTTGGCAGCCATAGGTAACATCAAACCACGACATTATAAAGTGGTGATCTTAAGTGTATACTTAGAACTTCATGAACTTGTTAACCGACCTGTGTTTGTGTGTCTCTGCTTTAAAAATTACACATTCATCAACATTTAACTATTTGTATGATGTTGTTAGCTGTAATAAGAAGAAGTACAGCTAAAAACATACTACATTGTAGTTAAAAAAATAACATACAATAAAGTTAAACATGTCCAAACAAAACCAGAATAGTATAGTAATTGGGTACCGTGTGCATGTTAAAGGGATTAAAAACAATCTTAAATTTCAACATTGGGTAAATTAGCAATTTTAAACATTAATAATTTTCTAAAGGGGACTGTGATTGAATGTGGTACTGAATTCCATTGATGGGGTGCTCCACAGGAAAAAAATGGCCTGGTGTTTTTTTTGAATGGGGTGCACTCCTAGTAGCTCTGTTTGCAGAAGTTGACAAAACCCAACAGAAGAAGGTACTAAATGATGCATGACCTTTTAAAGCAGGCATTACTTTGGGGAAATCTTTTATCGTAAGTGTAGCAAAAGTAACTCCACTTTCATTAAACCCTTTAATCAAGGAAGGATGTAAAGCTGAGTGCATTAGGCGTGACATTAATGTGACCCACAAAACGGAAATGTGTCAAACTTCATGCATTTTAACCTTCAGTATCCATTGCATAAGGTCAAATCTATTACTTTTCATCTTTTCCCTGAATGCACATTGATTTGAAAAGTGTGCGGATATGTGTTTCACCAGTATGTAGTTTTTTTATTGGAATGACCTCTGTTACATCAGAGCATAATCTCAGATCACCACAGAGCACATACTTACTGCAGAGGTCGAGTTGACCTGTTACATATGTGAAAAAAATCATTCTCTATTAGTGTATGTGATAAAGAGGGGTCAGGACAGGAAAGGATCTATGAATATCACTTTGATGTAACAAAAAACATCAATGTCAATGTTTAGAGCGAAAATAAACTTTGAAAAAAACACCAGAAAGGTTTCACTGGTTTCAACCTCTTCTTTTGCTGTGAATCCTTCCTTTAGCACAATTCAGTTTTTAGGTTTTTTTCAAGCTTGATCTGTAATTTATGGATGTAAGTAAGTGTGTCCTGAACTGAGCAGTATCTGCATTAAACCTGCTCAAACAGCGGACCACTCTTCCTGGAGGAAGCACCAGGGCTAAGAGGACTTCCTCACTTGCAGCAGCCAGCCTCTCCAAGGCAATGGGTCATGGCAGTATGTGAGCATGTCTGGCCAAAGGAGTCAAATCATTTATTTCAGTATCTGCTGATAAAGTGTATTTATGTATTTTAGTATGAGCTTTTCTGTTTTTTTTAATCTAGTAACACATTTTTCCCTCTTCTCCCTGTTGGACTCCTGCAGAAACTTGAGGAGGAAAAAGGAAAAAAAGAAAAGGAGCGACTGGAGATCGAGAGGGAAAGGAGAGAGAGGGACAAAGAGCGGGAGCGCGAGAGGGAGCGCCGCGACCGCGAGAAAGAGAAGGAAAGGGAGAGAGAGAGGGACAAGGAGCGTGAAAGAGACCGCGACCGCGAACGGGAGAGAGATCGTGAGCGGGAGAGGACCAAGGAGCGGGAGAGGGAGCGGGACAGGAGTCGAGACGTCAGTGAAGATCGCAGCAGGTCGAGGTCAGTGGAAGGCCTCTGCTGTTAATGCGTATGGCTCATTATACCACTCTATAACTGCATAAGTTAAATTTAGGAACCAAAGGTTTATACAGTAATTATCACAGATTGGCTTGCTTTTTCAATAATCACAGAATGCTAAAATGAGCAAGCAAATTAAAATTTACAACATTATGTTGTCATAAGAGATCTAAACATGCTGTAACTTTCTCCTCATCTAGAAATGCCATAAAACGTTCCCAGTTTTTCCTGAGAAAGAGTGTGACAGTCCTGCCAGCCATATTAAGGCTTGGTCCAATAACAAATTTCCAGAATTTAAAAGATGGATATTTTGAGTATTTTGCACACCCAGTTACTAACATTAAGTTATTCTTGAGAACTCCAGTTCTCGCAAATAAAAAATAAATGTGCTCCAAATGCTGTCTTTAACTTGTCGTGAAGTTGAATTGGATATGGGAGTTGTTACCTTACTGTAAAACAGTCACCACTGCTGATCTGATGTGATTGTTCACACACCATTTATTGTGGATTAAAGATCTCCTGTGCTGCAAGGTTTGAGATGCCTGTGATGCATCAACATTTTTAGAATTTGTAGCTTTGTTGCAGCAACTCACCGAGGCTGTCCACAGGAGAAATAAGTTGTTGACTTTTTAGTTACTTTCTTTAAATTTTGTTCTCATTTCAGCTTCAGGGTAATAAGTAAGTGGTGTTAGATTTATTTTATTGTTTTCTGCAGAGAGAGGACGAGGGAAGATAAAAAACGAGACCGTGAAGAAGATGAGGAGGACGTGTACGAACGGAGGAGACTGGAGAGGAGACTTAGAGACAAGGAGGCGGCTTATCAAGAAGTATGTGTGTTGTCTCTCCTGTTTAATTTGTATTCTTTTTTTTTCATTATTTCATGATGACATTACTTTAATGACTGTTTATTTATGTCTGCAATATTATGGGTGAATATTTTTTCTTCTTAAAGCGTCTAAAAAACTGGGAGATTAGAGAGAGGAAGAAGTCTCGTGACTACAGCAAAGAAACGGAGAGGGAGGACGAGAGGCGTCGTGAAACGGTAAACATGCATGCATCTGTCCAACACCTGATCAAATTGCTTGCAAATAATTGTTGCCATTAGTTTAGATTGTTTTTAATGTCAGATGTGAGAAATAGGTGCTGGATGTATGCAGCTAAACTTATTGTGTTTTGTTTAACTTCAGATGAAAGAAGCCAAAAGACTGAAAGAATTCCTAGAAGATTATGACGACGACAGAGACGACCCAAAATACTACAGGTGATCATTTTCATATACATTTAAAAGTGGGAGGTGCAGTTTAGCTGGTGATTTGCATTTGTCATTACTTTCCTCCTCATTCTCATCCTCATCCTCAGGGGGAGCGCTTTGCAGAAGCGACTTCGTGACAGAGAAAAAGAGACAGAATTGGATGAGCGAGACCGGAAGAGGGAGAAGGAGGAGCTGGAGGAGATCCGGCAGAGGCTTCTGGCTGAAGGTCACCCTGACCCTGATGCTGAGCTGCAGAGAGTGAGTCAGTCATTCTGCTTACATGCACTGAGGGTAGAAAATCAGGATAAACTCCATTTCCCCATGTATATTTCTCCTGGAGAATGCTAATTGTTCTGTCATACATAGGTGTAACTGTTTTCTTTTTACAAGTATGCAGTTGCACAACAAAACCGGAGGGAGTAACGAGGCAGCTAGATGAGAGGAGAGATGTTTAGATGTTTCCTTGGCTGAGAATTTGACTATTTTACTTCATACACATAATGTGAGGAAAAGCTATACTTTTTAAAAACGTTTTAATTGTATTTTCTCTGAAGTTTCATGACTTGTCTACATAGTATTGTGGTCTTTTTGGGTCTCCCCTTCATAAATATGAGAAAAACAAATAGAAATCAACTCCAATGTATACATGAGTGAGAGGAGAGATTGATTATCTTTCCTGTTTTATCTGGTAAACAGGAAAAACTCTTAGTATTTGGATTGATTTGGTCAAAAAAGTTTTGATACTTGTGCAGCTTTTTTGCCCGTTGCAGTAAACTTGAGTTTTTTTGTTGTCCTTCTCATCTTTGGTGTCTAGTCTGTAACATTGTTAGTGCATCTATCATTACTTGCTACCAGTCACCAAATATTGACACACATCAATGAAACATGAATGCTGCTTACTTCTGTAGATGGAGGAGGAGGCAGAGCGCAGACGACGGCCTCCTCTGAAACTTGAACCCGAGGAAGAGGTGAACCAGGAGAAGGTTCACAAGGACCGGGAACGGGAGAAGAGAGGGTCAGCAAGGCCTGCAGAGCCACTGCCGCGAGCTCCCCAGCAGCATTCAGATGATGATGAAGAGGAAGGGGAGGAGGATGACTTCCACGATGGCGAGGACTCGCAGGAGGCCAAGCCGCAGCTTAAACCGATCATGCGACCAATCACCTCCGCTCCCTCTGTGTCATCTGCCAGTGGAAACGCGACACCCAACACGCCCGGCAATGAGTCTCCTTGTGGGATCATCATTCCAGGCGAAAGCACTCCTGAAGTGCAACCTCCTGAGGAACACCGACCCAAGATTGGTCTCAGTCTCAAGCTGGGTGAGTACAGTAGCAAATTAAAGATGAAGGGATCCTTTTCTTCAGCTTTATGCAGAAACCAATGCCGTTCTTTTTCTCCAGGTGCCACCAACAGTCCCAGCCAGCTCAACGTTGGAAAGCGAAAGAAGCTGGCTACAGTGGAAAGTGTTTTCAACAAGTTTGATGATGAGGAGGCAGATGAACAGCCTCGCAAGAGGAAACTAGTTCCTCTGGACTACGGTGATGATGACAAGAGTCTGGGGCTGGATGGGGCAGAAATTTCTGGAACCAAAGGCAGCATCAACACAGAGGAGAAACGCAAGCATATAAAGAGCCTTATTGAGAAGATCCCCACAGCCAGGCCTGAGCTCTTCTCCTACCCTCTGGATTGGGCTATGGTTGACTCGGTAGGTAGCCTCTGATGGTTTAGTAATTTTATAAGAAATTTTACAGTGTCCAAATGTCAAAGAGAGTGTAGTAATTTAATATGTATCCTGTTGCACTAGGTTTAACATCCTCAGCTACATGAATAGATTTGCTATTGTAAAATATTAAGAAACATAAATTGAGCCTGTGTGTGGATTTGCTTGTTCGTTCTGCAGACTCTGATGGATCGTCGCATCAGGCCATGGATCAATAAGAAAATTATTGAGTACATCGGCGAGGAAGAACCCACACTGGTTGATTTTGTCTGTTCAAAGGTCTGTGATTATTTAATCAGATTAATTTTAAATGATGGTTCCCTTTTTTTTTTTTTTTTAAAGAAACATGTAAACCAGAGTATATTAATAATAGTCACTGATTGCTATTTATTTATCATTTGTAAGTGTGGGGGTATTGAAAGTTGTTTTACTGCAGTGCTGCATTTTTTAAGTGTTTTTTTTTTATTTTCACCCACCAGGTGATGGCACACAGCACCCCTCAGGGTATTCTTGATGATGTTGCTATGGTAAGTTAAATCACAGAGCCAAAGTGTGTTTGAACTGATCTTGTATGGGAGTAGCTGATTGTTCAACCAGACAGAATCATTTGGAAAATACTTTTCCTTTTCCTTATTCATTCTCAAATTTTTGGGGCAAATTGACTAACCAACCTGTTTATGTTTAGGTTCTTGATGAAGAAGCCGAAGTCTTCATTGTAAAAATGTGGAGGCTGTTGATCTATGAAACCGAAGCCAAGAAGATTGGACTGGTAAAATAAAGAACACATGGCTGTCTGCCTGACTTACTTAAATCACAGACCTGCTACCGAGAGTTTTCTGGTCTAGCAGACTGTAAACGTGCCCGTACACCCTCCATTCCATCAGCAAGGAGCTGCTGCCTTGTATGTGTGTGTGTTTGGAAGGGGAAGTCTGAGCTGTGAAAAGAAAGGGTTTGCACAAACATACTGCATGATAAAACTTTGGTTGTATTTTTTTTTCTTTGAGGCAAAAGACAATTCCCCATCCGTTCTCCATTATGTTGGACACATTCTGCTTTGAGTTACTGTTGTCATGTTGAGGCACTGCTCCATTGTGTGAACTAATAAATATGCTTTTTTAGAAAAAAAATTGTCATTTAATGTTTTTATTTTTTGTTTAAATATATGTATATATCTTCTTATTTGGTGGATTTTAAATGTGACATTTTTTTTTAGATAGTTCCTTTTTCTGTTTTTCTGTCAGTTTTGGGGACCTTAAATGTTATATTCACGTCCAGTTGAGCATTAAATATAAGTCAGAAATTTCAGTTTATCATGGCTGATTCCAATATTTTAATTACAATATATATATATAAATGTGGAAAATAAAGAAAATGTTATTTCCAGTAAAGTTAAACCATAATTAATTTAACAAGTTTTTATCTTTATTTGCATATTTTGAACAAAAAATAAGACACATGCAAGTGAGGTGGAAAACCACCAACTAAACTTATCTTAAAACCTCACCTAAAATAAATATATGTTCACACACAACTTTAAATAAAAATAAAAAATGTCCTACAAAACATGTAAAATATATATGTATTACAAAATACACAGACATGTTTTTCTTTCAACTGTCATGATTAAATATACAATTGTAAAATTATTTATACAAAAAAATTATACCAATTAATACAAATTAATTATACAAAATATTTATTATAACATCAAAATTATTGCCAATTTAAGTTTTTCAAGTGACTTTTCGAATAATATTTGTGGCAGGCCGATGTCTTTAAAAAGGTATCATAAGGCGTAAATTTGTCATCCTTCATTTTGATGCAAATTAACCAGACACCTACTTCCTCCAGCCTGAGATACGTGGCAGGTTCGTTCCGACGGGTTGAAAGGCTGAGTTGTAACCCGGAAACACTTTTCAGGAGCACCAAACAAGATGTTCTGTTAGCCAGTTTGTTAGCTCGCTGCCAACCAAGTCGGGAAGTTGCACTATTAATATTATTATTAAAAGAAACGATGCGGCTCGACAGGTGTTTGCAAGTGAACATCAACGTCTTATTCCTCATTTTGTGATTCTTGAGAGCCGGACAGTTACCGAAGCTAGATAGCTTAGCATTGCTAGCGTTATCGAGGCCAACTGCTGTAACGTCTGTGTTTAGGTAACGTGGATGTTTTTCTGCAAACTGAACTGGTACCAGAAAAAAGGGGCGTTTATTATATAATTAACTACTGTTAACGAACATTTGCAGGCTGGGCATGTTATTTAACTTGACGAGGTGGATTAAAAGTGCGTGTTGAAGTACAGGTGGATGTTGATGGTTTAGCTTTGAAGATTAGCCAAAGAGAAAAGTGCAGTCATGGACGACTTCAGCTCGATCAGCCTGCTGTCTCTTGCGATGCTGGTGGGATGTTATGTGGCCGGGACGATACCTTTAGCTGTCAACTTTTCAGAGGTAAGTCTATGCCATGCAAAGCTTTGAAAACTGCTTCTTAAAAACTTGCACTTTGGCCAACTTTGGCCAAAATCTTAAGTACCAGAAAGGTAAAACTTGTGGTCGCCAGTGCCTTTATATCAGGAGCACTGATTTCATCAGAAACTGTAATGTTATCAGATAATCTAGTCAATATTGTGTTTTAACAATGACCCAGGCCTGGCCTAAAGATATGTATGTGATTGTGTTTCTCCAGGAAAGGCTGAAGCTGATCACTGTGCTTGGAGCAGGGCTGCTGTGTGGGACTGCTCTGGCTGTCATCATCCCCGAGGGGGTCCATGCACTTTATGAAGAAATACTTGAAGGTATATTACTGTGTACACTAGTAGACCTCCCGAACTGGGTCCAGATATTGTCACAATAATCCAGACGTCTCTAGATCACAATTTAGCCTGTTCAGGTGTTCCAAACTCAGCACTGCTTGAGGTGTGCTGCTTCAGATGTGTTGAGGCCAGCATTTCTGGTTGCCTTTGGGTGAAGATGGTGACCTTGTAATTGAAATTTATTTCCTTAATTTTCTGTCTGGTTTTTATGTGCTTTCAATCAAAGGCAACATTAGTACTTCTTTTGCTCTTTGTCAGAACTTCAGGCATCTTTAAAGTCATAGAAGGCAACTTTAGTCTAATTTACAGTTTGCCAACAACGATGATGTAATTTATGGGTGGAGCCTAGCTAGTGGAAGAAAGTGACATCGGTTCAGTCGTCAAAATAACATAAAATGTCCAAATGTTTTTTTGTTGTTGTTTTTAGCAAGAGACAGGTTATCTTACTGTAGAAAGCTTACCCTTAAAAAGACTGAGATTTCCTGATCTGTGTTCACTGTCCGGATAGCCAAAGAACCCAATATAGCTGAAATGAGTTATTAAAAAAATTAGAGTGACTGCACATTAAGGTTTGTCTGAGGATATTTGCATGTTAGTGACAGAGGTACTGTACTATGCTTGTAAGTGTAACTGTAGGCAGGGACTCCTTTCATCCCTCTGTTTCCTTGTTGTTTTAATTTGTTTTCAATGGTATTCCTCTGAGTTTCTGCCAACTGTCTGTGCATGCAGCTGCAAGTCATGTAACTGTGACGTCTACCCCAAACTGGTCTATAGAG
This sequence comes from Hypoplectrus providencianus, assembly GCA_028566105.1. Lineage (NCBI taxonomy): Eukaryota > Metazoa > Chordata > Actinopteri > Perciformes > Serranidae > Hypoplectrus > Hypoplectrus providencianus. The sequence goes on along the minus strand of JAOWBC010000248.1, from coordinate 3,600,719 downwards.
CATGTATGTACTCATTTGTCTGTGTAGACTAGCCTTTTCAAACAGAGCAAAGTTCAGCTTGTTTTAAAGTTCAACCAGTGAGTTCTATCTCTGTCGCCAAACTAACATTGTCAAACAAAGATATTTGTTTTGTGATAATTTGCATCTCAACTGTCTCCCAGAAGAAAAGTACCGTACATGGGCACACGATGGTTTCTGTACTGAGTAAATGGTGAGATGTTTTACAAACCTGTAATGTGTTTACTGTGTGTTCTTGCAGGTGCACACCACACCCATGGGCAGGTTGGAGTGGTGGAAGTGTCTGAGCCCAAGGGTGAAGCAGACGTAGCCCTGAGTGCCAGTGGGAAACACGAGCACAGTCACGAGCAGCTTCACGCCTGCATCGGAGTCTCTCTGGTCCTGGGCTTCGTCTTTATGCTGCTGGTGGACCAGATAGGCAGTTCTCATGTGCACAGCACTGAGGGTCAGTATGACAAAGTTTAGCAAGCAAAGATTAGAGCAAGCTAAGGATTTGTGTAGTATGTGGAGAATAATTTTGTCATAATTAGTTTGGTGCCAGCAGGTTTGTCATTAGCATCATCAAGTACTGATTTTCTCTGAAGTAAAATAATTTTGATGATTTACACCCAAAATAAACCCACATGACTTGACGAAAGATTGGTGTTTTGCACTACCCTTTGTACCGAATAATTTCTAAGCTTTCATTTTGGCACTTAATCTTTCACACACTGTTCATAAAGTGTGATGAAAGTCAGATCTTGCTCAGTGTGGAGTTTCCAGTCTTTCAGGATCATTTTGTTCTACTTTTGTATATTCCTTGACCCTTGTCCATCACTCTAGACATTTTAGGCATTTTAATTTTATTATTTTTATTGTTTTGGTTGTGTTAATGCATATAGCTCCTGTGGTGGCAAAGTCTATAGTTTATTAAATTTTTCTTGAATTTTGGAAGTTCAGCCTCAGCTCCTGTACTTTAATAAACTCTGGGTGACATGACTAGCATCTATGTGATTTATTGCATAAAATCCTTCGGTGCTCCATTGCAATGCAGCAACATCTCCAGTGGAAATTATCATAATTAAGATTTTGGGAAATGATAATCAGGACTGATGTTTGATAGACAATTGAACTAAGGATATCATAGCATTTTTTATTTAAGTAAGTTAAACATATATATATGAACATTTTCTGATGGTTTGTGTTTGTCTGGTTAAGATCCAGAGTCAGCACGGGCCACCTCCTCAAAGGTCACCACCACCCTGGGCCTTGTGGTCCACGCTGCAGGTGGGTTTGTTTTTAAATATATTAATGTCTCATTATGATGTACTTGATAAGACTTTCCTGTTATTATCTGCTATACCAGCATTTACCTTTTGATGAGTGAAACATATTGTGTGTGTGATTACTTTTTTGAGCCAAATCTCAGTGACTGTGTCCTTTGTCTCCAGCTGATGGAGTAGCACTGGGAGCTGCTGCCTCCACCTCTCAGACCAGTGTCCAGCTCATTGTCTTCGTTGCAATCATGCTGCATAAGGTAATCATGGTCTTGTACAGTAAATCAGGAGTTTTTAATATATTTCTAGTGTTTCTATCGCATATGTGTACACACGTGTAAACTACTGCTGTGTCGTCTGAAGGCCCCAGCAGCTTTCGGCCTGGTGTCGTTCCTGATGCATGCTGGTCTGGAGAGGAACCGCATCCGCAAGCATCTCCTGGTGTTTGCTCTGGCAGCGCCCGTCCTTGCTATGCTCACCTTTTTAGGACTCAGTCAGGTAAATATTGAAGCCTGTTGTTTGGGGTGTTTTTTTTTGGAGCATTTGGCATCTATTGAAGCAGCTTTTGACCCAGAAATATTACTGGTATTATATTTTCATATATTTTTGTGTTGGTGTTTTTTTATCATTTTTTTTATTTTTTGCAAAACTAAATGAAACACACAGATATTATCTACAGATAGAATATTTGCCGGCCATGAGTTTTACAGACAGATTACACAGATTAATTTAATTAACAGTTAAGCAACCAAGGAAAAAAAATGTTTTGACTTGAGAACAAATGTTAAGCCTGACATTTTATTCTTCGTGTTTGTGTTCGCTCCCACCTCAGAGCAGCAAAGAGGCCCTGTCAGACTTCAACGCCACCGGCGTCGCCATGCTCTTCTCTGCCGGCACCTTCCTGTATGTGGCCACTGTCCATGTCCTCCCTGAGGTCGGGGGTGGAGGCCACAGCCACGCTCCTGCAGGAGGGAACGGAGGGAAAGGACTGAGCAAGGTGGAGGTGGGAGCTCTGGTGCTGGGCTGCCTCATTCCTCTGGTGCTGTCCGTCGGTCACCACCATTAGAGCCGGGGTTCAGGACGGATTTAAGACGGGTGTACAGGGGGAAGATGTGGAGACAGAGACTTCAAACATCGTGGATCTAAATGTCTTATTGCTTGTTGTCTGCTGATGGACCTCAGGGACCAGACTGGTGGTGTTCATCGTGGGACATGTAATGACTCGAAGCTGAGCTTGAAACAGGGAATGAATGATGTTAGGGAAATCAGAGCTGCTGCAGCGACAACAGAGGAACACAACAATGTTTTTTTCTGACGACAAAACACTTTACAGCTACTGTATGTGTCCATTTATTCCACCAGAAATCTTTTTTTAAGAGAGACCAGAGGGGGACCCTTTAGATGTGTTTATTTCCATTACCGTGGAGTTTCCAGTGTTGCATTGTCGTGCTTGTCCAAAGTCAAAAGACCCACCTCTGATTTCATTACAGTGATGTTTCAGTAGATGGCAGTTGCACAGTGAGATTTGATCAAGTCTGTGATATCAAGAAAGCAAAACTCTCTCTTTTATAATTGTGTAGAGTGTAAATCTGTTAGTAAAAATCTGAATTGATTCGAGGTGATTTTCAAGTGCCATATTAGCAAGTTGTACCCGAGGAGACGGAGTAAACGTTTCCGACCTATTTTCTTACCAACGGAAATGTTTGTCTCACAGCCAGCTGTAAAATGGGAAGAGATCGACGTGATTAACCGGCCAGATGCTCATGACACATTTCGCTTTGGCTGGTTAGCCTTCCCTGTTAGAGAAGTCAGCTGTAACAAGCAGTTTCTTGGCCTGATGGGAATCCTCTCTGTGATGAATACTGATGCTGTCTCTCTCTGTGAAACCAGACTTACTTACTCTAACCTGAGTCCGGTGTAAGGAGAAGACACAACCAGCCATCATGTATCACAACATGAACTGTCACTTTTTTCTGTCTGTTTAGTTTCTGCTCCCTTTTACATGGAGAATTTTTATTATTATAATTAGAGGTGGGAGGTAAATAATCTGTATAGAATTGTCTCAAGTGATTGTATAGAGTGTTATTAAGGTTATTTAGAGATGGAGGGATGATTTTGCCTTACAGAGGGCATTAAGTGGATGAAACGTTGAGGGACCATCGGCTCAGGAGAACAGACGTATCACAGATCCTGAGAGGAGAATTTTGAGCAGGTCTTTTTTTTTTTTTTTTACTTTGGTTTTGCTCCTCATTAATTAACTATACCTGAGCAATAATCGTACACCTGAAATCAGTGCAAAGTCACTCCGAACCGGTTACAGATGTTTTGCCTTTTTCTTAAAAGCGATTCAGACAGACGCCCTCGAACGCAGCCCTGCCCTGACATCTCCCTGTCTCTGCCTCATTATAACGATAACCGGCTGATGCATTAAAATGTACGCAGGCTGCTCCCTCTTCGATCAGGACGGGTGGATATTGTGTTACTGTATCACTGTGCCTGCTCACAGCAGAGCTCATGTATATGTATGTAAGTATGTATGTATGTGTACTGTACAGAGCAACTTCTTCCTTCCACAATCATCATGCTCTCATGTGGGATTGAACTGCTTACTCACAAATACATTTTTAAAAAATTCTTTCATTGAATTTTTTATTTTCCTGCAGACGCGGATGTGCTGTTCTCTCACGAGAGGCACCGGACTGTCTGAGTCTCCGTTTCATATTTAAATTGAAAGGGTTTGTTTTGTCCGGAAACCTGCCGTGATGTTTTGGAGACAAAGAGATGTCGCATGCTGACCAGCAGCTGCATGACTGTTTTATTTTTAATGGGACGCTGGATGTTTGTGCTGCAGGGAAACCTCTCTGCGGTGTTGCTCCGCACTCTGGCATGTTGGAGGACGGAGCCTCCTTATGTGCCGACTCATCAGAAACCCTGCAAAAATTTGGCATTTACCATTTAAAAAATATATATATTTAAATCAAATTAGTTCACAGGTATATGTAAGGCTGCAAATAATGTTTTTTTTATTCATTAAGTTACAGTTTATTTTCTTGTTTAATTGCTTTGTCCCAAAAATATCAGACAGTTGCAGAAAATGCCGTCACAAGTTCACTTTGTATGATGTGACCTCAATTGTCTTGTTTTGTTTAGTCCAAAAACCAGAATTTATTATATTGTTATGGAAGATCAAGAAGGCCTTCACGCATAGAAAAAGTTGAAATGAATTACTGATTATGAACATTTTTGGAGATAAATTGTTGATGCTCTATATGTAGATTATTTGCCAAACAGCATTTATTTGGGAATATGAAAACTTTTAAAGCTCCTGAAAATCCACTTATGCATTTCAATTACTTTTAGTCTGAATTAGAGTGATAAAGTATCCAGTCTTTCTAATTCAAAATTCTCTTTTGCTGATATTTGAATTGAAAAAAATCTCTTAATTGAAATTTTCAGGACATAAATGGATAAGGAGGTCAGTCTCAAATACACGGTTTGGGAAAAAAAAGACTATTGAAAATAAATAAAACATAATACACTTAGAAAAATGATATAGGAATAAATTAACAAAAGATATAGCAATTTTAATTAATAATCCAAGATAAAAAAAAAAAATAGAAATACATGAACAGAACTTTAATACAGTGAAAAAAAGGAGGTTGTTTTTTTTAAGGAATAGTTAAAATTGTTAAATATTTGCCTTTGCAGTGTACAGTTTTGCTTTTTAAGCAATAATGCTTTCAGAAAATATCATCCAGAAACTAAAAGCTGTTGGGCTGTTTATCTTTAGCTTGTATAATGTTTTAGAAGAACGTTGTTTTTAAAGAAAAGTGACATGAACAAATGGTTTCAAATGGTTAAACACTGTCCATCACTTGAGGTAAAACACTTTTAAATTAATGAATATGAAGTTTCAATCTTTTATCAGTCAAATTACTGCACCTTAAAGGTCTGTCACGGTTGTTCAAGCAATCATATTTCTTAAAGTGCAATAACTTATTTTTAACATCTGATCACACAGAGAGAATGACATTTTGAGAACACAGAAATCCTTCAAACTGCCGGATATCTGCATGTGGAGTCTGATGGCGGCACATTCAGGGGCTGAGTGCAGCTTTCAGTTTGGATCAGGAGTTTTAGGATCAACCTAATATTTGTAATAGCTCCAGCGTGGGTAGGTGCGCCTTTTTTCCCTGTCATTCCAGAATGAGTCTGCCTTATTTCCATACTTTTGATTGTGAAAATCGGTTGTAAAGCAATGTGTTTTATGACGACTAAATTAAAGTTTTTTAATTGGTGAAAAAAACTGTTTACATGCTGATTTAAGACGTATTGTTCTTTTTAATTCCCTCAGATTGTGTTAATCAAGGTAAGGACTAATGTGTCATTTCTTTAAACAAATTGTGGGATTTTTCAGAGGCTTTATTCCCTGAAAGGATGTTTAACACTTGAAAAAAAAAAGGAGCAGGCTCATGCACTTCTGTCAAAGCTGAGCTGTCAATATCTTTATAATCTGCTGTCCATCCTCTCTGACACATGTTGTGTAAATTAATCTGATACTCACGACTCTGAGCTGCATGTTAACCACTCTGACTCTCCATCCTCTTTACCAGAAGTCGTGCGGCCCCGCCTCCGCCCCAGATGTTCTCCTAATTCACTGCTGGAGCGCCGCACGGGCGGATGTGTGGATGGAGCGAGTGATGGATGGATGGATGAAGAGACCAGAGAGTTCATACCTGCCAAAAGCTGTAGACTGTGGCGAGTACAGTAATCTGAATAACAGCTTTTACTGGCTGGAATGTATTGACCGGCTTCAGATTTAGCAACTCATTCCTAAAGCTTCCCTCCCCCATCGCCTCCCAGTATCCTCCTCTTCCTCCCTCCCTCCCTCTGTCTCTCTCATCCCCGCTAGGCTGTGCAGTCAGTCTGCCTCCAGCTGATGAGCGTATTGGCAGCTGCATCATTCCAGCCCGCTGAGTTATTGGGATTTCTCTGCTACTTTTCCTGCTTTGATTTGAAGCCGTCCCTGCGGCTCTGCGTGCACCTCTATACGTGTGTGTTGGGTGTGATTGGACTAATTGTTATTGAGTGACACTATCATCTTTTTTTTTTTTATTCTATTGATAGTTTGCTTGATTCGCCCCACCTCCCAGGGCGTGGGAAGCCAGAGACGATGTTCTCATCCTCATCCAGAAACTCTCTGTTCTCGCCCTGGACGTCCATGGAGCAGTCAGACTCTGAAGCGCTGGACTTCAGCACCAAGGTGCAGCTGCACGGCGTGCTGTGGAAGAGGCCTTTCGGGCGGCCGTCGGCCAAGTGGTCCCGCAGGTGAGGGAGAGGTGTGATTCACCTGGTAGTTTTCATCTTTTAACCTCAGATAGAGCACTTCATACTGCACTTGTTTCTGCCTCTGCTTCTTGGAAAACCTTCTCAAACCCTTCATACACCTTAGAAACCAGAGGTTAAAATGAAAAAAGAAAAACTGCTTTTTTAGAGTTGACATTTGGATGGGAAGCAATTGCTCCATTTTAGACCAAAACACTTTTTACTCAGTTATTTTTTCCCTCCAAGACAGTTCACAATAGTTTACCTCTGCTGTAATATAGTCAAATTGTCTATTTATTAGACACAAATGCTATAAAAAAAAAAAATTCCTGCTGTGATTTCCTTTCTTGCTTGAGGTGAAAGTATCTGTAGTAAATTTTCCTTTTTTGAAAAATATCACAAGTTCAAGAAAATGATGTTGTTTTGATGATGGTTTTCCCCTAAAATGGACATTTTTTTTTTTTAACTGAATGAGATAATTGCTTTATATAATAACAGTTTTTACATCCCAGTGTCAGTGTACCCTGATGTGCCTGTATATTTGGATGTTAAAATGCCTGGATTGCCACCTTATGTCATGATAATGCTCTTAGTTTACATAACAGTTAAAACGACAATGCACGGCACATCCAGAGAGTCCATTTGCGGCGCTCTCTTTGTAACCTCTCCCATTTGCTTGTGTCAGAAAGGTCAAAAGGTTTGTTTTTTCGGTAAATGCTCATTTGGAGTCCTGTGCCAGACTACAGACGGCTGAGCTCTGAGATTTCATGGTATTTGTTTTTGTCACCAGCTTAAAAAAAACTGTAACAGATCAGCCAAACAGTTTGACGACATTTAGAAAGTGTTACTGACACCAGAGGACTGTAAATGAGGTACAGAATGTCTGGTAGCCTCTCCTGTGGGGAGATTAAAGGGACACTCAGATCAGACACAGATTTCAGAGATATTTGTCATGAAGAGTTTTTGTCAAACTGACACACAGTTGGTTTCCAGGATTAACTCAGTGCTGCTTTCATTGTCTTCCTCCGTACAAAGATTCTTCATCATCAAAGACAGCTTCCTGTTCTACTATGCAGAGAGCGAGAAGAGAAACTTTGAGACCAACAGGTACTTCAACATCCACCCCAAGGTGAGCCGCTGCAGCTTCTCTGCTAACATCCAGGCGGATTATTTATCCTGTAAACATGTGAGATGTTTTTAGAGTGCCCTTTTGTTCCAGGAGCAGCTTTATTTATGGCAGTGTGTTGTGTTTCTGGCTCAGGGAGTCATTCCTCTGGGAGGCTGTGTGGTGTCTGCTAATGAAAACATGGGCATGCCCTTTGCCATCGTGGTCAACCTGGAGGACTTCACTGTAAGAGCCTTCACATTTTTATTACTCTGTTACTCTTTCATGTATCCTCCCTACAGCAGTTAAAAGCAGGGTCCAAACTTTTTTTCCCTGAGGGCCACATACAGAAAAGTACACTAAGGACTGGGCCACTCACTCAGCGAGGTGTATAATATATGTATAATAAAACGCATGCAGGTAAATTATGTTTGGTAATTCAACTTTTTTGACGAAACAAAACCAACATCACAGCTTTCCATGAGTAGATTTTCATTTAATTTTTTACAAAAAGATTATTCATGTTGGCCAAAACATTGAACTTTACTGTTCATTCAGCTTATTTGATTAAATTTGAACAAAGAAAAGAATGTAATAGTATTATATATGGTATTAATAATATTACTCAAATCCACTGCAGAAGAAGAGCACTTTAAGGAGTCAGACCCACTGAGGCTCTGCCCTCCTGGATCTTACAACATTACAGATACAGATCCATTTCAGAGACATTATTAGATTCTTCCTTGAACATGTTACAACCATACAACCCAAGCTTCATAAAAACAAATTGTAATCCGGGCAATTAAATATTGATGGTGGGCCACAGTTGGACTCTGGGCCATAGTTTGGACACCCCTGGTTTAAAGTGACACTATTAAGACTGGCCATGGCAAAAAGGTGCAGATAGACAACAAAAAAACAAAGTCACAGTTGACTGTGTGCCGAGCAGCTTGCAGAGCTGAGCTCTAATAGCTTTTATAACTTCTGTCAGTCTAATCCTGCAACCTGTGGGACACATAATGGAGTGAATTTCACAGGGTTACCACTGTGTTACAACAATTTGTACCATCTCAGCAGCACAAAGGCAGAACTCCACTGTCTGTGTTACAGCCTGAAGCCCATTATTGACAAGATGCTGATGTAAAATATCACGTTTCCGTCCCCCAGGGCACCATCGTCCTGGCTGCAGAGTCTGGGGAGGAGCAGGTGCAGTGGATGGAGATGCTGCAGGAGTCGGGCAAAGTGTGAGTATTTACCATAGACTGTAAAAATATTTAAAATAATATTACTGACATGAATGAGTCTTTGACTAGCTAAACAAGACTCTTGCAGCCCCTGTGTTTGAATTTCATGGGGTTTTGGAATATGTTTAATGGGAGGAATGTTGAGTTTATATCTATGAGATTTGATTGCTGGAGAGGTAAGGGCCTGATGAAGCCATAACATTTAGCATTTATTGTATAACATTATCTTCTCAGTATGAACCAACACAAGAATGTTGAGACTATTTCTTGTGAAACTGCATTTACTTTGTCAGCTACACATAAAAGACACATACAATTAGAGCTTTGAACCAAAGCAAATGTACAAATTTCATGGCAATCCATCCAACAGTTTTCGTTGAATTTCAGCATCAGAGGAAAGTCTGAGGGTCAAAGCTCAGAGACAATCCTCTGGATGTGAACCTAGTCTGTAATCCCTGCAGAAGTGCTGGAGAAGCATCTATTTCTGTGCTCACTTTGTGTTATTCACTACTCATCTCTTTTTCCTGTTAAAATCTCTGCGTTTGTCCATCAGCACATGGAAGAACGCCCAGCTGGGGGAGGCCATGATCGAGAGCCTGGAGGCTCAGGGGCTGCAGCTGGCCAAGGAGAAGCAGGAGTACCTGGGTAAACATGCAGGGAAACCACCTGAATGCTTCATTTATTAAAGGATTTACAAGTTTACATGGACTGTTTTGTGTTCTTCAGATAAACTGATGGAAGAGACTGAGGAGCTCAGTCATCAGAGAGCACAGAGAGAGGTGAGACTGTTGATTTACCTCTCTGGCATCATCACGCAACTAAATGTTGAGACATTTAGTTTATTTAGGTCCTTCTTGTTTCATCAACAATCTGCCTGTCTAATATCAGCATTTTATCAGTAAAATATCTCCACTGTGTGCAGGAGCTGGAGCGGCTGAACCAGGTCCTGGAGGAGGAGAAGATGAAGTTTGAGGAGGTGGTGGTGGAGCTGAAGGCGGAGCAGGAGCATATCAAACTGTAAACCCTCTTTTTTTCCATGTTTGTTTCCTAAGTGATTCAGATTTCACTGCTGCAGCCTGTAACTGAGCGTGATTTATGTTCTGCTGTGTGTCAGAGACCTGGACGGCACGGCTCAGTCCCTCAGAGGAGTGGAGAGCGAAAAGGAAGAGCTGAGCAGTTTAACCATCATGCTGCAGAAATCCATTGAGGTAAGGCAGATATTTATTTGTTTTATTTAATCTTTTTTTTGTTTTGTTTCCTCCTGGGCTCGAACGTTGACAGTATATTACAGCAAAAAATGTACAAATGATCCAACAAAAAAGAAAAAAATATTTTAAATATCTAATACTAAAAGGAGGTAAATAAAGAAAATGAATCCCAGGATTGTCAATAAAAATAAATCATATGCAAAAATAAAAAATAATGATCGTCAATGCGTCTTTCTCTTTTCTGGGTGAACTTTTTCAAATGGCAATCTTTTATTAATGCCAAATTTTATTTTCCAAAGCTGTGCAGACACTGTCAGTGTGAGGGCGACTGTTCCTAGAATAAGTCATTGATGAGATGTCACTCGATTCACATTATGTGACGTTACAGCAGCTGGGTGATGACTGTGTAACAAACGCTTGATTTAACAATTGTCCTGCTGAAATAATATATCTGACAGTGATGCAACTTCCTGTGAAAGATGAGGAGAAGAAAACTGAATAAAAAAACACAACAAAAAATAAAGAATTAATGGAGCAGCCCAGGAAAACACAGTGTGCACATCAAATATAATGTATATATGTTTTTGATAGCACGATCTTGTGTGCAGACTACATATTCTGACTTTTACAAGTTCAGGTGTTTATCACCTGAATGTGCTTTTGCAAACATGTTCAACAAATACATGTTTGTTAAAAGAGGATATTTTTTATTTAGTTTGTTTTAATATTGGAGTTAAACCATCACTAAGACTCCACTTCCTGCTGATTTAATTTAATAAGTGATATTATCACATCACACTGGTACAGCTGTATGCAGCACTCAGTGGACCACTGAAACCATTCCTGTGTTTCAGGAGCTCTCTCTGGAGAAACAGAGAACCCTGGAGCTGCTGGCGGTGAAGGAGCAGGAGGAGAAGGAGGCGGAGGAGGAGGAGAGCGCCGCCTGCAGGAAGTCGGAGGACGACGAGGATCCCGGAGACGTGGACCTGCTGAAGGATCTGCGCCACATCGAGGAGCAGATGAAGATCCTGCTGAAGGAGAAAGAGCAAGCTGAAGACAAGTGAGTGACGGGCTGAACCCGCAGCGGACTGGGAGGTTTTACTGACTGGTGCTGCACCAGAACGAGAGTTCCTGAAAACTTAAATTCATTCTTAAAATCCACGTTTTTCAGTCAGAGATCCTTTAAATATGTGTTTATACACTTTCACACACAAAAGACGAGATACGACGAGGCGAGACCCCTTATTAAACATTCGGCATTATTAGCAACTCCACACAATGTTTATAGGTTTACAAAACGAGTATTAAATATGACAAAGTATTAACTACCATAATAATGTTTAAAGAACAATTTAACCAAGTAAAGTCAGTTGAAACTTAATTAAATCCGAATAATGTTATAGACAACCAATTCATAACCATGAATATATTGTTAAATATCTTCCTATGCTTATAGATGTTTTAGAAACGATTTGAACAAGTTTACAAATTATTTGGTGATCGTTACTAACCCATACTTAATGTAGTTGAAAAATAGTTTAATGTGTGCAACGACAAACTGTGTAATTCTGTTTCTGGAGCCTGTGAATCGTTTTTTGAAAAGCTGCAGCCTTCACCAGGGAAGCTCTGTGCTGATGTGCTGAGGACGGAGCTACTAGTGGAAAATGTGTATTGATCTGTGAACAACCCGTCCATTGATCAGCACCAGTAAGTGGGATATTACAGCAGCTGCTATTGACCGCTGGCTCCAACAACACTGAAATATACAACACATAATGTTTAGTTTCCGTGAGCTCTGCTTCTCTCTGCTTCTCTCTGCTCCTCTGCAGCTGCATGGAAAAATACAAAATACCACCACGATCACTCAGGATGGTTTTCTTACTCCATGCAGACTCACAGTGATCCTCAGTGCCTTTCAGAACCAAAGTCCTGCAACAAATACTCTTCCACACGCCCTGTTTTTGATTATTCCTCTATTTTTTTGCATGTTGACTGTCAGACAGTGAAATTAGACTCATAGCAGCTGGTTAGCTAAGCTTAGCATAAAGACTGGAAACAGAGGGAAACAGCTAGCCTCGCTCTGTCTAAAAGGAACAAAATCTGACCAACAGCACCTTGAAATCAACACATTATGTCTTATAAAAAATAATATCAAAAACAATCATTCAATGGACAGAGGAAACAAAAAGGGCCTGCGTTATTTTTGAAAGAGTTTTCAGGCCTTGTAACATCCCAGTTTCTATACTATTCTGCGCTTGATAAACAGACATTGAAACATTTTCCTGCTGTGTGTTTGGAGCCTTCCCCCTGTGTGACCGTGTCTCCGTCTTTCAGGCTCAGGGACAACGACGAGCGGGCGAAGATCCTGCAGCAGGAGAGGGAGTACTACTCGTCGCAGGCTCGGGCTCTGCAGCAGTCGCTGTCTCAGCTCACCGTGGACAAGCAGCAGACCGAGGCCGAGCTCAAGGTAACACAGCACTGATCCAAACCAGCTCAGAGGTCAGCCCATCTGCCTGCTGCTGCCAGGTTTACGCTTTTTATGGTTAGGGTTAGAACAAAGAAGAAACAACAATAATAAAAGCAAGGAAGAATGATCTCACATTACTTTTTCTGGAATAAGATCATTGTCCTCTGTCGTCCAGTTTCTCTGTATTAAGCAGCGTCCCTGTACAGCAGCTCCTCTTCCTCTGTCTCACGGCCGTGTGGGCTCAGACGGACTTTCAAACAGGACGTATCACACGCTGAAGGATCCCTGAGCAAACACCCAAACCGCGACTGGTTGTTCTAGTTTCTCCAGGATGAAACTTTGCACAACGTGTATTTTTTCTAAGGAATGTTCCTGATGAATTATTACTCTGAACAGGTTTTTAACTGCTCAGAAAATAGTTTGCATTGAGCACAATTGTCCAAAAAACATTGCACAAGATATGAAAGTCATTTAAAAAAATTAATCCCATTTTAAAATCATCAAATCTTATTTGAAATGCTACTTTGTGCCATTAATTATAAACATTATCCGACATAACATGACAACAGGTCATTGAAAGTCAACAAATAAACTTTTAGAAGCATTTTTTTTAGGAATATTAATTTTTTTAATCTACCTGATTAGAAAAAGCAGCTGACGATTACCCATATTTGATAACAATATTTCACAAGAAAGTCAATGGAAATTATATCAGTATGTAATTTTAATTTCTTTATTAGTAAAATAACAATAGGTTTAATATAGTGATAATAGTTTTAAAGTATTATATTTTATTATATAGTAATATAAGTATTTCTTGTGGATTAATTGTACACATCTCTGTCCTTAGTGTAAGGTCCTTATGTGCTGATGCTGTTCATTCTATGTATTTAAACTATTAAAATACATCTTTTACATAATTATGAACACAGAAAAGCCTGTCAGGCTGCTGCCAGTTTATCATGTGACACTTCAAATGTCTTTTTAAATCCAAAAGAATTAGAGTCCTGCTGCTTTGTCCACGTCAAAGATATAACCCAGCACACCGTTTGAACTCACTGAGCTGTGATTTCCTCCATGACATCAGATCAGTGTCATTAAAAGTGTTTCCCTCAAATCTCCTCTTACAGTTGCAGTTTGTCGCTTCAGGTACTTTCATAAGTTTTCCTGTGTGTCTCAGGCAGAGATAGAGTCTCGGGTGGAGCTGGAGAAGAGGCTGAAGCAGGCGGAGGAGGCCCTTCAGGACCTGGAGAAAGGCCTGGAGTCCCTGGACCGAAGCAAAGAGCGAGACGAGAAGATGAAGGGCGACGTGACTCAGCTGAGGAGTGAGTGCTGCCGCTACTTTCTGTGTGGTGGGGAAAATGTGCAGTGAGGTCACTATGCATCAGATAATTCAGTTTGTATACATCATATATTCTGTACCAAAAATTCAAACTGAGACGTGTCCAGTCTGATGTGATGGACGCCCGTGTGACTGCCCTCCTCTGGATGCAGTTTGTATCACATGTGCATCACTTTCAGTCAAACAGCATAAAACATCTTATATAGTTTTGAGTCCCATCTAAAATTGAGTTTATGTGATTCATCTTGTTTAACTTATTTACTAGAAATGATCTTAAATTGTCAGGGATAAACTAGCATCTTCATTATATGAATAAATATAAATATAAAAGCAAATATGATATTATATCAGTTACTTTGTTGCATTGCAATGCAACAAAGTAACTGATATAATATCCTTATGAGATTAATTATCTTAATTATCTAGTCCTTTTTGTTGACTTTTCTAAATGAAGAACACAGAATCACAGCCTCATGTCTGAGAAGCTGGAACCTGGGAATTAATTCTGGATATTTGCGTGAGAAATAACCTATAAATCAATTAGTATAGATTCATATGTATTTATCAACTAATCATTGCACTAAATGTCAGTGCCAAACAAGGGCTGTGTAATTCTGTTTTATAATTATTTTATGTCTCAGTTTAATAACACAGAACATTTTTATATAAAGATTTAAAGGCTATTATTTCTATGTGAATAATAGCAAGTCAGGTTTACTCCTTATAATGAGTATTTACATTTAAATTATATGGCAAGTATAGGATTTTGTTCCATGAGTAGTCTAGATAAAACTCAAGATAGCACATCACAGATCCTTTCCTCCCATTCTTGATCAAAATGACACAAAAGTACATGAAAAGTAAATGGACAGTGGATTTATTTTAGTCCTTCAGTATATCAGATTTAAGTCACACCACTAATGTTTGACTCTAAATGAAAGTAACTGCGTCTCATCTGAACTGAGGTCTGGTAGGGTAATGTGTGCTGTCGTCCTGCTGTGTTCGCCAGGATTCTTCGAGGACTGTATCTGTGCCGCAGAGATCGAGGCGAAGCTCCCGGCGATCATGAAGAACGCTGTGTATCTGCACAAAGCCGCCGCACGCCGCATCAAGAGCTGCCGGATCCAGAGGAGAGCGTCCAGACGCCACTGGTGTAAGTCTGAAACGCCAACATCTTTGGCACATATTTGGATTCATGAGGGCTCGAGCACTAAACTGGCTATTTCTTTACATTGTAGTTTTCATTTATAAAATAGGTTGGACAGGATAATTGCAATTTTTATTCTTCAATTGTAAAAATAAAAATGTAAATGTGTAGCAAATATAGAAAAAAAGTTTTATTCAGTCCCTATTCCAAACATTTCACCATGCCACGTAGCATACTAAAGTATGACATCTGTCAGATTTTAAAATATTCAAAAATGTACTTTTTTTTCTGTCCAATTTCAAAAATCCCCCCACTGACGCGTATCAGGACACTAAAATTAAGCTATTCTGCGAATTTGACGCATTTTTAAAATTTTCGCCCGTTTTCAGGTAAAAAAAGAAGCATTTTTAAGCATTTTAAAAATAAAAATCTTTGACCAAAATTGCCACTTTTCAGTTTTTGAAAATGTCAAAAAAAATGGGTTTTTCTGTCCGATTTCAAAAATCCCCCCACTGACATGTATCAGGAGGCTAAAATAAAGCTATTCTGCGAATTTGAGGCATTTTTAAAATTTTCGCCCGATTTCGGGCAAAAACACGTAAGCCGATAGGCTTACTTTTTTTTCGTCGGGTCAAAGTTTGGACATCTCATAATATGGTTTGTTTTGTCATTTCTCAACAAATTATACTCAAAAATGTCTTAAAAGACTATAATCTGTCCATTTTAAGCATTTTAAAAATACATTTTTTTGATCAAAATCGCCACTTTTCAGTTTTTGAAAAAAAAAAAAAAGACGTAAGCCTATAGGCTAAAATCTTATTTTTAGGTATTTCCTGCACAAATCCTCCCACTGGCTGTTATAAAGAGGCCCTAATCTACGCATTTCAAGCGTTTTTAGCCATTGGAAAATTTTATGATTTTTG
>JAOWBC010000248.1:3560093-3576693 GCA_028566105.1 Hypoplectrus providencianus | reverse complement strand
CTGTTATAAAGAGGCCCTAATCTACGCATTTCAAGTGTTTTTAGCCATTCGAAAATTTTATGATTTTTGACCAAAAAACGTTTTCAACCGATCAATCGACCGATTTCAAAAATCCCCCTACTGACGCACATCAGGACACTAAAATAAAGCCATTCTGCAAATTTTCGCCCGTTTATGGGAAAAAAAACGTAAGCCTATAGTCGGACTTTTTTTTTTTCGGGGCAAATTTTGGACATCCCATAATATGGTTTGTTTTGTCATTTCTCAACAAATTATGTTCAAATATGTCTTAAAAGGCTATAATCTGTCCATTTTAAGCATTTTAAAAATTTAAATTTTTGACCAAAATCGCCACTTTTCAGTTTTTGGAAATGTCCAAAAAATGTTTTTTTTCTGTCCATTTTCAAAACCCCCCCGCTGACGCGTATCAGGACACTAAAATCAAGCTATCCTGCGAATTTGAGGCATTTTTAAAATTTTCGCCCGTTTTGGGGGAAAAAAACAACAGCCTATAGTATGACTTTTTTTTTTTTTCGGGTCAAATTTTGGACATGTCATAATATGGGTTGTTTTGCACTTTGTGACCAAATTATATTCAAATAAGCATTAAAAGACTATAATTGGTCCATTTTAAGCATTTTAAAAATTTTCATTTTTGACCAAAATCGCCCCTTTTCAGTTTTTGGAAATGTCCAAAAAATGTGTTTTTCTGTCCATTATTGCTATTATTTTAAGCATTATAGGTGTTTTTAAATTTCAAAATTTTTGACATGATGTTGTAAGATTCTGGCACAGTCACTTCACCAACCTGATCAATGTCGTATTCTGAATTGTTTGGCCATTAGAAATATCATGTTACTGCAAGAGGAACAAACTTGTTTTTTTTTCTGTGTCATTGCAGTGAAACACTCCAAGTCTTTCGTAGTCGCCAGCGGTGACGGCAGCAGTGTGGAGGACCTGTGGGAGACAGCCCGACAACTTACCTCTGACAGCACCTTCAGGGAGAGTGTGTACAAGATCATGGCTCGCAAGGACCCTGCAAACAAGGCTGAGGACTGAGCGGAGAGACAGCCGTTACTTAGAGATACCGATCCCAAACCCAACACTAAGACACTGTAGTTGACTGTGACAGAAATGTGTTTGATTAGCTTCTTTGGTTGTAATCTGAAGTTCTTAAAACTTTACATTTCCTGGACACTGACTACACCTTTTACAGCTCTGACTCTCAGATACTCTTTAATTTCCTGCTCCAGGAATGAGGCAGCAAAGAGAACTAAACAAAACCTGAGAGGTCCTTTTTGCAAATTCCTCATTGTGTTTTCAATGAAAAATCATCCTCATAAGATAGCTTCATAATAAACCACAGCATTTTTTTTTTGCACTTTTAAACAAAGAAAGAAAACTAAACACTTTTCTACTCTACTTAAAGAGGTCCTCAGTGCCCAGTTAGTTTCTAGAACTGTTTGCAATAAGAAACAGATTTGATCTAGCCAAAGAATAATTATGATGTTGATTTAAACTTCCAGTATGGTAAATAGAGGTGTGGCTTTCTTCTACAGTAGCTTTTAACTTGCCATAGCTCTGAATGTGTTAATAAAAGGGTGGCAGTGTGTCACTGTAGCCTTGTAGCTTGAGTTTCTAATGTTTTCATCTCCAAAAACAGACTATATTTACAGTGTGCGAGTTGATTTAGCGGATAGCACCGACAATGCAAATTCATCTTGTAAAATGTTTGTTTTTATTGTTAAGGTTTTGATTGTATGCACTGGTTATGTCCTTCACTTTAACAGAGGTCTTATGAAAACAATGAACTCACAGATGTGTGCGATATCAAACTTGACCATTTCATTATTGCTACATCTGGAAAATCTGTCTTTGACGAAGCAACTCAATGTATTTCACTTAAGCAAGCATTTTATGACAATATACGAATGATAACATCGGAAATGAAACTGAAAAGAAGCCCACATGTCAGGGTAAGGTAGGAGGGAACATGTAATGGAATGAACAACATGCCTTGATGCTAATAAAGCTGTGTTTGAACCTTGTACATGTCATTTCATTAATGCGGGTCAAAGGCTGTTAGGTTCTTGTTTGGGTTCCTGTTTCAGCAGCAGGACAGATGGCACTGTCACTAGTTTCAAATGATATGATCCACTCCTGACTCTTGATATGGACTTAATACCATCAGAGGAGAGACAATTTGATAAAGTTCAGTGTGGGAAGAAAAGGACTGCAGCTGATCACCAGCTCTCGTTCCTCTCCTGGACCTGCAAAACATAAAAAAGTACAGATAAGGTCATTAATACATAAAATGCATGTCCTTTCTTGAAAATATTACAGAAAGTTCAAGCTCAGTGGCCAAATGCTGGCTAACACTGTAACTGTCTCTTTATACATCATGAACCCTTGATGGGTGAACTCCAAATGGTGTGTTGAGCCATTTTAAAACTAAATCAGCCCATTTTATGTTTGCCTTTCACTTGGGGTCATAAATGCCAACATTAATGTGTTCCATCACAGTGAAGCCAAAAAAGCCAACGTGTATAAATGTGCAGCACTACTTTATCTAAACTGAAAGTCGTGGAGTCTCCGAATAAAGTGGCAGAATACGTTTATACTCATGTAAAGTACGAGTACTTGAGTTAATGAACTTTGTTACTTTTCACCACTTAGACATTCAAGACCCTAAAAAAAAAAGAAACTTCATGTAGCACTTTAAGTATTTAAGATTAATTCAGAGAATCTTAATTGATGAAAAAGCGTGTACAACTTTTACACATGATGTGGAATCCAAGGTGTTGGGATCAGATGTGATAATATGAAATTCACGAGCCACTTAAAGAGGAGCTCGCTCCTTCGATTTTCTACAAAATCAATGCAAAGTGTAAAATTAAACTTCATTACACAATCAGTGCAGTGTGAGTAATTCCTACTGACAATGTGTAACAACATGCTAACATTTTAGGTCATTTTCAGTCAGTTATCAGATGACCATTACAGTGTCTTTTTCGATAGATAGCTTAATGTTAACATAAATCTGCCATATTTTGCATGCATCACCTCCTAAACCTGTACTACTACTGTTCTAATCCTTTTTTTTTTTGAGCTGAGGTGCAGGGACGTTCTGTATTTAATTCAACTGCAGCTTTAAATGTGTGGTTTACTAAGACACATCTACTGCATCCTTATAAAACCTTCTCCAGATTGGCAACCTCATCCTTTCAGTCGCCATCATAAGCACCTACAAATCTGCCGTCTCATCCCTCTGACCCTACGCCACCTCCACGTGATTATCTGGTGGGAACAGCGAGGCTCGGTCGGGGCCGTAAGCCTGTCAGTCCTCTGCTGCTCTAATGCTGCATTTCAGAGTCAGTCTGGCTTTTATCTCAGTCGTTAGTGACGTTGGCAGGTTACAGGCTGTCGGAAATGCTCGGTCAGGTCTACATCCTGGCCGCGGATGTGCTGCAGGAACAGTGACTGGCTGTGTAGCTGAAGAGGATTTCTCCCTGAATAAGTGAAGAGGTGGAATGCTGCAGTGATTTCACCCGTCACAGATGTTACTATAACAGAGTGATAGTGAAACAACGAGTGAGCCACCGGAGAGGCAGCTTCCCACAGGCAACCCCCGCATATTCCCACGCACTCAGTTATTCACCTTTCGCTGCTCCATCCAGATCTTTATTGCTATAGCAACGCCTACATCTGAGGGCGAAAACCCTTGTGTATCTCTCTTTTCTTTTAATCTGAGAGATTGTGGGATTAGCACAGCCAGAGGCCTTTAAAGCCTGTTGTTGGCTTGCATGTTGACCAATGAGTAAATGCATGGTTTTTTTTTTCGTTTTCATGTCTGGGTCAGTCTGATAAAGGTTTGTTGTGTTGTTTTTTAATTGCAAGCTCTAAAAGGCACGCAGCAAAACAGAAGGCACTGCACAACCTGTAAACATGAACTCGTACCTGCTGACCTTGACTCGGTCACCAGGCGGCTGTGTTGGGTGCAGATCAACTGGGAGGGAGACGAGCGGCGGCTGTCTCTCAGAGCGCTTCACTGTTTACTGTCGTCTGACGTGAAGAGGAGAGGCAGAGGCAGTCCTTGAAGGGAGAACCGGGGAGGGACGGACAGCCCTTGCTGCAGGAATCTGCGTCCTCTGATGCTTCATCAGCACGGGGCTCGTGCACGCGGCCCTCCTGCGCTGCATTGTCAGCGGTTAGGTACAGACAAGTGTCCAGCCTGGGGCTTTATTCCCATGCTATATCTAGCTGTGTCACAGTGCGTGTACAAAAACATCCCTCATTTGCTTTGGGGGTCTAGAACCATTTGCGCTTAATTTCCCCTTATAGGAGTGCTCCCTTAAAAGCCTCTGCAGTTGTCATGGATTTGTGCTTCCTGGTAAACAATGACTCTTTTCATTCCCGCACAGCTTTCAGTCCTGTAGCTGAGATACATGGAGCAGAGGGCAGAGAGAAGGAGAGAGGAGGGGCTGAGCTGCTGCACAGGGCAGCTCTCTCCACACTCATCTGTTATGAAGTCCACTGTGTCCGACACAGACTTTACTGTTCATTTACAGCAGCTGATAGTCTCAGTACATCCATGTTATAAAATTTGGTTTGCTTCCACAGGATTTATAATAAAAACTGATGGTCAAAAATGTATTCAAACCAGCTGATGGGTGAAGATATGAAAGGAAAAAATAACACTGTGGGTCTTGATGGGAGAAGGGTAAGGCTGTTGAATGATGAGGGCCATAATGAAGGCAGGAGCCACACATGACCAGGAGTGAGGAGTCCACAACGAAGTGTTGGCTTTATTTCTCATCCAGGCTGGCTTTGAGTTGAGCTTCCAGGGCCATTTTATCAAACGTACGCATGTTGGTCTCCTCCCGCACTTTGTCTCGTACGTGAAAAGAGGCCCGGGCCACAGAGCGGGCGCTCTCCAGCACCGCCCTCTTTTCCTTGAAGATCTGCTCGCTCTTTTCCAGCTTCCTCTCGATGGACTGCAGCAGCTCCAGCCGCCTCTGCTTCTCCTCCTCCTCCACCCGCTGCCTGTTGAGCCTCTGCAGTTTTTCCTTCTCCTGCCGGCTCTGGATGGCCCGCTGAGCTTTCTCCTTTGCTCTCTCCTCCGCCACGAGGGCCGCCTGCTGGGCTCGCTTCTCTGCCTCCTTCACACGAGCTTCCAGAAGCTGCTGCTGCTGCCTCTCACGCTTCTCTGCTGCTTTGCGTGCTTTCTGAATCTGTTTCTCCTCACGCTTGGCTTTTTCTTTCAGCTCCTGCCCCCGACGCTCAACTATCTGTTCGTAATTCTCTAGGGAGCGGCTGAGCTTCTCCTCTGCTGCCCTCCTGGCCTCCTCCCTCTCCTCCTGCTCTCTGCGGGCGATCTCCTGAGTCAAAGCGGCGTGGCGTCTTCTCTCTGCTTTGTTCAGGCCCCGTCTATCCTCCTGGACCTGGTGCTCCTTCTCTTGCCTCTTCAGCTCAGCCATGGTGAGCTTCTCCTTCAGCAGCAGCCTCTCCTGCTCCAGCATGGCTGCCCTCTCCTCCTCCAGGGCCTTCAGGTTCTGCTCCTGAAGGGTTTTCTTATGCTTCTCCTCGCGTGCCGCCTGCTGTAACTTTAGCAGACGGTTGCGCTCCTGCAGCTCCGCGAGCTCCTTCCAACGCTCCTCGCTCTCCTCGACCTGTCGCATTTTCGCAGCTGCTGATTGTCGCTCCTGCTGGCTGAGCCTTCGCTGACGTATCGACACCTGTGTCTGCCACACCCGCTGGCACTGAAGCATGGCGCGCTGCTTCTCTCTCTCCTCCTGTTCCCGCCGCAGCTCGTCCATTCTGCGCTCACTGTCCCACTGAAGGTGAGCCACGTATCGGGTCTGACTCATGATGTCCTCTTCCTGGTATCTAGCAAGCATCAGCGCTGCGATCTTGCGGTCACGCTCGGACACGGCCTTCAGCCCTCGCCGCTTCACCTCCTTCACTATGCGCTCCACCTTCTGCGTCGTCTGAATGGAGTGGCTCAGATCGCCGAGGCTGAGGCTGCGGCCCATCAGGGAGTTGAACGCGGCCATGGTGCGAGCTCGAGGACTGGAGACTTTTGCCCAGTGATCTCGTGGACCATCCCAGCTGTAAGAAGAGGAAGCACCTGACTCTGAGGAGGTACATGTAGTAGTAGTTGTGGTGGTGGAGGTGGACGAGCAGACAGGATCCATCCTGCGCTGCAGGGACTCCAGCGAATGGCTTTTTCCTCGTGCCTTGGAGTGAAAGCCAAGATGTCCATTGTGCTGAGAGAACGGAGCCGCTGTTACACCATTCTGAGGCGTCGCAGAGCTCTGAGCTGCAGGCTTGGTCACTGATGATGTCAAAGTAGAGTTGGCTCTGGGAAAGGAGGGGGGTTTAGGTGTAGGTCTGGGAAAAGTGTTTGAGGATTTACCGCCTGAGGACTTCCTGACGACTGGTGGAGGGCCCGACGAGACGGGCCGTGTGGTCTTTGCTTCAGAAGAAGAGGGCTGCTTGACAGATCCTTGGAAGCCACCTTTGGATGATGGGGTAGAGGTTGTGGAAGATGTTTTTGGGGACTGAGCAGACCCAGCATGGGCAGATTTAGGGGAGGTACCAGAGGGAGCTTTAGATGAAAGAGCCGTACCTGTCTTAGAGGTCGGACCTGATGATGAGGCTTTAGGGGATGCTCCAGGATCAGGGGCTGAGCCTGAGGTCACCTGTCGAGGTTTAGGAGGCTGAGAGGAGCCAGGGGAGGCTTTGTGCTGCTGCTCCACAGCGGAGGGTGATGCACTGCTGCCGGTATTGACTGCTGCCTGCAGAATCCGCCTCTTCTCCTCTCTGATTATCCTCTCCCTCTCCTCCCTGCACTGCCTCAGTTTGGCGTGCCTGTCCCTTTCATAGACTTCAAACAGGCCTGTCGCAACACGCATGGAACGGCCCGGAGCCTCCCGGGCGAAGTCAGCAAGTGGGCGGGGCAGGAGCTCCACAGGTTTGACCCCGCATCGAGCACACGCCTCCAGAGAATGAGGGCTCGTTAGCACATAGCGGCTGCCCTCTGCGGCTGGTGAATCAAAGTTGTACAGGTCCAGGTGCAACTTTGGCGATGAATCCGTCTGAGTCTGTGGTTGATCAGGTGGAGGTGGAGGCCCCTGAGAGGCGGTGTCTGGCTCCGCCGAAGATGCTGTGTGGCAGGGGCTCGTCTCAGAACTGCCAGTGGGCGGGGTCTCGAAACCGGCATCCCCGTCCTCCTCTGTTGTCGCGCCATCGGCCTGTTCTGGCAGTCGAGGGTCTTCAGTGGCCACAGCTGGCGAGTCGAGCTGCGGGCCTTTACACTTGTTCTGCTCCTCAGCATCCGAGGGGTCGACCATAGTTGGCTGATACTGCAGGTAGAGGAGAGGGATAGGGACAGAGGTCAACAGAAGGAGAGGGGTTGTATGATTTGTGAGGGGATAACATAGTAGGATAAAATCTCAATTATAGGATTATAATATTCTGTCCAGAGCTTAAGAGAGATACAGTCTGTGGGGGAGGGTCAAAACGCATGTTCAGAGATGCATGCATGCATGCACACATATTCATGCACTGATTTTTACACCAGATGAGACATTTCCCCTTCAGGGAAGTGACATAACATACAAAAAACACCAGGGTCCTTTAATAGAGAGTCTATTTTTGGCAGAGTTACTAGGCTGAGAGAATTTGATTACTCATAGCAATATTTTTCACTCCACATCTCACAACCAACCTAAAAATACATTTGAAATCAAACCAGGTCCTGCATCATATACATTATTAATCAGTTAATAGTAAAAGCTCGATTTAAAACCACAGTTTCTTTCTGGTAAACAAGCACTTGACTCTGCTCAGCGTTATTGACTCACACCTTACAGACAGGAAAGGCCTAGACTTTTCTGTATCAGCAGCACAAGGGCAGAGAGTGTCTGCACTTTTATATTAAAAAACACTCAGGGTCGAGTTCTAATCACAGATCCTATTCGAGTCGGCTTGCTTTTGTTTCACAAAGATCATAATTCATGTTTTTACTGCTGTTTCACCCCGTGGTTTGGTAGTATTTCACGCTGTGGCGCACCTCACAAACACCCACTGACCTGCCAGTTTGTAAAACGTTTTCTAAACCGGTGCTTTGTTCCCCTGTAATCCGTCCAGAGCCCCTTGTTCCCTGCATAATATCAGGTTTCAGGGAAAAAGGCTGCGGCCGTCGACCCAACGATGGAGCTTCACATCGCCGCAACCTCCAGCGACACGACAGACAGACGGAGCCTTTCACAGCCTGTCGGTCTCAGCGGCGAGCGAGCAGTGAATCTGTGCCGTCCAAGATTAAAGAAGAAATGCAAAAGCAGTCCCGGGGTGAAATGCACTTTTAACGTCGAACAAAATCTCGCTATCCTCTCCTCAGATCCTCCGACCGCAAAGTGCATCCCGCGGTCTCCACCTGCTATTCAGCAGCATCCCTCCATCTCAGCCTCCTTAGCTCCGCCTGCTTGTGGCAAATACGCTAAAAATACGGTCTGTACGCTGCAATTAATCAAGCGCACGTACACTCAAATTACATGCTTTTAACATGTAACAAAACGTTGGACTAATGGTGTCTCTGGATGTCTTAGCCCTGAGCAAAGTTCCTCCTATAGGCCTACTTTCAACTCGAGAGATATATACATTTATATAAGGGGAAGGTCTGTTTAATCTTACTTTAGTTATTTATTTACCGCTTTATACTCTATTTTATGTTCTAGGTAATACAAAGATATTGAAGAAAAAGTAAAATATATTGTATGAGAATAATTCTATAAATAGAGGATTAATCTGTGCAGGCTGGCCCATCAAAAGTCTCATCACCGCATGTAACAGCTGCCATCTGCCACCCTGGTTATGTGTGAAATCAAAAACACTGCAATGGCTTAAAACAGCCACTAGAGGGAACTATCATATAGTAGATTCATGCTGCTAGTTTCTCATCAGACAATGGAGAGTCAGCAACCAATCAGCATCAGTGCATCTCATCCGGGGAGGGAAGGGCAGAGACAGTAATGTCACATGAGCATTCACACACTGAAGTAGAAGCAGCAATACCAGACTAGAGGTTAATTCAAAGTTCAGCAGTGAAAATGTGCAATCAGCAAAATGTAGTTAAAACAGTGGGATCATTTTTCCCAATACTGAAAAACTATGGTTTACAGTTATTTTTGCTGATGTAGCCACAATATAATAAGCACGTTTTGGTCGCGGGATTGATCTTTTTAAACTGTTGGGTGGTTCAAATACATTTTATATACAACATATATGTTACACTAATAAAACATGATACATTCCCAACAATTATAACTTCTCTCTGACATATTTTAAGTTATTACAACTGTGTCTTTACTACTTTTACGTCTCCCAATGTTTCTAAAACATTTCATAAGATTCACAGTTATGAAGCTTCCTTGGGCCCACTACAGCCCAACTGTAAAGAGGAATAAACCGGGAAATAGACGAGTCATTAAATGAACATGAACACTAGATGTACTGGTAGATCAGGCTGATCCATGTGCAGGACCTTTTCTTGTGGTGAAAGGTCAGGGTCACAGACAGGGCAGCAGCACCACAGCTGCTCAGAACTCACCTTCATGAGACTGGATTATACATTTACGCTTCAAATACCATAAAAGTGGTGTTCAATCTTGGAGATTATCTTTTTGAACAAAACATGTAAAGGTCATAAACTTTGCTACTGATCATGTTTCCTGCATTAATCCAAACTCCAACGCAGGTTGATGTGCAGAAACATTGCAGTAGACACAGTAACAATACAATTATTGTTTTAGCATTTAAAGTTACTGGTAACATTGTTGTTCTGTATTTGTGTGACTTTTCTTCAATCACTACTACATGAACAAATGTAGTGTTTTCACTGAAAGCTACTTTATTGAGACGGACTGGCCTGGCCGGGTCCAGTCAGAGGATTAGATAACTCTGAGGGAGAATCACAGTGATGATGACCCACTAAACTCCTGACCCGGTGTGGGGAACAGTGCGAGTTTAATTGGCCCCGCCCGTGAGCCGTATCAGGAGGACAGCGGGTAACAAGTGACAACAGGGAACGTGCTGGCTGGCTTGTTAACTGGGGGCATGGGGTCTGGGAGGGGGGCCAAAGGGGAGCGGGGCATGGTGTGGTCGCTGCACAGTTCACTGGTGCAGGGGTATGCTCGACAGAATTTTTGTGTTTTTGTTTTTGGTAGGGCATGCTCCCCACCACCAAAGCTGGACTGGGGGTTCATCGAGAGGTGAGCCGCTCTGTGCAGTCATGGAGACCACTGCAAAGCTCGGCTGGTGGTGAGGGCCTGGAGTAATCCCTTACCTACTGGTTTTGTAGTGGTCAAGATTTGGAAAAACCTAAATTCTGAGTATGGGGGGAAAAACAGATTTTTTTTTTCTTTTTTTAAATACGTGTGCAGGAAGTTATTATTTGGTATATGTATTTTAAGGAAAGACAATTTTAGTTTATCTGACAGTTATTTTAATGTTTTGGCAATATACATATACATATAAATTAATTAAAGAAATAAAGTAAATCAAAGATACCTCTTTGTATTGGAATCATTTTTAAAAATCTATTTTAAAACCTTATTTGCAGAGAGCTAGAATCAACTAAATACAGTGATGGAAAGTGACTCACTTTGCTTAGTCAGGTATTATACTTTTTAGATATTTACTCATATTCTCATTTTCTTTTTACTTCACCTGCACTACATTTTAGAAACAAATATTATAATTTTACACACACACACATTCCCCGTAATGAATACTTTTATTTAGAAACTTTAAATGTATTTTTGATGTCAATTATTTTGTACTTTTAATTGTGTAAAATGTATTTTTTCTTCCCTACTGTAATATCACTTTCATGCAAGTAAAATATCTAAGCACTTATTTCACCACTGACTAAAAATAATAAACAGTTGAAAACAAAACAAAACAGAGGACTAGAAAGAATAAAATACATAATTAAAGAGTAATAATTTAGGTCCAGTTCTCCCATAGATAAGTCTGTCTGCTAATGCAGGAAATCACTGTGCTCATGCACATAACATAAGTAAGTACGAACAGATTCTATAGCTGTTCCCATAGTGTGGAAAGTCTGTGGGAGTTTTGGGAGATCTAGTAGCAAATGATTGATGAAGAAGTCAGAATAACAAAGTGAAAGTAGCAACAAATGAATCAAGCCAGGAGATTACAGGCAGACAGAAACCCCGGGAGCTCAGACAATAACCACTTTTGGCTGTATGGCTCAGCAGTTTCAGCTAAGATGAATTCACCCATTTCATTTCCCTTCAAGACGCAGATCTGATTTTCAGCTCGACATGTGTGCTGAGCTCTGACAAGTGCGGATAAAGACATGGCAAACTCTTTTACAGACCCTGAAATAAAGACGATACAGTCAGTCTCAGTGCATTCCCACCTCTCCAGAGGGCTACTGATTTTCCACATTATTATATTTTACTACTGTTATAGCGGATTGTGCCAAGAGGACACTGTAGGGGTGTTCTCTCAGAGCGGAACATTTTCAGAGTGAACGCTGGTCAGACAAGTTCAGTGAAGCAGATATGATTATGTACTCTGGTGAGACTTCTACATTACATTATCAAACTGTCTCTGCTATCCAAAGATGGCTCAACGTGAAGCATAAACCAGAATCTTTATATTACTGATATTCACTTCTAATATCTGCCTATTTATGCAGGTGTTTTAAGGATGTAGCTGGATTATCTTAGCAGCTCTCTGTTTTTTTTTCAATTACATTTTGTAAATTAATTCTCCATAGGTAAGGTTTGCATACTACTTCAACTATAGCAGCAGATTTTGGATTCAGGGAAAATCAAAATGCAAATGTTGTTTTCTCATGTTTTATGAGAGCTGTTCTATCTTGCATATATCAGCATGCAATCATAATTCTTAAGTCACATATAAATGTATTGGTTTTCTGAAAAAACTTGAGTTTTGTAGTAAAGCTTTTTTTTATAGGCTTATAATTTCCTGTTAAATCCCAATGAACCTATTATGGGAAAATAGTGACATGGTTCTGAGACCTTAATTTAAGTTAGACTTTATGGAGCTGTTTTGACTTTGTTTTGATTTCTGGAGAATGCCCTTAAAACAGCTAGTGTACATGTAAATATTAATTGATTGTTTTAAACTTAATTCTTCCTTTACGTCAGACTGTATCACCTTAAAGTTGACATATTTAAACATTTTTGCATATTGAGCTAACCCACTGAACACTTGTGAAAAGATGCCAAGTAACGCAAGAAATTAATCAATGTTAATTAATTGGACTTTCAACAAATGAGCTCTCTAATCTTCCCAATACTGCTGCCAAATTACATAATTCTTTCCAGGAAGTTTCTCAGGAAATTATGGATCTGAGCTCTGAGTTTGGGATGGGTATGGTGTCCAGGGAGGTGTTGTTTAATTTCTCTGTTTTTCCACATACCAAATAACAGGGGAAAACTATTTGGGAACTCAGATTTGTACTTTGTATTTTACCATTCCACTAAATAAATATATGGAAAACCACATGGCTAACCCCAATATGTATTATCTGTGCTGCAAAATAAAACAATACAATAAAGTAAAGAGTGACCAAAAACAGACTAAAATATAGTGAGACAGTTTGAGGTTCTGTAGTCCTGTCGGCTGATGTTGCGTATGTTTTCAAACAATCCTGTCTTTTCACTCTCTCTGTCCTGCACACTCGCTGCCCTGCTGGAACTCACTGGTCCTGTGAAGACTGAGACCTTTCGTTGCCCCCAGTTCACATTTCCAGCCTCGGTTTGCCAACAGAAAGAGACACGTTTTCTGGACAGTTTCAACAACTCCCCCTTCTGACCCTTTGCTTTCTCCTGCCACCGAGCCCCCCTCCCCTTCCCTCTCTCTTTGCTCTGTCTTCTGTGGGACGGTACAGGGGTCCCATGCGGGTGTGGAATAGTCCCCCTCCTCTGTGGAAGGGGAAAAGGTCCCAGAGACAGAGCTGTTAATTCAATCAGGAGAGCGGTATGCTCAATTAGGCATCCATAAGGGCCCTGGATGGGCGCGGGGGCCCTGTAGAGGGCAGGCAGCCCAGTCCCCATGAGGTATTAATTGTGGATGACAGTGTGTAAACAGTGGGGTGAATAGACAGCGCAGGTGCGGGACACCCCAGTCCAGACTCAATAGCTCTTTTCACACCCTCAGCTCTGTGTTGCCACTTTCTCTTTCATTCTCTCACTACGTAAAAATCCCTCACATCTCTGATTAATGTCATGGATAATTCGGCTTTGTGGCGCGTATTTATTTGTTGCTGTGCGTTTCTGTCCCTAGGCATGCTCCTACATCGGCCTCAGTGTGTGTGTGTTTATGTGCAAGTGTGTGTTTGAAGAGGGTAATAAGAGGCCAGGTTGCTGCTGTCCAGGACTGTCGGCCAGCCAAGGGCTATCCGCGGCTCCTCGTTTTCAGGAGCTAATGAAAATTGCGGCCAGTACATGTAAAATATGTGGAATTTATGAAATGAAATCCAGATGACACTTTAAAAGGAGTGGGCTTTCTATCTGACCTCCGATTTTTCCGTTCAGCACACCACCCAGCCCCCGTCACTCTGTCTGTCTTTCAGTCAGTGCTGTAAGCTGTCAGACAAGAACTTTTCAAGTGCCACCATCAGCACACAGTTAACAGAGAACTGTACATGGGGAAGAAGCTATAAAAGCTGTATTTAAGTTAGCACGAATCAAAATTTGATAAAAGTATCATCAGCAAAAAGTACTTTCATGTAAAGGGATTTATCATGCAGAATATTCTTTTGGTGAATGTGTAATGCTGATTCATTAGTTTAATTAAAACCAATGCATGTTAATTTTACAAAGTGACCATCTGATTTGATCATTAAAACTGAATCTCAAAAAGTAACTGAAGCTGTCAGATAAATTTAACTGATATCACTCTGAAGTGCAAATGAGTAGAAGTTCATCAAGAGTAATAGGAAAAAATAGCACAATTCATAAAAGCATTAAGTATAATAACCTTAAATAAATAAGACTTTTGCTTAAGTAACCACAGAAGTATAACTTGCAAAACATATTAAAGTACCTCTATGTTTAAGTGACAAATATTCTTATATTTAATCTGGTTATTTTTTTTAAATGACTGATTAATCAACATGTAAGCTGCATTTCTGTTGTATATTATATTTTACTGTAGCCTGTGCAAGTGAAGTAGAAATCACCAAATGTTATGCATATGATTAATTATTCTGAAAAGGAACTACAAACCATAGCCATAAAATAATAAGCACAGAATTACACTTCAGTACAGTACTTCAGGTTTTTTCAGTGGTTTGTAAATAGCATTTTATCAGAATATTTGAGTTGATTACACTGCATGCTACCTATGACAAAGCCAATTTGTAACAACCAGTAATTACAGGTGTAAATAAATTTACTGAGTTTAACACAGTATTTCACTCTAAAGTATGCTGTGACAGTTCCACAAAATAGAAACATTTAGGTACAGTTACAACAGCTCAGACTTGTAAGTACAGTACTTATACTGTCTACAAAATACAGATATTCTATTAAAATGTTAATTTGATTTGATAAAAATTGATATTAAATATTTTAATGCACCATGATAGGAAACTACTAAAACATTGGAAGTGCGGCTTTTATTTTGAAAAGAATGTCGTGTGTAGTAACAGCAGGACAACTAAGTGGATAGCCCATCTATAATAGTTTTTACCCACATCTGAACTCTGTGTGTGTGTGTCTAACTTGTACTTTTGGTACATGTGACATCATGGTTGAACATCTGTGCTAACCCCCTCCCCTCTGGCCGTCAGATCTCTGGGTGGCCTCTGTCCTGCTCTGTCTGTTTCTGTGTCTACAGACACCTGCTAATTTTCGGCCGTATGTAGTTGATGTAAGCCGGCGGGGGGACAGCGGCTGGGGCGTCTTTGGAAGGGCCGCTGCAGTAATTGGGAAATACATTTCCTTTCAGCGTGCCCATTCATTCCTTTTTTGTTTTTGTTGTCAGAGGTTTTCTTTCATGCTCGGCCAAATGACAACAGAATTAAAGTGTCGAGCCATGCTTTCCCTACAACAGCTTTACACCCCACCAAACTTCGCCTTCTTTGTTAGGGTTGGAGGGTTGAAGCGAGCGGGAAGAGCAGATATAAACTGATCTCGTTAACATTCCAAGAGACACTCCTGTTCCCCCTCTCTGCTCCTCATCTTCACCTCCCACAGCATTTCTCCGCACCAGGACTGGAGCGGAGCGGCTGGCACAGAGCAGAGATGGGGGGGGGGCAGCATCGGAGTGAGGCACATCCAACCTCACACAGCTCTGATAATGATACTACATGGACACTTAGCTGAGTCTCTACAGTAGTCCTTTAAAGGAAAACCCAGATAATACCAGTTCCTTCAGGCCTCAATTTTATTCCCTTTATGTCCAACTTCCTTTTTTCTTCTCTTGCATTTGGCCTGACCCTCTTCACAAATTCTCTCCATCCTTTCTGAGAAAATAGCCCTTTAGTGAAACCGCCCGGTGCACACAGAAATCATTAATGCTGACCCTAATTGTGCCAATTCCAGAAGCTCAATAGCTCTAATTACAAGGTTCTTCACTGAGGCACTCAAAAAGCCGCTGAACTGTCATAGCCAACAATTAAAAAATATCTATGGGAACAAAGACTGAGAGAAGGGGATTTGAAGGGGGGGGGGTTACCCATTGCAGCAAAGGGTGACCGGATGGCCCTTTTCAGCTCTTAAAAGCCCACTTTCTGTGGATTGAAGGGTTGCTGAACTGAAGCTGGACACCTGCACTCGACACTCGGCTTCCCTCGCTCACCCTCTTCAGTCTCTCCTCCTTCTTTTTAACTCGCTCTCAATGGGCTACACAATTTATCTGAAAGGAAAAAGATGGAGAAAAAGAGAGTGCACAGAGAGAAAGAGGACGTGGGAGCCAGAAGTTGAGAGTTTATAGGACGACTATAGAGTGGGACCGGCCTTATCCTTTTAGTGTACGTTTCGCTGTGGATGGACAATACTGCAACAAAATCAGTGATTGAGAAGTATTTAGATCCTTTACTTATGTAGAAGTAGCAATACAGCAATATAACCATTTGTTTTATATGGGAAATGTTTGTCTAGAATGTAAGTAGTAACCACATTAAAGTAGTGGAGTAAAAGTAAAATATTTCCCCCTAAAATGTATGTATGAATAGTAATTATCACCCAAGTACCCTAAACACACTATAGTATTTGAGGAAAAGGACAACTTTGATGGATTTTATTGTGGTATGATTACAGTTTGTTATTTTTCTACAAAAATCTGTTTCTCAGATCAATGATTCTCTGAAAAATGTAAATGAAAAGTGTTTATATGTATTTTATTGTATCATTTTGATTTATTGTTATCATTGTAAATAATCTTAATAAGACTTCTTTAAGTCCTACTCTATTTATAGTGCCTCATAAGCAAATGTAGGTATTTTGTTTTCAATTTGCAAGCGCATTTATTATGTATCATCACAATAAGCATTCAATGATTAGAATTATTATGATTATATTGTGGTACAGTGTGG
>JAOWBC010000248.1:3542292-3553395 GCA_028566105.1 Hypoplectrus providencianus | reverse complement strand
TAAGTGTTGTTTCCAAGGATATCAGATAGATAAAACCTGCCTAGCATACAGACTTCAGTTAGCAACTGGCTAATTAACACAGTGGAGCTAGCAGCTACAGACACAGATATTTCCCTCCGGAGCTGGTAAAGAACAACAACAAAAAAAGCTAAAAGGAAGTAGGAATATTCTACTAACACTTGCTAGGTCTCCCGAAACAAGACTCCAAACGCTGCGATGCTCTGAGTCTGCTGAATGCGTAAACAAGCCACAATTTGACAACATGAAACTTTCAACTTTGGGTTGATTTTGTGTCCTCTGTGGACAAAATGGACATTGTGCTCATGAGCTCCACCACCCTGTGTCTTACTGTGCGTGCATTTTTTTTTTTAGCAGCAAACGAATGAAAGACACAACTTATTTTAAATGCAATTTAACTTTTTAAAAATCCTTTTGGATGCATATTGATAGGGTAATGTATTATTTTGTGGCTATGAAACATGAAAAACTAAAATAAATAAATATTCACTATTTAGAAGAAGACAATCCTCTATCTGATTTTATGTGCATATGTAGGTCAAAAAGAGGCATCGGTATAAAATGACGTTTCCAAAAACCAGTTAAAAAATCCTTGTAGTCACATTATTAAGATGTTCAGTTCTTTGCACACTTCATTGTTTTGTACAATAAGCCCGGTGGGAGAGATGGAAGAAAATTAAACTACTTTGCTAAAACACCACCTACTGAAACTCCACACTAATTACATAAGAGGTGAAATTAGAAGAGATTGCGGATGGGGAGTGCACTTTATGGTTTTAAGCCCAATCATCGACCTCCTGCTGCGAGTGGCACACACACTTTGCACCTTTAGTGTGAAAGTTGTTCAGCTGCTGAAGCACTCACATCATGCTCACAGAGTTTAAAGAGTTACTTTGAAAATGTTCAATAACAAGTCTCTAAATTAAGACAAAATCCAATTAGAAATTTAAAAGGAATAAGGGGGAGGACATATGAAAGCACACCTATTTATTCATTCTTTTTTATTTCCTCCACTTTTTTTTAATAACACGGTTAAGTAAAGCGTGCTAATGGAAACAGCATGGGGGATGGCATTTGCTTTATAGATTTCCTGAAAACTGAATGCTTATTATCGGACAAACACGATTACCTCGGCCTCTTAAAAACACACAACAGTACGCAATTAGCTCTGACTTTGGTGGACAGCTTTCATTGGCTTGTATCCTCTGTGGGTGGCTCACTTTTATTCTTTTTCCTCCAATTGACTAATCCACTTGTTGGATACGTAGGGAATGCCAAAAGCGGCCAGTGATTAATAACATAGCATTAGATGGCCTTATATCTATGTATTTATGTATGTGCCGGTGCTGTTGCATTGTTTGTTGTTGTTGTGGCCAGAGGGGATAATGAGACCATCACACGTTAGCCTGGACCTGGCACACAGTCTCCCTGTCTCACACAGCCCGGATTGTAATGAATCTCCATCTGTGCATGCAAAGGCCTTTTTCCGTAGGAGCAGTGATGTCATTCATGTCAAGGAGCATGTTCCTGTTAGTTAAAAAGAACAGGCATTTTTTCCGCTACACAGGATCTGATTTAACCATCCCTTGTGATATCAAGTCAGGGTAAGAGCTTCAGTCGAGCCATACTAGAAGGAAGTGGAGAGGGTTGTCATTACAGTGGGTCTCTCCAACTTAACATTCTTGACTAAATGGAGTTCCAATCATGAGAAAAAAACAACAGTAAAAAATGTAGCCTGTATTTGTATTATACAGTATTATACATACATATTACTGAATCTAATTTCAGAGGCACCAACCACACACAAGGTTGCCTTCATAAACAAAAGATTTTGACTGTAAAACTGTGATAAAACCTTTAACTATTTCTTGAAAACCAAGAAAATAAGGAATAACAAAAATAGATAACACCATTATTTAACCACATCAGCAGCATTCCCTACATTATATGTTGTGTAAAAATGATCTCATATCAGCACATTGGACCAAATATATGCAGATGCATAAAAAAACTGTTATGTCTTTGATAGGCTCATAACTAAGCAGGACACGCAACTCTCTCTTTCTAAAATAAAAAAGTATTCTTAAAGTGTATTCACAAATGTTCGCATGCCATGTTAAGTAAAACAAGTTCCAGTTTTTTGGAGATTAAATACTCACTAAAACTAACTTATGATTTAACTCTAATGGGTGCAGAGTGGTATCCTATAACTTTGAGTTTTAACAGTGACAGCAATTTAGCCAGTGATTTCCAAACACAATATCAGCCTAAAGCCTAAAACCTCATGTTTCTCAGCTCATAAACAACATTATGCAAACGCTCCAAAGACACAGCTGACTTTTTATACAACCTTCCACATAGCAGTAAGAAACACACAAACACACCACAACTCATTGTTGCTGGTGCCACAACAGTACCTAACATTTTTAACTGCTAAATCAGAACAACCACACCAGTTGGTTGGCAAGTCTTAAAACCAACATGACAAATCATGTGCCTCAAGAGGAAAGTGTGCAAAGGCTGAAAAACTGGGCAACATTTTCCATAACTCGTGTATCCTACCCAAAACTTAAAACAAAGTGTCAGCCTTGAGTTGCGTTGCATCTTGGGTAATGTAGGCAGCATGCTTTATCAGGGAAAAAGCGTTTAAACAACTACTAAATTCTTATAATGAAAATTACAAATTAAAAATACAGTGCATGGATGGGATAAGTGTACAGATGAAGTAACTCTTTAAAAGCTGTCCATCATAAGTCAAGCTTTGTTAAAGCAATGCAAAGTCTAACTGCTGGACACAGAGTGAGCGACACCCGGTTGGGTGGAGAAAAAAGCAGAACTCATTGTAGAAACAGGACCTGTAATTCATCCCTCTTATTCCTATCATCACAGCTCTGGTGTATCTGAGATATAAGTCAGCTAACATGTTTAACTAAAGCAATATCAGATGACTGTAATAAAGGTGTAAGTGGGATCTACTATTAATATTGTGTTATATGTTTAACAGTCAAAATCTGCCCAAAGCAAAGAGCTCTGCTTTACG
Source organism: Hypoplectrus providencianus (assembly GCA_028566105.1). Taxonomy (NCBI): domain Eukaryota; kingdom Metazoa; phylum Chordata; class Actinopteri; order Perciformes; family Serranidae; genus Hypoplectrus; species Hypoplectrus providencianus. The sequence goes on along the minus strand of JAOWBC010000248.1, from coordinate 3,550,337 downwards.
CACAATGAGCCAGTTGGAAAGTTCAACTTAATGCCATTTTAGTAGAAGGAGACGTAATCCACAGACTTGTTTATTTACTACCATTGTTCCGTTTCTCATAGCCTGCTTTTTCCCCTGTCAGCCCTTCAAGCGTGGATACATAAAAATGATTATTTTCTAATCATATCCTTTCTTCATGTTCCACTGCTGTGGCTCAGGCTGGAACAGATTCGCTGCCAGTGACGGTAAAAAAAGACCACTTTGCTAATGCTGTAACTGTTGCACAATGGGGGTTGCATTTCACTTATTTTATGAGTGGTGGAGAGAGAACTCAGGGCTCTGTGTGCTTCTGGCTGAGATGTGTGTGTGTGTGTGTGTGTGTGTGTGTGTGTGTGTGTGTGTGTGTGTGTGTGTGTGTGTGTGTGTGTGTGTGAGAAGGAGATCGTTTGTGTGTATAGGGGGAATTTGGCTTGTTAAATGTGAGAATCTCAGCACTCATTGTTTCCCGGTAAAGATATCAGTACCAAACCATCATGTAACTGCCTGGTGTTTTATCTTCAGCTCATCTTGGACTGCATCTCTTTGGTGGGCTGAGGAGGCAGTAGAGGATACGGTGTTCTCACAATGTTTGGGGTTTTATACCTAAGCTGCGTCCACAGTAAAACAATATGCATTTCTTTTTGTTCTCCTATTGAGAAGGGCCTCCAAAGAGCTGTTAAAGTGAGATATTTCCCTCATGGCGCTTTTAATACTCTTTAATGTAATTTGGCACTTTGGTCCCTGTAAATCTTTGATGTTCTGTCCGTTGCACTATGATGTAAAACTTTGCATAATGATGTGCAGGAAGGGAGTATGAGTAAGTTTCTCCCCACAGGTTTAGGTAATTAATGTTATTTTGAGCAGCACATGGACCTCAGCAGATCCAACAATAGCTCCCGTTACACGATAGTCTGTTTAATTTAGACGTGTTTGTTTGGTTTTGATTATGGGACGCCGGGCGGGTCTCAACCCCAGCCATTATTGGCCTACCAGGAGGGGCTGTTTTCCCTCAGGAGATAATGCCAGGTCTCGTCATCCTGGCTAATACTATAGCAGCTGATTGCTGTCAAACAGACCTGGGTCAGACAGTCACTGAAAATAACTTGTAGCGTTTATTTTAACCTCCTTAAGCCGGCAGACGGGTGGGGTTTACCACATCAGGACAATTCAGATAGGATTTGGTAAGCTGGAAGCCACAGAAAAAGTGTAAGGAAGTTGTCACATGCTTTGCTGATTGCCTGTAAACTGCTGTGTGTGGTGCTAAAAGACAAACCTCACTCATCTGGCTGTCCCCGCTGCTTAACAGAGTTGTTTTTCAGATACCATGTGATCCAGGCTCTGTGTCACTCACTGCTGGTGTGAGTGAACTTTATTTTGGCAGGATTCTGATGGGAACCAAGTGCACATTTATTGTGGTGAGGAACTTATGTAAAGCAGTGGTGCTGAAGAAACTTGTAAGAGTCAATCTGACCTGAGGCTGGGAAACAGTGCAGACTGTCAATCAGATTAGATTAGATTAGATTAGGGTTTACGGTTAACTGTCTGCTATTAAATATTTTCCCTGGCTTTCTATTAATTTATAGATTTATATAGTTTTTCTCTCTGCTTTTTATCTGAAACAGTACTTCAGAAAAATTGGTTAATGCACAAATGACATGCAAAGCTACACTGATACATAAAGCTCCTTTTAAGGATTTATCACCGACTGACCAATCAATATTTGATTTTCTGAAATTTTGGGAAATATGCTTATCCACTCTCTTCATGAGAGTTAGATGTGAAGTGTTATATCATTAGCATATTTGTCTGTTAAATATGAAGCTACAGCAGCAGCTAGTTAGCTTAGCATGACGACAGCAAACAGTGGATAAAGTTTTAGGTGTGTTTAATTTGTTACAAAAGAAACATTTAAAATTAGTGTTGTTAGATTTATAATTAATCTAAACTATATCATGGTAGACCCTTTGTGTGGTTTTAAATTTAAGTTTTATACTGTTGCCTGTATTTTCAGTTTTTTTTTTTCTTTTTGCTTTTTGGGACAAAAGACATTTTTTGGTTTCATCCTTTGGGCACAAATCTAGCAGACACATTACTGACACATTACTCTTTGTGTTCCTGTATTAACAGATAAGACTTTTTGACAGTCACTATCTCCTGTCAGTCACCTTAGAAGCTGAACAGGAGGTCAAAATGCTCCCGTCAGTATTTAAGGACCTTTATGAGTACTTCGAAAATTTTTTAATCTTCAACTCAAGCAAAAAAAAAAAAAAAAAACTCCCAACCATAAATTAAGAGACTTTTTTCGGATCTGGTTTCACCTTTACGGGAGACGAGTCTGTGGGTGGGACAGTGTGACTAAGAAATGACTACGTGTGGGAGACTTGGTAGGAGTGTTTATTTCCACTTACCGGACAATACGTCTCAAAATCTGTGATTTAATGCTTTATTATGACAGTGGAGGTAGTGGGGCTGTCCATTAAGGCTGTGAGTCAGGGATGGGGAGGACGGGTCAGTCTGTGGGCAGAGGCCAGACTCTGTGGCTCTTAACCTGGATGAGTAGCTTTATAAAATTACTTTTTTTTTAAAAATAGCTTTCTTTGAATAGGATTTACCGATTTAACAGTTCATCACGTAGACAAACCGCTTTCTGCCCACAGTCCTTTGGCTCTGTCTTTTTAACCACTTCTCCTCTGGAACTAACACGTAACAGCTTTCATGTTTTCCTACAGACAGCTCTCTACACTAGCTGTGTAATGAAATAAATTAGACAAAAGTCACATGCGTCTTTTTCCTGGGGGGAAAAAACAAATACAATACAGATACACATTCTTTTTCCGCCTACTGAATTATTCCTGTCCTTCAGTGAAGCCAAGAGGAGGACACGCACGTTAGAAATGAAACGATGTGCTATGTTTTCCTCTGTCTGTACTTTCTCATGAAGAGGCACATCATGATTTAGTTTTACTCGGAGCTGTCCGAAAAGAGAGTTTCTACAATGCATCAATGCCAGGTCTCAAATGCTATTAAACTGTCTGGCTTGCTGTGGACATGTTGTTACAGCTAGGCACGTTGGACCATCATGTCCACTGAAGTATCATTCATTCCCCGTTGTTGAAATATCCTTTCACCTTCTTACATGAGGTCTTTTTAAAATTTAATTTAAGTAAAACAGTTCACCAAACGAGTCCCTGCTAACAACCTGGATATTCTAATTTATGTGGGGATTAAACCTGTGATCCTCCATTTTATGGGCACTTTCTTAAACTCTAGACCACTCTGCTGCTTCACCTCCTGATTTTGTCTGGAAGACCCTGAAACTCTCTTTTTATTTCAGTGAAGGTCTAATCTCTCTCTCGACAGGTAATGGGAGTATCTGTCTGAGCTGTCAGCCAGGATAATTACCATGGTAATTTATCTAGTGCAAAAACCTCACTGACAGCCTCCATAGTGTTATATGTAGTTGTAAAAATCTTACTTGGCAGGCAATGTTCAAATATACTGCATGTGGGGTGAAATTATTCCACATTTTTCCAATAGGGCTTCATCTGGTTTAGTATTAAACAGCTTCAGTGCTATGGTAAAAAGACTCAGACCAGTTAATTTGAATTGGACACAGGTGCTATTAGCTAACCACTTGGCAGATGTTTCATTCAGTTTTTGATTAAATTGCAGGGATTTTGAAATTAATGTTCATGACCGTCATAACTGTCAGCGCTGGCAGACTCTCTCTGGTATCTGTAAAGTAAAAAACCACAAAGGACTGTAAATAAATTACTTTCTGACCTGCGTCTCGTTTTCTTCACCACATTTTGTATATTAATTTGTGCTATTGCATGTTCAAACTCCTGTGGCATTTCCAGGTCGTCTGAGAGAGAGAGAGGTATTAGCCAAAACATGACAAAGATTATAAAATTCAACTAACAAGAGAAGGCAGCCTCTGTGGCGGATTGAGTCTGCCTCATTTTTCAGTCACACCAGTAGTGTGACTTGGGGATGACTGGTCAGTCTACCACTCTGCTCAAGACTGAAATCTCTTCATAGCTATTTGATGGGATGGCATAACAACTTTGTTTGGACATAGATGTTTCCCAGAGGATGGATTAAATGACCTGATTAAATGAGAATTGGTTTTCAGTCTTTGTTTTCCAACACAAGTTTCTAATTTCTGGCTTTGACTAAAATATCTCGAAAAGAATTAAATGACGTGTCACTGACATTTATGCCCCCCTCAAGATAAAGTGTTAAAATGATCTGATCTAGTGCCTAGCTTTTTATTTGGTGTCTAATTTGCCCAAGTATCTCCATAACTAATGGCATTCCCTTTATCAAGTTGTAATTGCTGACTGCCTTGTATGATCTTGTTACAATTGAAAATTATTGATTAATGTCACTTACAAAAATAGCTTTTGAAATGTTAACTGTAGTTAGCAAATTTTGCAAAACTAAGATGGTGAGCATTCGGTTCAAGCTACTCTTTCCATCTTTTTTATTCTGTTTCTTCTTTAAAATCTCAATGTTGATTTGCTAATTTATAAGGCTGTCAATGTAAATGTGATAACATGTTAATTCTAATGAGCTTTAACACCATTCATTTCTTTTTAAATCATCATTACAGGTTGTGATAAACACATTTATAATCTGACTAAGACTTTCAGATGGTGTTCACATTAAGCTGAAGTCCTTCAGTAAAGAGCCGGTTATGGCTTGTGGTTGGTGACTACTGATCTATGAAAGTTAAATTGTCCAGGAAAATCATGTCACTGGCGGATGCTTAAAGTTTGATTTCATTGGCAGCGGTTATGGGGCAGAATAGTTGGAGAAGCAAAGAATTCAGACAGGATGGCTGTGACTGGAGCAGTCTGACTTCTTTAAAATAATAATAAAACCAATGCAAAGTCACAGATGGACATACAGTTCTGCACTGACTGGAAAAAACTCACTGCCATGCAGTTAATCTGTTTAGAGCGCATTAGATGAAACTTGTGATGATTCATTTATATATGAGATCCAGTTGTACACCAGCTCATTCATGACATCAGTGGTTTGGCTTCGTTACCATCTACACTTTGTGCAGGTCTGTCTGATTGCTCTTTATATGTTTGGAGAAAATCTGTCTCCAAGCAACAATTTCGATGTTATTCAAAATACAGCATTTTTGGAGGGAGAGGGGGAATGAGAGGGGGAACCAAATTGTGCTTGTATACATGCAATCTCCACAATTGCATTTCTACTGCGGATCATTTTGAAAGATCGTCTGATAGGAGCTGGCAAGTGAAGGGTGGAAACTGTGCCTTTTATTTCTGGCTGCGTCTCATTTTCCACCACCTTCTCCCCTCTGTACCTGCCCTTAATGAGATCTCCTGTGTTGGATCCAGAGCTCCAAGCAGCACTCTGGTAATTGCTTGAGAGACCTTGGGTGAAAAATGAAGGTTTTCATGTGCACTTTCCTACTGTTAGAGAATTGCCTGATTTTTAGTTTTTTGTTGTTTTTATGAAACAGGTGTTTAATCAGCTCTAATGATCACTTGCAAGATATGAGCACCTAATCAAGAGATCCTTATGTTTTTTATTTTAAGTGGTGAAAACATTTTCAACAAGAGTTGGCTCAGATACACTGCTGGGACACTATTCACAACAGAGGATTCTGGTGCTGCTCAATGCACACCTACTCTCTCTCTTCACGAGCCCTCAACTCCATCTTTTTGGCAAAGTTTGTCCTCCTCTGAAATCCTTTAGACCTTAAATATATTTGAGGCAGCTGTGAAGCCAAGAACCATTACTGCTGTCAGAGAGAAGGCCGGCTTCCAACAGGAGAGTAGAATCGACTCACTAATAGATCATGAGTAAAGATCTGGGGGAGAGGGAGAGAGGTATTCCCATTGCCCTGAATGTGGTTTGGCTCCTTCGAAAACGTAATCAAGGTTCAACTTGTCTTGAGCCAAAGATCAATTAGATAAATTAGCCTCTAGGTTGAGCTTCAGTGCAGAGCTGCTCACACCCTCTTTACAGTAGCCTAAACAAAGAAAGGCAGCAGCTGTCAAGTGTTTGTGGAGTAAAGAAATGTTGTGAGCAAAATGGGCAAGTGACCCATGAGTCCAATTTGTGCATTAGTTTGGCATAATCTCAGATTCAGCTGAATGCAGCCTTTGTTCAAACACAGTGAAAATAGAAAGAAAGAATGAAACGAAGGAAGCCAAAAAGAAACCATTTTTTAAGGAATGAGGACAAGAAAAAACCTAAACAATCTTAAGCTTTAAGTTTCGTTGAATGAAACCTGAAGTGAATGAAATTTGTTATCAATAACCTGTGTATTTGTCATTGCAGTGGCTGATTGGAGACAGAGACAGCCACTGTGGGGTCATCTGCTCACGGACACAGGGGAAGCCTGTGTGCGGCTCTGACGGACGGAGCTATGAGACCGGCTGTGAGCTGCAGAGGGCGCGCTGCAAAGATAAAACACTCACACTGGCACACCGCGGCCGCTGTCGAGGTATTTAGACCACGAAAAACCTTTTTGTAATGGTGTAATGTTATTTCTCAAGATGCATTCAGGGAAACTTGGATTTAACAAGAAGAAACGTAACATTTTCATTATGTGCATGTTTGTACACGTTTGTTGTCTTGTTTCAACACAGTCTCATCAGCAGCTGGCACTGGAAGGTATTTCAGTTTCCATGAAGGCAACAACTTTAGCTTTAAAATCCCATTACTGCTTTACAGTGTGTACTTAAAAAAATTACAGTTCAAGCTACAGTTTGTCATTGAATATATGTCACAAATTCTGTGTTATTTACATTTTCGACCAAATATTTACTGCTAATATAGTATGAAAGTATTGCCAAAAAAATGGCAAAAAACTGCTAAATCAATAAAATAGCTAGTTGCTGAGGACATCCGCCCAAAATGTCATTGTATGGATCTATAAACAACTTCCAGTGAAGTTCTGTCCTCCTCAGTATACGGCATGCCTGCTACAAAAAGCACTGTGATGATACAAAAACACGGAATAAACGACCTAAAGTATCCCTCTTTAGTCAGCCTTAACCATGGCATAACTCCACAGAGCTTTTTGCGACTTTGTTGTCTTTCAGGTAAAAACTGGGTGAAAATCGACCAGTTGCCTGTGGCTCCAGCACCAACTTCTACATCTGAGGCGAGAGACCTGGAGCTCAAAGGTGGGGGCACTGTACACCTTTGAATTTGATCAACAGTCCTACAAACAGTGATAATGTAGTGAATATACACCTGAAATAGCAAAATATGTCCGAGCCTTATTGTAACCAAACTTCTCTTAGAAATTACATATTATAAACTTGAGACCATGTTTAAGATGCTGCAGCTTTAAGTGAACACCAGACAGTTTGGGAAAAGTGGAACTGAACAGAAGATGTCTTTCATTTTCCGCCTCTCCGTAGGCGTGTAAGTTTTTACAGACCAGGATCACACACTTCCTCAGTCTCTGGATGCCAGCCACTCAACAACAGCAGAGATTGATAGGTCTAGAGTCAAGGTTGGAACTTGGCATTTCCCTCTCGGGTTTTTTTCAGCCCCACTGTCCATTAGGAAAACAGCATTCCCAACCAAATCCATTTTTGGAGTGAAATTTGTTCTCTCTGTATGGTAATAAGTGGTTTTGTTTCATAATATCAGCAAATGCCAAGGAAAGGAGAGCTGGGCAGTTGATGCTGCGGGCCTGTTTTGTTGTAGTGAAACTGCTGCTTTATTTAGGCAGGCAGTTCACGAACCAGTCCTTGTTTATAATGGCAAAGCCTGGTGAAGGCTTATTAAAGTTCGCGTGAGATTCAGATTAAACACAACAGATCAATTTGAATACAAGCATACTGAATTGGAAACTGGTACAACAAACAACCACAAACAACAATAAACTCATAGCTATGCCTTTTACTACAGGCAGAGCAGTTTTCTCTCGTGATTTAACTGTTAATAAACAACATGTGAAAAAATCAACACATCATGAACCATCTCATTGCAAAAGCTGAAATGAAGATGATCAGATTATGTATTTT
>JAOWBC010000248.1:3525676-3536501 GCA_028566105.1 Hypoplectrus providencianus | reverse complement strand
AGTATGTTTTAATTTGAAATTAATCAATAATACTACAGTGTATTTCTAACTAATGTTTGACCCAGGTTTACACTTGTGATAAGTTGAGACCATCATAGTTGCTGTTTCAGTTTATTTACAGTTTGACCAAAAGGTCAGTTTGAGCCCAATCGCTTCCATGTGCCGACAAGCCACCTGATTACAGGATTATTTTAGTGTTTGTAGAATGACTCAAGTTCTTTGTGGTTTGCTTTTGATCAAATTATTTCCAAAGGGATCTTCAAGATGCTGCAAAACCGCACATTGGTGAGTATCCTAGGTAGCTGAATTCCCAGCACTAAGAGCAATTACAGCTTATTTATTCAGCCGGTCGGTAAAAGTCCAAGAGTACTGGAAAAGGAGATGTATTTCTTTTACTTTATGTTGATATTCTCCTTCATCACACTGTAAGTACAGAGAGAAATACTATGGTTTGTAAGCACATCATTTTAATCTCTATAATGAGATGTCAAGAATACATAAAACATTTTGACGAAAAGATTTAGACTAAGCATTAAATACCACTTTAAGGACATTCCTTATTAAGATATGCTCCTACTGGACCAAGTCAAGAAAAAAATATATATTACTGTGGAGCTAAGATAATGTTCAGACCAGGACCAGAGTCATTCAAAATTCTTCACAAGGGCCAATCATAATCGTCAGATTTCAACGTAGTCTGCTGGCATGAGATTATACATCGGACCAGTGTTTTGGAGCTGGACCATCCAATTGGACGACGGACCTGATCAACACCTGCATCTTAAGTGGGACAAATGGTTTCATTTTGACAATCCAGAAGTGTGACCTTCAGTTGTTCAGAGGGCCGATTCACCTCTGTGTTTGGATTAGTTCTACACCTGCACTGCACTGATGCAGGTCCTGATGGGGAGGGTGGTCTCCTCATGTGAGTTTAATCAGTGTGTGTTTGTGTGTGTGTGTGTTTGCAGTATGATGGTGAGTGAGTGTGCAAAATGAGCAGCTTGATCATGTTTGTGTGCGAATGTCAGTGAGAGGAGTTGACTTACTGATGTGTGTGTGAGAGTTGTGGAGCTGTGGGTGGTCGTCTTTTTTTTTGTTGTTATTATTCAATCTGTCTCTCCTTCTGTTTTTCTATCTGTCTTGGCCGGGCCATGTGCAAATCCCAACCATTCAACAGTTCTGGAGAGTAGATTGTATTAACCTCAATAATGGTAGTCTCTTTCCGTTTCTTTCTCACTCTCAACCCAGACGATGGCTCCAAGCCCACACCAACCATGGAGACTCATGTCCCTCCTGAGGGTGATGGTAAGTCTCCTGTAATTCTTCTTCCTCCATGACATGGTGCTAAAATCATCGCCCAATTAGCTAAGATGGAAAGCATGTATTCGGATGCAGCTCACAAGATTTCTTTTTTCTGTACTTTGAAGCTTTTGATACCTGGATTTGTCTCACACATCGAAGCTGCAGTGTGTCAAGATTTCAACATTCAAACTCAAGATGTTATTTCTTGGGAATGCACCATTATGTTTAATGGAAAACTCCATCTGTCATAAATACCAAATGACATATTTGATATTTTTGGAAAAACTAGGATCTTGGCTGCAAGGTTAATTTTGGTATTGTGGGCAAAATTGGCTGTGCTAGTGTTTGAAATATGCAGTTACTGGCGATTCGGCGCAGGGGCTGACGAGTTTAAATAAAGCTTAGCTGTGGTAAAATCTGTGAAGTTCATTTCAAATATATTAATATCTGTACTCTGTCTTTCTCTCATTGCAGAGATTACTGCTCCAACACTGTGGATAAAACATCTGGTTTATAAGGAGAACAAGCTGAACAGCTCCACTTCTAGGAAGCAAGGTGAGAAAAAGAACAAAAATCTTTCTTTATAATTGTAATTAAACAGCCAAGACCTTCGAGAATTACAGATAGAGATGGTCAATATGGTGAAAATCAAATATCATGATATTTTTGACCAAATACTTGATGTTGATATTGAGAGGATATTAACATTTTGGCTGCTGTTTGCAGAAAATATTAACACATTGGGATTATTGACATATAACTAAAGTTAATTTAAGTGGGTACAAGTATATAGTAGAATGGAACTGTACACTTGACTGTAATGAAGCCTTGCAACAAGTATAATATCAATATCTTGTCTTATATGGATATTGCTATAATATGAATACATTGGATATTATAGCTATATAGATTAATGTAGGTCACTGTCAGGGCGGTATCCAGAGATTGTCAACGCAGGACCATTTTAAACACAAGTAGCAGTTTTTGGCGTTTGGAAGGCCAGTGAGGGATCATGCCAATGACAATATCATGAATATCACAACCCACCCCTTCTTGCTGTCCAACCACCTACTTAAATGTCGCCCAGTGTCTGTTTTTAGGTTCCAAATATTAGCCAACACCTGATCAACACCTGCATCTTTAGAGGGACAATTGATTTTACAATGACAGGGAAGCAGGTCAAATCTGGAATAAAGTGAACACTGAAAGAATCAACTTGTCTCCGGTGTAACCGTTTCAAAGCCACCAGTTTCATATGAAATGTAAAACATTTTCAGTTTGAAGACAGCCCTGCACCACCAGGATTATGTTTCTTGGTTTCTTTCCTTTGGTGTAATTTGTTTAGCTTTCTCTGTCTCCTTTTCAATTACGCCTCGACATGTTCACTACCCTCTGGGCATCTGGACGGCTTTCACGCTTCTGCAGCGAGTCACTGAGTGAAGGTGGTGGAAGGATGTGTGTCTGTGCATGTGTGTGGATGGATATATTGCTTAGCAAATATTATATGGGACTTATGTTTGTCTTTTATTATATAATCAATAGTTAATTAAATAGCAAAATGTTAATTCTTCATTTACTAAAGTAATGTCTTCTGGCTCTCCACTGAGGTGGGGGAGTAGAAAACTGTAATGTCCCAGAGTGAAGGACAACTGTTTTTCATTTTACTAATGTTTAGAGGTAGTACAAAGGTTTATAACAATTTGCATATTTATCTATGTGCATCTGCATTTAAGTCTTTGGCATAATTTTAAATGTGCATGTATTAGTAGGTTGGAGGTTAGCGCTCTCTAGCACACTATAGAGCACACAAACAGTTGATTGTAATATGGGGTTTCTCAGTATTTTGAATGACGGCGATGCGGCAGGGGAAACTGTGGTCAGGGCAGCATTGAGGATCATATTTTAGATGAGAGAAATCTACTGTGACAGCTCTTTGAAACTTATGTGGAAACACCAGCTTCCTGTTTCCAATTAGCATCCGGTGTCCTCAAAGCACAAGCGACAAGGCCGACTGAGGGGGAGATGTCATCATGTGTGAGACGTGAGCGATGTGTGTGTCTGCGACTGCATCTGCATGTGATTGTGTACAGCATGTGTGGATGGAAGTGTGTATCAAAAGGAGATTCAATGCCTGTCTGTGAACATATGTGTGTTAGTAAAAGGATGTGTGTGAATATGCATGTGTACATGAAAATGTCCATGCGGAAAGTAACAAAGTACAACTCTTGTGCAGTTCTTGTACTTGGCATTTTCTGTTCTCTGCAACGATGTATTTGAGAAATGGATCCTTTAACGCCACCAAACCTCTACTTCATTCAACAGTTGGTTAATTCACCTTTTAGTGGACTGACTGATAATTAATTGCCATGTATTTTGATAAGCTGTTAGCAGGATTGGTTTATTTTTCATACTTAAGTGGAGAGCCCCAACAGTTTTGGATTTTAAAAAACGATAAACGAACGATGCCAATATTGATTTTAGAGCTTGGATTTGAATAGATACCCAGTATGGTGGCCAATAAAGTAATCCTCTGAATTTGAAGTTGACAATTTCAAGGTGACATTTTATCATAGACAAAACAAATCAATGGACCCTATCCAAAATAATTGTTAGTTGCAACTAAACATGAATACTTCAACACCTTGTAAACTTTTGTAAAATAAAATGTAGGACTTCACCTCTACAGTAAAAGTCTTTACCTAAAGGATTTAACTCACACCCCAGTGATGGAAACATCACTGGGGTGTGAGTTGGTGTTAATGTGCAGTTTGCTTAGTTTGCGTGAAAAACGCCAGTGTTTTAGGTCCAAATTTACAATGTCTGAAACTGGAGGCCAACAGCTGAAGAGATGGCCTGAGATAATTCCACAGAGCTTTGTTTCTTTCCTTCTTCTCTTCTGAAACTGCTTTGCAAAGTAGATTAGCCTTAGCTCAAAAAATCCTCAATATTTAAACTCAGTCTTCTTTCTCTCCCTACATGCTGGAAAACCTGAGTGCTGAGAAAGCAGCCCTCCTGTGTGCACATAAACTATGTTATTCATTTATTGGCTCTCTGTCTCTGGATACCCCATAATTATGATTTAGAGCGATGCGAAAATTGTGTTAGTGAAACTTGTTTGCTTAGGCAAAGCGATGCAAAAAACATTTTTCAAAAAGATGCTTTGTTGCCAGAATTTGACATGCTGTTGTTCCAATGTTGTAAGGAGGGGGAAGCGCACCGTCATGCACCTCATTAATAAAAAAAGAGAGCGAGCTACTAACTCCTCCTTTGTGGCAAGGAAAAAAAGAGAAACAAAACGTTGAAGAGATATAACGCCATCATGTCATCTAAGAGCATGATTCTGTATAAAAATCTGCAGTCTTAAAAGGGGGTTTTGTTTCTTTAAATCCTATTTACAAATGTAGTTTGAGGCCGCATGAGCTTGTGTTTTATTCTTCAGCACGATAAGTGATGACAGTAACGTGTTGGGGCAAACATGCTAATGAATGATGTGTTGAAAAGTGTCCATTGTCTCCATTTTATGAGCGAACTATCCATCATCTCTGGTTTTGTTGCACTCTGGGTCATAAACACACACACACATGCATGTTCATACCTACTCACAGAGCTCCCCTATTACTAACACTTCCGCTATTTTAACAGCAGAAAAGGCTTGCTAGAGACAATATTGCAGTGATTAACCCACAGCTGAAAGCCATTGGAGTGAAGCGAAGAGGAGAGAGCGCAGGATGGGGTGGGGGTCGGTCCGGAGAGGGAGGTATTAGGATAAAAAGAAGCAGAGAGAGAAAGAAAAGGAAAGTGAAGGAATGAAGGCTCACAGGGTTGGGAGGAAGGGAAAGATAAAATGTGTATGATAAAGGACGAGGGAAAGAACAACTGAGGAATCCAGAAAAGAGAAGATGATTTAAAAATAGTTTCACTTGGCTTGGAGCCTCGAGGACGAGGGCCAAAGTGAAAGGCATAAAATGGGGCAAGCCTGTACTCAAAGACGCCGCAGATGTTCGCATTTTATCCATTATCAGTTTGCCCTGAAGAGAAAATTACCACAACGAGTAAATTGTTACAACAGTTCCTGACATCCACTTGTGTGGGTTTTTTTTGTCTTTCAGGACAATATTTGTTTTCTGAGGGTGTGTGTTTCTCATCATTCCTTTCCTGCCAAGGGAAGAGAAATAAAATTGAAAAAGAAACAAAAATAAAAAATAAATAGAGCAGAAATGCGGATATCCAAGGCAGGCAAAGAAGTTGTAGATTGAATTTCAACTCCACACAAAACTGAGAGGATTACATAGCAAGCGTCCAGCCTTTTCCATTTATATGTATAAAAACAATTTTCTTTTGGGAATCCTAGTGCCTGGCGCCAGCATAACCTCTGTATAATAAACAGTGCTAAATAATTTGGATGTGAAGGAACCTTGGCGAGGACCAGAACCACGGCACAGCGCTAAGAACACTTGAGTGTGAGTCTTCGCAGGAGAAAAACCTCTTTGGTGAGGGACACATTTAGTTCTCTGTTGGCAGACATGCTCGGGAAACATGAACGCTGTCTCACACACAAACACACACGGCTCCCAGCCTCCTTAGGTCTGCTGCCTAGGACCACTGTCGTCTCCATCTTTAATAACATTAGCGTGAAGCATGACAAAGCACAGTTGTGTTTAACATTTGTAGATCATGTTCTGGGTAATAAAACTGGTGAATCTCTTCCAGTTTCTCTGGTCCAAGAAACTTTTCATTCGTTTCTTTATGCAATCCTTCAAAACGCATTAACTGACCGATCCAAACTCCTGCCCTTCTTAGTTACAATTGCTGTGTCAGACAAGCTTGCAAAAATAAACACTGATGCTGAAGTGTATAAGTTTCTCAGCGTCAAGCAACATAGCTTCAAAAAGCCAACAGTAAGAGACTAAAGCAGTTTCCTGTTGCAATGCAAGACATCCTATATATCCAAATAAATAATACCGAGCACTACAGAGATAATATAAACAAGGTCATGTTAGCTGTGATATATTCTGACTAATAATAATTCATGTCATTTCAACAATATCAGCAGCCAACATGCTGAAAATAAGAGTAAGACTTGCTGACACGGGCTTTTGATCCAGTCTTAATCTTGAAATATTAATAAAGCTAGTTTAATTAAAGGTGCAAACACTTCCCTACCACTCTTGATGGATGAAGGATGTACTGAAAATCCCATAGAAGAAGAGAAGTGCCATATCTAATTTCACAAGCTTGTTTCCTGATGTTGCGTTGAATCATGCAGTGACTGTGTCTTATTGTCCCAATTATGCTTTGGTTACTGGAACTGTGTGTGCTGAGACTAACGGCACCGCTGTGGCTCTAATCAGCTCAACAATGTGAAAAAACAAAGTCAACGCCCAGAAGAAATGGCTCCAAACTGTTAGCGTGACCCCCTGATTGTAGCTCGATGCTTCACGGCACACTTGAAGGTAAAATGAAGAATGGATCAGGAGTGGCAAAGCACACTTCATCCCCATGGTTACAAGTTGAGCACGCAGCTCTGTTGTACTTGGCTTAAGAGTGAGTGATGGACTAAATGGATGTGAATGTAAATACAGTGTGGTGGGACAAGGTGTTGCAGGAACATCTGCCTGGGGCTGAGGGGCTGTGGGTGAACAGATAGATATGACAGATCCTAGAGGGAAAGGACTTCCTGATACAGCCTGAGGAGGGTTTAAATGCTCAAACATGTCTCAGGGTGCACTATTGATGAAGCTGGAGATGTTTGTTGTTGACCAACATACACAAGTGGTGAACAGCAGCTTCTCTGACAAAACGCCAAGTCTGTGAAAGGATGGTTTTGGAGCCGAGACCTTTAAGTGAAAATAAGAAACCCTGGATGATACAGTCTTCTTCAATCCACTTAGCTGCCTTTTCCAGAGCCTTTTTTTTAACCAACACTGAACAAATTATGTTTTGGTTTGTGCCAAAAATAAATTGTCTTGGAACCAAACAATACTATGTTCTTCACCATACAACCATACAATTATAAAGGCTCATAGTTACATTTATTAGCTGTTAAGTGTTGTGAATTGTTTCTTTTTATGTTTTCTAGATTGCCTATTGTGGTGCCTCTGTATTGAGTGTGTTTCTCATGGTTTTAGAGAAAGTTCCCTCTTGTGACCAGGAGCGACAGAGCGCACTGGACGAGGCACGGCAGAATCCTCGTGAGGCCGTTTTCATCCCGGACTGTGGCCCTGGAGGCCTTTACAAACCCGTCCAGTGCCACCAGTCCACAGGCTACTGCTGGTGTGTTCTGGTGGATACAGGACGGCCCATTCCCAGAACTTCCACTAGGTAATGTCATTCATGGCAAAAAGCACCTAAAGCCCTCTTTTCTGGCCAAGTGGGAAAGGCGACCTGATATCTTCAGTGAAAGTGACAGTGAAATTTGACAAAACAATGGTGCTAGACAAAAAGTTAAGGGGCCTCATTGAAAAATGAATGCAAATGTTCAACTCAATTCAGTAAAAAGTATTCACACTCCTTTTGAATTTGATGCACCCTGTTTTTACTTATGTTTTACAGTGTCCAAACTTTTATGGACTCAGGGCTAATCCAAAGGGGGGCTTATATGTCCATAGCAAACTTGTTGGCGGTCTGATTTTTCCATCAAAACCATTCCACTGGGAATGTCTGTACAAAATCCAATTCAATAAAATACAACAGAAAAAGGGAAACAGGGAAGTTCGACCTTCAAGTGTCACTAGAGGAATTGTCAGAGAATAACTAAAGTCATTAGGATTCATCCACTGGGCATTAAGTGCAATTGGACCCAATTCCATGCCAATCAATCCAGTAGATGTTTTTCTGTGTGAAAAAAGATGTTGACTGACCAAATGGCCCACATAACGCTCCCAACAGCCAATGGATAAAATCTAAAAAAAAATTGCTTCAGGCCCTGATGGGAAAACCCTTTAGCCCACCATAAACACGAAGCGTTTGGTATGACGTTTGTTTTCAGTGCAGTTGCTCCTGTTTATATTGCATTCAGGGAAATGGCAGAGGCACAATGGGACAGGGATTAAGACAAGGTTGTTTAAAAACTTTACAAGATTTGTATCTCAAACATGATTATTACAACTGAGAACCAGCTATAGATAATGGGAATGAGATTGGATGTTTGAAAAACTGTCAGTGTGCACCAGTAGATGGATGAGTTGTATTTCTTTCTAAATGGGTATCATCATTCTCTCTCCACAAGAAGGTTTTTTATGTTTTACAGGATGAGGTAGACCATCAGAAAGTTAGCTGGTGGCCTAACTACAGTTTGAAATAGCTTCATAAAACAAAATGGTATTTATATTTGACAGAAATTCGACCAATGTCTCAATATCTCTGAAAGGCAGATGACCAAATTCTCATCTGCAGTTCAGAGACATTGAATGACACTCCTGAGGCGATTATTTCTTCACATAAGAATTTATTGTATTTTGGACTAATCCTCATGTCACTCATCCCAAATTTCTCCTCTGGACAGCAATGTGCAGAGTCATACATCAGACATCCCTTCTTGGATCAGTGGCTCTGCAGACTGTGAAAAAAGAAACGCCAACTTGCTTTTACTTTGAAAGAAAAAAAGGGGGCCAAATGAGACACACATGCTCAATTTTCCATCCTATTCAAGAACCACTGATACAATAGCCAGGAGAAAACGAGTCATGCCACGCATAATGCCGAACAGTTTGTTATGGCTCTGAAACAAAGCCATGTGCACGTCAAATGACATTTATCACTGTCAATAATATAGCTTAATACTAAATACATATATTAAAACCAAACAGCAACAGGTTGTAATTGTAAGAAGCCAGAACACTATTAAAAATGTACAAATCCATGTTGTGAAGAGACAAAATGACGGATCATTTTCATAATGAAGACAATCAGAGATTATTCTGCTTTAACAATGTCTCCTGGTTATAAGCTCCACTTAAATCTTCTGAGGCCTGAAAGGAAAATCTTTTGTGGGCTTTTTGTCTTCAGTCTCCAGATTTTTTTTTTTTTTCAATCAAATTTGTCATCATGGACAAGTTTCTCCTTTAACATCTCAACTTTTTTCACGCCATGTTCCCACTGTCCTCTCCTTTCTATGTAACAGGTACCAGACGCCGGAGTGTGACGGCGCTGCACGATCTCGTGTCACAGACACTGAAGACCCCTTCCAAGGCAGAGAACTGATAGGTTTACTTTTCACTTTAGTTCAATTCATTTGGGGAGATTTGGGGATTGCAGAAAACAATATTGGATTCAATTTTATTGTCTTGTGTCAAACTGTATTATTAACATATGGGGAAATTGGGCAAATTCATCCTTTAAAACTCTTTGTAGTTTTTCAGACAAAAACAGCTTCTTATTTCTAACTGGCTGCCACTGATTTATCTGCCCCTGGCAGATTCAGCTACAGCTAGTTGGCTAATTATGATTGAAGGCTAACATTAACTCTGTGAGTTGGTAGAAATCCCTGATAATCTCTAAAATAACACTGCTTGTCTTACAAACACTAGGGCTTGCAACACAAAGGTTTGACTTATTCTTTGTCCACATTTTCAAACTGTATATTTAACTTGGGCTGTACCAAAACAGAGAGGCTTTTAGGATGTGGACTACCTGATGTGTAACACTATCTCAGATAATGATGTTGGCTAAGTTTCTGGAGTGTAAACTTCCCCGGATCCAATGAAGAGCCGGACAGAACTGCCAACGATTCCCTACAACACTGAGAGCATCCAGGCCCAGTGTACACACAATGGTGAAATACTACACAGTGCATGTGCTAGCTGTGAATGAGGCCTGTAACTGGTGCACATAAGCATGTGAAGTAGAAAATCTCCTTGGCCCTTAAATGAATGCTAGGTCAGTATTTTGGTTATTAAGCTTGACATGCAAATTTTTGCTGCTTGCTTCTGAAAGGCTCAAAGAAGATTTTTTTTTTTTTAAGTATCTCTCTTAGTAAAGCTAGTTAAGAGCTCTTCAACGAATGTGCCAAAGCTGCCTTAAGACTCGTTTACTGATTGGACAATCACTGGGGGGAGGGTTTAGAGAGAGATCAATAATAGCATGCTAGCCCCGGCCTCTGGATATTATTGTGTCAGGACTCCAGGATTTTGATCTAGAATTGACAAAACCATACTTTGTGGTGTTGCATTCCCAGGCAGGCAGCAAAGATCAGAGAGTTTCTTCCAAACCAGAGGTCGCAACCTCGGCTCAGACTCCTCTGCCCTTGTTACTGCTCACTTACTTTTGTTGCCCCTCTGTTTCCCCATCATTTAAGGTTGCATTGTAACTCTTATTTAACTCCCCATCTGGTGAGTTTACAGAGTCAAGCATGACTCCTGACTGTGCAGCAGATGTGTGGCATGTTTTATGGAAGGTGTGAGTGTAGCGGGGTGTGGTGGTGAGGCTGTGGGGGGGCTGCTGGGGGTGTTGGAGACCACAGGGTGCTGAGTGGAGATATTTTTATGTACTGTAGAGGGATGTTCTGAACCGCCACAACAAAGCA
>JAOWBC010000248.1:3510066-3524054 GCA_028566105.1 Hypoplectrus providencianus | reverse complement strand
CATGTATGATAGAGTAAGGGTCTGACTCGGACTTATTTATGCGGACTGCCTGGGCTTACAAACTCGCTGACTGCAGGTTTTAAGTTTATACCAGAGAGAAAGGATTGAAGACCCTATCTTACATCTGATGCACAGTGTAGAGCATTTCTGGTTTCAGATGGACGCAATGATTATTTTTAACCCATATTCAAGTTTTGGCCAAAACAGATGCATGATGAATCAAGAGACTTAATTCAAGCCCTTAACCATTGCGCCTGACCAAGATTATGCGCCATTTGACTAGCAAAAGTGGTTGAACACACTCTAGGTGTGCAGCCTGCACTATCATTTAAATAGGGCCCAGATTGTTGGTAAACTTTATCCACATAAAATATGTAATACTCACTGTTGCTCAGCAAAGAAAAGGTAATTTTTCTGTTGGTGGAAAGTCTTAATTATTTCTGGTATTTATTTGAGATCTATCAATGAAATCTAGAGACTCCAAACCTGACAGATTGGTTTGAAATGTGTTAAAAAAAAAAATCTCAAACAAGGTTGATAATTTCTGACAATTCTCTATATTTGCCTTTTCTTGTTTATTGGATATTTGTAACTCTTAAAAAGTGCCAGGGATAACTTCAGATGGAAAAAAACTGAAAAAATATCTTGTTTACTCACAGGTTATCAACATATGCAACCTGTGAAGATGTGCCACAGTAAATGTATTATTGTTTAATAATTTAACAGTGTTTGGTATGGCTTCTATGTCTTTTAAGATCTAATCCAAGTGGCCCTGAGCCTGCTCCTCACTTCCAGAGGTGCTGCGCCACACTGTGCCCTTGACACCTTGCCACATAGACAGCATACAATATAAAAGCTCAGCTTCATAACACCCTAATTTAACACTTGGATTAAAGCGCAGCAAGGCAGAGCTACTCTGAGCTTGTCGCGTTGTAGAAAATGCTAATTGGATTCACCTGGCGGGGCAGCGGACAACCGCCCACACAACCCCCTGAGCCAGCACAAAAGGAATGAACAGACATGAACAGCGCAGAGAACAAGGAGGCCGCAAACGCTCAGAGGTAGGGGAGGAGGGGATCGACCAAGAAAGCCTGAGCGTAAGAGCGAGAGACTGAGAAAAAAAGTATGAGAAGATTAGTTTACTATGCAGCTGTGTTTGAAGTTTCCCTTTAAGAGACACAATTAGGAGGGAAAAATTTGCACTGGTTTAGCGTGCTATTAAAGCCATACATCTGGGCAATTAAAAAGAGCTACCCAAGGTGTTCAGAATTGTGTCATAAAAGTTAACAGGTCTGCACTGCTGAACAAAACTCTCTCATCACCACACACTTCTGTTCCACCTCGTGCCATGTGCCTCAGATCTGCTATTTCTGAGGTCTTACTAAACAACCAAACTATGCAATTCACCACTATCACAACTACATTTAAAGTGAATCATCAGTAATCATGAGCGTAAGCCAATTAGCAGATACACCTGGTTTGTCATTAAGCTGTGGAGAAAGTTTGCATGCTTTATTTTACTGTGCAACAGCCGTCTGTTTGATATCTGTCATACTGGCTCACTGGTGTCAGGGATTTAGAGGCACTTCAGCTTCACTGTGCCGTAATGACTCAAATTACTTGCGGGTAATTTGGGTGTATTTTTTTGTCTTTGATTTGTGCCAGGCTGCCCTGAGGGAAAGAAAGTGGAATTCATTACAAGC
Source organism: Hypoplectrus providencianus (assembly GCA_028566105.1). Classification (NCBI taxonomy): domain Eukaryota; kingdom Metazoa; phylum Chordata; class Actinopteri; order Perciformes; family Serranidae; genus Hypoplectrus; species Hypoplectrus providencianus. Next base: position 3,522,351 of record JAOWBC010000248.1, on the reverse strand, counting down.
TTGTTAGATGCCCTCACCACAGACATGGTGCAAGCCATAAACTCACCAGCCCCCTCTGGTGGTGGGAGGTAAGTAGTGTCATGTACTTATAACAAACCCAAGACTGTTCTACCTGAGCAGAGGATGATGCTTCGTGGAAGATTTCCACCTCTTCTGGCTTTTCTCATGATCCCTCCCTCTGGTTTTCTGATCTGTATACTAATATTTCAACTGTGACATGCAATGCACAGATCTTGGCATAGACACTGATGAGGTTTCTGTTCCTCTTCCATCAATGCCAGATCTTAAACACTAATGGGACTTGGAAGTATTTGGGATAAAAGTAACATGTATGCATTATGTCCCATAGCATGTCATATGTCAATGAACCCTGTCCATCCAATTCTGCAAAGCAGAAAATTTGATTTAAAATCAATTTTATTGAATCTAAGCTGTGATAAAATATGCTATCAGTTACTGCCATCAACTTATTCCAAGTTTCAAAATTATAATGCCATCAATAAAAAAGGAAAAAGAAAGTTTAATTAATTCGTCAAAATCCTGCAATGAAACATCAATATGTCTTCGCTGTTGATGCCATAATTCAATTAACTTTGCTTCTGATTCACTTCAATTCCAACCTCACAGTGCTAACATCAGAATTTTATTTTTTTTGAGCAGTTTACTTCAAACTCTTTTTTTTGTCTAGGTTGTGAAACATCCACATTTTTACTCTCCATCTGCTCCTTTAACCCATACCAGGTTTGTTGAGCCTGATCCCAGTCACACTTTAGAAGAGAGGGTGGTGCACTGGTACTTCGCCCAGCTGGATAACAATGGCAGCCATGACATCAACAAGAAGGAGCTCAAGCCGTTTAAGAGGTACCTGAAGAAGAAAGCCAAACCCAAGAAATGCGCCCGCAAGTTCACCGACTACTGTGACCTGAATAAGGACAGGGCAATCTCCCTGCAGGAGCTGAAAGGCTGCCTGGGCGTCAGCAAAGAGGGTAAGAGAAAAAGCTGGGAAGAAGTCCATGGTTGAAAGCAGACTGGCAGGGTCACAAAGTCAGGTTCTGACCCTGGTATGAACCTCAGACATGCTAGGAAAATCTGCTTAGAGATATTTGAGGATTCAAGAGAGAATAAAGGTGTTTGGTTTTGTCAAGACAAATTTCCATGTGTAAGTTTAAGTAGTTTTAGTTGTTAAACACATTTCACACAGAGTTAACAGCAAAAACTATAAAATCATCAAAGATTAGTGACTTAAAAAGAAGACATTTCTACCATTATTAAGTTGTATCGTCATTGTTTCTCTTTTGCAGGTAGCTCAACGACAAGTGGCAACCAAGGGACAAGGCAAGGGACAAAATTGTTCAGTAAGGCAAACTAATACGCTTTCACTAACTCTGGCTTCCTCTGGCTTTGAGTAGTTGGCTTATGGTGTAACACAATAACATGCTCTGTGGTGAGATGGATCAGTCTGGAGTAGATGCAGCTTATTGACAAAGCAGCATTTGATTTATGTGCAAAGCTTTATGTGATTAAAGTGAGTCTGAGCTGTATGTGCAGCATGAATGTGCACTTTGCGCGGTGTGTCTCCTTGGCTAGGACGGTACATTGCCATGTGTTCTACTGGGAAAAAAAGAGTGGTTCAGTAAAAGTCAGATTTTGTCTCCATCTTATTTTATCTTGTTACTGTAATGGCAGAACTAACATTTGAAATTTAATTCTGGTCAACGGCATGAAAAACATCAAACTATACCTAAGACAGGTTTCATACGCTTATAAACTATAAATATTTAAGTCCCAGTTAATAATATGCAGATTATTTTTGTCATCAATAGACCGTTTGTCAACAACATGTGAAAAAATGTGTAAAACTTGCTGTGGTAAATTTATCTGCTAAAGCCCAAGGTGTCACCTTCAAATGCATTGTTCTACCATCAATATCTGCCACAAACCCAAAAATATTTAATTATGCGTTTTAAAAAAGCAGCAAATCCTAACATTACACAAGGTGAAACTGGAGCATGTTTGGCATTTTTTTCCTTTAAATTATTTGACATCTTTGTCTTGCTTCTACTTTGACTCAACATCAAAATATTGGCCGAAAAACTCTGAAAATAAGCAAGAACAAAAAAAATGTTACAGATTAATTATAATACTTAATACTTGATTATTGGTTTTCCATCTCCTTTTCTCAATCTCTATTTTGAGCTGTCAGGATCCCCCCCATTGAGAAATTATTAGTCCCGTTAGTGCTGTTGACTCTGGCCACTGGGCCGGTTCAACACCACATAGCACTGATGTCATGTGTTTACCCTGGCACCGGCTCGCTGCGCCTGGAGAACAGTGGCTCTGAGCGGGCATAACGTCAGGCCTCTCGGACCCTGGGCACGGCTGCCAGGATAAACAGCCCCTGTATTGGAAGAGCAGAAAAGGAGGCTCGGCCGGTTGTTTTCCCTGTGGTCACTGAATCTCTCACCTTCATGCTTAAGAGCTGGAGGTAAATGGCCTGACAGCTTTATACAGCTCTTTATTTTGCCACTCAGACACTCCGGGCCAGTGATGATTGTGGAGAGAGTGAGGTATGTAAAGAGAGAAGGAGGGACGGAGGAAGCCTGGAGCAGGAGTCTGTGAGAACATATGGCAGCATTCTGCCTTGACTAAGATAGACGGCCATTGTGTTCAGGTATGCCTAGCTGATCCTCAATGGCCTGGATCCCTTTAAGCCACGCAGCCTTTGCCAGACGTTAAATCTTATCATGCTCTGTCGCAGCTTTGGATCGTCACTGGAGTGTTGTTAGACATATTTACAGTTTACAGAACGTGCTTTTTGGTGAAGGATTTTGAGCATGTGGGGCAGAGTGGAGCACATCTGTATGAAGCTCCTTGCTCTCAACACGTTGCAGAGGCAAACATCTGAATACCTTGTGTTAGTTCTGCAGTGCTGCTGACGGTGGCATCCACCTGCTGCAGAGACTGGAATCCTCATTATAGATGAGATATGTAACTGAAGGGCAATAGTTTTTCTCTCCTCACAGTTGTGGCATTGGTGAGCACCAGGCTGGCCTCAGCATTCTGCCTCCTTCACTGGAACGAACAAAAACACCAAAACGTTTCACTGTTCAATGTGTTGCAATGGGATTCTACAGCATGGTTCATGATGTTCCCTTTCACAAGTCTTAAATCTATTTAGAAAGTCATAAACATACTTTTGAATAAGTACAACCACATGCAGGAGTGCATGTACAAATGCTTGCATGCACACACCAAACATGGGCACACTCACTTATGAGATATTAGAGGGTCTATTTTCGTGCTTACAGAAGTTTAAATTATGCATAAGGCCTTGTTGTGCATGAGCAGCTGTGTGTTTCTCCAGCAGTTTACTGTATCTCCTTCAACGCACTATAGTCACAGCACAAATTCACAAATAGTCTAAAAGTCATTCAATTAAATATAGGTTCAATAATGTATTCTAATAAATCAGTGCCCTTGTTGCAAGTGGATAATTTTGATTGAAAATGAGTTAAGTTCACCCTTCAACTACTTCCTATTGTTACCTTGAATTCTTGAGGAAAAAGGAGAAAATCCTTGATTTAAAGTGAACTGACGTTTAAAAAACAGAACAACTTTTTTTTTTTTTTTTTTTTTTTTTTTTTTTACAGTATTTTTATATATTCAGGTTTTTATTGACATTTTATTGACATCAATTCATCAAAACATTCCTTTTTTGGATCCTTTGTTCACTGTGCAGGCATGTGAGAAAAAAAAAAAGTTTTCTTCAAGAATTAAAAGTTAACAAAGACTTGTTGGTTTGTTCAGGTGAGGCTTGTACTGACAAAGCCAGTCAGTTCTGCTTGTTGTGTCCAGTCTGCTGTTTTCTGTCAAACTCCTCTCCTCCTTTCCTGCTCCCTCGTCTCTTCCTCTCCTGTTTGTCCTGGCTGTGTCTGTCATTAGGCAGGAATGAAAGGAGGGCATTATGAGGCAGGCCTGGCACCGAGGCTGCAGGACCATTAGAGAGCTCAGAGCCCTGTCCTCTCAGAGCCAAAAGCAATTACTCCACACCACTTGTGTTTTAATTACTGTGACATCAACTCGCACACTGTACTGCATCAAAGGTAACACAGGTCACATTGCTCTGATCACGATCACTTCCTGTTAGTCTGCTGAGGAGAATCCTGATTTCATGAGATGACAGTGAACTCCTGCCTGTGCATCCATTTCCTCAACCAAGTCCTTTTCTCCCAGTTGCCACCATGTACAGGTATACCATGATTCCCAGCTCTTGAGCCAAGCGTCTTTATCGGCTAGTCCCAGGTGAGGTGAGGCGATTCCCTGCTAGACAGGATCTGCTTTCAGTTCTTTATCACAAGTGGGGCCAAGGTGTCCAGGGAGAGGCCAGGGAGCTTTGTGTTGTTAATGGCACAGACAGTGTCCTCAGTGACTGAGGAGAGGAGGGAGAGGAGCACTCGCTGCTCTGGAGCCTGGTAATTGCAAAGCCGATTCATCAGCACCACTGTGGCTCAGCTCCTTAACACAGACACATTTATCTGAGCTCAAGAGATGAACAACATGACTTCACTGGAGAGAGGGATCAGCAAATATTGTGGCGCTGCATATTTTCACAGGTAGGCCATGCAGCTGATGCTGCCAAGTTAAAGGGTTTATAACAGTGAACGCACAAAATACTACAGTTCTTGTTACTGAGTTGCACACTGTTGGTTGAAGGCTACTTAAAAATCCATTAACACCACAGAGGGCCAACTTCAGTCAACTAACAGCTGGTTTGAATCTTAAAGCTAAAATATTTTAACACTCAAATACTTCAGCATGCTTTTTTGCTTTGCTTTCTCGTTTGCCAGACTCAAGGACTCAATGATGCCTGTGTTGGTTTATAAATCCGCTTATTCAACAATATAAACAAACTACATAACTGAAGGCAAGTTTATAAAACATGTATTATTATATGATGGAATATCTACTTGCTTGTCAAATTATATAATGTATATAACAGGAAGGAGAAGTAAACATAGTCAGCGCTGGTTTGTGGACCACGTTTTTAACCTTACGATGCACTATCCATACACACTATCCAATACGACGATGAAAAATGCCCCGAAAAAGAGTTTGGCATTTTGGCTGTTGCCATCTTGTTGTATTTTTAACCAGCACATGCAGAACACCTGAAGGACGCTATGTTGGCTAGGACCTAGTGTGAGCACAGAGTGTGCAACTGTAACAAAATGCTGAATAAACTATTCAGGCAACAAATATATGTTTTGTGAACTGAAAACATACTTGGAGAGGGTCAAATTTTAAAAACAAAAAACACAGTTAAACAAAGACAGAGAGAAAATCTTTAAATTACTTGTTTGCTACAAGTTGATTCAGTGTTGTGTTTTGTAACACAGTTACAAAATCAACATCTACAAAAATGTCAGCAGTAGTCAACTGGATCCAACTAGTTATGGTAGAAATTGGTTCCCATAAAATTTTATTTCAAACACTTAAAGTATAGGTGAAAGCAATCACTAAGGGACTCACTCATATGGAAGGCAGTCTGTGATTTATGGAGCGTTGGAGGGACTGTGATGCTTTAAAGCTTGAGCAGAATACTTGACTGAGAGGCAAAGACATCGTCTGAAACTACAGAAGCTGAAATCAGCTGGACCTCTATTTCATGGCCAACATAACCAGCACTGACAGAGTGCACCTGCACATCCCCACCCCCACCAGTTGTGATACACACACACATAAACTCATGCAAGTTTAGAGAGTTTAGATACACACACATGCTGCATGTACTCACACCTGCACAACAGAAAAAAAGCACAACATTTGCTGTAGGCCGACGTAAAGACTTACACATACGAACAAACATGCAAATGAGTTCATAAACACACACACACATGGACACACACATTCAGCCACAGCCTGAGCTCTTGCAGGGCTCAGGAGGACGTCTGCTCCTGTCTGACAGCCATCTGTAAGCAATCTAAGCTCTTTACCCATCTCCTTTCTCCCAGGCCTCTCCTTTCTTTTTCTCTCTCCCTCTCACATTGTCTGATTGATGAGTGGGCAGTCCATCTCTTGTGCAGTTGGAGGACTATCCCAGCAGTTTCAGCGTGGCTGCAATGTAACACACAACTTTTGTTGGTGCCATAACGTCAGCACATGTGATGGTGTGTAGGGATCCTTTTGAGTGAAGGTCAGGTTCAGCTGCTGAGCAGTCACACTCTAGTTAGAACCACTGACTTAATCCAATAGGAGATTTTCACTCACTCTCTTTTGCATAAATCCCTCTTCCCCACTTCCTTCTGTCTTTGGCAAATTTCTCTATGGTTCCCCCTTGTGTTGGAGGTGATGAGGTTCTTTCTCTATTGTCCTTTGCCATCTTATTTTGGTCCACTCTTTGGATTGACTGATTGTTCCAAGTAGACGTGACTATAGAGTGATATGTCATCTGGCTTGGTGATCTAAGATAGTAATGATCGGAGACAGTCTTCGGCCAGAATGTACGCAAGATTCTACACATGCATGATGTTTAACAGGAGAATAGTTGGTTAGTGTCCTGTTCTGTTGTTTTCTGGCATTCAGCTGCATGAAAAGGTGTTGATGGTACATAACTTTGGTAGAGCTTAAGGTGCTCAATTGGTTAGATTTGTCTGTTTTGAACCAGGAACCAGGAAAACAATGGTGTTGTGTAGAGGAATGTTATCAGCTGCGCAAGATGGACATGATCACTTGGACCTGCAATATAGAATAGAATAGAATAGAATAGAAGCTTTATTGTCATTGTACAACGAGATACAACGAAACTTCGTTTGGGGCAATCCCCTGTAGTAGCCACATACTCAAAGTGCAAGACAGTGTATATAAATAAGTGTATCTGTATGTATCTTTCAGTAATCTTTTTTTTTTATATGAAACTACATTTACCATACAGCATTTAAATATTGTGTGTGCTCATCTGCATGCGGAGGATGCCGTTGCCTTGTCACGCAGCAGCTTGTGTGCGAGTGCGTCTTCATGCTGGATACTTTAACAGATGAGTGAAAACCTTTTTTTCCCCTTCCTCCCCTCTCTTGTCTGTCTTTCTTTCCATTCCCAGTAGGTCGTCTGGTGTGAGAAGAGAAGGACCCAGAAGCTGAGACGAGAGCAGAGGGCACAGAGGGAAGGCATCTGTACGCTTGCTGACAGGAAAGAGAAAGATGGAGCAGAAAAATGATGAAGTTCCTGAGTTTCAAAAAAGTGAACGGAAGAACAAGAAAACGAAGCGGCGCCAAAATATTTGCACTTTCTCCTCCCTATGTTTGACATTTTATCTGTTTGTATGTGTGTTTTATTTTCTCTTGGAGTGGCTGAAAAGGTCTAGGTAAGAATGAGAACATATTTGTAAAAAGATGACAGGCTCACCACTGGAAGATGTGCAAGTTACCACATTTCCCCTTGTGTTTGGGTCTGCTGTGGTGATCCATTCTGTCCTCACAAAAAAGGAAGAGGCACTAACACACATTTTGTGGCTATTGAATTAAAACTTACATTCCCCCTGTTACATATAGGAGCACACGGGCCCGTGGTTACCCCCTAAACAGAAGGCTTACAGTGAGCCACATTCAGCCCACATAATGCTCGATACTTAAAAGGAGGACCGATGGCAATGTAGAAGAATTTCAAAGAATTAGTCATTTTATATGTGAGCATGCAATATTAAAGGTGCAGTCAGCCATTCTTAACCAAGTTCAACAATAATTTTAACTTCCCATTAGTTTATTGTTCTTTGCTGTTGTCTTTTTATTCAATGGGAAATAAACAAAGTGGCCAACGGCAATAGCTGTGTTCCTGCTCGTGCAAAGGACCTGTATATATCAAGAGCAAGGCAATGGGACAGTACAAAAAAAGAATCGCTGACTCCACCTTTAAGTAAATGGCATGAATAAGAATTAAACTGTGACCATGAAATCTAATTTATCAGCTCAGAATTAGCTGAATAATTCCCCTTGCACTGTTCACAACTTTCTAGATGCATTAACATTTTGACTTAAGAATCAGATTGTCGTGAAAAATGTCTGAGATGTGTTATGTCTGGTTATTGTTTGGCACATACCAGTGTTGGGGAAAGCTATCTGCAAGTAAATACTTACTTGCTTACCACACAGTTACTTAAAGGTGTACTTTCTGTGCAACCAAAACCAATGCAAGACCATTATGTTGTATGTAGTTTGTAGTTCAATCATTAGCATGTTGTCTACACAAGATGCCTTGAAGTTTCAATGTTTTTCTACTTTTGTATAAAGTTTGTGCTAAAAAAAAATAGTAAATATAGTTCAGAAAAAAAAACTTCAAAGAGCAAATAGAAGCAGATTGTGAGAACTGAAAAATGCATAGCAGCTTTCTGAAATAACAAAAGGTAATATGAGTACTTTTAAATAATGCACCCAACCTGAACACTGGTACAGTACATACACAGTTTTAGCAGTATACTAATGCAGCTTAACAATGTAGCACACAGTAGGTAACACATTTCTACATGAATGTGGCAGAATGAACATATTAAAGCTGCATTAATTGACATGTTGAGATACACAACCCCATTATTATTGCTGCCTCAAATTCTGTTATGGATAGCAGAATTAGCTCTCCTTTTAGCTCAGTTTTGGTCTCCACTCACTCCTAAGAAAAACCTGGTTCTTTGTTTGATTGTTTGATGAGAGTGTTGAAACCAAATTAAATGGTAAATGTGCCATAAAAAAAAATAGTGGTTTGTTTAAAAGTTAAGAGAAATTAAAAGTTGGGTTATAATTCTTTGGTTATTCTGTACAAGACTCTTCTTACAAACAATCCATTAAATTTCATGATGAAATGTAAAACATATTGATTAATGCAGTTTTAAGTTTAAACTACAGTGAAGGCCATTGGTTTACACATCTTGTTACACTCTGTTTTTGTAATTTTATGTTCGTATTAATGTTCTACACAATCAAACCTGAAAAACAGCTCATAAGTATTTCCAGTTTGTTAATGGTAAATTCTGCATGTTTTAAAACATTTCAGAGAGCATTTGATGATCATAAGTTCATCAGGCTTCACTGGCTGCCTTTACAAGTTACACAACCTCAACAAATCTTTGACAGAGACCCCCTGGTGGGGATTTGATTCTCCAAAACAGATTACAGTCCAGAAGATGACTTAAATATTTTTATTAGAACCAGGAAAAAGTGGTGGCACAGATGACTAAGCCCAACCAGTAAATGAAGTAAGATGTTTACATGGCTCACTATTCCGTTAATATCAGCTAATTTCAGCTGTCACATTCACATTTCTACAAGTTATTGTAAACAAAATGTGGCATTTACAAATGCCAGTGCCTAAAGTAAATATTTGAGCCTCCCCAGCAATATCAGAGAACATTTTGTTTTTTGTAAACACATTCATTGTCTGTCTTCCAACAGCTGATGTCAGTCCTGCTCTGCGAGACACTTCACACCACACATATTTGGAGATATGCCACCTTGTGTAAGACAATGCAATAGGTCTTTTAAAAACACCCCGGGGTGTCTGATGAAGAGGAAGATGACAGAGCAGAGAGGAAAAACACTAGGAAAACCTTATGACAAGTTTTTGGAATGTAAATAAAACTTGTTCCTCACATTTGGAAACAATCGAGTCTTAAAATTGAAGAACCATGAGTTTGCTATTGTGGTCTGAATGTGTATTTGTTTTGAGTTGTGTATTTGTTAGCATATTCCCAAGAGTCACTGCAGTGGCTCATGAACATGAGACAACAGAGGTTCCCATTGTAAATATGTACAATAACCTTTATTTGTTTGTTGGTTTTACTAAATTTCATTGTGGGGCGTATGGGTGTTCACTTACTTCACTGTCATTCTGACTTATTGTAAAGAAAATATATACTTTTCTGTGTGTTTACATCATGTCAAACATTTGGCTATTACAGTAGCTTATTCATAACATTGAAATACTTAGACCAGACTGTATTTTATAAGCTCTGATCACTGTTTATTTGATCTGTGGTTGGGGTTATTTGACTATGTCAGCCTGTGTTTTTTGCCTCATGTCATCACTAGGCATGGTAAAGTATGTATACATTATCTGTGTGGTGCTTCATCCACCACAATCACAAGTCCAGTCTCCTCTAATTTGAACTGGACATTGATGCCAGGAATGAGTTTAAAAAAAAAAAAAAAAAAAAAGACCTTCCACCCTTACACGGCTGCTCAGTCTCTCCTGAGTGCCTGCTTCAGTCCAGGTTTGAACACTGGGCTTGTGTGTCTGCTGAAGTGCTTCCAGACGCCGCGGAGCTGCAGATCACATGAGAGATCTAAAACAACCTAACAGGCTGGTAATCATTGCTAATCACGATGGGGGACGTTTAGCGGAGGAGGCTTACAGATGACTGTCAGTCTGACAGGGAGAAGCCAGAATCATCTTGCTGCTCACCGGTAACTTTTCCATTGCAAAGTGCCCCATAAGCTTGTCAAGACCATCTCAATGTGTTTTGACAATATTTCTTATTCATAGCTAAAGAAACTTGATCTGGAAGACAAAACACTGAGACGTGTTGTCTTTGGGTAAACGTCGATGTAAATTATGTGGCTTGAGGTGCAGCTGTTTGGCTAAGCAATGAAAACAAAAAAATACTTTTCCACTTTAATATAGACCTTATTTCCTTGAGTCATTTGAGCTGGTGTCACAATAGACTCATACAAGACTAAACAATAGAACAGACCAAAAAGGTTTCTTTTAGAGGGGAACCAACACTGGCAGGGTTTATGAAGTGCATCTTGGCACACAGCGGTGGCTTACACCTGGGTTGTATCACTTTTCTGTGTAGTTGGTGTTTTTTCCCACCTGAGCTGAGGCATAAATTTAAAGTGGCCATAATGAGAAAAAGGTCTGTAGTTGCCCTACATTCTAGCAACTGAAACACTAACATACCAGTCATTTGTGACTCTAATTGATATTTGAATATTTATAATGATAAACAAACAATGTAAAAGGTGTGCCCTCAAATTTATGGAATTTTTAAGTCTTCAGTTTCAGCTCGTTGTGTTTCACAAAATTAATATTTTGGTACTATAGTGTTGCTTGTTAACAAAAACAAAAATTGCAAAATAGCGCTATAAGATGCTGCAGGGGTGTATTTTTGCAGGCAAACATGAAGTTAGCAGCAGCTTAATACTCATAAAAAAAAGACACAGATTTTTAACATAAAAAAACTTCTATAAACTGATAATTACACATATTAATACCAACAAGATTATCTTTCAAATGGTCACTTTTATTATTTTTGTGGCATGAATGAATTGCCAGCGGTGAAGCATTAATGTTAGGTTAGGAACATACCACATCACCATCAGTCACATGACTTCAACATCACCATCAAGATGAATGTCCCCCAAAAACCTCTCTAGTCTCATTTAGCCATTTGTTGGCAAATGAGATGGTAGGACACATTAAAGAGCTAAATATGGTTTACAGAGGAGCAAAATATTGGATATAACTGTAACCTCTCTTTTGCAGGAGCAAAAGAAGAGAAAAATGTGCATTACTTTGTATCCAGTTTTATTTAACTGGTTTGACTCTAATATTAAAATGGTTGCAAAAGCGCATTAACTATTAAATAGGATCAGATAGATTATATTTTGTGAAAAATGACATGAACATATCCTGATACAGTGGTACCACCTCTATTTAAACTGTGCCGAGTTTAAATTGGAATCATGAAATGAAGACTTTTAGAGCTGGCGTAGCGATCAAGCTCTCTGGGAAGAAAGGAAGAGTTCAACCCTGACCCCTTATGGTGATTTTGGCTCCCTGCAGTCTGCAAGTTCACATATTGAGTTCTCTTAGCCAGGTATGCACATACATACAACACAGAATCAGCCAAGACAGCAGAATTCAAAGAACTGGCCATAAATATTTTCAAAGAAAGGTCGCATTTTTCTTACTTTAATGGGCACTGAATAACCGCTATTTGTTTTAAGTTTGCATGAACACTGACAAGAAATTGGCAGGTGATGTTTGAGTTTCACAATTAGCTCAAGGTGGACCCTCTGTTTGCTGTATGATTGATTCTGATTCATTTGCAACCATTTTTTGACTGATAAAACTTGACTACAAAGACGCACTCTGTTTGGCCTGCTGATTTGCGTGTAGCGGGAGATTCTCTGATTTAGTGATGAGGCTTCAAAGGTGCGGATGTTGTCAGTGCATGATGGGAGTTGGAGGGCTTCGGGGTGAGGTCGCTGGTAATGGGGGTGGTTTGGGAATGGGGTG
>JAOWBC010000248.1:3460797-3477555 GCA_028566105.1 Hypoplectrus providencianus | reverse complement strand
TAATATAAACAACATTAACCGTTTCATAATACATTTTATTAGCTTTGGACCAAGGGAAATGGAAAGGAAAAGAACAACTTACTTTAGCTGGAAATCATGAATGTGGACAAAGCATTTGAAACTGAGCATCGACTGGGCAAACTCCATTTGCTGACAAGATCGTGTGATGTCATCCAAGTATAACATATTATACTACTCTGTACTTTCTGTCTTATTGTCTTAAATTTAAAAAAAAGATTGAGATGGTACAACTTGTAACAATGAAACAGGAACTTCCGATTAGAAGCAATGCAATCAGCTGCCCCTTTGGTTCATGACCAACCTTTCCACAAAATCCTGCTTAAATCTGTGAATCCATGTGAAAGCTATGATTATTCTATTTTCCACTCCCATTGGAACACCTATATTAAGACTATTTTCATGAAAACAAACACACACCTGAGGTTAATGTGGCCGTGTGTGAGTTTACATGCATGTGTGTATTCCTCCACTGAAGTAGTTCTAAAAAAAAAAGGTGGTCGTAGAGTGTATTGATATTTTTTTTAAGTTACCATGAGTGCTGGAGCCAGCAGCAGCTGAAGGATTACCAGAGGCAGGAGCATCTTCATTGTTCCCTGGAGAAGAAAAAAAAACAGGAAACATCCAGAGTTAGTCATCGTGACTAATGGAGGATTTTACACATTGAGCAACTTTTCAGAAACAAGCCAGAACAACAAGAGTGCAGACGGTAAGTGATGTGAGAGATGGGCCAAGACATTCCCAACAGGATCTGCGAGGGCAGAAAGACAAATGAAACTTCTTCTTATCTGATCCAAAAACAGTAAACACAAAACAATAAAAACTCAAGTATGAATCTGGCCTTTGATTTGTGAGCCTGCAGCCTTTCCTCAGACGTTGCTCAGCACATGAACCAGTTATAAATCAGAGTGATGTAATGATTATTCTGACGAGCTTTAAACAGATCATCAAACTCAATGTTCATGTTTTGTGGTTTGATCTGCAGCCACCAGCCACCGCAGATCATCAATAAAGATCTTGTTCACCTGCAAGAGATCTGGTTTGTGATATCTGATAAAAACCTGGTGAATCATAAGGAATTCTGATCATTTATTCATCCTTTATTCCTTTTCTTGAGTATTTTTAAAGCAAATTTCAAAATATTTTCTAAGTCTTTGTTCACCATGGTCTTTGGTAAACAGTAATTTGAAGTAACCATGTAGAATTCATCTTGTTGGTATTGAAACAGTAAGTTGATTAATCAATCAGTCAAGTGACGGTAAAATAATGGCCAGCTATTTCATAATTAATCAATCATTAAAGTAATGTATTAATGCCAGTAAATGCAGATTTTCAGCTCTTAGGAAGGAAATAAGGAGCTTTAATCAATATATCACATAATCTTTTGGTATTGGACTGACAAAAAAGAAATTCAGAGACTTCTTTTTGACTCTGAGACACATAGTTGACATTTTTCACTAATTTCTGACATTTTATGGACCGATAAATGAATCGTAGACACACTGGATAATGAAAATCATCATTAGTTGCAGCCGTGACTGACATGCTGAAATGTATCTTCAGTTTTACTTCTGTGCACTTCTCTACCCTCTGTAACACTTTAAACAGCAGCCTCATATTTCCCCTCTGCTGTCTCATCATTTAATTGCTTAACTGAGCTAAAAATGTGTCCTTTGTTGCATGTGGAGCGGCTGTTTGTTTGTTTTTTTCCAGGGCAAACAGAGGGTTTCTTGCCCCCCTCGGAGAGAGAGAGAGAGAGAGAGAGAGAGAAGGGGGTCGTTCGGAGCTGCCAAACCCCCTCTGACCCTGTCTGCCATGCAGACCAGATGCCCCTGGGGCAGCGTGGACAGTTACCCTGTAGCCATGAACCGTCGAGAAGTCAGAGAGATTATTATGTCAGAGAGGGGAGAAGACAGGCAGTCAGCATGTCTGATCTGTCTCTGACACAAACACTCACTGCAACAAACGCCCAGAGTTGAGCAACTTAATGGTGTCATTGTGCACTGGGTGGTGGTAATGTGGTGTCTGGGCCAACAGCATTCATTTACATCTCAATAACTCTGTACAGATAACCCCCACCTCATGACTGGATTATTTCCATCACTAATTAATCTGTTAACATAAATCAATGAATCCTTTCGTCAATAAAATGAGAGCAAACTGTGATGTCAGCCTTCCAGACCCCGAGGTGACGTCTTCAAATTGCTTGTTAAGTTCAAACAGAATCAATAGATATTAAATAAACAATTACTGAAAAGGGAAAAGTAGCAAGTTGTCAAATATCAGTAACTGGCATGTGAATGTGGACATTTGTGTTTGATAAATTGAATCAATAACATCAGTAATTGACTAATCTGCAGTATCAAAAGTGCTGTAGTAAGTGAATATTGACCTTAATTGAATGTATGAGTATTAAACATGAGGTACCAGTCCTTTAGTTCATGTGCAATTCAATGTTTCCGCAATCAAACTCCACAAAATAACAAAAGTAGAAAATAACTGACCACATACCAACCAGGCATGTTGAATTCATGACGCATATATAATAAAAGAACACAATAAAGAAAGTCATACTAAGCAATGAACCCTGTCAACTGTTAAATAAGTTATCTGCATGTGTAAGCACCTGCACAAACTCATCTATCTTCTTAGTCATTTTATTGGCACTGGAACCATTTAAAACTTCTTTGTGAGTTTATGCATCCCTCACTTTTTATTGTATGCGCGCATAAAGCCTTTTAGCTGCAGACTATGCAAGCTTCTATCCAACAAATTTAACAATTATTCATCTGGGAGGGCAAGTAGTGTCTTGTGTTCTGGCACCTGGTCAGTTTAGAAAACCAGTTATCTTCAGTCATCAGTATAACTATTATTCTGCTCCCCTACTACTTCATTCAGAGCATTTCTTTAAAGTTTAAATAATAAATGGACTGTTGATTGATTTTCCTCTCTTAAAGTGCCTCTTTGAACTCCACATTTTTTTTAAAACTTAATTCCACTTATTTAGGTATTTGACTTCCAAATCCCATATTGCCCCTTTAATGTTCCTTGTGCCATGATATTAATTTATTTCTACCATGACTTTAGTTATTTCTCATTAAAAAAATGTAAATGTAAACTATGATTCAGTCAATTCAGTCAAAAAACAAAACAAAACAAAACCAAAAACAACTTTCTGATCAGCCATTCACCCAGATTAGAAGGTATTCTTCATCTCCTTTTAGGCATATTTCCGTCTCCCAGTGAGCAAACATCAGAAACACTTTCCCTTAAAATATCTGGGACTTTAAGTTAAACTGACACAAGAAGAAACCTCCATAAAGTCAGTGAGCTGCTCACCCGGTTCAGTGGCTTCAAACTCGGTTTCTTGGACTCCCAAACCGCCGGTGGATCCTCGCGGAGGACCGTGCAGGGCGCAGCAGGGCAGACAGCTGGTTTCTCTCCGGCAGCTTTGACTTGAAGTTGCGTCTGAAAAAGAGCAGCAGCGTCCTGGATATATGAGGAGGGTTATCTGGCGGGGACCTTTTGTCCCTCTCTCTCTCCTTGTCTGTCAGTCTGTCTCTCTCTTTCTGTCTTGCGTCCAACAGGAAACCCACCAGGAGGAGAAGGAGAAGAAGAAGAAGCGAAAGTCCTGTCGGTTGAACCTCCTCCGCGGCGTCATCAGCGCGCTTTTTAACCAGCAGCTCCTCCGGCACCAATTACAGCCCGATGGGGATCTTTTACGCTCAGTCTGTAATTTCCCCCTGTAAAAATAACAGTTAATCAACATGTCCCCATGAGCACATGTCCTTCGAGGGCTTTATGCCCACTTTGCTACATGTCATTATAC
Source organism: Hypoplectrus providencianus (assembly GCA_028566105.1). Classification (NCBI taxonomy): domain Eukaryota; kingdom Metazoa; phylum Chordata; class Actinopteri; order Perciformes; family Serranidae; genus Hypoplectrus; species Hypoplectrus providencianus. Next base: position 3,473,708 of record JAOWBC010000248.1, on the reverse strand, counting down.
TGTTCTCCCACACTGAACATACCGTACATGTAATACCAGGGTAACTATCCAAACTCCTCTCTCCAAAGTTTGGGTCTAATTCAAAAGGAAGGGTTGTACTTTTTTTTTTTTTTGGATGAAATGGGCCCTAAATGTTACTTTACGTTGGTGAAAGAGAAGTTGGTGATCTTTTCTTTAACAAGTCTGATCCAAGCTGGTTGTTTGTTGTGATTATGACTTAGCAACAAATGGTTTATTTTTTTTTATTTTTATTTTTTTGTGCCATCCCATTAACATCACTAAGATAAACTTTTTTCACAGCATAGATAACACATTGCTATCACCAGATCAGTAACAGCTCAGCCAAATAGTTCATCACCCAGCTAGCGAGCTTCCCATTACCACCATGCTTCTAATGCAACAGCGGATACAGAAAATGAGCCGAACAGCAGACTGGTGAGTAGTGGCATCTTGGTGATTTCAACAAATCCTCTGTTAAAATTACACTTTAAGTTCCATGAATGTATGATGTTTTGAAAGTCAGTTTATAATTGCATTAACTAATTGAAATCATAGTATTAATTAAAAAAAGACAACAACCAGTCATAATGATTTTTGAAATACAAGAGCACCCCTAAATGAAAATCACAAATCATTCTTACCTTATTAAGACCCATAAGTAGATCTTTCAGGAGGCAAATTTGTTGACAAAACAATGTCAGGTATGTTTTGTAGCCAGTTAAAGAACCAGAACATTTCCCCAAAGTCTATCTTTAATTGAGTAATCCCAAAGACTGACCTCAAATACACAAAGGGTCTTTGAAGAACATGACAATTTAATTGCTATATCATCCTGGACATGTAAAAATTGCATGAGAATAACAGAAAAGTTATAATTTGGGGTTTTACAATGGAAACCACCGTGGCCTTAATGAAAGCTGTCTAATGTCTAAAATTCCGTCAGTATATATTTTATCCATCCCCCCCATTTTTCCTCTGTTTTGGGATGAGGGTTTTTTTTTTTCTAAATATCCCAGCTGGCTTCTAAAAACAAACACCCTGAAATTGTGCAGCATTATGTCGCTGTGGGCTCTTGTGAAAAAACACATCTTGGGTGTAATGTGTACTTGCCTTGAAGTAACTTTCTACTGTTTCTTTCATTCATTCAGAAACGGGGGTGTGAGGCAGCCACAGAGTCTTGGTGGCTCCAAGATCGTTTTTATCCCCATGTGAGGAAACCAAAGAAAAACAATTTTAATGCCAATTATGCCACCATAACCCATTCAAACCACATGTTTGTTTATCTGGTCAAACTAAATGATCATTTTCATGCCAGACTGAATGACTCAGTCAGTATAAATCCTCACAGGTAACCATAACTTTTATAAAGGAACAGAAAGTCCAGACCATACAGCAAAGCAAGCGTCTACTTATATGAGTCAAAACTTCACTCAAGTTCAATGGACCATCAAACACAAATTGATCTTCCTCCCATAGTCTTGAAAATGAACTACTTATAGTTACCAAAGAGAATTTAATGTCCATCCAGTTTCTCCAAAGAGCTTGTGCAGCATAATCCAGGCAATTTGTAGCATGTGCACAGTATTTATACCACAATATGTTTCCTGTAGAGTGCATATGGAAGCTTTTATTACCAGTATGATGCACACCAATCCTTTAATTTAAAGTAGCACCATGTGAAGCAATTTAACAATATTAATTTCTAGTTTGTAACATGTGAACAGATTGTACTGTAACTTTAGAAGTGACTCTAAAGCCTGTGGTTTTCTTTGTAAAGGACTCAGGATGTTTTTGCCACGACAATCCAAAGAATGCGACCTTTAAACACACTCCTGTTAGTTTCTCTCTTTTAGCACTACTATGGCACCAACAGTGTGCAACACAAACTATCATTGGCTTGGACTTGGACTCAGCCCTTGTCAAAAAAAACCCAACTGGAAATCACCACAACACAGAGTCCAACACAAAGCATTTTTCTATGATCAAAAAGTCAGTTTTTTGTTGTTGTTTTTTCAGAAATACAGTTATGGTCTTGCTGAAAATATTAACTAACAACAGCACCTACAGCTAAGAGATGATTAGCAAATCTTAGTTTAGCATACAGGAATATAATTATAGAAAAACAATCATTATCCAGCAGTGGTGAATATTGTATTCATGTTACCTTTGGAATAAGCCAGTGTCGCTGTTCACCAGTTTCCATGCAGCTAAAGTAAGCTAACTGACTGCTGACTGCTAAGCTAATCAACTGCTAACTATTTAACCTGTCTCATTAAACTTAAGTACACTTACCAACGACTGACTATTTAACCTGTGTCATTGAAGTAAAGTGGACCAGTCAACTTTCAAACTAAAGAAGGCTAACCAGCAGTTCACTATTTAACCTGTCTCGTTGAGGTAAAGTAAGCTAATCAACTGCTAACTGTTTAACCAGTCTCTTTAGGCTAAAGCAGGCTTAACAACTGCTAACTGTTTAACCTGCCTTGTTAGGCTGTTGTAAGCTAACAATCTGCTAACTGGTTAACCTGTCTTGTGAAGTTAAGGTAAGTTAAGCAACTGCTAACTGTTTAACCTGTCTTGTTCGGCTGTAGTAAGCTAACCAGCTGCCAATCAGTCTTGTTAAGTTTAAGTATGCTAACCAACTGAGAACTTAAGCTGTTTCTGTACTAAAGTAGCTAAGTGACTGCTCTCTATTTAGGCTACTTATTTACATTTGCCTAAAGTAATCTTACATTTGTTGGTTTGATTACTTGATACAAGGCCTGTAGTTTTTTCTTAATCCTGCTTACAAACAGACAAATCAACTAACAAATAAACCTTCTTGTGAGAGGTAAAGCACATTTAATGGATTTTGATTCAATAAACATCAAACTGCACCCTTCCAAGTTGTACATAATGCGGAAAGCCTTCAAGACAAGTGAGTGTCAGCCTTGGAAATCTGGTGAGGGTTTCAACTTTATTGGAGTACATGAATAACACACTATGTCCAGACCAAGAGTGAAGGGTGGCACCTTGAAGTCTCACAAGCTTGAGCCTCAGGAGGGATAATCTGGTATTTTTAACACTTGGACTCCACGAATACCAAAAATAGGTGGCCACCCACTTCTCCTGGGCAGTGAGCAACTAAAAATAATACTATCAAATAAAATCTTTACAGGGGAGGTGCAGCCTGGCTTCAAGGCATGCAGTCGTTTTAATTATAGTAATAAGCAAAATGCTTTTGCACAATCTTTGCCCACTTTTTAACCCCCCCTTTCTCAACCAAAGTCCACATTTTCCACATTCAGGTTTCTTAGAGACCCAGTTTTGATTCATGGTCATTAAGTCTAGCCATGGCTTTAAAAGGAGCCCTAAGCCACAGGATTTAAGTTCAAATTACGAGGCTTTACATCCACCCCCTCCAGACCTAAAATGTACACATATGCAGACAGAAAAAAAAATACACTTTCTATATGTTCAAGAAAACAGCTGTGCCCAGTTTAGACTTCATGCCCACCCAGTATTTAGAAATCTTCTGCAACAAGCTGCTTTTTCCATCTGCCATGTCCAGTTTTTCTCCTGGACTCCGGTACAGCCAGGTTGCATCCACCTATAATGATGTTTTCTTCCTCTCTTTGGGCCTTCAGAGCTGCCGGCTGAGCTTCTGCGCCTGCCTCTCCTTTGCATTAAAGGCATATTTTGTGTCCTGTAGCTGTTCTATTATCTCCTTGGCCTCCTTCATCTCCACAGCGAGCTGGTTATACTTCTCCACCAGCTCCTGGTTCTCTCTCCGGAGCTCCACTACCAGCTGGCTCAGCTCCTCGCTCTGCTTCCCGCAGTGCATCTTCAGCTGCTCCATCTCCGAGAGCGTCTCCTCCATGCGCTTCACCAGGCTCTCCAGCTTGTCCTTAGACATCTCTGGGGTGTTTGTATCCACCTTTACGGGTTTTTTCTCCTTCGTGTGGGACCTTTGTCTCCTTTCCCCTGCGTTGTTGAGTGTCTGTGCTTGTTGCCAACGATTATTGCAGTCTAATCCTCAATTTGTTACATGTCTCACATGGAGCAGACGTCCCTCCCTGCACCGTAATCTCCTTAGCAGAGCTATCCTGGGAAACCACTAACGCACATAGGTGTGCCACATCGTCTCCTGCTTAAGTCCACCTCATACAGGGGATGACAGTGATTGACAGGTTACCTCACTTTACACTGTAGTATTATTGGTTTGTCAGTGAACAAGCTTAAAGGCCTACAAAACAATGCAATGTCTTTATTCACATCTGCAAGAATACAGAAGATTCAGATTTCTCTCAGTTGAGATTCTTTATTATTGAGGGTAATCTTCTCTGGGAAAGAAGCCCAAACAGCCCCAAGTACATGGTGTAACCTAATCTGTACCGAGCAGGTGTCTGGAGTGGATGCAGGAGAAGCCTTTATGGAATTAACTCTGTAGCTGTTCACCAGACAAGCTGCAGGACTCACATGCCAGAATGAGGCCTCACTGAGGGCTTGTTAGGTAAGTCACAGTATGAGGCTAAACATTCTGGGTAAACTGCCATACTGTGCCAGTGTCCCCGTCAGCCAGGCCAAATGGTCCCCATGGTGACAGTTAATGCGTCCAGTGCGCCAGGCAGCGCGCCAACAGCGCCCTGCAAGCCAGTTGGCATCGTGGGACGGTGAGCGCGGGATACCAGCGCATCAGCACGCTGAGGAATTTCCACAATGTTCCCACCGTCTCCAGAGATGCTTTGTATCAATGCCTGGAAGGTTTGCTCGTTAGAGAGCAGAGTGCAGATGATGCAGCAGAGACAGATCTACTTTGTAACCATGTTGAGGTAAAAAGCAGCTAAAGGGGTGTTGTGCCTGACCTCTGACCTCTGTGAGGAGGGGGTCATATAAAGAGAGAGCAGTCCAGTCAAGTCATATCCAGTGATTGAATGTTACTACATAAAATTACACAAATGAATTTTACTTATTATAAAATATATATATATAATTAATATTATGACGTATATAAGACTACGATGATATATCATTGTGTTTCATGCCTGTTGCCTCATCTTGTCTTTGTTTCTTCCACACAATTCCACAGTTTCTGGAGTTTCAGCCTGGGGATAAACTTGCTGTTAACACTGTGTTTGCGTACGTAGGACGTGTGTCCTGCATCTGTTTAGAGTGTTGGTTGTGCATGTCATCAGAATTATTGCTACATGGCAGCAAGATGCTAAACACACTTAGCATTACTCACCTTTTTCACATCGTGCTTGATTTAATAGCCTTAGGTAAAGTCTAGGATTGGGCCAGGTCACTTTTGGAGCCCTGATCTCATAATTAACATTAAACTACATGGTAAAAAGGGCTGCCATGCTAGGTATTTACAGCCTGTAAATCAGGTAGCACTGCATGTTCTGCCTTCTCTGGTGTGCCCTCTAGTGAAAACCTCCAGTAACAAGTAGGCCTCAAATAAAATACTTGCTTTTGAAACATGCATAAGCACCACATACATCAGACCAGAGATTGGAAATTCCCTTAACTGAAGACAGTGGGAAAAATGCAAGTTAGTGTCTCATGTTTTGTCTTTGCAACAAGTAGACATTCATTGCTTTTAGTGCATTTTGCATCTAATGGACATGTGAAGTTAATTTCTGAGGGCAGACGCCAAACAACTGCAGGATACACAAGACTGATGTCATACGTTTGCATATACGTAATATAAGATTAGTAAGTATATTTGAGCATTACGTGAGCAATTCACCTCACAATGCAGCTGACTGTTATTTCTGTGATTGTTTTGATGTTGATAGAAACATTTAGTGCTCACATTGTATCTATGTCACCTGGTGGAGGATTAAGGAAAGCAGTCAGTCAGCGGTCACAATTTTAAAATACTAATAAAAGAAAAGGAAATAGGGCCCATAGAAAAGTGTGGCAACCCTGCCAAATCCTCAGGGCAACTTAAACAGGCTGTAACAGCTTCCTATAGAATCATTTTGTAATTTTATTCTATTGTTTTTAGAAGAAAACCTGTAGCTCAGAAATTCCTTGACCTCAAGCATCCACAGCATATTTGAAATCGCTCCACATATTTATATTTGATATTAAAGTGTGGTGACCATCATTCCACAACCTGAGTACATCCATCCTGAATGTGCTTGGTTGATGATTGATTTTGAAGTTTACTCTGGATTATTGCCTCTCTGAAACACCTTACCTGACTTCAGCTTCAATATCTAAAGTGGCCCTCAAACACGAGCCTTTAAAATTCCTTCTTCCACACGCACATAAGGTTTCAGGCAGCATAATAACATTTCTGATATATTTTCTCTCAATTTCCTGTTGGAAAAAACGATTGTCTGGTCAACTCCAGATGCAGAAAATGTCCTTAACCATCCAACGCTGCTCTTACCCAGGTGTGCTGAATGATGAAACCCGCTTGATCGTAATGCTTTATCTGCAAAGGATACCATACTATAATATAATCATATTCATGTATCTTTTGTTACATACCTAAAATTTAAAACGTACGCTTACATTTGTAGACTGTGGTCTTTTTTTGTCTAGTTCTCTTGACAAAAAAAACAAAACACACTAACTCAATGCTTTGCCCTTTTCTAGGAATATATATATACATAAAGCAGCCAGTCCACCATGCAGGTTTTGTTATTTAAGGTAAAATATGTTGTTGTCCTGTGAACATCTAGAACAGTTCCTACTTCTTCTCTATGTTTTGGAAAGCTTTTAAAGTGCTGTGTGTGTTCTTCTCAGCATTCACATCTTGTTTGGGGTTGATCCATCTGACATTTCTAGTGGACACCCAGATCTTCTTGCATTGATTTTAACTTTTCAATTTCCATGCACTTTTCAGATAATGTTTGTCAGTGGAAACGGATTTAATACTGGAGTTGTTTTTGTAGCCTTCTCCTCTTTAGTGGGAGTGAATTATATCAATCAAGACCATTTTGGGACAGTTGTTTTAGAGGAACCCAAACAGAACAGCTTGCCATTTTTAGAAGGCATTGAGTTACTTAAGGATAAATCGTGCCGCCTTAGGATAATAATAACCTGGCTCATTAAAGCTCTGACCAGTCAATTACCTGGATATCGGTCTTAGAAATCCCCGTTAAAAAGCAGTAAGAGGGCTTTCTTCATTTTTTATTTTTATTTTGAAACTGTAATGAAATAAAAAAATGTTAAAATTCAAAAAATTGAAGGAAATATGTCATGTCATGTTCAGGTCAGGTCACCTTATATTTTCTTATATTTTGTTGACCTTTATGAATGAATGCCACTGTACCAACACGTGATAATTGTGTGTGCGTTCTTCTTGCACTGGACACACCCATATTTTGATTGACAGTTTAACTGGTACGCAGTAAAAAAAACAACAACAAAATAACAAATGCGAATGCAGTCACCACTTGGCATCAAAAAAGCAGAAAAAAATGAAACCAAACTATGATTTCACAGATTACCACTTTAAGTGCTATAATTTGGTGCCCGCCAGCTGAAAAAACATGCAAACTACAGTTTGTGTGTCAGGCTCAATTTAAAAAACAAACAAACATAAGGTATTTTAAGTTTCATTATTTATTTAAAAAAAATCTGAATTGAATAACCTTGCATAACACACATATGCATGTGAAGGACAGAAAAAAAGCCAGTCACCCAACATATTCCCTAAAAACAAAAAGAGAAGAAAAAAATCGTTTTAGAACAAACATCACTATCTTGTTCCCTCTTGGTTTCTTCTCTGCAAGCATGAAACTCGTGTGCAACATCAAAAGAGCGATCAGTGCAGCTCATCCTCCATCAGTCTGCTTTATCTGCTTCATGAGTTTGGGTTCATACATGTGTCATTAATTCAAACAAGATCTTTTCTTAATACCTTAATTTTTACTTTTTGGTTTGTTTTTAATTTGATTAAAATAGACAAATAATGCTTCATAACTGGAGATTTGTTTTCCAAAAAAAGTTCACAAATTCAAGTATCAAATCCAACTAGCTCTACAACTCCCTCATTCATCACTTCTGAGTGGTATTTGCTCATAACGCGCACAGATTTGCTGTCACAAGTCTCCACATTTTTTTTTAAATCTGTGTGTCCCCATTACCAATTACCATCTTGTTTCAAAAAAGTACAAAGTTTCTCTTCTGCATATCTTGAAAAGAACAACGGTATCCATGTATAATTGAAATAATCGTAGTACTTGATGTAGCATAGTTCGAGACAGCACCAGGCGAGCGTCATGAGGGCAGCTATAGCCTAAAGGTTCAGAGTTTGTGACCAGATGATCACAGGTTACAATCCCTGGACAGGTTTGAAAAAACAAATTAAATCTCAGTCAGGGAAGAGAATGAAAAGCACATTTCTGTCCCACAATAACAACGACAACAACATCTACTACTGAAATGCCCTTGAGCAAGGCACTGAACCTCCGACTGCTCCAGCAGATCTGCTCAGCGGCTGACAGTACGTGACTGACATGGCAGGTAAGTCTCAGGTGTGAGTGTGTCAGTGTGTGTGTGTGAGCTTTCCTCCTCTCTGCAGGCTGTGACTTCAAATGTGATTTGATGTAAAATTAAGGTCAGGAAACACGACTCAGTGTCACAATTATACTCTTAATTCTAAAGAGACAACAAATTTCACTTCCACTTTTTCCCGTGAGAAAGATTCAAACGATCAAACATCATGTTCAGTGTAAATCATTCGGGGCGGGAACCACTCGGCTTCAGAGCTTTTTGGTTCTCGTGTGTCTAAAGTGGGAAAAGAAAAACGCATCTTAACCATTCTTAACAGCGGTGAGGAAAGCACGTCTGGTGACCGACAGCTCGTACACAATCAAACTACACATTTACCAATCTATAATCATTATCATCAGAGTGTCCATTAGGTTCATGAAGGCTTTTTAATCTTGGGTTGAGTTTGGGGCTGTGGTGGCTCAGAAGTTGTAAAAAATGGAGATTTTTGATCAAAGTCTTTGAAGAGAGATTTACCGATACCATCTCCTTTCGCTAAACAGCTACCGCCAAGGTGTCCCTGAGCAAGGCACCTACTGTAAAGCCCCAGTTGTAGAGGGCCGTGGTTGTACTGGGCAGCTCCCAGGTATGGATGCGTGTGAAGAAGCAGACGAGCTCTTGTAAAGCTTCCCTGGATAAATAAAATGCTCCCACTAACTTCTCTTAGTTTGGACTGAGCCTGAGACCGGTGACGATTTGAAGATGTGGTCCCAAGTCGAGCGAGAAATGTCACTTCTTGGTTTAAAAGTGAAATAAAATGTTTAAGAACAGCTGTCGTGGGGAATACCCTCCCTTGGTGCCGGAAAGAAAGGCAGAACAAAAACAACTTGTGTCCCGTCATCATGAGTTCTTAGGAGGGGACGTGGGGGCGGGAGGGGCCCCTGCATCGCCCTTTGTTCCCCCGGCTGTGAAGGGACCGCGCTTGTGTTGTTGGCCGGAGGGCTATGTGGGTGAGGGTTATCAGGGCAGCGTCCTGCTAAATGTAGAACTGGTGTAGCGCCAGCCTGTCCATGAAGGGCTGTACCAAGTTGTCTGTGGCGAAGTAGAAAACCAGGCCGAAAAAAATGGAGATGGGCAGAGCCGGGAGCGCTTTCTTAAAGATGGCGAGGAGGAGCAGGGTCAGACACAGGCCCTGTGGGGGCAAAGGCAGACAAAATAAGACACAGAGAAATAGCACATTGTGTACCAAACAAAATCAGCGCCGAGGGGGGAAAAGGAAATGGTTATATGATCAAGTGGTCCACATAAAGTGGGGTAGATATTGTGACTAGAGACAGAAATGAGGTTTGCGGTGCCTCAAGCTTGACACCAAAATAAGCAGCTGTGGTCACTCACAATGAGGATGGCTACAAAGCAGGCGAGCGTGGTGTTCCAGTCGCCGCTGGCTGTGGCCGAGGCCTTTCCCACCAGCATGCTGTAGAAGATGAAGTCTCCGAGCCCGAGTTTGACGCCCCCTGAAAACACAGGAGGACACCACATTCAGGGTGGAGTCAAATCAAACACAGGATTCGCTTCGGCCCCACACCCTCCACCCCCCTATAGAAATCTTTTCTCAACTGTAATTACTGTACAAACAAGCGCTCCGACCCCATATTTACAGAAGCTTTAACTTAGAAAGAGCGCTGGGCCCCCCGAACAGCACGGATATGAAACCCAGCATTTGCCATGAATAATCGCCTCCTAATCTGCTCTGACTAAAAACAGTCTGCTGCCAAACATGTAGGTCGCATTCACATACGCACTAATTTCACAGAAAAGGGAACACATAAAAACATTCCCAAAATGTTTTATGTGTTCGAAGAAGAGGGAACTGAAAGATGATGATTACACACTGAGAGTTCATGAGTTTAAATTACAGAGCTCAGCTTCGTATTAGGGCAGGAAGTACATCTAAAATGATCATAATGTAGTACTATTACCCCTGTATTTCAAGGTAAAACAATACATGAAACCGATGTAAACACTTCATTTGTTGTATGTTGGAAAGAAAAGAAACAGTCTCCATGAAGACCATGAAAAGAAAAAAAAAACCCAAAGCTGCTATAATCTAGATCCATGCCACTTTATGTTTCCCGGATCTCTAAATAAATCACAGTTGGTTATAATAGATCAGTTTTGCATCCAGTTGCCAAGGCTGCACTCCAAGATAAGGTTACAGATAGTGAATCATATTTATTTGAGATCAATTGTTTTCTCTACAAAATTTCAGAAAATAAAATATATCCATATAAAAATCCATCTTCAAAGTCCAATGAGATGTCTTTAAAATTATGTTGCACAAGCATTTCACTGTACTTATGATATAAAAGAGAAATTAGGAAAATATTCATATTTGATGCTGAAAACAGCACGTTGTGCATGGAAAGGTAACTTTAACTTTATTAACACACACATTTATATTTTTGTTACAGAATTAGGATGACTAGTCATTGCAGATCTATTTAGAAAATAATTTAGTTGATTAAATGATAAAAGTAAAATACATCTGATGTTCCATGTTCTAGATCAGACCCACAGGGGGCACGTGTCTTGTTCTGCACCATGCATTTAATAAGTCATAAAATGGACAGTGTGTCCCTGTTTGTAAGAAAACGTTGAATGTAATTCCAAATCAATTATTGAATCAGCCAAAGAGATCTGATGCGTCCTCATCAATCAGCAGAACTTAATAACATGAGGCATATTTAAGCAGTCCGCTTCATCAATATTTTATGTTAAGTATTTGGAACTCAGCACTTACTCTCTTCATCGTCGTCTTCAACAGGAGGCCGAGCAGAGGGCATCTCCTGGATCTCCCGCCTGGTCTGTTCGGTGGACTGGAGTGGACCCAGCTGGTGCTCCTGCTGGTTGACCCAGTTGGGTGTGAAGCCTCCGTCGTCCTGCGACAGGCTGGAAGGAGCCGGGGACGCCACGGCTGCAGACAAGCGGTAACAGTTTGACTGAACAACACTGTTTGAAAGGTGAAGATCAATCACTTTGTCCAAACACTCGGACACACAGCTTACCATCCTGAGCCTCTTGATGAGGAGACGTTGCTTCCGTCGAGTTCCTCTTTGGCCTGTCAGTATCGGCCATGTTGACGAGCCACACCATCGTAGCTGTGGAAGAAGTCAGAGAGAGACGAGATTTATGTTACAAGCAGAATACAGGAAAACCTAGCAAAGGCAAAAAGTTTTACTTGTCTCCACTGATATCTAGCTGCCACTTCAACTTCTTTCATTGTTTGTTTTCTGTTTGAATTAGACATTTAAATCAACTTGTCTTAAAATGTTGATTATTTTGATGTGTATTGTCTGACAGCATCTATCTGAAGTTCAGCTTTATGCTTAACTTTTAAAATGAGTACAACTGGTATTTGAAGCAGAAGCATTGGAAGTAAAGTGGCTGTTAAATAAAATCACCAAAGGTTAAAAGTAGAAAATAGATGAAGTAGAAAGAGATGAAACAATTCTACAGTTTAACTGGTTTGTGAGCCCCAAAGTGTCATTACATGTGACTGTGCTTAAGTGTTGATTAAATTGTATTTGCTCAAAACTGTCAAAGGGTCTCAACATCTAAATCATCTTAGGGAATATTTGAAGTGTAAACACACAAAAGAGTAAAACTCTCAGTTGAAGTCAATAATTTGTGTCTGTCTTACAGGAGTAGATGAGAGCTGGAAAGATGGGCTCATTCCTCTCCTGAGCCGTCTCCACCAGGATCCTCAGGGGCCCTTTGGGACAGAGCACCGCTAACAGATCTGCGAAGAAAGACACAGAGCAGACAGACAAGTGATGTTAGCCACCAGACAGAGAGACCAAAAAAAACATCCTGACATGTCCTCGGGGATAAAAAAAGACAGAGACTTAAGTTAAAATAGAAAGCTACTCTACATTCGAAGGGTTTACTTCCACATGAAACACAAATCACTCTAACATAAAGTTTATTTCCACTTAAAGTCAAGTTCCTTTTTTCAAGGAGAAAAATGTAACTGGCAACAAAACAACCACAACAACAAAAAATACAGACACTCCATTGAATGCCTCAAACAAAAGGTAATAGGTGTATTTTTATAATGTGTTTAAACCAAACAGCAGCACAGAAGGTACATACAATCCTCACAGTTTCCTTGTGGTGATTGCATGAGGCGTAAAAATGTAACTGCCACTTAGACTGAAAAATCCTGGTAATGCAACATAAATTGAATGGGAACATGGGAAAAACCTTTTTGTCACAATATTTGACAAAAGAGACAAATCAAAACAAAGAAAAGACAAAGCTTTGGATGACATAAGGTGTTGATTGTGTTGCATTTACACTACCGTTCAAAAGTTTGGGGTCACCCAGGCAATTTTGTGTTTACCATGAAAAGACACACTTTTATTTACCACCATGAGTTGTAAAATGAATAGAAAATATAGCCAAGACATTGACAAGGT
>JAOWBC010000248.1:3448785-3460726 GCA_028566105.1 Hypoplectrus providencianus | reverse complement strand
TTTCTGATTAGTTTAAAGTTATCTTCATTGAAAAAAACAGCGCTTTTCTATCAAAAATAAGGAAATTTCTAAGTGACCCCAAACTTTTGAACGGTAGTGTACACACCGTGGCAGCACCTGAATTTGTGGCAGGCATAATTCATTGTTTCCTACTCCTTGACAGGACAAACATGATCATGTCCTTGCAGCTGACATCAACCCCTTGCTTGTGGGTCAATTAATAACAGTAATCTGAGCATCTCGAATTTTTTTTCTTAGTATTTTGACAATTTGAGCAACCACTTCTCTGCCCAACACCAAGAAAGAAGCTTGTAGGAAGCCTCTATTTTTGGCAGCATTTTCTAACAGAATTGCCTTCAAGTCCACTTTTTACTTCAGTTTCAGGTATTGAGACACTTCCTTTTAGCAAACCAATGATTTATCAACACTAGTTTCATACATGAAGCTTCAAATGTTTAAAGAAAGTTGGATTGCACAGTTCTAATCTTTCCTTAAGCGTCTTAAAAAGAACCAGGTGACTGAAGAGTTTTTTGTGCACCAGTGTTTAAAGGTTGGATAAAGAGTTCATCATTCTTTCTTCCTTAAAAGTACTCTGAGCAGAAGAGGGAGGAGGATTTACCGTAGACAGATATGACTGCTAATATGAGCCAGGCCGTCCACTCTGGCAGGTACTTGATGAAAACCAGGGCCATGAGGGCGCTGATCATGATGAGGTAGGCCTGCTGGAGCCGCAGCGGTCCCTTCCAGTGAATACACATCATGCCCACCACTCCGAAGTTCCAAATTATTATCGCCAGGGTGAAGTAGTCCATGGCCACATTGTAGGTCTTGAAAACCTCTCTGTTTGACCGAGCACATAAAGACTCCATCCATCATCGTAAACACTTAGACAACTTGACATTTATGAGAAATGCATGGAAGCCTTGAGAAATGCGATAAAACATTTGGGGCTTACTTGAGGTAGATGTAGGAGAAGAAGAACAGAAGGAGGAGGGAGGAGAGGAAGAGCCAGCCTTGGATCACCTGAGAAGGCAAAGATCTTATTAGAGTTATTGTGATTGAGCAGATCAGTACTTGCAAATACTTGCTGGTTGCTGGTGCTTCTTTAAAGTACCTGGACAACAAGGTTGATTGAGGTTAATACAGAGAGCAAATGCAAGGAGCATCAGGAGTTTGGATAAAAAAACTTTATCTCAATGTGTTTAACAACATCCATCTGGAGAAGAAGTTGAATATTCAGAGCCAAACTGTCATCATTAACAGCACCACAGGCGTTTACCTGCAGACGGTGCTTATCAGACTGTTTGTGCAGAGTAATGTACACACATCTATCATTTTTGCACACTCTTCTCTTGCTGTCTTTTACATGATAGGAAAAGCGCAGATGGTACTAATAACATTAGCGATGGCTTTGTTACAATGAAGTGATCCCGTAAGCCATCACAGCATGCCAACATGCAGACAGAACGAGAGAGAACAGAGGGTTGGAACTGGCAAACCTAAATACAATTAAACCATTTTGGGCATGTCAAAACGCCTCCCTGTGAAGCCATTCTAATAATCTACCATAACTCCATCCAGGAGGTCTAATGACTGAGGGGAAAATGTGCTGAGTTCAAAATTACTCCCTGCTTACTAGACAGCACAATATGTTGCATGCAGGCACTATTGACTTACTGAAGCGCTTAAAAAATGGAACCATTGTTATCATTGTAGGTAAACACCTGTGATTTACCTATTATGACAAGTCAAGATGTGTGCAGGCTATTTCAACCTAGTTGAAAGTATAATATGCAATGTTTCCTTTTAGAAGGTGAACTGCTACTGTTGCTCAAGGCAGAAAAAAAATAAAAACCTGTTTGAATATAATACAGGAAAAGAAAATGATTACAGTGCAATAAGGTTAGAGTATCATATGCATTTTTTTCTGCATTATATGACTAAAAAGATAAAAAACAAGTCACAAAGAAGAAAGCAACCTGTTACTGTAATGAGGGAAACAGTCTGTTTCATTTGGTTGCTGGTCACTGTGTCATATCAGCCTTAAGCAAGTGTTAGCACTGTGACTGACTGCCAGAGGTTTTCCTAAATTGACAACACATATTCATGAGGGAATGGAGGAAGGATTTGAGTTGTCAAACTTTTAGATTGTAAGTAATGACAGAAACAAGCTCCAGTTTCGATCTCAGCATCAGTTTGTTTTGAAGAGTATGAGACCTCTGCAGATGATTTTTCTCCCAGTGAAACCTCCTGAAGGGCTTGTAACCGGAGCTGACCTCAGGTGCTGCAGGCTGCTGCTGGACCATATTAAACCTCCCTTTTTGTTATTGTTTTAAGAGATCACTAGTTGCAGGAAATTACATATTTTGGTTCTAAACAAACACTATCATTCTATTATTATCTCAGATCTGCAGTGAATGAGACTGTATGGCAGGTTGGAGCAGGTACCTTGTAGCAGCGGTACTTGTATAATAGAACCAGCACCAAAGTCATGACGATAATCACGGTGATCATGATGGTGGCGTTCAGGATGGAGTTGAGGGCTCTCTGTCCTACGGTGTCTGTGTCTTCAGGGAATGGTGTGTAGATCCTGGGGGTGACACACGTCTCAGTCAAACAGCAAACAAAAGCATATTAAATGTATACAATAAAGAAAAATACTTTTAATATTTTTTCTGCTACTTCAGAAGATTTAAACTGGTTTTGAGCTGAAGATATAGAATGAATTTGCAATGACAGAACTGTCTTATTCAAGCTATGTTGTCTTGATGTATATTGCATTTACTCCACCTAGTGGCACAGCGGCCATATTGCATTTCATTCAAACCCCAGGCAAAATGAGCTCTGGATCCTGTCGACCACAATTTGTCTGATATGAGTAAAAACACTCACAGCCTCTGCCCGTCGTTCTGCGTGTAGAAGCTGACAGACTTTATGGTTGCCACGACAACCACCATGCAGAGGGTCACAGGAACAAACAGCATGATGACATGCTTAGCTCCGTATTTCAAGGTCAACTCTTCATCCTCGTCCTCCTCCGTCTCCACCACACGTGGAGGCCGGGCAGCGGGGGGCTGTCCATTCTGCTCCGGTCCGCTACCATTACCACCTGCACCTACTCCGCCATCTCCTCCTCCTGAGCCTCCTCTGGACCGCGCTCTGGTCACTGCAGCCTCCTGTGGCTGCGGGGCGGGTTCAGGGGAAGTGTTGGTCTCCTGCTGGTTCTCCTGCATGGGAGAAAAATCACTTTATTTTTTTTAAGTATAATAGGAATTTACTAAATACTTTAGTCAAAACAGTTTGAAACTATTTTTTCTTTTCCAATTGTTTTGGCCTGGAATGAAAATACACCTTTTGTTATAAGGATTGTGGTCCAATTTTTATTTTATTTTTTTTTACCACTCTGTGAATGTAACAAAAGAGAAACTTTTCAATTATTTGTGATCTGTAACTTGAAGGGTAATTCAAAGCTGTAATTAGAAAGTCAATAAAAGATGACTGGAAATTGTGAGTAAGACATCTGGGAATAAGATGCAATAAAATGACTCTGGTCAGGAACTACTGTCATTTAATGTGATAAATTGCAAGCTGATCATTTCTAATTTCTCTCATTAATGAAGGTTTCACCACTCCAAAGAAAAGAAAATCAGGGTTTAACAATCAACCCATATATTATTGAAAATGACATGGCGTACTCTTAGAATTTCCAAATCCAGAGAGTTGCATTTGTTATGGCAAAATGTGTCTATTTTGGATTAAGTATTGTGGCACTGCAGAGGTGTCAGACTTTCGAAAAGACCTTATGTTGGGGAGAACTAGTTAATGTATTTTTTTAATTAAAATGAGAATAATGATGCAAAAAATGCATTTTTCAATATCAATATCAAAAATATTGCATTGCAATTGCAGTAACAGTCACAATTAAACACATTTTCCAAATAATGCAGCCATACACAATGAAAGTAGCAATAATTTATGAAACACGCTTCTTCTTTTTATTTCTAAAGAGTGCTAAACTCTGAACTAAGACATTGCAGTTCACAGTTGGAGCCTAAACCCTGTTCATCTTCTTTAGTCTATAAATTCTTTGTTTAGAGGCTGTATGAGCCTGAGAAAGCAGAGATTGTCTCAATATCTGCAACATAAATAGTCCAAACCTCTCTATTTTTCAGTAGATGTTCTGGAGCAACACATGTGTCAACAAGACCATCATATTATCAGATGAAACACTCTTAACTCAAGCATTTCATTTGTTTATATTGGCAAAATTGCCTATAAAACTGAACAAGCACTATACAAAACTTATCAGGCCACACATGTTTGCATTTCAGAACTCAAATGGAACATTTACACTCACTAGACCTGTTCCTCCAAGGATAACAACACTGCACTCGTTCCCACTCGCCCCAAGGATAAGTCCTGTCAGGACGAAATTTTAAAAAAAAGAAGGCAAACCAAGGAGACTGTGTGAACTAAATCTGTCAGGCTGCCAGGCGAGTCAAGACATGTGGCAGCCCTGACATGAAGCAATCTCACCAGGTACACAGAAATAAAAACAGGAGTCATCTCCAGAGACGACTGTGAACACTGAAAGCTGCCTCAGCTTTTAAACGGGCTGCTGTGTCAAATGACCTCACTGTGTGGTACACCACATTGTTTCTCAGTCCTGGGAATAAGGCCAGCGCTATCACAAGGACACACAGATACAAACTACTCTACAGAATTTCCACCGGCTTTGTCAGGCTGTAATGCTCACACAATCAGGTGTGTGAAATATGTATTTTAGCCATACTGCCATGTCTGAACTTTCTGATCTCATTAATAAGGTCAATCTGGTGTCAAACTGACAATTATATGCTGTGTGAAAATGTTGTGTAGCAGCAAAGACTGAGAAATACTTCTGTGATGTACATGCCATACTGTTATGGGATAAACAAGGCTGATGTAGCTAAGTTGACTGTGACAGCAAAGAGGACTTTGACTACTTAACAAGTCTAGGGAAACCACACCTTTATTTCCAGGACTGCAGACAGCGATAATGAACACTGGCTTTTACCTTCCTCATTCCATGTCATAAACATCTTTCCCTATAAGAAGAATGACTCATCCCTAATCACTTATTGTATCAAAGGCCAGATGAAACCTAAATTATCAAACTCCTACACAGTGTGTGGCCTAACAAATTACAAAACAGTTGATTCTTTCATCACTGACCTGACACTGAAACACTCAGTTTCTCACAACAGTTGGGTAATTATTACACAATACATCAACACAGACACACATACAAATATAGTGTGACACATTCTTTCATACTGACCATACGATTTTCAATATCCTCTGCATTGTTCGCCATGGTTGGCTCGGCAGACACTTGTCCTCACATGCACACAAAATTCTTTTGCCCTGAAAAATAAATAAATAAATAAAATAAAACAAGGATATATCAGTGGCAAAGTGCTGTGCAGGCTGGAAATGCTAGGAGGCAAATATGCAATTTAAAAACAGAAAGCACGCAGAGAAAGCATCTTATCCTGGTGATCTTCCATTTAAAAGGTGGCAATGTTACAAAGGAAATGGATTCATATAACAACCCAGAGCTACTGCATGTGTACATTCAAAGAGATATTCATTACCATGATTATTCTTCCTGTGATCCCTTTCCATTCTCACTCTCTATTCTGAGCCCACAGTCTGTATTTTGTACAAAAAAGGCATCAAACACCATCTGAAGTTGATATTATGAAGTTTGAAGTTGAACAGTAAAACAAGGATGAAGTTTCCTTGGAATCGGGTAGCTAGAATTGACTCAAGGTACTGACAAGGTACTCAAGGTACTGTCCCAGCATTCTTGACTGAGCTGAAGTGAGTGGGTATCCCCAAAGGTTTTTATCTTAAAAATGAAAGTTCCCTCTTTGTGTTTCACAGGAGGATTGATGTTTCCTTGGTGAGCAGAAGTGGAGGGATATTAACAAGTAAATTTTGAACTGAAAAGAAAATACTTTCAGACAAATAATAGCTTTGTCTGAACACAGACACACAGACTGTGAGTCCTGTGTACAGAATATAATAACACATAAAAAGTTAAAGTTCTGTTTATTTATACAAGGAACAGGGGAATTTAATTAGATATACGACTGTCTTATTTCTTGAATTTGTTCTATTGAATATGTGATATAAATGAAAAGATCAGAGCCTAACTCATTTATAGGTAATATATTAATTTATATTACTTGAATTGATTTAGAAATGGTATCACATACCTATCTATTTCGGTATTTATTCAACAATAAATAAATAAATAAACAAATTACAGATATGTAAAATACAGTATTATTTTTGCTGTATTTTGTGCTTGATAGAGATGATTTCAATCTCACTTTGCTAATTTGGTTGAGTGTTTTCCACTTAAAGTTATTTATTTTCTCAATTATAGAGCCATCATATGTATTAGACAGGCTTTGGATTGGTGTTGGTTGTGTGCTTTAGTGGATATGTTACGTTTCCAGTTATACTGACGGTATGAATGTTATGGATATTAAATGAAACATTTCTTATATTGCAGTACTGTTAAAATATAAATTAGGTCCCCAGGAGAAGTATCTACTACTACAATCCAGTGACCAGTAGTACAAGTGGGACGAAAAAAGACCTGAACAAACTTAACGTTGTGATTATATACTGGAAAGTAAAATTTTATCCATCAACAGTTACCTCCAATTGGGATGTAACGTTCACGTTACTGTTAAAACGCCGGGATATAATAATTAATTATTATCAAGCTATCTGCTGACGGTTCACTATGAGTTATTGCTAACGTAATTTGGATACTACCTAAAGGCTACTGCGCGGTAACGTCAATTATCTAACTGTGTTTAATCAGAGTTATTTCATCATTAGCGAACAGCTAACACGGCTAGTTAGCCAATAATACCATAGAGGCAAAACCAACGGGCAGCGGCCGCCGCGGGTGGCTAACTCTACATAACTGTTACTGCTAAAACACAATATAGTTCATGAATAGCGGATGGCTTGAAATGTTTACACTTACCTACTTTGAACAACAGCCAATTTCCTTGATATAATGTTCTAGTGTGTTCTCAGGTAGGTTTTAAAACCCGGGCGCTTTCTCTTCTTTGTTGTTCCTGTCTTCACACTGAACATCCGGCCGCTGCTGCACACTGCTTCCTGCTCTCCCTCGCCGAGGCGCGTTCATGATCAAACTGCTGTTTCGCATTTAGAATTAATTGTTTTACGTTTTCAGCAGTGTGGGAAGTATTCACATTTTTTATGTGTATTACATTACATTATATTATATTATATTATATTATATTATATTATATTTACATTTCCGTCAATGTGACGGGGGAAAAATGAGATCGTAAGTCATTATCATAAGATACTAAGTCATAATTACGATAAGGTTTTTCGCGTTATTACGAGATGTGTCATCATTATTAGATACAAAATCATAAAATTGAAAAACTACGTTTAAAAGACAGTTAGTCATAATAATGCAAAAATGCAGGTAGTTTTGATAAAACTAACTCGTATGCGTGTAATGGTATGGACATAAAGTTTACATTTACTACGGACCATAATCAGAAATTAAAACAGAACCGTTAGAAATTCAAATAAGGCTTTTATTTTGGTTAGCAATTTGTTCTTCCGGTGTCACGGGTCAACTCCTTCGGGAAGAAGCAAGGATCAGAAAAAAAAAACGACGTACACCGACCGAAAACCAGCAAAATCATGGTAAGTACAACGTGATAAAATATTTAAAGTATACATCTTTGTGTTTTCATGTGCACCACCACTAGTCAAAGCGTTGTGTCGGTTTTATTTCTGTAAAACAGGTGTTTAACAAGGCTAAAAGCTGTATGCTAACATTAGCATGAATGTGGGGGGCGTTTGGCAGTTGAGCAGCTGCAAATAAACCAAACTGACAATAAAAAAAAAACTCAGACACGTAAAGCTAAGATTTACTGCTCTCCAGCCTTGTAGCTATGACTATTTTTGTTAGTAATCGTAACTATTTTCTTATTGCTCAAAGTCCCTGTTGGTCAACACAGCCAATCTACATAAAAAAGATTGCTCCAGGCTCATAGGCGCTCCAAAAAAAGTGCTGATTTGTTGTTTATTTAATGGCTTCAAACTATTAATTATTACTGGCTAATATTCATCTAAGTCTTTTATGGTGATGACAGTTAGTTTACCAGCCCCCAGAGCTCTAATCATGTCTTAAAATGAATACATTGTCACGTTTAGTTGTTGTAATATGGAGCAAAACAAAACTGGCTGTGCACTTTGAATTGATTCTACTGGATAACTATTTCAACAAGATATTAAAATCACTCCAGTCCAGCAATCAGAACTACAACAATTAGTCGCTTTATTGTTGAAAGAGATTAAATTGGCAATTATTTTGATCACCATATAACCAGAAGGTTTTTTTAAGGAAAAAAAGAAAAACAAATATCTTTTTGATATATATACATTTTTTTTCTTGATAATTAAAAATTATTTTCTGAATTTGTTCTCACGAAAAGATGAATCAAGAAAAGGAATAATTAAACGAAGCCAGTTGTTTGCAGCGTGAATAACAACCTCATTTGGCTTTTCAGTCCCACACCATCCTGCTGGTGCAGCCAACCAAGAGGCCAGAGGGAAGGACGTACGCCGATTATGAATCTGTCAATGAGTGTATGGAAGGTGAGCTAATGTGCCCTGTTCATGAAAAGGACAAAATACTTCCACATGTGCTGACATTTCCACTACGGTGTGGCCTAAATGTAGAGGTTCTACATCCTTCATTCTCACTGCTCACTTTACACTCATTCTCACAAAGTCTCTTCATTGCAATACAAACTATAGTCCTTATAAAACACATACTTGATATAAAAAGGGTGGCAGTTTTACGATTGGATGTTGGTCATGCATTTAAATAAGATTCAGTGTTGCCTTTCTGTTAAAGATTTTAGGTCCAGTAACATTTGCATATTGAGTTCTAGTTGTTTATATTTTATTGTTATATAGTATTATTTTATTTTATATGTATACAGCCTGTGTACGTCTATGTGTATGGGATGTCCAAGGAAAAGGATATAAATCAAACAACCCAAAGATAATAAACCAAGTGAACACTTATTTTTCTAAAATAATAACAATCCTGTAGTGGTTGAAATATATCAGTGAACATCTGTAAACCAGCTGTAAAATGCATGTGACATGAAAGATGGAAGAACAATTTATATAAAACACCCAGGAGATTAGATTGTTACATATTTGAATCATTGTCACCCCCAAAATATTCCTAATCATAACTTTGGAATTTCCCTTCTCAAACATTGAGTTGGCAATTTTATCACAATGATTGATCAGCACCAGAGATCAAAACAGTATCCAAACAAGAAGGAAATGTTTTGAAATGTGTCTGTTTTTTTCCATATAATTTAGATAACCTGGCATTGCATATTTCTGACTAAAAGTTGTAAAATGCTGTCTATCCTGACTCCTGAACAGGTGTGTGTAAGATGTACGAGGAGCATTTAAAGAGGATGAACCCCAACAGTCCCTCAATAACGTACGACATCAGCCAGCTGTTTGACTTCATCGATGACCTGGCTGACCTCAGCTGTTTGGTGTAAGTTTAACAAAGAAACAAACTCATGACATTCATTATTTGACATGGTTTTACACACACTGGTCAGAACTAAAGAGTACTGTAAACATATATAGTATGCCCCAAAGAGTTTTCTGCTGATTGTATTGTAAAGCCATATAGACATACTTTTTGTATAAAATTAAATTGGAAAATGTTTATAATGTTCACACAAAAATAAATTCTTGGTCAACTAACACTAGTAATTTTAACAGGTAGTTGATGAGTTGATTTAATTGATAGATCTGTAAAACTGAGCTTCTTTACAAAGTAATATACAAAAGCACCACTTTTACTTCTGTATTTACCAGAAATGGGTAATCTAACCATTATTTGTAATTCTACCTTGGAATATTGGTTTAACAACGCCTTCTGCTTTATTATTATTTTCAATTTTAATGCATTCAGATAAAACGTTTGAGTGAGTCAGAAAATTTTTAAAATACTGATGCAGATATCCTGTGAGAGCAGATAAAACCTCTCTGAGCCTCGAGCCTAGTTAATTTAGGGCATTTTTGTTAATTTGGGTGATTCAGTTGGGAGGCTGGAGCCCCTGTGTATACAACAACCACTCTGCTGAAGGGCCCCAGAGAGGATGAGCAAACAGAAAGAGAGGCGGAAATTGTCTCTTGGTTGTTTTTTGGTCTGATTGAGCATTAGAGAAACTGACCGTCCAGTGCAGTCAAACCTAGGGAAAATGTGAAAGTGAATAGTTTTCTGTGCTGCCTCAGGTATCGTGCTGACACACAGACGTACCAGCCGTACAACAAGGACTGGATCAAAGAGAAGATCTACGTGCTGCTTCGCCGTCAGGCCCAACAGGCTGGAAAGTGAAACCTCAAGGGGGCGGGGCGTCGAGGAGGGTCAACATCATTTTTACCATCTGTAACTTGTGTTCAAATTGTTTGAGTCACCTGTTTTAAGAAGTTTTGACAACGTTTTTTAAAGTTTTTTTTCTCATGAAGGGGAGGTGCATTTTGTATTTTAATGTTTGCCTTATTAATAAAGATTTCATTTAAATAACTAAAATGTCTCTTTTCCTCACTCACTTTGTCATTTTGCTTTCTTTATGTCAGTTTCGTTTATCTCAAAATACCAGATTATTTCATTCCATATTTAGGTTTTTCTTAATCTATTACCTCCTGACAATTTGACTTTCAGTCTTGCTTTAGATCATTTCTGCAGGATTATCTGGAGTAACCAGGTCATGATTTCTGGAAGAAGAAAAAGACAGACAGCTGTTGAAATTTTCAATTGAATTTTTGTGACCTATTATATTCAAGAGAAGGCATAAATCTCTACGGCCGATATCTCAAACGCTCAGCAACTAACCCAAATTAAAAGAACTACAGGAAAGTAAACAATATTTTTGATTTTAAGGTTCATATGCCACTAGAAGCTTTTTCCTTTTTTCTCCCTCTGTGGACAGTTTGTTGACTGTAGATAAGCACAACTGAGGATTTAAATTTGTTTTGCTGTTGTGCACATTTCCTCATTTTTCACTCAATACAGCCGAAAACAAGCTTCTCTTAAAATATTGATTTTTTTTTTCCTCTCTAGCTTCGAGGAATGTGTTCAATTTCCTGGACTGAAAACAGACAGTCTGTGTGGGAATAAGATTAAAAATGATTTGTGTTTGTTCCTTTTGTGCCTGCCTTGTGTCTTTACTTTTAATTTTACTTTACTCAATTCTCTCACGCTTTCTTCCTGTGACTGTGCCTTTACTGACTACATAATCTTGAGAATAAAAATGCCATTGCCATATATATATATTGCGATTTTGTTGTCGATCACTAATCGATTAGTCATTGCATCTCGACTTAACTGCAGGCCAATTAAAGTGTTACTTATGAAGCTTATGTGCTGTGCAGTGTTGCACGTGGTCCGTTCCTCCTTTCGGCACATTAGCGCGTCTCTAAATATTGATTTAAACAGCTCTCCCTGAGAAAGTATTTACAGTTCTCTGGACATGAGGGAATTGAAAAATCAATATGCTGGACGAAAAACATCTGTATCGGAGGATGAAAGAGCTTCAAGCGCGCGCGCACGCACACACACACACACACACACACACACACACACACACACACACACACACACATTGGAGTGCGGGGACATTTGGAGAGTCTGCCGCCTGACGGGGCGCATGAGGCGGCCAGCCTCCTCTCATGCATCCGCTGAAGCTGAATCGTCTCTGTTGTATTTTTTCTCCACCTTTGTGTTGTGATCGGCTCTCCCAGTCTGTTCTCACACCCACCCACCCCGGTACCCCCCTCCACA
>JAOWBC010000248.1:3389534-3409777 GCA_028566105.1 Hypoplectrus providencianus | reverse complement strand
ACACACACACACACACACACACACACACACACACACACACACACACACACACACACACACACACACACACACCGTTGACAGCCAGACCACCAACATGCGCCCTCCAGGCTCAGAGAAACTTAGGCAAATATACACATATGTTCTCTTTCCTTATTCATTGGAGAGTATCAGCTCATTCTTCATTTTGCTTTCGCTTCTTAAAACGTTGAAGGGGACATATTGTGCTTATTTTGAGGTGAACATAATGTTTTTGAATACTTGTGTTTCAACTTGCATATGTTTACATGCTTTTAAGTAAAAAAAACAAACACTTTTTTTGTAATATGCTGACAGTGACCGACATGAGATGTGCATAGCTTTATGAGACATGCCTCACATACAGTCTGTTGAAGTGTATGATTCAATATTTTCCTATGTTCTAGTGTCTGAAAAGTAATCAAAAATTGGAAAAATTGTCCATGCCCAAACAGATATCCATCAAGCTAAGAGTGAAATAAACTGTTAGAGGGTTTCATTCACAGGGATTTCTTGCACATATGTTCACTGGGTTTTAAACTTGGGCCATGTTTAATAACATCAAACATTGTTTCTTATATATTTGACAGAAAATAAGGAATGTCAGTATGCTGTTATATGCTGATACTGCCAGACTGTGCTGGTGTTGGACATGCTGGTTTACAGGAAACAGCCCTTACAGATATTAAGTTCCTACAGGTGTGGGCCTGGTTCCTGACCAATTAAGTTATTATCTCCTTGAAATAGAGTTTACTGCTGAACAATATTAACACACAGTCTCTCCAGTGATAGGAATTGTATTTGTTGCTTGGCAACAGTTATCTTATTAAAGAGTCAGTGTGGATGAAGTGGGATCTATCTGGGTCTTACAAATTGTATCTCTGCTTAAAGGCTGGCCCTTGTCTGGTCTGGACAATCTAGCTTTGACAGGGATAACTGGCACTAGTGGCAGTCCCACTGTAGACCACCACTATGTTCTGCTTTAGGCAGCAGAATCCCCCATCCTGTCAACCCCCCTCTATAACTGCTGTAGACGAACACTACAATAAAGCTGTCTAAAACTGTTCACGGAGACCTTAAATGGCATTAGAGCTAACCCTAAAAAGTTCCAATCATCAGCAGAGAACCCCCTAGCATAGCAGTCTACACTTTACAATCCCAGTCTTGCCTGAAAATCACGACAAAATTAATAGGAAATGAAGGTCAGCTCAACATGTCTCTGTTTGCTGCTGCAAGCTCTGGTGCTGAATGTTAATACTGTTGTAATATGAATTTTTAAATTGTGAAGACTTAGTATCTTTGTAGCTTTTCCAGAGCAGAGACCTACTTTAATTCCTTTGTGATGGCATCTCAATGTGAAGTCTATCTGACAAGCGAGCAGACCAAACAAGAAGACAGCAATACAGATGTGTAACAGGCACACAACAAGAAAACAAAGAATGAAGAGAAACAAAAAAGAAAGAAAAGTGCAAAAGCTTCTTTCATTGGAATGAAAGGACACCTTTCTAAAAATTAGTATGCAGCCAACAGTGATTTTCAGTGTTTTTTGCATTTCCTGAAAGCAGGGCCACCAAAGCACACATGTGAACTGCCACATCCAAACCAATGCTTAAATGAATGGAGGCAGCTAAGCAGGGATGTAACAGCAAACAGCCAATCTTTCTAGCAAAATAGCATAAAGAAGATGACTTTGAAATGATGCCAGGCAGACTTGCATTTCGAAAGTGGCAAATGTTAATTTCTCATTCTACTTACAAATGAGAATCAATAAAGCAGCGTCTGTGCTGGCACATGAGAAAAAGCCGCTTGGTGGTGAGAAATTGAGTGGAGACAGAGGAGCAAGTGTCATGAGGTTGAGGAGGGTCAGATAGTCGCAGCCTGACAGGAGGACAGAAGGCAGAAGCACCAACCTCTACTTTTGAGTTGGCTCCATTTTGTCCGCCCTGTTAAAATGACTATAACTCAATAAGACCTCACAGCCTCAGGCTCTGTGTACACCATGTGACCTCATCATGCACCAGTGTGCGTGTGCTGCTGTGTATGTGTGTGTCTATGTGTGTGTGTGTGCTCTAGTTTTATGTGTTCACTACACATGTGTGTATACAGTATATGTGCCTCTGGGTCCACTTCCTCCTGTGTGTGTTTTTCTGTGGACAAATTATTTGCCTGTGAGCCTGAGTCCATTTGTTTGGCATGTTTCAGTGTGAGATCATGAAATTATGTGTAAATGTGCACATGGGTGCCTGGAAGTCATTCATATGAGAGTAAATATCAAGTGTTATGGTACGTATGTGCACATGTGTCTCCTAAACACCAGTGATGTTTGTATGAGTGCCGTGTGTATGATGTGTGTATCAGTTCTATTACAATAAGTCTACATAAAGAAGTGTGAATAAACATACTTCAACTGTGTGAGTGCGTTACGCTCTCATTTACATTATATAACTCTGTTTTATTATACTGTTCTGTCTAACTGGTATGAAAATGTAAAGTGTATCCATTAAACTGTACTCATAAAATGCGAAAATTATTCTCAAGTATGTTCTACACTCTAATCAAACTAACAAATTGCTCTCAGTAGCTCAAGTAGTCTTCAACAGCTCATTGAGGCAAACATGCATAATGACTAAAGGCCCATAACACAATTTTATGAATCACAAAGGAAAAGTATTGATAACAGCACAAACAGTGTGTGAACTCCCAATTAGTTGAGTGATTTTAAACTAAAACTTATCACAGACAATTAAAACAGGAGTTTTGTAACATTTGACAGCACCAAATTTAAATATAGTCCCAAGGAACTGCAGATCCTCCTGAATGAAAGTTTGGCCTCATCTACTGGGAGTCTAGCTCATTTACCACATGAGTTTATGACCTGGGTGGGGTCTTGGCAAACAACTGACAACATGGAAAAGCAATTGCTCTATGGTTTCCCTCCCTAACCCTCCCCTGCTCCAAAAACTGGAATTTGGTCGCCGGAATCTCCTGCAGCAGTAAGAACATGCCGGTCTATCTCCTCTGGCTGAGATAGCGCATGAGGAGAGTGAGTGAGAGGAAGACACACTCAGAACAATATACATACACACACACACAGGCACTGCCTCACTCCAGTAATACCTCCCCCTACTCCTGGACTTCATTGCCATTCCTGCCTCCACATACCTCTACTATGAAGATGGCTCTCAAGCCGTGCGAGGACCGTACTTCATTTCTAAACATCACATTTTTTATTTATTCATTTTTGCACAAATTACTATATAAATGAATGAAAACATTAAAATGAATAGATAGATGAATTCAAAAGAGACCCAGACAGCCCTGGAGGTTGTTTGAGGGTCTCAATGGGTGGAGACCCTCTTTGACAAATGGCAACATTCAGCCACACTCAGGCCTCGATATACAGTATAAACTATGCAGGAATAAACAACTTTGGGACTCTAAAAAGACCAAAGTGCTTGGTGACAGAGGAAGGAAGGCTAGCACGAGATAAAGGAAATGTTAGAATGTGTAAGTAGGATGTTGGTAGTACACTGTGAAGGAAACTATACTAAAAAGATTTTTTTAAAAATGAATAGGATGTCTGATATTTAACAGCCTTGTTCCTGGAAGTATGGAGGGGATTTCTAGTGAAACCTACCGTCTTCAGCCGCTTCACTGCATCCTCACAGATGTGCATCCCCCGGGATTCCTCCACCTCCACATGTCCCAAGTACTGCAGGATAGAGAGACAGACAGAGGAGGGAGTCAGCATTGCTGTGACAAATATGTCCTGTGGCTATCTTTACTGAAGTTTAAGTAAGGCAACATTAATAAATTCTGCAGTGAGATTAGGTATTTAAATGACTCCTGAATGACTGTCAAATATCCCCTGGTAGTCTGGAGCTGGTGATTTATACACCTAATTAATTACCATACTGAGGTCAATGGCAGTTCAATCGCTCCCCAGTTGATCCCTAGTTTTGTCCATGGAGTAAATGTAAAACACCCCTGGGATTTATGAATGGGCAAGTGGATAAGTCTGGATTCAGTCACTAAAAAATGTCAAAAGTTTGCAGTAATTGTGAAATCTTTGTGGTATTAGTGTACAAATTACTGTGCAATACAGTTAGTCCTCAGCAATATAATACTCCATAGCCTGTTGCAAACATCTTAGCAATATATATTGTGTGTACCTTGACTGGTTTTGCATTGATGCCAATGCACATACGTAGAAACAGACATAACAGCTCAGAACAAAGACAAAAAAGATGAAAAATTAATATATGCATATTGGGGGTATGAGAAAAAATGGATGGCATGGGGATTCTTTGAGCCTTTTACAGGGTCACTCTCATCCCGAAGGCTACAAACAAAAAAGTAAAAGTTGTCCTGCATCCCAAGCCTCCCTTCGTCCCTCCTGGACCTGAAGCAGCATCACACCCTGCTGTGTGTCACTCCAGAGTCACAACCCTGACCGCCCCAGAAGCCATTGTGTGTGGGGGCCGGAGAGGAAGTCCTTACCCTTTCCTTCTAGATACACACACGGAGAGTGATGCTAACCCAAGGCTGTCACCCCCACCCTCCGGCCCGGCTATTTTGAGCGCGTGACGCCACAGCTCTGAGTCACACTGTTGGCGTATTACAATACACGTGTACACATTCTTGCACATACAGACACAGAGATGTGCACAAAAATGCATATTTCTTATGGGCAATACTGATGACCAGAGGCAGGAGGAGGAAGCAAGCACGCTGAAAGCAACAGTGCCGCTAATAGGGGATCAGCAAGGAGACGTGGCTGGGGTGAAATGAGTAAAGGCAGGGGAGACTCGAAGTGTCACAACAGATGCTTATTGTAGCACCTTTCTCTGTCCGAGCTGGCAGAAACAGGGAGGCATTCTCATCCAGATGCGCTCAACCAAAGACGTTGTATATAATAATATATATAAAATTCTAATATAATAATATATCTATCGTCAAGAAATTATAATTATATCTTAAGAACAGTATGTTGTACATTTGTAGGCTAATTTGGATCTGAAATTCAGGTTTGTTTGGAGCCCACTGTAGGATTAGTTTCATTTGGCACTAATCCCAAAGTGGGCTGGGATTAGATTTCCGTTTTATATCATAATGTTTGTTGTTTATTATGCTGTCATTGCCACTTCACTATTTGGAAAAAAGAAAAAAAGAAAAACCACAAGATGAGGTATTGTATTTACATTTTCCTGCCCTGAGGTTAATTTAATTAATTCCAACTGTTAAAGGCAACCAGAGATAACACAATTTTATCGATTACCAATGCCATAATTGATGATGCCGATCAGTCAGATTCTTTATCAATTTCCTTCCTGATTCCTGATCAATTTTCCTTGTGAGAAAAACTGCTGTTTTCTAACCCTTGGCCGTAATCAGAGAAAAATCCTTTCTGATTCAATGGAAAGTCTAAGCCATATGCAGCATTCCAAACTTTCCAGCATGTGAATAACTGCAGACAACAAGCATAAAATGGCACACTTCATTTTCATATGAATATGTCTGTATAGTTTAAATGTGCCAAGGACATATGAATTGATTTCCTTTTTCGTTTTAGTTGGTAAGCATTTGCAACACACAAGCAATTTAATCTGAGGGGGCATACATCTTCAACCTTCAGCAGTCTCATAAGGCTGACATTTTCATACCAAAAAAGCAAATCAACATTTTTATACCTTTGACAGTCACCTTGAATCATGAATAACTGTCTGCAACTGCAATTTCCGCTACAAAACAACAAACACAAGGAAAAATTACACAGATGACAATCAGTGGACAACTGGGCTTTGACTCAGCTTTTTAAAACATTGTCTTGTAGTGGGGGAAGCTCTCGATCCCCTCTGTTTCGCTTCACACAAATTTGTAACAGCCTTTCTTCTTCTTTCTTTCCCTTTATTAGTTACTCTTCACTGCAACTACTCCAACCCACACACAACTGGGCTCCTCTAAGGCACCTAGAGCGGGAGACTGGGAGCAGGAGGGGGAGGAGGGATACTGAGGACTAGCATGGTAGGTTGCACCAAAAGTGATGAAAGCCAGTGGAGAGGAAAAAAATGCTGGTATGGAGAAGTGTGTGTGGCTGCAGAAGTTGGAGAAGGAAAGCATGACAATGAGAGTTAGCTACTTGTCCTTTTGCCCACAGTGGCTGATCTGTAATTCACTAACTGCTCCCATTACTTTAAAAGCTTTTAAGAAGAGAGCAAGACCCTGCAACAACGATCAGTTACCTTTGTGCTAAGGTACGTCTAGAGATTGAATACACTTATACAGCCCTGGTTTGGTTTATGTCACTTTATTTGGGCAGTGCATTATAACAGAAGAAAGAAATCTAGAGTACTTTACTCTGACAAGACAATTTGTTTCTTTATAGACAAAGACCAAAGAAAGTGTGCCTAGTCGAAAAAGTAGTAACATATCTACATATCTATAACCAGTGTGATTTTCCTCTAGCTTTGACTACAGCAAAGGGACACAATTTATGGGAAGCAGGTGGGGGAGGGAAGGTGTTTGTGTGCGTATGTGTGGCAATGGGATATCTGGAAGACAGCTTAGAGGAGATCTTGAATGTAGGACGTTTCACACACGTGCATGTCCAGGAAAAAATATTACACTGGCTGCTCTATCAGTAATCAGTAGAGAATTCCCCTTTAAAATCCGTAACAACCTTAAAAATCCTGCATTGGTTGGGCCTTACTTAAACTATTTTCAGTTATTGTTTCGATCACAAAGGAAACAGGATAAAGATAAAACACAGATGGCATCAATGCCAAAACCTACACATTTTTATGTAATGTATAGTTCTGCTGGCCTGCCACAAAGTTCATATATCCTCAGGACAGCCTTCTCCACTCCAGTTTTTCAGTTCCCCTTTATTCTGAGTGAGGTGAGTATTTGAACC
The DNA here is from genome assembly GCA_028566105.1 of Hypoplectrus providencianus. NCBI lineage: Eukaryota > Metazoa > Chordata > Actinopteri > Perciformes > Serranidae > Hypoplectrus > Hypoplectrus providencianus. The sequence goes on along the minus strand of JAOWBC010000248.1, from coordinate 3,402,849 downwards.
CATCTGATGAAAGGAAGCGTACCGTTGCACTTCTGTTTGCAAAAGTGGAAGGTTTTGTTGCCAAAACACAGCAAACTCTCCACTCCATCAGCTGTAGCACAGAACTGAAGATACATCATACTTTATGTAGAGAGATACTGTATCGCCTATTGAGTCATGTGTCTTGTGGCACCCCGTATCAGTGTCTGTAAATGTGTTATTTGTAAGCTTTAATGAAATTTTGTAATTTGTATATTTCACTTGATGATTCAAGTGGTTCTGATTACTCTTAGCAGGACAGGTATCCATTGTGCGTACACATCCCACAGGTTTGAAAGGCTAGAGGATAATCTTGCAACCTAGATAAAAGCTGTGCTCACAGTCTCCGAATTCTCATGATTAATCACAAGCAGCGTCCTTGAGGAGCCCGGCAAATGAAAGTAATGAGTATGCCACAGTAATGTCAGCACTGCAGTGTCTGTGTGTGTGAGTTTGTATGTCTGTGAGGTTTTTGTATGCAGGTGTGTTTATATGTGAGGAAGAGTCACCTTGACAGCAAAGCTACATTTGCCGCTGCGGACCGCCTCCTCGTCTGTCTGCCACTGGTGCGGCCGACTCGACTCCGGCACGTAGACGTCTTTCTTCCGGCGGAAGCTCTGCCGTAGCTTATTCATTGCTGAGCTCCCTGCGAGAGGAGAGAGAGACTTTTTAAATCCTAGGATGAAAATTGGGCTGTGCACAACTGGCTGAAAGCATAAACGCAAAAAAGCAACAGTTAGAGAAATGAAACGAAAACATACATTAGGTAACAATAAAATAATACAAGCTTAAAAACATTACCAATTCACATACAGTCAACAGTGTATTTTAACACAAAAAGGGTCAGCTTCCTCTGTTTGATGGATAAAAAGCTAGTGATTGTACAGAATCTCATTGCAACCACTTTCATGCGTCCTGTGTAGTGCCTTTAAATAGGAATGCTTAAAACACTGACATCAGTGCACAACACAATAAGCTGTTGTCTCTCTGACTCACAAGGAGGAACAAAAGAGCTTGAGTATTTGTAGTGTTACGAGTCAAGGCAGCCTAAATAAAAGGGAACAGAGTACAGTGAGAACAGGGTGTTACTCCTCCTGTGAAATTCTTTTTTTATCAGGGATATAAAATCACAGCTTAATCATTATATTCATAGACATAACATATTTATATTTTGATTTAACAGAGATATTCTTCACATTATTGCTCTCTCCTAATGGTATACATGCAGTTAATATGGCAGACATTGCAGTGCGAGATTGAAGGAATGTTATCATATATTATTATATTATATTCCTGAGCTCTCACAGATTTAAACGCTAAAAGAAATCTGGGAAAAAAAAAAAAAAAATCTTAAAACAGCACAATTAATTAGGCTGAAAGGACAACTTTAAACTGCACATACTGTATGTCTTCTTGGCTTTCGGAGAAGATTAGGAGGCACAAAAAAGCAGAGACCCAATTAAAAGTTGCTGATCCAAACTAGAACTGAGAGGTGCATCCATCATTGAAAGCCTGGCTCATGTCTCCCTTAGCAACTCATAACCAGGGGACCAGGACTCATTGAGCCATGCAATGCTGACTTTTAACATGTGAGCCGTGCATACTCCTTGACTAACAAGTTGCACCCACTAACTTCTTAGCTGATGAGGATCGGGCAGGATTAACGGTCTTTAATCCAGGAGAGCTGACTGTCCGCACACATACACACACAAGGACAAGCAACAGCATGGCAGCATTCACTCATTTACATGCTCACAGCGACCACACACACATGCACCATTTTAACCACACACACATACACACAGACACACGCAGTCACAGGACTGAACTGTCTGTTTGCATAATGAAACCTGTCCTGTGAGCCAGTGCTGGCTGTGGGTAGAAAGTGTGTTTGAGGTGAAGCTTTCTTATCTGTCTGTGCCAGGCACAAGCTCTATGGGCAGCACACAATGAAGCTTTCAGCCCTGACCAGGCCACCAAAACACACAAACACATCAAACTTCCTAATGTCACTAAAGGGATGACCTGGAGTGGACCATGCAGTCAGGAAATGACTTAAGAGCCTGAATCTAACATTTGGAGCAGCATATTTCAAAATTTCAAATTGCCTGAGTGAACAAAAGGCACAAAGTTAAAACTGCTACTTATTTTACAAGAAAACTGCATTACTACATACTTCATGACAAGTAAATGGAAGCATAGCCAATGTTGCAGGCTAATCTTAAGTAGAGACTTGGCTGTAGTTATTTGAATTTTCTCTCCCTTTTTCCATGTGGCATTAAATAAACTGGAAATTGTCTAGTATAGCCAACAGATTTTTTACTGGCTGTTCTCCAAGGCATCATTTATTAGAAAGACAATAGTGACCCATCAGCCACATTGTAGAGAGAATAGCAAATTCACAAGTAAGCCATCTGAAAATGGGGCAAAATGTGGACTAACAAGGTGTAAAGCAGGTGCTTACATGTGTGAAAACACCTGTTTTGTAGTAGGAGCCAAATACCTCTGCAGGTGTCATGACAGAAAAGCACCCTGTCTGACTCCAATGTGTATAAAAATGTGTGTATGCACTTAACTGTACACCTACACAAGTTGTAGCCTGCAGGAGAGTGAAGTGTTTGAAAACAAGACGACTGGGTGAGAGGGAAAAATATTGCTTCATCCCTCACTCCCGCTCTCTCTCCTACCACACTGGTTTATTTAGGTCATATCATGTTTGGGCTCACTGCAGTGCCAGTGACAGGCTGCATGCTTCCAGCCTGCAGAGTGAAGAGGAGGAGCAGTAGGAAAACAGATTTGTCTGCTTTAGCACCTCATCTTTGGTGCAACAAATGAAAGCATTTTGTGTCCAATATAACTTGCACACGTGAAAAGGAAATGTTGTCCTCTTAAATTCACTTGTCATAATGAAGTGTTTACATAGCAAATAAGACAACACTCCCATCAGAACTTTAGTAAAAAAACAAACAAAACGCATCAGCTGATCCCGAATAAACAAGTCACAACTAGGTAACCAATTTTCCAACCAGAGACCAAAAAATTGCAACACTCTAAAAAAGTGGACTTGAAAACCTAGACCAGACTAAAGTACTAGACCCCTGGGGCCGGGTTGTTTTAAACTCATCTTTAAATTTACAATGTAAACAGGGCTTGCTTATTCTACACATCTTTAAGAAGACTAGTTGTTGATAATCAGGGAGGTTGTTCCTATGGGTATGTAGTCATGTTGAGCCTATTTGATCCTTTGTCAGCTGTCACAAAGGTGTTTTAGGACACGAAGCTTATGCACATATCACAAGAGCAGCAGCTCCTCAACCGCCTGATCACTGTCTGACTCCTCCCTTCCACTAAACACTGAGTGAAAGAGTCGCGGCACAAGCAGCAGAGCAACACATGCAATAAACAACAGCAAAATGCAGCATGAGACCATTTGTTTGTTATTTAACTAATATGCACTTGTTTCATTTCAGCCCAGTATCTGCCATCACCTATGGTGCATGGTGTTTTACCGCAGTAGTGACTCAGCCTTAAGATTAACAGATGTGGAATATTGTTTATTCAGGTAATTTTACCTGAAGCAACAAACACTGGAGGACAGGAGAGAGAAAGAGAAAGAAATTCCCATATGACAGTGGCAATACCAAAAACCAAGGTAAAAAGAGAGATAATATTAGTTGCTTTGTTTCTTGGCCCTGATGTATCAAAGTCTGTGCTTTCATTTAGACCAATAAAAATGTGATATGTGGTGTTAAATGATCAATCCACTTTTATTCTCATTCATGTATTATTGTAAGTTCAATCTTAAAGTTGTTTTTGACATAAAGGGTTGCTGATGAAAGCTTGTTAATAGTTGATGAAAATTTCTAGGATGAGGAGGAGTCACCAGGTTAGACAATGTGCAGAACAAAGGAAATTTTCTGCCACAATATCTCATTTTGGAAAGTGTCTCTTTGAATTAATCCCCTGGATAAACACAGGTAGAATACTACCGGTCTGGAAAAAAGGTTGGGTTTTCTTTTCATCCAGTGCAATAATGCCCAGAAGTTTGTATATCTGTTCTCACAGCACTTCACTAAACTCACCTTCTAAATTACTTCACACTTTGCTACTGCCAACGTACAACCCACCCACCTACTCTCCAGCATGCTGCAGTTTAAGAGAGGCAAATAAAGATAGAGCAGAAATGGAAGTGAAAGCACAAATACTCATGCGTGGGAAAGAGAGCATACGTTAACTATATTTGTGTATAAATGTGTATGAATGTTTGTGCTTAACCAAACATATGCACCTGCAGAATGAGTGTACAGCATGACTAGCCACTGGCAGAAATGTGATATGAATACCACCACAAGATGTTGGGGTTTTTTTTCTTTGTAAAAGCCATAAATCCAACTGAGGGCATCATACTTCTTATTTCTTTGCACTGTTTATGAGTCTTCAATAATCATTATTTGAATTGCTGATTAATCTGTTGATTATTTTTCCAAAAACTAATTAGATGTTGGGGCTATGACATCTCATAACATGGTGAAAATGCAGATCGATGTTTTCTAAGGCCCAAGACTATGTCCTGAAATTATTTGTTTTGTCTAAAACTTTGCGTTTCTCAAAGTCCAAGTTGATGCCTTCATTTAATATAACAGATAAGCAGTACATCTCCATATTTTAGAGGCAGAAAACAGCATTTTCTGAAATTTTGCTTGAAATACTGTTTTTTGTATTAACTGATTATGAAAATAGTTGTTTGTAGTTACATAAGATAATCATGAATCATTAGGATCCTGTTTTAAAAAGTACAGCCATGGCTTTTCCTATAATGGAAATATGCCAAGATCAATTTATTGTGCATTCCTTAAAAAAAAATCATATATAACGCAATCCCCAGTATTCACACTGTATGCACAATGTTGAAAGGCACTTCACTATAGTTGCAGAGAGAGGTCTGCGTCAACAGCAACATCCATGAATTAACCTCTTAAAGTAGTCCTATAGGTCAGACATGGGTTAAGCACATGTATCCGATGTCAAACATGGAGTTTGTGTATGAAATCCACATAAGCAACACCACCCGCATTAGGTAACTCTATTGTCCATTTTTGTGTGTGTGGTGTAGGCAGGAAGGTGAGCAGTGATCGGGATGGAAGCCAGGCAAAGTGGGCCAGAGGGAGCAGAACACAGAATGAGCAGTGAGGGGGAAAGTCTGGCTCTGTTGGCCTGGTGCAGAGTGCTGGGGTAAGTTGATGTGTGGGTCATGTGAGGTGGGTCTAGCCCCTTGGTTTGGCCTTGAGCCAATAAGAGCAGGCAAGGAGGGAGGAGAGGTGAGAGACAAAGATGGAGCAGCAAATTCAGACAAAGAGAGGTGAAAAGAAGGTTAGGTAGGGGAAAAGTTGAGGTAGGTGCTGGTAGGGACAGAGGGAAGAAAAATAATTAGGATGGAAAATGGTAAGAAGTCGGGGAGAGAGAACAGCTGAGAGGTGGGTAAAAACTGAATTAGCACAATTTCCCTCAGGTTTGCATTTGTTCCAGACTCATTAAAATGAACACATTGTTCCTTACAGCAACAGTATACCTCCAAAAGTTGTTTTTAAGTGCATTTAAAAAATCTCATAAATGCAACCTCATGACCTCAAGAGGAAAATCAAACCTGCAGGAGAACAGACAGTAATAGCTTTTGACTCTGGCAATTCTTCACAGAGTTTAAGATCTTTGTAGGCATTAATGGCACCGGTGTTATCCTTTCAAGTGAAGAACACGAAACCACTAAATATAAATGGAGTGCCTTCTAAATGTTGCTGTTTGTAAATCTACAAAGCAACCAGAAAACCAAAAAAAGCAATAAAGTTAAGTTTAAAAGGACCTTAACTTAAAGCACAAAGTTGCATTGAAGGTGTCAGTATCACATAATTCACTCACTGAGAACACTGAAATCACGTCAAATGACAACATGTCCAAGGGCCAGATTTTAGAGCTTCAGAAATAAAACAATACATTTTCCAGTTTTCAATTTTCATTCAAATCCAAAGGCAGTGAAGGCCGGATAGAAAGTCATGGAAGGGACTGTGAAAGGGTGGGGGGGACTGAAGGAAAAAGGCGGCTGGGAGGGGGTAAAGGCTTTGGAGTAGGAAAGCAGGATCTGAACCCTGCTGGAGCTGTCACAGCTCCTAGAGTCTGATGCCGTGAGGATCTCTGGCTGTTCTCCTACCATCACTAATGAGGACAATTACACAAGAACCATTTATACTCACTCTGTGATCATGTACACAGAAACAAGTAACAGTGAATGACAAAAAGCATGGAGCTCACCAAAGACTCACGCAATATCATCAGTGTACTCACTGGACAATTACAGACATCAGGGTCAACAATGGCGGTAAAGTGTACAGACAAAATTACACAGTAGAGACACAGAGGACAAACAAAAAAAACAAAAGGAAAAAAAAACAAAAAAAATGAATAAGAAGAGGAATTTTCCCTAAGTCAGTGCTGTGTTTCTGCCCGGTAAGAAGGGAGGGAGTGCTGCTGCTGGCTGTAGATGTAACAGTATTTGAATAATCTCTCCAGGAATGGAAAACTGATTAATCCTTGCAGAAGGATCCTAGGGATGAGTACAGTGGTTGGGTTTCAAAGGAGCGATAGTGAGGGATGGAGGGAGGGACAAAGGGGGGTAGAGGGTAGAGAAGCGAGTATGTGTGATATGGAGAGAGAATGGGCAGCAATTCAAGACAAAAAGGCCCCACTGTCTCTTTTCATGGCTTGCTCCACCACTGTGCCAGACGATACTCTTCATCCTATTTTATACTGCTATGTTCAGAGAATTCCATGTTATCTGTGGGCAGACTGAGTTTATAGTTTGGAGAGCAACATAGATAGGATAGCCTCAATCAAAAGGGCCAGCCATCCGTAATGCAAAGCATGCCTGGCCGGTATATCTGCTGATATCCCAGTTATCAGGGAGCCAGCTGACCTGAGGTGATAGTGCCTCTGCTTTGCTCCAAAACGACCATATGAAGAGAGAATTTGAAAAATGCTGTTACTGTGGTAATCCAATTTTCCGGGCCCCGCTTTGTGGCTTGGCATGCTTATGTAAAAAAAAAAAAAAAAGAAAAGAAAAAGACGAGTAGAAAAAACAAAACAGGGATTCAACCTGGATGAAAGCGTGCAGTGCATCAAAAAGGAGGCCAAGTAAGGCACACAAGGGAGAGGCTACATATCAGGACAAACTGTGGGACCAAGTGAGGGGTCAACGTTCAGGGAAATATGCCTTCTGCATCACTACTGGTAGGTTTATGGTGACAAGAGAAGGAAGTTAGCTGGCAAACTTCTGTGTTTTATTGTCTATGACTGTTCAAGAAATACAATAAAACTGTCAACAGAGCTTAGAAATTCACAATACAAATGTGACGTAGTTGCTCAGGGTTGCAACAGAGACAGTTTGATATTGACAAAAAATTTGCAAGTTCAACAGAACAATGTGAGATGGGGCATCCAGCTGATTCCCTTCATTAATGCTAATCGTTAGTGCTAACCCCTAAATGTGATATTCTGGGTCAAGCCCACACTACAGAATTAATTACTGCATAACAGTCTGAAATGCAGGGACAGTTTGACCTAAATGGAGTGTCATTATATACATTCAGAAGTGGCACACCATCTCACTACTACATAATTGGCTGAAAATATGCAGACCTTTTCCCTCTACCAGTGAATTTCTTTGGCATTATCTGTGCTCAGCTTTTTGTTCAGACAGATAGCAAAACAAATAGGCCTAATCTAATGGTTTTCATTTGTACCAACATTTTGATTGATTTAAACATTTGTTCAAAGCTATGTTTTGTGATTAATATTCTTTCGATTCATGTTTTTCAGTTATAAGTTAAACCATAAGACTTAGAATTAAATCTCATTGTTCTAATTAGACTCCAAGTAGCAGAGTGGTTAAGAAGCAGCAAAATGTATATTATGGAGCATAATGAGGTACCACCAACTATACCAGTGTACAGAATAGCATGTATTACATTTAAATATATTGTAAGGTGCACTGCAGTGATGTATTATAACAAAACGAGGGGTACACTACAGAAACATAGCACAGAATGTGCATAATATCACTGGCTGCATCAAACATTTTACATATGCAATGGCATTTAAAAATTTTTCACACACTTTATTTTTAATAACCTTTTTTTTTTTTTTTTTTTTTTTTTTACATAAGACAGCTGTTATCTATTACAGCTGTTCCCCCAAAATTAGATCACTCATATTATAATTAATTCAGTTGAACATAAATCAACCACCACTAAATGAAAGAAAACAACCAAATACTGATACAGCACTTGTCACATTGTGTCCATGCTGGTGGAAAGAGACACTGTCGGTAAACAAGTGTAACCCCTCGCCAGCTGCTCTGGCTCAGCGCATTTCTCTTTGCTTCAATGACCTGTACACCATCAGGGTCCCAACATTTAATCAGAATCACTTTATGTGCCAGGTACAGCATGTGTCTGTGTACAATAATCCCCAGACACAGCTATGATGAAGGGATAAGATCCAAATGCAAAACAAACCACAAGCAGCAGATTGAAATGTCTTGTTATGAAAACAACCAAATGTACAAAGCATTACTAGCCTGAGAGCAACCTTAACTAATAAAATTACTGAAATGTGTCTGTGTCAATAGGACAGTGTTTCATTTTATTCATTCAAAAGCAACTATTTTTGGAGGTTCAGGATGTCTAGGGGAGAGAACAAGAGCCATAGAGAGAGAACGATGAGGACTTGGTGTAAATGGGTGGTACTCCACAAAAGGAAGGAAACAGAGGGAAAAGGAGTGCTGCTACTGTTTGCATGGCTAACTCACTCGGCCTGCCACTGAATCACTGAGTCCTTCAATCTGTTCCCTGCCCACAGCAAGACACGATGACCTCTGTTTCCTGAGTACACATGACTGACTGGGGTTAGGGTAGAGAAAGAAAATAAAGGCCAAACTGCTGCACAGGGGATATTGACTTGCTCTCCTGACACCTTTAATTGTGTGTATGTGTATATCAGTATCTTTGTATCTGGCTTTTCTTTTGGGCAAGTGCTTTGTGTGTGTCTAGGAGTGGCCAGGGATGGTATTAAAGGGCCAACCGGCCAGCCGGAGAGCCACACATCACTTTGGGCAACAGCTGAGGCCACATTTAAACGACCAGAGCAGTACCCTGGCACCAGGGAGTGGCAAATCACTGTCACTATATCGTCTCCCCTCAGGCATGCCTCAGTGATGATTCACAGACTGAATCAATGGGGCAGCCTGGGTCTGGCCTGGTTTCCAGCAGAACACCACTCAGGGCAGCAAGAAGGCATCTTTAAGATTTAAGTCCCCTGCATTTACCCAAAATCCTCATTCTTGTGACTGTTTTTCAGATGTTTTTGCCAGAAGAGATAGTACATCGAATGTAGTGGAGTTTCAATCCATTGAAGAGAGCTGTAAAAACTCTAGTCAAGCTGAGGAGAGGTTGTAATGTCCGAAAACCTGCTAGGAGGGGCTTGATGTAGCAGCCCGAGAACCCCAACTCCATTTATCTTGGTGCCTTTCCATGGGCAACTATTGCCGAGAACAAAACAGTTACCCTCTATGGCCATGGGAGATGTTTTTATAAAACGTTAAGAAACCAGCTGGACCTATCTTTTTTAAACTGAGAAGAACTGATTCATTCTTTGTTGGGAAGACCTTAGTTTTGTGCAAACTATGTAACAGAAGCTTAACCTCCTAATATATGATCACTCCGAGTAAACAACAACACTTTGTTCCCAACTTCTAAAGTGACCACTGCTGAGAAACTTTTGAGTAAACCTCAGAGCCAAAAAGCTACTCATGGAAACCATGTTTACTTTTTCCCCTTGACATCATTGTATTACACACAGCAGCAGCAGCAGCAGCAGCAGCAGCAGCAGCAGAGAGAACACACAAGCAGAAGTGAATGCATGCTTGCCTAAACCCAAAACAGCCATACACCCACAAAAGTCATAGCAATATATACTCTCAAAAAACATGAAGCTCATGAAATCTCAAACACTTGCACAAGCAAGACAGAAGACTATAGTGTCTCAAGGCCCCAGAGCCAAAATAGCTCCATTATTATGTTTTGTGTTCCAGGGAAAAGTAAAGTGCCATTAGAAGAGTTGCAGCAAGGTGGAATAATAAAGCCAAATACTTCACATTGGGTATTCTACAAAAGCACTGCACTGACCCGAGGAAACACACACACAATGTCACATATTCACCAGACCTCAGTAACGTGCTGTTAATACATCATCTATTAATCCTATGGCTGACTCACAATAAAAATGGAGAGCATTAGCACATTTTAAGAGTCTCAGAGGAAAAATGCAAATTGCAATTTACAGCCCCAGGCTGTGCCTATCTTCATATAAAACAGCAAATTAATCCAACAGAAACCCTGCTGACAACAAACTGATATTGACCATTCCTGATTTAGTTTCCTATTGGGATTTGGTGCAACCAAGGAATCTACATGGATTCGTAGGTAGGTAGAGACTGTCACAATCTTTTGTTGTGTGTCAACATTCACTTTAAGACCAACCAGAGTAAATGCCAAGCTAAACCCTGTAATGGTCAACAAACGGAGGATTTAACCACAAATGGACGGGCTATTTCCACAAGAAGAATAGCTTAGACTGCGTCATATCATGCACAATGTTTCTGTCAAGTTTAACAGGTCTGGTTGTCCCACTGTGAGCCAGTTAGCATGCAGGGCACAGACATGTGAACAGACAGGCACTGCAGCTCACTTCCTGCAAGAGCTGCTGACTCACAGGAGCAAAATTAAATATCAAACTATAAATTTATCAATTGCTGTGCCATGGCAATCTGTGGCAAACGTCATGCACGATTGCTGGTCTGGGGCTCAGCGATCACTCGGTTCTTCTTGTGCGCAAGCAGCACTGTCATTTCTGATTTAACTGCATCAGAGCAAGTGGCAGCCTATAGCTGGGTTGTTGAAACACTGCCATTATTGCTGACATACACAGGCTACTAAAACCTCCCTACTACTCACTGTAGAAATGCTTCAAATTTAACCAGCAACCCAACCTACGATTTTAAGGTGTTTCACTTCCAAGCATGGAATTGAATGGCACATGGATTCATATTACACAAAAAAGTAATTAAGAATGCTTGCACACTCTTGCAGAACATTTATGCTCTACATTTCTATTTTGAAATTAAATTACTTAAATATTATGTACCAACTTCCAAAATAGTGGAATATCCTATCAATTTGGTTTTCTGCACCACATTTTAATTTCTCCTTTAGCCAATTCTGACAACCCCCATCCTCCTCGCTCATCTTCCTCCCTATAGTCCTCTTATCCTACTCCTACTCAGTTAAGGCGACCAAGAGAGGATGCCTGCCCTGCAGCTGCCAAATGACTTTGCCACGTTAAAGAAGCTATGATTATAGGGCACTGACTCACAGCAACACAACCAGTCCTACAGCCGCAGGCAAATGCTCAGTTAATATCAACATTTATCGATTAAATGTGGCAACTGTTACGTGATCACCATTCACATTTAGGCATCAAAGAAAAACTACAAAGCGTCAAAAGTGATGCAGTGATCAGAGCCAATTAACTAGCTCCCCAAATGGCCTTCAAAGCCTATCCAGGAGGAATTAACATGCACAGAGACAATTTTTTGTCCTATGTGTGGTGCTGATGTTTAAGGGAAAGTTAAATCAGCTGTCAGTGGTGGTTTGCAGACCCTTTACAATATGCTTTTATGTGGCGACCATCCTGGCAACTGTTATGGATGACTAAAAGCTGGCTGTTATAGCCATTATCATAATTACTATCTCCGGTCTTGGTAAACAGAGATTATAGTGCACACAGACTAATTTTACAGTAGCAGTAGGTTTGCCACAGTGCTACGACATGTGATGCAAATAAGTCTGTCTGTATGCTAATATGAAAACAGAGCTTGGTTATGAAAAAAAGCATTTCACTCCTTTAAAAAATGATTAATAATAATGTTATTATGTAGTTCCATGCTGCAAAATAATGGGGATAATTTCAGCTATGGTCACAGGACCAGAAACAGCCAAGCAAATATTTCCATAGACATAGGTTTGTTTAAGGATTATTTATGATGACTGAAAAAATACTATTTAGGCAAGCACGCTGAGTGTATAAGAGGTGAGGAAAGCCTCCCGGTGAGAGCTGGTGTCAGTATGAGTGTTCACAGTGTTCACTGAGTGATGAGGACCTGTCACTCTTCACTGCTCTCCCAATCAACATCTACAGATCGCTGCAGGGTAAATGTATTCTGCTGGGCCTTCAAGCGCAGCACTGCTAGCGTCTGACATTCACACACACTTTTGACACTTTGCGATGCAACAAATATACACTCAAGAACATGCGTGTCACTCTGATATGCTAAAAACAGGCAAGCAGAAGGAGTAAAACTGCAAGGGCAACACAAACCAGCGACAGCTAGAGTTATAGACGTAAACATACAAGGAGGTAACAGTGTGAAAAGGATTTGAAAGACAGTGAAGGAAATGCTGCAAATGACTAAGAGACTGAGATAAGTGAAAAGGTTGAGAGAGAGAGAGAGACAGGACACTGATTACATGGAAAAATACTCAGAAGAATCAATATCACACAGAGAACCCACTCCATGGTTCTAGCTTCTGAGTCTATGTGTTGTCAATAATACAGCTTTTCATCCCAACAACACTATTGGTAAATGTCAACACGGTGCCACTGGTGTGTGTGTGTCAGTAGCAGTGTTTGTCCAACAGCAGGAGTGACGATAGGATGGAGTGGAAAAGGAACTTCCTGCTGAGCGAACAGACATGCGATCGCTTCACTGCCCGTCTGACCGGGCCAACGAGTACAAAAACCCACATACTCCACTGACACACAAACAAAATCCCTCTGTGTTGCTGTAGTTCAGCTTCTTGTGTGTTGCTGTGAAAAGAAGGCTGTGTGGCTCAGACTCTAGCTGTTTGGTGACATCTTGAATGATGAAACTATAGGTATAAAAGCACAAACGTCCGGTGGTGGTCAGGGATGCATTGTGACAATGTTATGCACAAGTATAAGTGCAGCTGTGTTGTCAATCCACAACAGCCTCCAGGCTCTAACATGTTCGTATGCCAACTTTGAGCATAAAAAAAAAACGTCATATTAGAGAGGTGAATGATGAAAAGAATCACTGGTCTGACCACAACCAACATGGGCTCTGGCTTTTCCTTTGGAGTTGGCAGAAATTTGGACTCATGCTCCATTTGTA
>JAOWBC010000248.1:3377509-3388731 GCA_028566105.1 Hypoplectrus providencianus | reverse complement strand
CTTAGTTTTTGCCATGTGAACTGTACAAAACTTGAATTAGAAAAATATTGAACTAAAAAGTGACAACACAGTTTTTGAAGCCCTTTATTCACCTTTAAAGGCGAAAAAGGAAACTTAGTCAATGATTGGAGTCCACATGATGCAAAACGGGTTGTACTGACGTCAGGAATTCTCCAACCAAACTGGTCTTGTGAGCATGAATGCAAATTGAGCTGTAGTATTTAGTGCAGCTGTGGAGCTACTCGATCATGTCAGGAATTCATTCCATGTACCTGAACTCCGCTCTTTGTATCCTGGTTGGGCTGTTTGTCAAACTAAGGATGACATTAGAATACCAAGTTGCGCAACAGATTAAGCCAAACTGCGAGTGCAACCTTGCTATTTACCCAGCAGATTTATGGTTAAGATAAGGCTGGCTGACTTTAAACCTATGGGAAGTCTTAATGGCTGAAATTGCGTTAGCTGTGTGGTTCAATTAGATTAGTGAACACAGCACTCTCTCTGAAAGTACAGGCAACATTTCAAAGGCCACAGTTGAAGAAAATCTATTCTCTACTGGCAATAGTTGTTCTGTGTGTGAAACTAGCCAGCAAAACACCCGTGAAGGTGTGAGGCTGGACTATGACCTGGTGTCAATAACAATGAGATTAGTTTCACTTCAAAAAACACCATGATTCTAACCTCACAGAGACTAATGTTTATGTAAGCAGTTCTCTCTAAATGGCAAGCAACTGATTCCATGGTGTACTTCTATTTCAGTGCCAGGAATGATTCAGCAGCAGTCACGGCAGACGCCTTCTTTTTCCTAAAACGTTGGACAACTCTTTTGTAAAAGAGTCCAAAAGTAGAAGGCTGTAATATGAACACATAAGTGATTTCACCATGTCCATTCATACACAGCCAAGAATCCAGCCAGCCAATCAAACCATTTGCCAGTAGCCAAAGATGGATCTCACGTAGGCAATAAAATCATTACATATGTAAAGGCTTGGGCAACCTTTAATGAGCAAGCATGTAAGGCAGAATCATTTAATCCTCCTTAAGCAAGTAAAATGGTTATCATGAGTATGCAGGTTTATACTCCAGCCAAGAACTAAACCAGATGATGTCACTGGCTACCACACCTTCAGGTAGAGAATACAAACTAGTCAATAGTGCAGAGTACAGATGAACACATTACCATGACACATGACCGAGGTGTATGACTCTTACACAAGGAAGATTTTTTTTAAAGCCATATATTATATCTTATATGAAAGTTCTTTCACATATTTAGCACACATTGGGAGATATCGAGAGGAAAACATATTCCAACAAACTGCATATCTGTTTAGGAGATGGGTTGCACCTGCTCAGGGCATGTAGCAGGCAGGACATGCCACGAGAGGTTCACTGCAGAAATCATGGTTACATAGCAGTATCACAATTTGTTCAAAAACAGAGTCTACTTTGGGGTACTTTATTGTTTTATGATTTTAGCATTGACCCTCACTGTCGGTGAGGGCCAATGATCTTGTTGCCTCTCCAGTTAGACATTTTTGTTGGCTTTTTCTTCACTCTAAGATGTTTATATTTTTATGGTTTGTTGCCAGTCAGGAGGTGTCACTAACACACCCAGGAAGCTAGCAGGGTAAAGTCCTTTCAGTGTCTGGTCTGACTGAGTTGGACATTTGTGTTATTATACACAGCTACTCTGGGTATGTCTTGATAAGTTCAGGGTTGCAGTGCATGTGTTAAAGTGACTCAAGTCACATGGTCGTAAGCCAGACAATCATTGAAGGGCTTGAACTTGTAACCTGAGCACTATTTATTGATTTTGAGAAACCGATTTTGAGTTTTACCCATAAAATTAATTTAACAAGGAAGATTTTTTTTAAAGGGCAAGGAAAGGACAGCCCTGTCATGTCTTATAAGAGAAGCAGGTATAGTAAAGCCAACAGATGTCAAGCCTCTCCCTACTTGGCAAAGGACAAGGTCTGGAGAGGCAAGCAGGCAGTAAGACAGATGAACAGGCAAGGACTGCAGAGCATCAGAGAATGGAAAATTACCAGGGCTCTAACGTCAGCTGGGCACCTTTGATCAGCCAGAGCCCAGGCACCAATTAGTGTGGGATAATCGGCAGCCCTCAGAGGCCTGACGAGTTGCAGGCACTGTGGGCACAACGGGTCAGTGACCAGCAGGCAGAGGCCTGGTCAACAAGGCTCCCAGAGCCAAAAGCCGATGGTGCCCCTCACTGAAATGCTGCATGAAGGCGGCCAAACGGACAAGCAGCACAGCGAGGCAATTGTTCCCCTCCTGTCGACTCAGCACAGTGGCGCTCTCACAAGCCAGACATCCTTCTCCGCAGACCGCTTGGTGGTGGAGGAATGGTGCAATGAAGGGGAGTGTGTAAAACCTGCTCCTGCACATGTTACAGATTTAAAAAAAACAAAAACAAAACACTTAACTCCTCTCTCTGCAATGAAACATAAGCAACATATATAGAACAAATGTATACACACATGCTGCCCACACACCTGTCCCTATTATTCTGTTCTAAACAAAAAGCTGCATTTCTAGGGCTTGCTGCACAGTGATGCAACACACAGGAAACATGTTTCTCGCTACTCCTCGACACTGACAACCCCTTCCTACACAGGAAAAGGGGCTTAACTACCTGTCCAAACTTCCTTCACATTATCTTCGAGGAATGTGGACTGACAAAGTAAATCTAACTGCATGACCTCTCTTGTGACACATTTCTCCCTCTCACTTTTTCAAACCAACAGTTTGATGTATGACAGGCTGGCAACAGTGATTAATATACAAAAATGTATCCTTCTTGAGGCAGAACATGATACTTAGTTCATTAATAATTTACATCTTTCTTGTGCTGGGGAACGTTCATCATTGATTAGGCTACAGTGTTGGCTGCTGTGCTGCTCCTCCCTCCACTGTCAACAATAAAGATCCAAAATAATTTCTCTTTAGTCACTGCTGCAAAAACAAAATATCTCAGTCTCATCACGGATTCTTTTGCCTACTCATACCATACAGTTATCTAACAGAAACACATTGGCCAGTGGACTTTGGATCGGACACATTGTGGTTATACAACAGCGAGTGACGGTCCAAGTAGACCCATATGGGCCGGCATACAGCTTCCCTGTAAAACACAAGTCAGCAGAAGAGTCTGATCTGAAAGCAGCTAGGCTTAGAGAAACTAGAGATCTAACACTGTGCAGAGTTTTTTGGCCACAAAGATGGAAATTATTTATTTTTTTCAGTTTTGTGTTTTGATGTTAATCTGAAAGCTTTGTTTTCTTTGATGCATTACAAAGTGAAAACTTCTACAAAACCATTTTTCATTTACTGTAACACCAAATTTTCTTTCAATGCCACACATCTCAAACACACCAGTGACACATGCTGTCTTAACACCATCAACTGCATAAGAACTTTGTCTAAATGTAATGCTACAGCAGGCTGATAAAATTATCCCATCAAATAATATAAATATTGCAAAAAATATGACCAATACCTTTTTGTAATTTTGTAGTCTCTACCTTTCGATCAGACTACCAACACAATCCTGTCTGTAAACCAAAAGCATGTAGACTCAATACATGCCAAACTCTGGTTCTAAATCCCAGAGTGAGGGATGATAGTCAATCATGATTTTTAACAGTTTGATGGCCCTGCACACAAAAATATAAAACATGTAAACCATCACGATTCATTACACTATTTAGAGGATGATTAATTTCTGATCCTTGCACCTGTTATTTGACATCATATATGTAAAACTCCCTCAAAAAGGAAACCACATTTTCAGTTTTGTTAGTATTGAGCCCTGAAAAGGTTACATTGATTCGATATTTTTATGTGTATATTAATCAAAGCAACAGGGAATAAATAAAAAACTTAAATGACAAAAATGAACATAAAAATAAAGCAGCAGTGCATGTTTAAGGTTCAGGTAGTTTGTCAGTATGCTGTCAGAGGATGATCCTGAATTCTGATCTGCATGTTTTGGTTCAGGTGCTCTGGAGTTTGTGAATTGCACTGTAAGCTTTTGTTTTGCATACACATCAGAGTAAACAAGTCAATAAGTTGCAAGCAGGGAGTTTTTTTTCTGTCTTTCAGACATGTCAAATTGACTCTGAACGTTTTGTTCAGAGTCATACTGTCCTTATCACTGCATCAACCAGCAACCGCTGTGGTGGTTACCAGGGAACTGGTGCCACAGCAACTTTGACATGCGGATAGGGTGACGACAGTAGGTGGGGGTAGGAGAGGCCAGGAAGAAGCAGCATGCAGACTGTCCACACAGCCAAATGAATGGAAATTGTGCAGAGTGTGTGAGGGGATGGTATCACCATGACAGCATAGTTTTAAGACAATAGTCAATTATTGGTGATAATAAATAACTAAAATTAAAACTATTTTTAAATATAGTATTGATCAAAGACATAAAGCTACCAAGACAATAAGGTGGACTAGCAAACACAACTCACAGCCAAATACAAAACTGAAACAGTGCCAGTACAACAGATAAGAAAGACCATATTCCCTAATAAACTCTTTATTCAATGTATCTTGTGTTGAGTTTTGTTTTTGTTTTAAAGTTTCATGAGGTGACAGACACACCTCAGCCAAAGTCTTACACATCTCTAACTCTGGCACTTGTAGCTGATAAGGTTCCCATCCTGTGAGAAACTTCACCGGTCAGTCCTCCCTGGGTCATTTGTAATTAAAGCAGAGATCAGAGGGCTGAATAAAGCATGAGCTGTTCCAACACAGGAGGCTCAGGTATCACTCTATATAGGGGCCCAGAGAGACAAAAGGAGTCCCTGAGCCCCATACTATACCAGGGAGGAGTGATACCTACGCAAACCTGAAAAGCAACTCCTTGCATACAGTGACGCACCCCCAATCCTTCCTAATCCACACTTTAAAACAGCAGGGCAGGATGAGAAGCTCAATGCCCCTCGGACCCAATTAAGAGCTAAAGATATTGTCCCAAATGTCCCACTCAAAGAACAGTGTTCAAAGCAGTAAAACACCATGCAACATCCACTGTTGTTTTTCATTCTTAAAATGAGTGCTGACAAGGACAAATATGGCAACTAAGAAGAAGCCTTAGGATACAAATACTGCAGAGTTGGTGTAAAAAAGAGAGATGAGAGAGATTAAATGCACTATAGTACCATAACTATTCTTCGCAGTCGAAGCCTGCTTTCAGAATCATTAACACTGGTTATTTGTTTGTAGAAATGCAAATTCCTGCCAATTTACACCATAAACAGCTCTTCCAATTCTTTTTATGTTATTGTCAAAAAACAAAAACAAAAACTTAGAATGAAAATGCTACAAAGTAATGGGAGTGTAGGTCAAAGGGCTGCTGTGATAGTGGCTGCTTGTGGCTACCGATATTGTGAGTTACTTTCTGATGTCTTGTAACTGCAGAGCTACTATACCAGTGTCTTAGGTAGAAGCTATTGTCTTACTGGCTTTTAGAATTCTTTATCTAAACAGCAAAATATTCAGTCAGGCAGTGATTATTTCTTGAAGGAATGCAATTTGCCATTGGCCACTGTCATCTTAATTTATTGGCTTTGCAATATTGTTATTTGCAACCAGTGCATGATCAGAATGAGCAGTTGGAATGACACCATGTCATCGGCTAGCCTAATGCCAGCGCAAGAAGAATCCTTTATTAAATTCTAAGTTATACCATAATTTACAGAATATTCATCATGCTACATTGAAATGAAACTACCAATTTAGACCAAAAACTCAGTGTTTACTGAGGTACTAAATCAAGTCAGAAGTATGGTTATTTCTCTTTTAACTTTCATACAAACTTTCTTTGCCACACTTTTTTTGTACAAACCATGTAATGGAACATCACTTCATATAATCCTCTACGTAGCATCCAAGAATATTGCATGAAATGTGTTTTTGTGGGGTTTGTTGTGGTACTACGTAAGCATACAACATGGAAACTGGGGTTGAACAGCAGTCAGAACAATGAAACGGAAATGTCTGGTTCCCAAATGTTCCTAGCCTAAAACATAGCCAAAAATATGCTCTTTAGTCTTCATCTTGTGTATGTCTAGGTTTGTTTAAGATCAGCTTTTGAAACAGAAATTTCGTTATTTGAAAAGGTCAAGACCAACAGCAAGAATTTCCCTCTGTGGTAGAAGATAACACTGCTTACCAACAAACACATCAAACACAAGTTCAATCCAACTCTGCGGCTCCACAGAACCTATTTTAGGCTACTTATGTTGAAATGGGGTCAGCAGCACATTTGAGATCCTGTGTCTAAAACCTCCCCTCTGGTTGAATCTTCCCAGAGTGTCTCTGTTGGATCCAGTCCCAATCAGCTCAGAATATAGAGCTCTAACAAGTGCACACAGTGTGCCCTCTTTCTATTGATGCAAAGGTACCATTGCCTACACATAACCAGAAGTTAATGATGCTAACCAGAACATTTGCCCTCTGAAGGGATCACTGGAATAATTTTACATTTTTCTGCAATCATAGCCATAGAAGAAAAGTTTGTTTTGGTGGACTTTTTTTACAATTCATCTTGAGTCATGCTGCGCAGTTAGGCTTCCAAGTGGCTCTTTTACTGAGCCATGTTTCAGTAATTTATCATTTCAAAAGGTTGGGATATTTGGCAGAGGAGATTGTCAAAACAAATACCAATGTAGTTTGTGGAACTTGTCTGCATTCTTTGTCATAATCTCTGACATTAACACCATTAAAAACATGCACATTTGGATAACATTCTCGCTCTTTAATGAATCACAACACTCAAGTTGGATTAGAGTTCATTATTCAGCACAGTACTTTACTTGAGCATTTCTAGTTTTATACTACTTCCTGATTCTACTTCACTACATCTCAAGAAAGAAATGTTGTACTTTTCACTTATCTTTTAACTGTATAGCCTCAGCTACTTCAAAGACTACACATTTGTTATACCCTTTCTTTCCAGTGAACACAGGTATTTTCAGATATGAGGATTTTCAATTAAAATTTGTAAATAAACTATTTAAAACTCATCTTTGATGAGCTGGTAAAAGTGCTGTCACAAAGCTGAAAACAGGGCTGTTTTACCAGCTTTTGGTAGAGATGTGGTTATCAAAGGACAGCGACGCTACAAAGACACACATGGTGATTTTATATATGAAGCATTTCTGTATATTAAACTACCCAACAATAGTAATATACATAAAGGAGCTCAAATAAGCAAATTCATAAACTATCTACAGCAGTAAAATGCAGCACACATATTAATGCAGCAGTAACAGACATCCAAAAACTTAATAGGAACCAACAAGGTCTATTTTGCTGCTCAAGATGTACTTAATTTTGATACTTTAGGTACATTATGCTTATAATATTTACTTTGGGTTAAGTATGGTTTGGAATGCAGAACTTTTAATTTAGAGTATTTTCGGATAATTGCACAGTAGTTTTAAAAACGAAAAGGATTTAAATCCTTCTTCCACCACTGGCCAAAAGTAGGGATTACCATGTCAACTAAACAAGACAGGTGTGAGTCAAAAGATGTACGCAGACAGATTTTCCTGATCAAGGATGCTGTAGACGAAGAACAGAAAAGAGGCATATCTCCTGTTATTGTCACCTCATATCTATTAAGTTCGGTTCTTAAACTAAAGCTGACACTCAAGGTAACTTTGCTTGCACCACAAGCGTCAAGAAGCTCACTTATCTCGCTGCTATCGGGGGACAAAAGTAAAGCCCTTTGATTGCGTCGTCATCTCACAGCAAGTTTATCTGCCTGTGTTGCATCACAACTCAGCAATCACATGTACAGCTCACTGCCAAGGAACGGGCCTCTCCTTTGAGAGTGGAGAGAACTGCTGAGAGTATAATGCTGATTTCTCCCACAAAGTGAGTGAATCACAAAGCTTGGGATAGAGAATCTCTCCTGCCTTCTCCTCCTCTCTCAAACAGCTGACAGACTTGCACAGTGGGTTTGGGTGGCAGATAGCCAATTTTGCCTCCCTCGTTCTGTGAGATGAGTTAAGCCATGAGCTACTTTCAGACTTCACGGGAGAAAAAAAAACTTAGATCTCTTTTAGCATGGGAGGGACATCATTCCCCCCAGAAGACATATTTCCAAATTTTTAGAAATTCCTTGTACTACTATGCAACATTAGAGAACTAGTCATTAAAACAAACCAAAACATATATCTGAAACTACTCTGAGAAATGAAAATTACTTTGAGAAATGAAAATTACTTTAAGAAATCCATTGGGAACTGGGATAGTACAATGTTCATTTTTTGACTGGCATTTACAGGCCTAAGTAATTAGAGAAAACAAACAACAGATCAGTCATTATAAAAATAATATACAAGTAGTAACAGAGGATTTAACTGTTTCTAGCTTTGATTGTCCCTGGACAGCTCATAGTACAAAACAGTGGCATGTACCAGTGTTAAACATGCTGCCAAACACTAGCTAAGCTTGCATTATTCAAGCCACAAACCTCATCACTGCTACATTAACAAAACAATAATGATTCAACAATTATGGCTAATGAGAGCATCTAATCCACAATCAATCCACCTTTAGGACTATATTCATGAAGTCTGCATGTGGAAGGTGATCTGACCATTGATGTGTATCTGATCAGGGGATGCAGACTGGGAGGGAGAACCAGAATGAAATATCTTGCTCTTGCTGGTTGTTGGATTTGGAAGTAAACTCCCACATAGAAGCTATGATTTTATGATTACCATATAAGAGAATCTAGTGCGCATTATCACACTTCACAAAAATTTAGAGGACTGAGTCACAGTTTATCTTTAGGGCAATCAATCTGTCTCATGACTGACTGAGGGGCTTTTTATTAACATATGGTTCGATTGTAAATGTGATGTGTGACACATACTTATAACTTATCAAGTCATTACACTTAACTGCAAATAAATACATGCCAGCCCATATTAGAGGGCGATGAAATTACACAAGTTATCCGTGTGAGAATCTGAAAAGTATATGACAAATTATGTGCTGTTTGCTGTTCTAACATTTTAGTCGGGCTCATTATTTTGCTAAGAAACGTCTATCTCTTAAAGTTAACCAGGTAAGTTCGTTAGCTACTTAACTAGCTTGCTAGTCAACCTCTTAGCTCACTCGGTAGAGCAGATAGAGACCATTTCCAGCACCAACAATAGACCTTAAACACATTCATTTTTTACATTTTTTTTTTTTTTTTTTTGCTTTAAGGTCAGGTTAACCAGTGAGCTAAAAAGCCATGTAATTGGTGTCTACAGGGGAGCTAGGAGCCGTGCTAACATAGCTGCGTGTGCCGCATCCGAAAAACACACACAAGCTAGTTGCTGCTTAGCTCCGCAGTGCTAACAAGCGAAAATCGGGTACGCAAAACACATACATTCTTCAAACCTACCTGTGACCCAGAAGATGCCCCCGGTAAAGCCGTCACCCGCGTCCCACGAAACCGTGCAGCTCCGAAATAATTCAAATTCCACAGAAAGTGTCGGGAGAGACGCTCGCAGTCCAATCGCTTCAGCCACCGCCGCTGAATGGCTGCACCGAGGAGACTCAACCAAACCTCCTCCTTAGCAACGGACCGCCCCCCGCGCGACCCGATTGGCCGGCGCGTGCTGATCGGAAGGTGATCGATAGATGACAGAGCAGTCGGACTGCAAGATCACCTGCTGGATTGGTCTGATACATTACACTAAATAACTCACATTATTGTACTGTGACCTGCTGATAAAAACATTTAAACTACTTATCAAGTCCCTCCTGTCAGGTTGCTTTGTTGTGAAATTGGACAAAAGTCTATTGCTTTAATTAAAAGTTGTCTATTTCACTTGGGAAAAGTAACGGCATGTGATGTCTTGCAGGCAGTAATTATACCAGGGCTTGTTTTTTGTTTGTTTGTTTTTTACCACTTATTATACGTATTTTGAACACTTAATATACTGTTATGTTGTTCAGATCATTATAAATTAAATGTGTTTTTTCTGACAACAGTCACTTTTTTCTTTTGATTAAATAAATCATAAAATCAACCCATATGTCCTCATTTATAGAGCTTTATTATCATGCATTCAGTATATATTCTTTTATTTTGATGCATAAATATAGTGGCATTTTTACTGTTTTCAAGATGGGGCTAATTTAATTAGGTAACATGCTGTTATAGGGTTTGATGTTTAAAAATGTGTTGTCCTTTAACATCGATCACGTACTTTTCATGTTGAATCCTGACCCCTAAAAGTAACTAGCAGCTTAATGGACTGGACTGCATTTTTATATTAATAGACTGTAAGGCACAGATCGCCTGCCAGACTGGACAAGTTCCTCAAATTAAATAACTCACATTGTTGTACTGTGACCTGCTGACAAAAACGTTCAAACTACTTATCAGAGTCCTCCTGTCAGGTTGTCTTGACGTGGAAGTGGGACAAAAGTCAATTTATTCATTACATTCCTAAATACATTCTTCAGATATCAAATGCAGCGGATACTTGTGACTGAAACATTGAAATAAAATGTGAAAAGCACAGTTATTTCTCTGCAATGTATTAAAGAAAACAATATGACGCAATACAAAATTTTGCTGTGTGTCCAACACTGCACCTGTCAGCCACCTGACTGATTCTTCTATCTGGCTGATATGCAAATCAGAAACTGTTGAAACCACACAGTTTAAAGGCTCATTTAGAAACACCACAGGCTTAATGCCCATCCTTGTTTTTATTACAAAAGTTTAATAAAAGTATTCAACTCATTGTCTTTTCTTGTATTAATCTGAGGATGTGTTTCAATGCCCAACATTCACTTTGCTGCATTTAAAAACTGCTCTGTCTATTCACATGAATTGTCTCAAATTACTGCCGTGTCTGTGTCCTCCCCCCTCCTCTCCTCCCCTGATGATGAAACCTCGGCCCCTTTAAAAGGCCACAAGTTTATCAGCATTAACTTGCATTCCTCACATAGCTCTGAAGCCAACTGAGCTGCAGAGTGGCATGTTTTGTGGCCTGAAAGGTTACAAAACCAACTAAGAAAAAAAAAAAAAAACAAGACTAACAAAGTTGTCAAGCCTGTTATGCTGATGATTGTCATGCCAATGAGTTTCCTCACACGCACACACACACACACACACACACACACACACACACACACACATTGTCTCTGGCTTCATTTCTGCGACACTCTTCTTT